>VXBT01005206.1:1542837-2228443 GCA_013400235.1 Oriolus oriolus | reverse complement strand
CCGGGAGCTGCTGAGCCGGGAGGGAGGCACGGGGAGTAGGGTACAGAGGACGGAGGAAGGTACGGCCAATATTCTCAAGATGAAATAGTGAGGAAAGCGGGTCTGTGGCCAAAAGTGCAAACAACTTGGCTTAGCGGCCTGAAGCCACACGCTAGCTGATTTACAGAGCAGCATCCTTGGCAACTGCCTCTGCGGCCTCAAACCTTGCTTCTTCCCCTCTCAGACTTTCCCCTCGCCAGATAAACAGTTGTACATCCCTCCCTCCCACCTCTCTCCTCTCAGCCCTTCCCGCCCCCCACCTCCTTTCCCAGCCTCGGAGCGACGGACCGGAGACAATGCCGGCATTGAGCTGCCCGCGGTGTGAATGCTCGGCCTGTGCTCCCGGCTGCCAGAGCCCGCAGCTGAGCCCCGCGCTGCCCACCCGGGAACGCTCCCGCAGCCCACCGCCACCGCAAAGGGAAGGGAGATTAAATTAATGGAAAGGAATAAGCCCTATGTTTTATTGCTGATGCCTGCCTGCCATTCCACCAGCCCCATCTCTGCCTGCGGGAGGGATCAGAACTGCTCCCAGGGATGCTTCGCTAATGTAACCCTTCTGCGACCAAAGCACGGCAGGGCTGGGATGGGGAAGCAAAGAGGGAAGGGGAGGTTTGGAGGAGCCCAGAGAATCAGGTGCAAGAAAAGCCGTGAGGTTACTCGGCTGCGAGTTGCTGTCCTGTGTGGTCACAGTGCTGCTACATGTGTGTGCAGGAAGGGAAAAAACAGGTCTTGTACGCTGCCTGCTTCACCTCTGCTCCTGCAGCCTTGCGCACTCAAACTGAAGAGACATAAGGAATGTCACTGTCATAGAAATGGCCATGTGGGACCAGATCAAAGGTCCCTCTAACCCTTCCTCCTGTCTCCAAGCCTAAAGCCAATGCGTGGTGAAGCTCACAAGCACAAGGCAAGCACGTAGTGGTACTGCCCCAGGGCACTTATCTATTTCTAGTGATTTATGGCTAAGGCATGTCCCCAGCCAGTGGCACTGCCTTTGTAGTTAATGGTACTTGAATGATTTTCTTCTTCCAGGAATACATCCAGTTGCTTTCTGAACTCCTAGAAACTGGCCCCTGCAGCCTTGGTATGGAAAGGCCGCACTGTCTGTGGGTACTTAAACAATCCCTGCAAGTGTTAAAGGCCCACAAATTAAGGACTAAGGTCATGACACCGCTGCTCCAGTGCGATGCATGCAGCAGCAAGAAGAGATGACTGCTTTGTATTCAAGACAAGGAGAGAGGCAAGTCAGACATTTCCTCTGCAGTAGACTTGGCACGGATAGCACCAGAGGGGGAGAGGAATGAGGAGCTAAAGGGGTTAATCCACACACTCAGTGTTCTCAAGCTACTGCAGAGAGAGATGCCACCCCACAAGGATATCGCTCTGGTGAAGACCATGCTGCTGGCACCTGATTGCTGACTAGTAACCACCGCTCTAGGATGAAGGAGAGTGCAAAGGACAGAGATCAGGCTACTGGCATGCCAGAAGATGGGCATCACCAAGAGGAAACCTCTGCACTCCCATGGCAGGCTTAGAGTACAGCTAAAAGACCTGGTCCCATATGAAGTTACCAATGAAAGAAATGCACCCCTCTTGCAAGCCAGTGTTGCATGGATCCTTTTTACAAGGGTCTCCCACGTATGTTTCATCTACATTTAATAAGAGCTATTGTATGTTAATTAAATGCCTGTGGAGTAAGGAAAACATATTTGTCGAAGATTAACTATTATGCAATGCAAGAAGCATCTGCCACCCAACTGCTAGAGCTCACTAAATATTTCCTTATCTCAGAGTATTTACTTAGGAGGCAATAACTATCCAGTTAAATCTAAATTTAATGCTTAGTTAAATATAGTTCATAGAAAGTGGCACCGATATGTTTTATACAGAGGATGACAGAGGGGGTTTCAGGGAGGGAGAAGGAAGGAATCCTGTCTCCTGACTCCAGTAAGATACTGATTCAAGGTGGGACTGCATGTGGCCATGCCTCCCTACCAAGAGAGGTGCATCACAGAGGACTCAGAGGCCCCTCTCTGCTGATATAGCAGTACAGGGGATGACTTCATCTTCTTACGCATTTATACAATCCTCATTAGAACCACTGTAGCATAACTATTTAATAATAATAATAATCATCATCATAATAAACAGAGAGACGAGGAAGAAATTCCCCTGAGGGTCTTGTAAACCTTGTGAAAAATAAAACAAAACCAAAACATAAAGCTGATAGGTCTTATTTGCTTTTAGAAGTGTACAGAAGCAAAAGGAAGGGGTTGCATAGGTGTAAAAGGCCAAACAAGCAAGAGCCACACAAATCCTAGGAGAGTGCCTCATGAGCAAAATAAATAATGTTATTTTTATATGTGTTCCCAGAAGAAATAACTCTCTGGACCCATCTCCCCCTGCTGGAAGCAGATAACAAAACAGCACGTCTGGCTCCTAACTTTTCTACCTTCTGAAAACTTGAGGAAAAATTCAGGTAAACAGTCAGAGCATGGACACTACAAATCCATACTGCAGCCTTTTAATGCCATTTAGCAGTACTCCTGGTGGGTGCAGGATTGGCAGGACGTGCCTGACTGACCAGATTTTGTCACTGCGGTTCAGGAAAGGATGGAGCAGCAGGAGCCCAGCCCTACAGGTACCACATAACTCCTCTCCAATGCAAAACACTTAAACCCTGTTCAATGGGAACAGGGCCTAGCACAACACACTTTGATGAGCACAGACTGTAAGGCAGAGCCAGAGACACGACAGAAATGTTTGGATGGCAGGTTCAGGAACATTTCTGTGTTTCCACGCTATGGATGTGGGATTCGTTTGTGTATGAGCTGGAAGGGAAACAGCAGCATGAGCTGACGCAGCCTGGATATCCCTAGTTTCCCTGGCTTTGAGGGGAATGGGCTGAAGACATCACAGTGTGGATATCCAGGCCAGGTAAAGGAGAGAACCTCCACGCTGGTCCTGGATGGTCAGGAGATATGTTGAGATATGCCATGCTGAGGTGCCCTAGGACAGGTACTCAGGTCACCTCTGCCTACCTGTGTGGCAGCTCAGTTTTTCAGATACTCAGGGACTGACATTGTGAGAGCCTGAAATGCCATCTGCTTTTCATGGAGAGCCAAGAGACACTGCAAGCACGGACTCTGTCCACAAATAGAAGTGGGGTTTTTTTTTGCCTTTGAGGTGGCTAAATGCAAAGAGTGATCCATGAACTTCACTTAATGCCAACTGCAACAACCGTCTGTATGATGTGGATGGCTGCCCTCTAGGATGAAGCGAGGCTCGTCAGCTCACACCACAAACAGCCACAAAACTGAACTGTTCTCACTTGACTTTCATTTACCACCAGCCACACCAAAACTGGTGACTTGATCCCAAATATTGCTGGAATCAGGAAAAAGGAATTTCTGAAAAATACCAGACCCTATCATGACTGATGCAGTAGTTTTAAGGGGACTGTGCAATGGCTCTGCCAGCAGACTCCAGGCACATAGGGACTTTATTTGGGATATCTGCAACAATGAGTGAAAACGTATGATGTTTTGTGAGCTATAACGTGTTTAGTCAAGATACACTGCTGCACAATGCAGCAGAGCCTGCTCAAAGCTTCTCAGCCATGAAGAGAAAATGCAATTTTGTCGCATTGGCAGAGGAGTTATGGAGAGGAACGAGGAAGAGCCAAAGGGGTTTCACCACATGGGGAAGAAGATTAAGGGACCGTGGAAGGACAGTGGTGATCTCTCATTCATCTCTTCATTCCCATACCTGCAGCTCCTACAGGCACACATTTCTGCTCTGATGTGCAAGGGTGGCATCCCGCTGCAATTAAGCAGTTATGTTCCATTCTCCTTTGGTCCCTAGGATACAAGGAGCCACAGGAGTAGAAGGAGGAAAAGCAGGACTAGAAGAGAGATGGAAAAATCAAACTTACGAAGCGCTTATCATAGGGAAAAATTCTGCACTTTGAGAAAAATACATGTATATGGTTTTTCTGAACACTTTGCAAGTCTAAAAATTAAACTGGCTTTTGATGCTGAAAGAAAGAGCCAGTTTAGAGCCAAGGCTAACATCCAGACATGTACTGCAACAAGACCAAGCTTCCTCTGAAACAAGGACCTCATTAGGCAGAAGAATTAACCGCATCGAGAGCACTCAGCTAGGCCATAACTGCGGATGATAACATGCATGCACAACACCTCTCTCTAAGTGTGGCCACTGAGCTGTAACAGAACTCCCTCCTGTACAAGAACAAGAGCTGATTTTCACCAGTTTGTAACCTTGTTACTGTGCAATTGATCTGGTTTCACAATTGATCTCCTTGGTGTGGACAATTTAGAGGTCAGGGGTCAGGTTCTCAATGGCTGTAAGCTGACATATCACCACCACTGTCAGAAGAGCTATGCTGATTTCCCCCAGCTAAACACAAGTTGTGAAGTTCATCTTCTTCTGTGCTGCATGGGTAGAGAACTGTTATCACCTTTGAAAGAAAGAAACTGGTTTGACCGGATGAAGAGATTTTGTGCTCAGACATTTCGGAAAGTTTCACCTTTAGTTAAAGACTAAATCTGAAAGCTGGACAGGAGGAAAACAGTAGCCTAAAGATGCCTTTTTTTCATCAGTATGACCAAGCAGAATTAAAGAACTAGTACTGCAGATGGTTTGTGGCCTTAATTACTGCTTGCTATCGTAGCAAGTGCTTATAGAACTACAGACTCATTTGTAAAAGGCTCCTTCCTACTTGAGAGGGGCAAGACAAAGAGAGTGCTTCTTTTTTTGCTTAAAACAAAAGTTGCCCTTCCAGTCTTACAGGAATAAAACAATACAAGAATAAAGGACATCAGCAGTGTCAAGAGCACCACACTGCCTTTTCCCTGCAAGATCACATGCCATTAGTGACTTCCTTACCAACACCTCGCAACTGGACTCTGCAGCTGCTCTTTGCCAGAGGGTGTCAAATCATTTTGAAACCACTGGAGGCCAGGCTGCTCTGCCAGTGCTGCTGTGTGGCCGGGAGCCGAGCTGCCTGCCATCCCCCAGCCCAGTCCGCAGTCCCAGTGGGAAACGGTGGGACCTGTCCCCACAAGAAAGGCTGGCTCATGGCTTCAGAAGCAGGGGAATAGCTGATCCCAGTTCTGACATTTCTTGTGGGAACAAGGCAGTATGTCAACCTGTGTTGTCTAAATGTGACTACAGTAGTTAGGCATGCAAATCTAGACAAGCAGTCTGTACCTCCCACTGAGGACAGCTTCAAAATCTCTTTATATTTGACAGTGAATGGTTGCTTCACCAATGTCACGTAACACTTGATGAGTCAGGCAGAGTCAGAGTTCAACCCTACAGGTCCTTAAATGATTCACTTCCCCACAGGAAAGCAGTAGCTCTATCTGCTTAGTCCTAATATCCCCCAAAAACTTTCCTCCCAGTGCTGGTGAATATTTACTGCTCTCAGCAAAAATAATGAGGATTGACTTCTCAAGTGACTGCAGTGGTTAACAGTCCCTCCCAACACAGAAGGAGAGAGATGACCCAAAGGCTGGGAAGTGCTAGGAGGACAGTCCAAATTCCTCAGTGAATTTAGGTAAATTACTTAATGAAGCAGTCACAGAGGCATAAAAAGTTAATTTCCCTAGACTCCCTCTGCCCTCAGAGAAGTAATCTTCTCTTGAGGGCACTCAGAGCAGATGCCTAATTTAACCATTTAAAATTGTCCTGTCTCTCAGGGCGTGTCAAAGTTTACAGCTCCAGAGCAGAGATCCTCACATAAGCTTCCAATCGTACACGCAGAGCGGAGCACCGATGCTGCAGGGTGATCTGACACGATCTGACACTGCTCTACCGAAAGCCCCTGCAAGACTCAATCTACAGAACATGCCAGGCGTGACCTATTTCCAACGTGCTCCTTAACAGGCCCCAAAACAACTGCCTGGCAGCTGCAGGGGACGTGGATCGCTGCAGACAGGAATTCTATACAACTAAGAGGCGGTCAGACCCATCCTGCGGAGCCCTGATGCGTGTTCGATGACCTGCTCTGGCATGGAGTTCTCGACACAATGCTAATGGATGAGCATAATCACTCTGACAGCAATGATTCTGAAGACAGCTCCAAAGTCTTGCTGAAATGATACATGCTACACATCCATCATTACTGGAGAATTAATTTTATTGTGAAGAATAGAGTGCAGCAGGCTGTTGTGCTATGCATTTTCTTGTCCTTTACAACAGCTCCAGCATAGCTGTTGTGAAACTTAAACTGAGGCCTGCAGCAAAACAAGAAAGATTCTCAAGTTTTGTACTGCTATCAGGACACAAGGCACTGTCAGAAAGCCTCACGTGCAACAAACAGGAAGAGAAATTTGTATGCAAAAAATTGGAGAAGGTTTCCTCTAAAATTATGACCTGCCTGAATTCAAGCTTCTGAGAATACTTCTATTCATTTCACTGTGATCAGGTCTGAAAATGAGGAAAACACATCTTTAACATGTCCAGATCTTCAAGATGAAAAGTCAGGAGAAGTGTCCCACAGACACAGGCTCAGTTAACACCATCCTTACAGGCTACAGGTCAGGGATGTCTCTGCACCAGCATTTAGAGTTAGTGCATATCTAGTCTTTCAACACAAACTTTTTAATGTTTCAGCTTTTCTTCTCATCTCTCTACTGCTCTCCTCTAAACTTCTCACCCTGATATTTTCAAGTTTCTCTCCCTTTCCTAGGATGCTCCCATGCCCCATTTCTGTCAGGCCATGTCATATTCATCTATTTTAAAGCTGGAAGGGACTTCTCAGATCATTCTATCCAGCTGCCTGCCTCAAGCCACAGAAACTCACCCACTTCTTGGGTTCAATGATTAATTACCACACCAGATTAAGAATTCTTCTTGTTGTTCTAAATACAAACGTTATTTCCTTTATCATCCAGCCACTGAACTGAATCATGCTTTTGTCTGCTTAAATGGTTGCCTATTGTTAAATACTATCTCCTTGAAATATTATGTTGTGCCTGTTTGAGTCTCACTTTGCAGCACTTTTATTCCTAGTTCAATACTTTCCCACAAATGCCCAACACCTGGTGCCAGAGAGGAAAATAGGGTGTTTTCAGCAGGCTCTAAGAAAGCTGGCAGATGCAAGATTAATATCACTGTCCTTGATACGGGCCAGATAGCAAAGAAGTAGGGCCAGGAGTGGCCGTTTTAGGTCCAAGTCTAAGCATGGGAAAGGCAGAAGTAGGAGCAGGGGTGGAACAACAGAGGACCTGCCCACCAAGAGGTGCAGAAATTAGGTAACTTCTCAGAGAGAGGAGGCATTTTGCTGGAGGAGATTCCAGCAACTCATTCTGTCAGACAGGATGGAGAGACCTCCAGTTCTGTGCTCAGATGCCATGGCCATGCAGTATGGCCTGTGGGCTTCACCACTTGCAGCAGCAGCACCTCCTCATCTCAGAACCACTCTGATTCCACTTCATCCCAACTCATGTTTAAATCAGCATGGATAAGGTGAAACAAACCTGAGTGTGGACAAACTTGCAAAGGGCTCAGATGAAGCAACACCTCTCAGAAAAAGCAATACCTTTCAAGGCACAGAAATTCTTCCCTGAGCCACTGCTTATGACTCTGCTAAGGCTGGGCTGGATGAGGGATGCACACATCCTGAAACAGCTCCCTGAAGCAGAGGTCTGGGGGTGCCATTTATAAAAGCCTTCCAGGCAAGAGTGAGAATAAGCAAGTGTTCTCTTAAAGGGGTGTAAAACCTGTGTGGGGACTTGACCTGGCGCACGCCCTGAAGTGCCAACAAATGCACACACTCACACACACACACAGGGACAATTTACTCAGCTCCAGCAACCTGTTAGATCCAGCAGCTGGCAGGGCTTTATGAAACAAAGAGCCCACAACCCACACAGGAACAGAAGCATTGCTTCCTGTGAAACCCCTGGGGGCTGTGCATAGTCCTGGCCTTCAGTGACACTTTATCACTTTCTTAATTTATACAACACACCAGTATTTTTTAAAATAATGTAATGAGCCTGCTAGCTTCTTCCAGAAGGCAGAGATCAGGGAAGGATAAAGAGCAGGTTGGTCAGAGCACTGTAGCAGCTGGCTGAACAAAGGCAAGTGATGTGAAAAAAAAATCACTAAAGTTGGATCAGACCGGAGCAAGATAATAAGAAAAGGCCCAAAGAAAACCTTTGATGAAGAGATGGAGCTCTGAATAGGGCACTTACATGCTTCATTACTTGTCCTCTGATAGAGGAATGGACTGGAAGATGAACTTCAAATACCACACCTATTGCACTTGTGGGTGAGGCTACCTCAAGTGTCCTCCAGGAAAATCTATTTTTTAGTCAAAGTCGTTGTCCATAACACCTTTTCATCTTATTCTTTCAGTCTGCAAGGAATCATCCTGTGTTTGCCAGGCATTAGTGGGAATCCAGGGGAGGCCTGAATTTGTAAAGTGGAGGGCTCCAAGTCACTCAAACCTCTGCTTCTGAGCTTTTGGTAAGACAACCACTTTCACATACAGTTTTGAGAAAAAATGGTAGAAATGGTTTACCAGAGCTACTTTTCATTTGGGGAGAGTACAGCATGAAGGAGCTGGCAGGAAGACTTTCTACAGGCTTGGGACGGTAAAACTCTACTGCAAATGCAAGGGCTTATCTACTGATGTGATGAGGATTCTGTTGAAGAAGAAGCCTAAAGCACAAAGAATTTTCCCATTTAAATTGTCTATCAGCGTCTGAGATGTCAAAGGCAACCTTGACAGGTAGTGCCCCCTTGGATGAATCAGGTGGCTATAATCAAGTGGACCTTTGCCACTGATTTCTGTGGGGCTATGATTTCATTTCTTTAAGTCTTCCTGTCGCTCTCATTCCCTGTAAACTTCTCTTGGCTGGAGAATGAGTGCAACACAAAGAACAAAGCAAACGCAGAAATTAAGGCACACCTTCAAATTCATGTCAATTTAACTTAACTACAACAATTTTCCAGTAAGCTCATTGCTCATCAAAGGGAGGAACAAACAGTGAATCTGGCTGGCTTCAGACAGACACAGCATAAGCAAATTAAGTGCAAATTTCTCCCGCATCCAGCTCCTTCAGGACACCCCTGTTCTGTCCATCAACATGCCCTGGTATTCCTGCCCACTCTCACCATCTGCTGATATAGCTAAGTCCTGAAAAGAAGAAGCAGCTATTGCCCATGAATTTTTAATGTAGCAAGGAAAAGGCTGCAGGAAGAAGAATATTTGGTGGCATTTACTCCCTGTGATCAAAGCCATTTCATGTCTCTTGTGTGATATTATTAGAACACAATATGAAGTGAAGGCAGTGTTCAGACTGAGGTCCCTATTCAAGAAACATTTTCTGCAGAGGGGGAATGCAAGAACCAATGCCAGCAGGAAGCCCAAATGCTTACAGCCTCTCTCTGCCCATGTGTATCTGCATCACATGACAGAAAAAGCCAAGCAGGTACCTTAAGTCCAGTTCCCTCTATCACAAGCACGATGTTCAATGGGACACCTCCACTCACCTGTGAAAGCTTTCCAACATCCAAAAGTGCTTGTATGATCAGCAGTAAGAGACCCCAGTCTGAAGAGATAACATGCCACAGAAAGAGCTGTGGTTTGGGGCTCTGCTGTCCCTGGCATTTGTTAAATAAAGTACTGACTGTGCGCTTGTACATACCAAGCAGCCACCCCAGAGAACACAATGCCATAGAGAGAGCTGATACGTCCTGTCTCTGTCCTATCACGAGCTGAGCCAATCCTCCAGAGCCAAGAGGCACATGGAGACCATACAGGAAAATCTGTTATGCGCTCAGTGAGGAGAAAGGGATTTTTCAGCTAACAAGAAAGGGGTACTGGGGTTCAAACAGATTTGGCTCTCAAGAAGTGTGGATTATTTCCAGACCTTTCCTCTACTAAAGGACATAACAAAACACATACTATAGTAAGTTTTTGAAAAGCTTCTTCCTCTGACCTCAGATAAACATGGATGCACGAGAATATTCCCCTGGGAAATATCTGCACTAGCTGAATATGCTGTAATTACAAATTGCCATTCTTATTGCCATTGTTCAATCAACAATAAAACTCAGGCACTGAGAGGCCACACTGATCAAACTCCTAGCCACAAGCAATGTATCCCATACAGATCACATTCTGTTGTTTGAGACCTTCTGAGGCAAATCTGTCCACTGCTGGTAAGGGTTTGACAAGTGCTTCATGAAAAGCCGATGCCTTGTGCACAATATACCTCTGATGGCACTGAGGATGCATTGTTCACACCAGCTGAAATTTTCAGCCTCTATTCCATGGCTTAAAGACTCAGATATCTGTGAGCAACGGTCAAGGTTCAAAAAGCAGCAGGGATACCTGTGTGAAAATATTTGCCCTGTCAGTTCCACTGCTGATACAAGACTCTTGACTGCATACTGAAAACCATCACACAAGTGCACTTGCACTAATACCACACAAGTAAAGACAAGGGAACCCTAAGTGAAGCTGAAGTGAAATTAAACTATTTTGGTAAACATAATGTCTGTAAATGAATGCTGAGAGTCATCATGCAGATGTTCACAAAGGTAACATAAAACCTCTGGATGGCCCTTGCTGCTTTTACATTCTTCTGAGCTGGACTACAAGAAAGCTGAAGAAGGGCTTTTAACGAGAGTATGGAGTGATAGGACAAGGGGAAATGGCTTTAAACTGAAAGAGAGTAGGGTTAGATTAGGTATTTGGAATAAATTCTTTACCGTGGGGGTGGTAAGGCGCTGGACAGGTTTCCCAGAGAAGCTGTGGATGCCATATCCCTGGAAGTAACCAAGACTAAGTTGGATGGGGCTTTGAGCAACCTGTTGTAGTGGAAGGTGTCCCTGCCCATGGCAGTGGGGCTGGAAGTAGATGACCTTTAAGGTCTCAAACCTAAGCCATCCTGTGATTCTGTGACGCTGGTAAGGGCTCTGTACTGGATAGCTCTTTCTGTGCCACTGTGCACATCAAGCACAGTTGACTGCAGCAGAGAACGGGCCATGAATGCTCAAAAATATCCAAAGGAAACTGCAAGACATCAGCACCATATATGATGTGCCTGCAGTCCCTCAATGCTCTGCAATGAGAAAACCCCATGAAGCAGAAGTTCTGTTCACACACAGGGAAGCAGGAATGTGTCATGGCTTAAATCTTTGGACTGGAAGCTGGTTTGCTCTTACTGCCGCAGAGAAACGCACAAAGGATTTGGGCTTCACACAAGGCGAACTCTCCCCACTTCACCTACACAGCACAACAGAGCTGTGGGGGATGTACCAGGCACTGCAAGTCTGTAAGGAAAGAAACTGGTGAGCGAAGGTCAGGGTGCAGTCCTTTGTGGAAAGAGGCATGTGACAGCATCGTGCTCTGTGTGTGTATGAGTATGAGCAAAGTGAGACTGGCATACCTGATATTCCAACTTGCTGGGATGACTGAATAGGACAAAATTAAGTTTTAAGCTCTGTAGTCTTTTTGTCAGGAAGCAATGCTTACAAAAAGAAAATAAACCAAATCACCTCAGACAGGAAGGGCAAAAATCCCCCATTTCACCCAGAAATCAAGTCTTCCTTATCATTTCCATTAAATAATAATGAAAAAAGAATAATTTATTTTTAAAGATGTCCTCACGCTCAGGAGCCAATCTTAAAGCACAGTGTTTGAACGCATTGGCCAGGATAGAGTCAATATCTTGATGACTGGGGAACGTACAATATACTTTCAGTTTACTAGATGTATTCAACTCCCTACAGAAAGATTCAAGATGTCATCAGTATTGGACAGATGACTCGTAGCTCTGCAGTCAAGAGCTTTTACAGTGTGAAGGTGGTGTCCATTGTTTGTAGCTCCTGTAGTATCTTTCCATAAAGCTGACAAGTGTTTGGATAGCTGTAAGAAAGATGGATGGGGTCGAGACACAGAGAAACATTGTGTGATTAGAGTGTTATTATCAAGCTAATGAAGCTCTAATGGCAAATCCTAAAAGGATGAACAAGCTGCTCAGCTTTGCCTGATTCCCTGAATCCAGCAGTTCAGGACAACTTTTTCCATCAGCTTATAGCTCTAGTCTTCCTCAGTGTCCTGGTTTTGGATGGAATAGAGTTAATTTTCTTCTCAGCAGTGGGAACAGTTCTGTGTTTTGGATTCAGTATGAGAATAATGTTGATAACACACTGATATTTTGGTTGTTGCTAATTAGTACTTTCCGTAAGGCAAAGACCTCTCTGTTTTCCATGTTCTGCCAAGTGAGAAGCAAAAAACCAGTGAGAAGCATGGCCAGAACAGGTGACTCCAACTGACCAAAGGGGTATTTCATACCACAGAATATCATGCTCAGTTTATATACAACTGGGGGAGGTACCCAGTTGCTGGGCTGATTGCAGTTCGGGGACAGGTTTGGCATCCGTCAGCGAGTGGCGAGCAATTGAGCTGTGGATCACTTGTTTTTCTTGGGTTTTTATCTCTCTCTTCTTCTTATTACTATTTTTATTATATTTTACTTTGTTTCAGTTGTTGTACTGTTCTCATCTCAACCCATGAGTTTTACTTTTTTTCCCCTGATTCTCCTCCCGATCCACTGGGGTGAGGGGGAGGTGGGCAAGCAGCAGGTGGTACTTGGTTGCTGGCTGGGGTTAAACCACAACACTTGACTGTTTCACCAGAGTGGAAGAGATTGCCAAATTCTAACATCTCTCTGAAAGATACAAAGCTGTTTTGATGACTCATCTGGCAAATACAGCAACTACTTCCAATTAATACTAAGTCAGAATACAAAACTTTGGCAGATTAAGGCAAAGGGAAGTAGAGTTTAAGACTAGGAAGTGTTTCAAAAAAACCTGCAAAGCTTTCAGTATGATTTGTAGATTCTCTCCTTTTGTCTTAGACCAGCCAGAGAAATGATTAATGCTTTCTCATTATTTCTTAACAACATTTGGAATACAAGCAATAAGAAGTAAAGAAGAAAAACCAATGTAGAAATGTTTCTTCTTACTCCCTCATCAGACATCCTCAAAAGAAAATACAGAAAGCCCACAGCAAGACTTATATTCATTTAAAAGCCCGGAAAATTCCAATCAGGGCCTGCATTTAGGATTTTAACTTGGTATGGATGTTCTTTTAAGAAAAATATTCTTACTTGCTCTGTTCATACTGGGATTTAAGAACTGCAAAGAACACATATTTAACTAGCTAATGTGTATTAACAGCTTAGCACAAATAAGGCAGTATGCTTCCGTGATGTATTAAAAATCAGTTAGTTAAACCTCAAGCTCCATCTTTGCCATTATGATTAACATATGTTAAAATCATAACTGCCTTGTTTTCATCAGGCTGTTAATACACACCCCCAACGACAGCTTCACCTTAAAGCTCCCGTGACAAAGACCTAAAGGTTTAGCTACGCTGGCAAAGCTGTCCTAAGTTGACATTGTGCTGATGCAGCTGTAAGGTACTTCCTATCTCTCCGTTCCTCCAGTAAACACTCTTGGCAAAAGGATTACAAGGCCAGGGAGCTGCATCTGCACTTTGGCTCTCGTAGTGTCACATTCAGCATCGCGTTTCCTCGTGCCTGCGGCCAGAGTAATGAAGGTTTATAGCCCAAACCTGGCCCTGGGCACAAGGAGGTGCAGGCTGGCCAGCAAGGTGGCAGAATGTCAACTGCTGCATGTCAATTCCCACAGACAAACTGAGGCTCATCCTGAAACTGTCTTGCTTTGGTTCGTGACTTCTGACCATAGGGTAGGAAAGGAAATGCTACCTGTCCATGTACTGGTGTGAATCTAACCTGATTTTTCTTTCTAAATGATAGCATTGGTTAAGAATTCCCCCAAGTCTACAAGCTACTTTTACATTACTTCAATTTGGGTTTTCAAAATAAATTCCAAAAGAAAATTCCCTGCCTCTGAGGTACAACAGCACATTGAATACACTGACTGCCCCTTCAGAGAAAGGGCTAGTCCACATATATCCACCTCTTCTTTGTGCTGTTTCTCCATGCAAGTCACCAAAGAAAAAGTTATATTTTTACTTCTGCTGTTTTACTTGCTCAGATAGGACAGTCAGCCAGATGTCACCAGGACAGAGACTTAATTGTTGAGGCAAAGAGGTGCCTAGTCAGGCACCAAACAACCAACACAGAGGCTCTTAAGGCCCTGGTGACACATTCACTGTGTGTGCTTCCTCTGCTTTACAGCTGACTCACATGGAGAACCACCAGGCTCTCTCCAGAACAGGAAAAATAACTGCATATTATCTGTTTAAAAGCCTCATAATCCTCAGGCAACAACTGAGTAGTAACTGCAGTGACAGGCAAAATCTTTCTCCTTCATATTAATAAACCCCAACACAGTATTACGGCTTGCTGCATCAAAGGCTTTTACATAAATGACCTTTTATTTTTTTTTTTTTTTAAACAATAAAACAAAGAGTACATGTGTGGAAGGACTTAGGCGTTTAAGACTTTGCTTAGGTTTCTATTTGCTGCATCTTGTTGGTTTTGAGGAACTAGACTACATCACTGGAAATAAACAGAAAGCAAACAAAGAGTGCAAATGGGGAAAAAGCAAGTAATCTCTGTGTTTCCGTGGTCTGACATGTCATTTTCCAGACCAGGGGTGAAAGTCTCTTCCCCGAAGGAATATCACTGTTACTTTTTCTTGGAGACCAACTGCCCAGTGTCAGTCGTGAAGAGTCGCTGCTTGCCCTAGATATGGTTGCTGACATAGGGACACACAAAGCCATGACAGTGAGGGAGTAACATGCCAATGCCAGTTGTGTCTTCTGCAAGTGCTTTTTCTCTAGACTGGCATGATGCAATCATGAAGCTTTCTGTACATCTTTATCTTATTCCCATAAACTGCACAGACAGAAAGAGCCTCCTCCAAAATGCGGCACCCCTGGAGCTGAGTTACCCACTCATGATGTCCTTACTAGGTGGCGACTTCTTATCCCCTGGGAATGGCTGTGTAGCATGAACAGCTTTAGACCATTTCCCCAGATGTCCTGGTTCATATTTGGGTTGCAGCTCTGGTCACTCACTAACAGTCAGTCACCGCACGCTTCCTTTCCCTCAGTGCAATCATGGCACCGATAGTTCCGCCATGAGAACAGAACACACCAGCTAAGCTTGTGCATGTTTGTTTGCCTGGCCCTAAACCCTCCCTTTCACATTTAACTCCAGTCAGTACTGTCTCACCAGGTGCTATGCCTCTGCTGAAGTACCTTAGGGAAACCACTCAGATTTTTGCTGGGTAGTTTTGCAGGGATAAACACTTTGCTCCAGTGTAGCCAGTGGGGTTCCACTGACATGACACTGGCCTTGGATGAAGCAAGTGATGCCTTAGGGGGGTTGTAGCACAGCCAGGAAGAATGGCTGAAAAGATAAGAGCACTGAGGCCTTTAAACTACAGCTCTCATGGGAGCCAGTGATACTGCTGCCTAAAAGTTTTTCTTCAAACTGGTTGAATTAAACAGTTCAGCTGAGTTGGTTTGAGCTGCCTGGAAATACAGCACTTCCCAGAAAAAGAATAAAATGTACTTCAAATAAATAACAGGAACAGCAATAATAAAAGAGGTGAAAATCACACCTTTCCCGAATTTTCGGGAAGCACATTTTCCACTTTAAATCATTGTAGACAGAAAATTTGAGAGCATCTCACCCTTGCTAGCTCTTCCCACTGTTTTCTCTCCAATATCTAACAATTGGAGCTTTCCATCTCCTCTTCATTACTATCCTGATATGAACACATTGTACAAATGCAGGCAGATTTGAACTTCCATCAGAGAACTGTAGCAGCTGCTGAGGAGGGATAGGATTTTCTTTTTTTCTTTCTTTTAAAACAATTAAAAAGAAGTATCTGACTGTTTTTGTGAAAACTGTGGACTGGACAGCATCTTGTAAAAAAATATTGCTGGCTGAAAACTGGCAGTTGCTCCGTCAGTATGACAGAATAATTAAAACCAGTATGACAATAATTAGCACTTCTATGGTTCTTTTCATCCATGGATATCAAAGCACTTCACAGAAACAAGTGCAGCTACCTCAATTTTTAAAGCTGAGCTCAGAAAAAAACAAATCAGAACTTTTTCCTTGTGGAAAATTCCAACAATTTCATCACAGGTATTCATCCTAAATTAGAGATAAGAGTTGAAATATTTTTTTAAAATTTCCAAAATCAAGAGTGCTTTAAAAAAGTGCCAAGGTTGATTAGGAAATGTTGCTGCTTTCAATGGAGCCAAATGTTTTGCCATTCTGTATTTAGTGCATTTTATTTTGCGTCTCTCAACAATACATCTGCCTGTGGGAAGGGAATGCCTCCTGGGAGCTGTAGTTCATGTTTCCCCCTGAACTTGATAACTCTATTAGTTAGGCACTGCCTGTCCCCATCCTTCCCTAAGGCTGGGCCTGCCTGTCCTGATACTCTGCAGAAAAACATCATCAAAACATTGCTCACTGCCTCTACTGAGCTCCTGAATGGGAAGAATTGACTGCAGCAAGGAGGGCTGGACCATTTAGCAAAGTAAATGTAAGACCAAACAGCCCCAGTGGACAATTTCATACTTTAGAATCCAGTCCAGCTCCCCTCCTATGAGTCAGTAAAGCATCCTACAGTAGATTTGACTTTTTGGGATGAGTTCTTTCATGTCAAGCCTGTGTACAGGCAGCCAAAGGAGCAAGTTTCTGTTGCAGCTGCCACCTTGGGTTTATGCCCCGCAACTGATATGGTCATCATGTCCCCTTGTTCCCAACTTAAGAGATTTGTTCTGTCAAGGACCTGCCTGTCTAGAATTGTCAGGGAAGAGGAGGACAAGTCATGATTGCTCCCTACAGATGTCTCACCTCAAACCAAAGCTGCTAATATAACTTGCCAGAAGCTGGGTGACATACCCAGATGCTTATTGATAAGGCACCCGGCTACCATGTCAAGTACCACTTGAAACAGCTTCCTTCCCAGTGAGGCTGGAAATGTGCATGGGACCAGAAGGAGCTTGAACAAGGTGGTGCTTTTCCAGGAAAGCCCATTTATATTTACTGCATTTCCTTAACTGGCACAAGTGTTTCAATGCTTCACTCGCACTCCCCGTACATACACACTGGGACAATTTATCTTGGTGGCCCCAACTACAAGGCTGCTGAAGGGGGGACTTTGATGACTGATCAAACAAGACTGAGCTGATTAAAGTTACGTTGTTTTCCCTGCCTGTTCCTTTAATAATTTCAGAGCAACAAACCACAGGGAGACTGCAGGTTCATGAGGGAGAAATCAATGGGAAGCAGTTAATATTTCTACCAGTTT
Source organism: Oriolus oriolus (assembly GCA_013400235.1). Lineage (NCBI taxonomy): Eukaryota > Metazoa > Chordata > Aves > Passeriformes > Corvidae > Oriolus > Oriolus oriolus. Next base: position 2,211,094 of record VXBT01005206.1, on the reverse strand, counting down.
AGCTAATGTTACTAAAACCAAAGTAGATGTTTGCAGGCACAGAGCATGTGGCAACTGAACAGTATCAGGTTCAGCTGATTATTCATGATTACACACACAAACAACCCAGTTAACTCTTTAAACCTGACCTGGTAAAACAGGATGGCCATCTGTAAACGAACATCAGCCTGGGGAAAATCAGATCCAAATCTACTCTTACAAAAATACTTTTCACCTGTATTTTAGTGTACTTTACAGATTTTTTTTTCCCCACAGATGCTTCTGATACAATGTCTGACTGTAAAACCTGACAGACATTATGGTGCCTCATTCCCAGGTGCTTATTGTATTGTTCACATGTGTGTCAGGCCTACACCAACACTTATTAACTCTACACCTGAGTTACACCCATAGCACAGCTTAACCTCACTCGATGAAACCATCCTAAACCAATTTCAGCAAATAAGCAGAGCATTCAAATAAACAAACAAATAAATAAATGTTTCTGGGTAAAAGCCTAGCTTGTAAAAAGCCTCTCAGGCCTATATTTCTCTACTTTTGTATTGGCGTAACTGAAGAAAGAAACAGGAGTTTGCTTAGCTCTACATGTAAGCAACATATTCCATCATCTCAAATTTGAGGTAGTTTGAAAATCTCCCTGATTTCTAGATTTAACAAGTGCACGATGCCTGCCTCAGATCTTTAATTCTCAGTTAGGAAACAGGGAGCAGACGCTGATGCTTAGAACCATCTTTTATATGAAATATATTAATATATGTTCCTCTGTCAAAACATAAATAATGTACTGGGACAGTGTCACCTTGTGGTTGTTTGCTGACATAGCGGCCAGCTGAGAGGGGATACTCCCTGTACCTCGCCCCCAAAAGCCTTCACTCAGGAATGTCAGCCTTGGAAATTTTCCTTGGGATGAAACAGGACCTCCACGATCAGCCCCATCTGCATCCTCCATGCAGGCCTTAGCAGCTCCTGCACTAATGTCTCCTAAAACCCTCACAGAGGCACTAAGGCATTAAACACCTGGGACAGCTCCACAACTTGCATTGTCTGCAAAAGTCTGGGAGGGAAAGATATGTGAAGAAGGAAGCTGCCTAGTTCCTAAATAGGAGCTGTGACATCGGGCAATAAAATTCCACTTTTCCCTTTCTGAATCTGCTGCCTTGCAAGGTGAAGTCCAAGGAGTGGCACTGGATTTTGAAAACTGCTGTGTATGAAGAGGAAAACATACAGCCCTAATTCAAAGTTAGTACTAAAGCAGGGAAATTCAGACACCAAACTGTGTTCTTAATGGAGAACTAATGGATGTTAATTAACCACCAATTGACAAATAGCATATTTACTGTAGTTTAACAGCTCTGCAAATAAGCACAAACTCATTTACACATGTTTAAACCTTAATAAATACATTTGCAGTCATTGGCCACTTAAGTTGATTTTCAAACTGTCCCCTGTAGTAAATCTAAAAGGATACATTTGGTCGCAAAAGTTATTGCACATTAATTAAACATTAGCTCATTGCAGAAAACTAAATAAGTTAGTGGTAAATGACCTCTTTCATCAATACTGATTTATTGCACAGCTATTAGAAGCTGTACGCAAAAATGAAGAAAAAGCCCACCGTGAGATGCAGCTTTCCCTCCGTGCCCTCACCCACACCCTCTCAAAGCTCTCCCAAGCCTCTGTGCAGAGGTGAGGGGGGCCAGGCTGGCCTGCAGTAACATTACTGCAGGCAGTGCTCCAAGCAGCAGGTTTCCAAGAGTGATTTCACCGCAGGTAAGCATGCAACAGGATTTCAGGAAGTCCTTCTGAGCAGAAGGTATGGGATAGAAGAGTGTGTGGTGACACTTAGGAGGAAAGGCAGTGTGACAAATACTCGCAGGGTTTTCATTTTGTGAATTCGTTTCATTCAGTCCTGTGAGCCTTTCATTTGATTGCTTTTCCTATCTTTCTTGATTTGGACAACACCACCTTCTCTTCTGCTACTACATTTGCTGTCCATTCAAAATGGTGCGAGAAACTTTTCTGCAGCATTCACCATGATCCTGCATTTCTCCTCTCATCCTATTCCTTGGTACATTCCTTAAGGTTGCTTCTTAACTGGAGTCATGTATTTTGCCCGAAAAGGACTGTATTTGCTTCCTGAAGGTCTGTGGTGAGGGTTGAGCCCTTAGTGTATGTCAAATGATTTAAGATCCTATCACAGAAAATTCTGGACTTTAAGAAAAGATAAACACCATCTCCCTTTTGTATCATTCTTATAGGAATGCACAGCATAAAACTAAGTCCAATGGTATTTATCCCAGGTTACTTCACTCTCCAGTGCTGTTGCAGAAGCTTCCAGTGGAGGGAGCTTAAAATAACTTTAAAAAGCTTTACTTCCAAGAGACTGACTTAATTAAGTCATTGTTTTGTATTTTATACAAAACGGAGAAAAAAATTCAGGAAAGGAGAAAAGGAAATAATCACCATTCATCAAATGGGAAAAGTCCAGATCAAATGGTGAAGAAGTGTTTTCAGACTTTGAGAGAATACAAATAGTGGGAAATAGAAAGCACAAATTAAATTAAGAATCATAAAATTTTCTCTGTTTGCACAGCTCAGGCAACACTGTCTGGATCCAATTTATTATCAGGCTCAACAACAAATAAGCTCACATGATTCCCAGGCTGAAATAACCTTTACTCATTTCACAATAAAACTACCATGGGGTCTGGTAAGCAAAGATGAATTATAGCTGCCTGTCAGAAATAATGATGATAATCCTTCCCACTCCCACAACATCTGAGGATTACAACCACCTTGGCAGACAATACAGCAATCTCAAATACACAATGCAACAACAAACCTATGTCCTCAACACGTTCACAGATGGAGAAACTGAGGCACAGACGGAGGAAATGAATCACTCCACAATCACAGTATTACTCTGATCCCTGTTCCCACCTTGGCCTCAGTCCCATGAGAGTGGAAACAACTCCACTGATTGCAGTGGATTTCTTTAATTTTATGCACTGCTGTTACCAACTCAACAGATGGATTGCAGCAGCGCTCAGGCTCTGTGATTATGGACCACTGTCCTCTTGTGCTACACAAAACAAGCTGAAAGATCTGAACAAAATGGGACTTTCCTGTTCCAGTGTTTGCAGTGGAGATGCAACCGCATCCCTTTGTATTTGACTTGGTAATTGTGCCTGGAAAGGATGAATCTGTTACTATCTGGCAATCCTCACAGATTCGAGGACTGATCACCCATCGATGGCTGGGGTGAGTCTTCTCTAATGTTGAGGGTCTGTGTTGCATTCTAGTGATTGAACTTGGGGAAGAGCACACAGGCCGTAACCTCCTCCAAACTGCAATTTCCCCTTCGGCAGTAGGAGGCCAGACCCATAGCTGTGAGAGCTGAAGCAAAAGCCTGTTTTTAAGCCCTTGTGTGCATGTGCACGGAGGGCTTTGCCTCTGGTAGAGCCTTAGCACAACAAAATCCTGGCTAGTCCACACTGAGTTCCCTCCAAGCATCCACAGGCTTGCCTGCAAATCCTTCACTTGGATAACCAGCGTGCTCAACCCAAACCTTCCCTAACTGTGTCCCTATCTCACTTCCAGATATCCTGCTGAGGCTATAACATTAATAACAAGAAGGAAGCCAAACAACAGCAGTGTTTCCAGGAAATTGATACCTCTGCATCTGGTGTACTTTGAAGACACCAGGCTGTTCTGCATTCACGAGGCACAACTCACATGATATCTGTCAGCCAAAGACATCCAAGTCAGTTGCGCCAAGCTGCCTTTTTCTTCTTAGCTACAGACAACTGTGAAGTCCCCCTCTTTCTCCAGATGTTCTTGCATGCTTCATTGCAAAAAAATAAGTGTGTGTCAAAACTGCCTGTGCCTCCTCCCAGGGAAACAGTGGCCAGGGGCAAGGTGTGTGTGTGGGGGGTGTCCTTTTTAGACTCTGCAGCCTCATTAAAGTAATTGGCATCGGGACTTGATTTTGGAAGCTCAGTGCCAAAGGGGCTTATGGGGTAACTAATGCTGTGGAGTCGAAGCCAGAAAGTGCATAGCAGGCTTCTGAATGTGGTCTCTGGCAAGATCTATGCAATGTAATGACATTATGGCTTTGCCATACATTACATGCAAATTAGAAGAGGTTGGCAGCCATGCAACTGGCATAGCACAGCAGCAATCATCCTTACAGGACATAGAAGGCAAGGCTATTCATCCTCAACCTGCACACAGGGGTGGGAAAGGGAAGGACAATGCTCCCACAGTACTGGCTTGCCTCCTTTCCCCTTTGAGTGACTTAATGTGGTGGAAGACAGACCCCAGTGCCCAGCTCCTGGTGTTCCTACCTTATTTTTCAACTTTACCAGAAGGCATGATTTTTTTCTTTGTACATCTATCCAAAATTCCCCTCAAATGTCTGCTGTTCTCTGTCTCTGCTTCTCCCCAAGCATCCTCTCCTTAGTGCCGAATAGCTGTAGGATATGCACAACAAAATGTCTGTGTGCAGGTGCTGAGCAGTGATAGATGCAGACAGCTGGCTGGCCAGCCGGGACTTCCCCTGCTTTGCTGTTGATGAACTACTCGTTCTCTACATTAATTGCTGTTAATGTTTTCCCCCATTTAGACAACCATCTCCTCCTCTTTAACCTTTGGTATTTTCTCTGAACTCTCTGGCCTACAAAATCTACAGCAAAACTCCCCAAAATCGCACAGCATAACCTGATGACAGAGGACAGATGTCAGCCTCCTGGTCCCCTATTTTCAAAGTGATGGCTACTGATAATTTGGGGAGATGTTAATGCAGGGAGCACTCATTCCTGCTATAATTTATTGTTCTGCTAGTATCCTTGTGACTGCAGAGACTCACAATTTCCATGATGCAGAGACGCAAACCAATGCAAAAATGCACAGAAACCTAAGTCAGAGCTCTTGGTACAAGATTGCAACAAGCTCACCCAAAGCCAAATGGCATCTTGATGTCAGCAATGAGGTAAGAGTGATGGTATTCTTGTTCATGTCAGGTACTCCCACTATTGTTAGACCAGGCCCTTAACCTTACCAGAGTGTCTCTTTCAAGCAAGCAAAGTAGGTTCCATCAATAAAGGACCTTAATGTGGGTACTGTAAGCTTGGTAATTCCAAATGTCCAGCCTGCTACCAAGCAAACTTCCCCCAACACACCATTCCTCACACTGCAGGGCTTCACAAGGCAACAGCCCCAAATGCTTCCCCGGGCTGATCACAGCCAGACGCTATCACACACTGGGACTCCAGTTCGCATTTGCAAGACAACCCAACCACGTTTCAAGCTCCCTACTCTTTCCAAGACACCACTGAGGAGCCTCAAGGCAGAGAGAAGGCAGCCCTAATTAGTCTGAAAAGTATTCTATTTTAGATACTCAACTTGAACATTACCCTGTGTGTTGGATCAACCCACCTAATCTGTTGAATCTCATACAGCTGCACTTCTTTTTTTTTTTCCCCACTGACTTCAGTCTTTCTGACTACACTAGAAAGCAATATTTTAGTCTAAACCAGTTTTGGTCTTTAAAGCATCTCTGGATCAAGTCCAGCTCTTTGCTACTGCAAACAATTTCATGACAGGCATTTTCAAAACCTGTGATCGGTAGTAAACTGTAGGACTTAGAAGAGCTGGAGGAAACAAATCCTGCTCCTTCCTCACGTCGGTAGGCCCACAGTTGCCTTCTGGTGGAAAAGCTAATAGAATAGGGAGTTTGGGATGCTATTGCTGAGAAACAGCTTGTGTAGCAGCACCAAGGATTCCTTTCTGTGTCCTGGTCTGCTCTTCTCAACCCGTTTCCATCCTGAGGGATGTCATTACAGAACCAGTGACAGGGAAGCAAAGTTCCTCAGATAACCTCCTCCACTTCCAACAGTGTTTGTACCTAGATGTCAGTGGAAGGAAAATGGTCCCTAAAAAGGGAGCAACAATCAAAGTAAGCTTAAGTGATGAGTTATATTGCACTACTGACATTGATAAAACCAGAGGAGGGGATAGCCCTTCACTAATTAAAAGCAGTGTCTGTTTCCCAGGTGAGACATAAGATGTCTGTGCTGCAGAAGTCCATAAAAAGAAGTAAGAAGCACCTGAGTCCGTATCTTGCAACATTCATATGGCTAGAGAAGGGAACATCAAGAAGACATGACAGACAAGGGCTGAAGGAGTTAAAAGCCCATTTAAAAACTGGTTGAGTAGCATTTAAAGACCAGATAATATTACAAGGATAAATACTTTTCCAGTAGTCAAGTGAGAATTCTGAATCGGTTTATGAAGTTTTGTGCAAGAGTGGCACCCATGTTGGGGTCAGGAAGGCCTTTACCCACCTGGGGTGGGGTGAAGGTGTATTAGGTGTAGGTGTGGAAAAAGGGGCACTTTGACCATTTCAGGCAGTAGATTGCTAGACAGGGCCATGGCAGATGTGATGTTCTGGAGTCATGCAAAATTCAGAGACTATTATATTGATAACATGACAGATGTTATGGAAGCACGGAACATTCAAAGACCAGTGCATTAACTTTATAAATATTGCATTCATCCTTATGGCTTTTTTAGCAATTATATCCTTGGTTCTATAGGTAAACCAAAGTAAGTTTCCTGCACATCATGAGACTCTGCAGGAGGCTTCACCTTCCCATAGAAAAAACCCAAACCAAACGAAAAGTAAAAAAGTCGTTGAACTTTTGACCAACATCAAACAAAACAACAATGCCAAAGTTATGAAACAATACCAGCTCCTGGCCAGACTCAAACATCTCTGACTTGAACAGACTGCTGGAGTCTCTTTGGGAACACAAGCTCTACCTGTACTATGGAAACCTGTTTTCCCCAGGATCCAAGTGCATGCCCAAATTGTGACAAAATGCCCACAACATTATATTGCATTCCTCTGTTTGATTTTTTTATTAGTTCAGGGTTGTTTTTTTTTTTCATGGAAAAGACAGCAGCTAGCAAGAGGATGAGATCCCTGGTGTACCTGTGTCAAGCAGAGGGCCACAAAATGCATGTGCCCTGAAATATAAATTAGACTTTGAGAACCACCTGCAGAGCTTTCCAAATAAATATTATTTTAAATTAGAGAGCTGATAGTCATGGAGAAGGTAGTATGGAACTGCTACACAGCATCAGTTTTGGAAGATTTGGTGGCAGTGAAGGTTTTGGCAAGAGCTGAAGAGCCATTCCCACCAGCAGCACCCAGGCCAGACTTACTGTCTCCCCTCCAACTGCTTGGGCACGGCTGAATCCATGGGTTCTAGGGAGGATGGGCAAGTGGCATAGAAAATACTCTGCTAGACTCAACGCTACTCACAGCCTCTCCATGTGCCACACATTGTGTGGCACCTGAGCCATCATTTACAAGTGTTATCATTTCCACAGGTTGCTGTTTTCCAGCTGACCTCACCCTGACTTCTACTGCTGCACCAGACACCCGTGCAAACAAGACCTTCGTCAGCCACGCAGAATCCACGTTCCTCGTTGCCCATTTCGCATTATTAGCTGCATACTCACATAAACTAAGGAGATGTAATTGCAGCCAAGTTCCTCCTCTGATCCAAAGATTCTCCTGAAGTTCATTAACATTTGTACTGTAACTACTGTTGAGCTTGCCACATTTCCAGTCAAGATTTCAAACCAAATGAGGTTACCAAATAATGTCTTAATAGAGAATGCAGGGTAATTTATATATTGAAATTAAAGATTAAAGCTTAATCTTAATTAAATCTCACAAAAGTTCAGTAAAGCTGCCCAAATTATAAAATATAAAAAGATGTATTGATTATTTGAGAAATGGAAATCACATTTAATAAATACAGGAATGAGCCATTAAGGGAATGGAGAGATCAGAAAAAGCACTAACTGGTGATTAAAAGAAGATAAATATTTATTAAATGTTGCTGTGATTTATTAAGCTGTGTTGGGCTAAACAAATGTAATTTGATATCTGAATCATATCTCATTCTGATACAGTCGTCATTAAATCTGAAGTCTTGGCTTTAAATGGATATCATAGGTTCCCTTCAGTTCTTAATCTCTTTGAAATATCAGTTTGATGCTGTGGAAGACGTTGAAAGTCACAGGGACTGAAGTCTCCTGCGTATCAATGAGGTTGTTTTGCACTACAGGTGAGCAGTCAACTTCCCACTTCACGGTGCCTTCTTATCCAGGACCTGTTGCAACTTTGTGCTGTCCCTTGGTGACAGGGCAGCATTCTGATTTTAAAGCCATTCTGTCAAAAGGCCAGACAGGAAGAGCACAGCTTCAAATTTCAATCAGTCCTCCAACAGCCAGTGTGGAGGTCTGAGACAGCACACCCTTCACTGGTTTTAAAGCAGGAAAGCCAACTGCCATGCTAATGCAGCTGCTGCCTGGCCGAACACCAGTGGAGGCTGAGTATGAAAAAACATCTAACCCCTTGTCAATACAGTAATTAGTCTAGCAACAAATAGCTCTGTTGATGCAGCTTTCCAGTGGAAACGTTAATCATGCAGGAACTGAAAAATTCATTCTTCCGAGGTTCAGAGAGCAACCTTATCTTGGGCCCCTCACAGAGGGAGGCAAGGGTCTGGTAGAGCATGGCACTGTACGCACATGAGGTGTCTGAGTAAGAACGTTTCTCAGGGCTAGACAGCAAGTTGTCTCTGTCTTAAATTCATTCTCACGCTCTCGTTTCAGCCGCTGTTTAGAAGAAGAGCTCCTTTTTTAAAATTATTGGCGTAAAAGAATTGCTGCTGATAATTAAATTTGCATAGAGTTAAAATTATGTTAGAGTGCTCCTTCCCAGTGCTACAACACTGAGTTATAGACTGCTAGTGAGACTCAATGCCTTTCCACTGTGAACCTCAAAAATGGTTGTATGAAAAGCAGCAATCGACTTCCACAAGTTTGCTTGAATCTGACTGTTTCAAGAACTCTAGCTTCCTTTCCAATGTCCTTGCCCCCTTGCCAAAGGAAACAAACAAACCCCTCCAACAAACAGGAAAAAAAGAAGAGAGGAAGAAAGGATGTGAAGTCTCCATAAACTGGAAAGAGGAAGAGATAATCACATACTATTCCCTTTGCTTTTGCAGGGAACGAGAAAAAAAAAATCAGACTGAACTGGACTCTGTAACCACTCACACTGAATTTGGAGCCCTACCTCTCTCATCTCTAATATCTTCTTTTCTGCCGTAACAGGAGTGCAGGAACTGTAGCAGTGGGACAGACAGGAGTAGAGAGGGCCAAAGCCACTTCAGATCTGAGAGAACTTGACAATTTAAAGGTAAAACCCAATCATTTCTTTTGGAAGTGGTTCTCACTCTTTACTGACACAGGCACCCTGCTGAAAGCCAGGGCCTAGCCTCAAGGGCCAAGGGGATACATTAAGCCTGATTAAACATCTGATTTTATTAAAGAGCAGCTGTGAGAGATGCATTTGCGTTACGTGAAACTTTCCTGTAGGAATTTCATGATAGCAGACTTCTGGCACTTCCTCATGCAAGCAGGAGTCGATCTAGCACAAAGTAATTATTTTCAATGTGTTTAGCCAGGAAAAAAAAAAAAAAAAGGCATGACTTCAAAATCCTCACTACCAACATAGCCAAGCGGATTCCTCTTCTGGAACTCACTTTTGGGTTGAAAATATGATCAAAAAGTTCAAGCCCCTGAAGCAATTGTCTCAGAAAGTTTTAAGCTACTGAAGATAGCGGGTTTAGGACCATAACTACAATAAACACAGAAAATGAATAAGAGTCTTCTGGCAAGAATAAGCCAGAATTGCAGAGGCGGATGTTGCCAGTGAAAAGAACAGGAAGGTAACCAAGTGAAGAAACAGCATGAGGAGGATTATCCTTATTTGGAAGCAATCCATTCCAGCAATAAATTAAGCCAGGGATCTCTGCATCGGAAAACAGCAGGACAACCTATTAAACTAAAGGACAATCTGCTTTTTCTGTCACCTTTGAGCCTTGACTGAATGGTGAGAGAAACAAACACAGCAGAGATCAAAACCTATGTTATTTCAACAGCAGTAATGGTCGACTGCGTGTTACAGAGAGGGTAAAATTCTTTCCGTGCACATTCCTAGCACAAACGCCTGATGTTCAACAACAATATTGCTGGACTGCAGTGGTCATAAAGATGAAATCACAGAAGAGGGCTTGGATGGAAGAAAAATGATAATTTGTATTTTATGGCAAAAACATAGCTGCTTTCACCCCAACTGCTGGGATGGGATGGGCTCAGGTGAAATACTCAGTGCAGACTGGCAAAGCTTTTTTCACAGTGGCATTAGAAGACACAGTGGTAAAAGAAGAAAAGAAGTTAAATGCTATATACTTTTAGCTCAAAGAGGTCTCTGCATCTGCCAGCTGTAGTACATGACATTGTGTACATGCTGGTGTGTTCCAGGGCCACATTTACTGCAGGGAAACAGCATCCACAATTAAGGGATTTCTGAGGGGCAAACACAGGCTCTGTTTCACAAAGGTTTAAATTAGAGAGAAGCAGATACATAAAATGTACAGAAATGCACTCTGCAGAACAGGCAGACTACAACTGAAAGAAGAATACTAGAAAATCTTAAACATCTATTGGTCATAATGTGATCAAAAAGAGAGAGATTATTTAGTATTTTGATGGTGTCCTTCCACATTTTCAGGTAGCTGCAATCAACAGAGAAACTTGTAATGCCTCTTACTCCCTTTCTGTCTTGCTGGTGAGTTTTTGTCTTTAACCCCACTGACTAGATGCTCATCTAGTCTAAAGGCCCCAAGAGCTGCCCTGATGGAAGTCAGAGCTGACATGTCACTCCCTCTAGTCTCCCAGGCCTTCCCAAAGAAAGGAGAGGTACCCAATCATCCCAAACCATGCACACTCCATTTGGTGATGAGCACAAACAACCTTTACCTGACAGATACTCAAGCATCTCCAGCTTCCTCAAGTTCCCACTGTGATACTCACACTGATGAAAGATTTTTTTTTTAAAGCTCAAATTAGGCTGACAAACACAAACAGACTGTGAAAAGGGCAGACTGTCAAAAAAGGTTCCTCTCTTTTAAGCAACACTGACGAAATGAGTAAAGTAATTCCTTGTTGCAGAGCTAGCTCTGAAGTGAACTCTTGGTTACACAGTACTCTGACATCTACTTAGCTCACTTTGAAGTCCAGCTGGCACTAGCAATGAGTCCCAGAGATGTTGCTAGTTGTTTCTTCTTTAGGTAAAGGGACCCCAGGCCCAGCTTGTGCACTGCTGTCCACGGCAAAATGCTTTGCTAGTATTCTGTTGCCCACAGAAACTGTTTTGAAGGAGAGATGCCAGCATCAGGTGAATAAGTCATACATGATCCCTGGCTATGCTATCAGGCCTCTCATGGAATATTTTCTACCAGTGATAAAATGTTATTGCTGCCATTATCAAGCAGTTGGTCTTTATCTGTCTACCTATGACAGGCCTCGTTTTTCAGACAGGTCTTGGGACAACTTCAAGGGGAGATCTTCCCATCCAATGTCAAATATACCAATTTTCTAGACTTTTTTGATCCTCCTTTTTCTTTCAGCCCCTCCTAAACTGATTTACAAAGCAGATGCATGCAGCTCCCCTCCAACAAATCTCAGGGGAAGAGCTGAAGGAACCCAGTGTCATGCCATGTTCCTGACCTTGGGCTACGACAGGATACTCACGTCTTCTATCCAAATTTTAAAGAGTAAAGGCCAGTTCCTCATCCTTCCATACTGGTCTTGATAATTACATAGAAGAAGGAGACATTCAACAGTTAAGAAGATAGGGCAAAACTGCAAAGCAAAATGGCTGAAGAAGCTGCCCTGAATTGAGACTTTTTACAACCCAACCACATGCACATTCTTTTCAATCAGCACAGCAGACTAACTTAATGGGTTAAGGAGACATGTTGGACTGAAGCTGAGGCTGGGGAAAGGGAGGAAAGGGTTTTCTCCTTCCATTTGTTTTGTTTTTTCCTTTCTTTCCTTCCCTCCACACAAACCAGTAATTAAAAGTCTATGTTAACTGGCAACAAATTTCAGTAAAATTCCCCAAGTGGAAACTGTTCCACCCATGACAATGGAGGTAAGGGAAAGTATTTTTCTTGAGTGCAGTAAAAGAGCCCAAGAAAAGACGGAGGCAGTTGCCAGTGATTGAAGGCAGCAATATTGTGGGAGCATGGTCTCCAGCAGCTCAGCTGCCTCATCTCTCAAGCTTAGTTCTAGCCAGAAGCTTTACTCCAAGTGCTGATTGTACACAAAGATTTAAGGAATAGTTATGATGTTGCTTTCAGTGTGCAGAAAAATAAGCTGCAGTTGGTTTTTGTATTTCTCAGGGAAGCTAATCTAATTTCAGTGGTTTGGAAGAGGGTGTACTTCATGAAACAAGGCGCACCTCATGAAACTCTTGAGGTAAGAATTATAAAGTAATATCTGTATTTTTCTCATGTTTGATGCACATGGAGATGGTAGACCCCCTACTCTGGGTTTCTCCTAAGTATTGTTCTGTTTTGTTCGATGTAATACATGCTGTGACTGAAAGATCAAATGATGTAACCAACTCAACTCCTTGCAGATGGCAATATCATGCTTTTTCATAGCACCAGATCCCTGATAAGGGACTAATCTATCTCCAACACAAAGAGGTGACTGTCCTTCTGCAGAGAACTTCAGCATGGAACAGATGAGTGGCAAAATGCAGTCAAGTGGGCACCAAGTGGGGTGCAACACAGATGTGGGGTGCAAGTGGGGCGCCCATTAAGATGCTTTTATTCCATGCATTGACATTACTACTCTACCAGCTGTGGGTCACAGAGATAACTGATTCTTTCACCTTCATTCTAGAAAAGCCCACTGACATTCTTCCACGCCGCTACAGCTTTCTAAACAGCAGCAACCCTAAATAAAACAGAGAATTGGCAGGTAATTAAATAAGATTGCTTGTCTTCCTTCTGAAAACTTCTAAAAGGTTGTCAGCATGGGAAGGTCTATAATATTTGTCTGAAACAATGGATGTTTGGCACCAGTGCTTGAAAAAATTTAAGTGTGCTATAGGGGAACCTCTACTAATCAGTTTAGGATGAAAACAAGAAAATCACTACAGGAATCTGAGAGGTATGATAAGAGAAACATAGTATAATAAACATTCTTTACTTCAGCATCCAATTTTGCCTTGCTTCCACATCTGCCAGCATCACATCTTTTAAGATTCTCACTATGCCAACTCCTGCTCTAGTTAAGCTTAGGCTTCATTATTATACACATTTTACAAGGGAGGAAGCTGAGGCAGTGATACATGGAACAAACAACAGCTGTTAAGAGGGAAGAAGAATGCAGAGTAGAGGCAAATCCCTTGCATGTTACCTGCTGAACTCTACCAGAACTTATTGGGTACAAATGGCTCCACTGGACTGAAGAACCCAGTCACAACTAGGGACTCTTAGATTAGGTTAGCAGTGTCTTGAGAGTTACAGTGACAAAGAGAGCTGTAGGGAAGAAATAAAAGTAACCTTACCCTAGAATCATCCCTCATAGCTGAAAAACAAGAGAACCAGCTATACCATGTAAGGATAAGAAATAAGCAGAGAAAAGGAAGCTGTTAAAAGTCAAGACCTAACTGGGGAAGGGACAGATGTGGGGAATATAGCAGCTAGGTTTGTCAGCAAAGACTGAGATGCTGGATTGAACTAATATATCCCTAACAGTATGGGCTGTGGTTTCAAGGAAGGTGCCTCTCAGAGTACTTGGGCAGCACCAGGTTACCCAGCTACTGCTGGAAACAGGACCTCTTTCCCCACACCCCGCTGCCTGAATGAGGGAGGAGCAAATTCAGCCCTCACAGATGCCAACTGGGACCTACCAACAAAAACATTTTTCAGACACTTTTCGAAGAACCACATTATAAATAATGGATTAATTGTCTTTATACATGTCAGTAATTATTCTCATCTCATAAATCCTTCAATCTCTCTGTCCCAGTTTGAGACACATTCGGAGGAATGTCCGAAAATGAACGTCCTCTGATAGAAGGCAGGTTTCAGCCGCCCCTCCCCCATCAAGTTTGGAAAGAAATTCCTCGAAGGAAAGTGAAAAAAACCCTATTTATTTAACAAGCAAAGTGCACACAGGCACAGAAAAAAAGAATAATGCTAAATAATAAAACCTCTCACTGTGGAGAGAGCCTGGGTAGATTTCAGAGTCCTTTGTGGGTGTGGCTCTGCTCTCTCTGGAGCTGGGGTTCGGTGTGGACCCCTCCGGGCAACAGTGTAGGGCCTCCTAGTGATGTTCTGGTGGTGCTGAACAGTCCAGAAGAGAAGAAGAAGCAGCCAATGTCCCAGGGCTCTGTGCTTTAGCTAACAAACAAGAAGCTAGCTAAAAACAAGGGAATGCCCCTCTCTTCCCTGCTGCAGAGAGCAGAGATCTGAGGAAGAAGAAGCCGGTGAGCTATCTCTCACAAACCGCCAAAAGAATTCCACCGGCTGTCCCCGCTCTCCCGGAGCTAGCTTTAAAGGCACTGAACTCATGTCTGGCATAGGGCAGACGATAGGGAATACAGTATCATACAGTCACTCCAGGACACTCTCCTTTATATCTATTGCCATAAATCTCTGGCTCATGGTATTGGCATTGCTGATGCATTTAAGTGTGTGACTGCCCTTGATCATCTTGTCTTTGTTCTCCTTTTCATCTAACTACAACACATAGGATTTGGTTCCAGGTTTTGAGAACATTTAAAATTTGTATGTGTTCTGGTTATTCTGTTCTCCATGTCATTTCTTTATATCCACACAGTTTCGTGTTCTCACTTTCATTCACAGACAGAGAAAATACTTTTACTCGATAGCAGCCTGTTAACACACTTTCGAGCCTCTGCCATTCAAAACATACCAAATTTGGGACAGGAACTGTATTTCACCTCTAGGCGTTATCCTAACACTATAAATAAATACAGAGCTTTGTAAGGATTTCAATATCCTTACTTTTCCCTGTAGACTCTTAAAACTATCATCTGAGTTTTTAATAATCTACTTACTTGAAGTTTTGTGTCATGTCACTCTTCAAGCAATTCCCTGGGGAAGACAACAGACTTTGTCTATTCGAGTCACTCATAATAACTGAGCCACAATAAGCAACACTGGTTAGAAAAAACGCCTGTTGGAGAAACTCTATAAAAATGCAAGTTTGTGGGAATAAAATAACTCTGCAGGTATGCGTTAATCTCATCAAAGCTTTGCATGGCAGCATACTCAATTTGCTCAGATATTTTCCTAGAAATTAATTTCCTATCATCTGTTTGTTCCTGCCTTTCCAACCTTCCATCCTTGTTTGTGAGTAATTTTTATTTTATACTTTAAAAAAAAAACAACAAAAACCCCCAACAAAACCAAAAAATACTTCAACCAGCGACAATATTCTGTTTCAGAACTATATCCAGAGCTCCTAAAATGGGAGCCAGTACTACTTATTGTGCATTCAAGAAATTAGCTGCTAAAAACATTTGCTTGAGCCTGATAAACTGTTTCTCCAGCCCATATGCCTCTGCTATGTGTGTTCAATTTCAGTTTGGATAATTCAGAGTAATCCTATTATAGAAAGGCACAAACCACAAAGTTCTGTTCCAGATGACATGTCAAAGTTCAGCAGCACTTGCAATCAGGACTTCCAACTTTGGTCCAATTCTGAGTTAGTACTGGTTTCAGTAAAGTATCCAAAGCATGGCTGTGTCCCCTCACTGTGGTGTTTCAGAGGCTGACAAACACAAACAGTTAACATGCTGATGTCTTTGAGACCTGAAATCTGTCTCACTAAAGGCTTTATCAGAGCTGGTATTTTGATAGAGCCCACACAAATCTATGACAATTGCTTGTCTGTGACCTTACAACACTTTTCCCCACACAGAGACAGAATTTATGATATCCCATTGATTTTCCCCAATCCATTTTGATTCAGAACTGCCATTTACACTGTTGCATATTTATCTCTTTTCCCCCCAATTCTGACTTGCTTATTTCTTTACAGAATACTTAGCTGTGGGAGCATATCCTAGCAGTCTCAACAGAAAGAAGAAAAAACCAAAGATTTCTTCTGTTGTAATTCAGTATGGGAATAATGAGAATACCAGGGCTCATCGGTAGGTACACAAACAGGCTGAGCAAATACAATCATGTTGGGTAAGGAAGCATATTGTTACCCATATATTATATTTTCATGAGTATTACTAAAGCCTCCCGGCTCCCCACTCTACAGTTTAACAGGAGGGCAGATAAAATCAGTGTGAATGCAGAGGAAATAAACCCTCAGAACCCAGTTTTCTGAGCCTCCTTAGCTTGGCTGTCTTCTTCAGTTCTCTACTGTCTCTCGTGTTTTGCAGGTTTCTATCAACTTATTTCCAACAGAACTTTTAAAAAGCAGTCTGTAATTTGAGACAAGGGCAACGTGTGTGAAAATGTATTGGTTTCATCCTACAAGCCCAGAGCAGATGTACCGACATTGATACGTACGGATGTTTTACCAGAACAGATCATTTCTATTCCTGCACAAAAGGAAGGCATTCCCATACAAACGTACCCCAGGTGACACAGACATGCTCACATGGAAGCTTGTAAGACTTCAGCAGAGCGTGTGTAGTCTAGGTGTTATTTGGACTTCCCCAGGTGGTATCAAGTCACTGATAAAAGTTACTCGTAAATTCATCTTGCTGAGATTCTGCTCCTGCTCTGAGCATTACTCTTTGACTATTCTTGCCTTTCCATGCTGTGGTCCTGCTTAGGCCCCCATACATTATTCTTAATGATAAAGATTTCATTTTTAGTTTTGCTACCACCACTGGATTTTATCACTTGGTGTGAAGGCTCCTCAGAATTTACTAGCTTTCCCATGGCTCTACATCAGGATTTCTTTTTCTTTTGCTTCTAACTGCATGTAAGTAGGAGTCTCCTAGAAAACAACTCTCTGCCTTCCTGCAGAAATTCTTTGCTATTCGTTAAGCAGCAGCTGCAACCCACTAGAAGAAGAAACTAGCCAAAGTCTATGCACTAGCTAGAGGGGATGTCTGCCAGGGGCAGTCCCTAACTTCCCACAATTTTTCACTGGTGTAACCAATAACCCTGCAGAATCCTACAGTTTATACCAAAGAGGAGAGTGGAGGTATCCACAGATCCTCAGTGTGAAACCCACCTGTATAGACAATGAGGGCAGATGTGAGAGTGATTTCAGGCACATGTCGAGGCAATTCCCGCTCGACAGTGAGAGATAAAGCAGCTTTAGTGCCTTGGACACCAGCCTAGGCAGAGACCTACACTCTTTGCTCCAGCACTACAACAGTTCCAAAGGAAGTCAGCCATTAAGAAATAAATAAAGAAGAATCTGACCCAGGAAAATATTCACCCAGCTTTAACTTCACCACATCAGTGCTTTCCAACAGTTAGACATCTATCCAAACACACGCCACCTTTTCCTCCAGCTCCTCATAATGGGCATTAATCAGGCTCCTCTGCATTTCTCTGTGAAGTCCCTGTGAGACCTGTCCTGTCACTGGTGTGGAAACATGAATTTCACTGCAGCTACCCCAGCCTAAATAAACTCCCCTAGTCCTAATCCAGCCTAATAATACAAAAAGGAAAGGAAAAATAAGGGAAGGGGGAAAAAAGGAGGAATGAAGGAGGAAAGACTGAAAGATTCTGGAAATAGCTGGAATTGTTCATGCTGAGCCATCGGGCCCTGAGATTTGAATAATGCATGTTCCATAAATCTGAGTGTCCCTGCTTGCCACATTTTAGAACAGGGAACAAAAATAATAGCTACTGTCCACACTTATCACCAATAATAAATTACAGGGCTCCTGTGTGTGGCAGCGATTAATGCAAAACGCAACCCAAAACACATAACTAAATAAATAGATAGTTTGACTTTCCTGGGGGTTATCTCTTTCCTTTTCTACACCCCTCTCAGAGTCTCCTTCCAGCAAAAAATTATACTGGGAAAGACCCATTCTTACAGTGTATCCCCTTCAGACAGACAGGCAGACTAACTCATGGTTATCTTCAGAATATACCCCAAGGCAGTCAATGGAGCGTCCACACCTCTGAGAACAGGGGACAGCAATGCACTGCAAAGCTTTGAGCTCTTCTGGAAGACTACAGTCTTCCCAAAGCATCATGTCCCACCTGAAACAGGGCATGGGTGTACCTCTCCAAACACAAAGTTCCACACTGCTTCCCTGAGGCCACAATCAGATCTCCAGCTGACATGTATATGTGAGGGGAAGAAAATTCTTTTTGCAAGTAGGCAATTAAGTAAGGGAGTTCTGGCCCTGAAGTAGAAGTATTGATAGCAGGGAAGTTACTAGAAAACAATGCAAGGACAGGGCATGAGGGTAAAAAAGGGTCTACAAAAGGTCCTTTATAAACTGGTCTTTGCAGTGTAGGGCTTCCCGGTAAGGATTCTACTGTGTCCTCATTTTCACCTGGACTGGGAATGACAAATTCCAGCAAATCTTCACTCTTCATTACCCGTATCTGCTAAGTAATGATGGGTCACCTTCACAGGGATAAGGGGAAGCAAGAAAACTCAGCAGACAATGAAGAAATCAAGAATAACTGGTAATGCAAAGGGAAGGTGTGTGCAACTACACAGGCTAAGCATCCATCTTAACATTAGCCAAAAAATCCCCCCAAAAGCAAACCCCAGCCACTAAAGAAATTTGTCTCCCTCGATTTTAAAAGGTTAGATAATCGAGAAAATAGGCAGCCATTAGAAGCTGCTGAACACTTACACAGAACTGTAATCAGAGCTAGACCATGGATGGCAGTTCAGAGGTAACTAACTGTACCCTATTCTTTCTCTTAATCTTCTAATTCTGACACATACAATTTTAGTGAAAAGTTGTTTTTCCTTTTACATTAGCTGCCTTCTCTGCTTTGCCAGTCTATTTCCTCCAAGGGTATGGTGATCTGTCTCTTGAGAAATCTCTTTCAGCTGAGGCAATACTCCCTTAGAGAGGCCATTCCTGTTTATAGTATGGGCTGCTGTGTAAAACTGCCCTTGGCACCCTCTCCTTTTGCAACTCTGAAGCAAGAAACAGAGCTGGAAAGGTCACAAGAATCAGAATAAATCGCAGGAGAGGGGCTGCCAAAACATCTGTAAAGGAAGCTGAGCTGGAGCTTGAGACTCAGGGTAGAACACTGTTATTTGACCTGACCGAATGTCAGTGGTACCTGTTGTATGCCCTCTTCTTCCTGCAAGGGCCCCGTGCTCTTCCCCAGCACATCAGTGTAAGTCTGCCTGCTACACCAGAGACACTTCAATTCACAAAAGCAAAATAAGAAAAGAAATTGTGTGCTCAAGCCACTGAGGGTGAGGCAACTCACACAAATGAGAGCAGGTGGAAAAAAAAAAAAGGAGCTTACACACAAAGCAGACACTATTACGCTATTATTATTATTACTATTAGCTATTCATTACTCATATGTTGGTATTATAGTAGGATCCGAAATCCTCATTCAGTATCAGGGCCCCATTGTGCTAGTCTCTATGCAAATACAAAGACAGCCAGGAAGAGCTCACAGTCTAATTTAAGACAAGACCCAGCAGGTGAATGTAACAGAAATTGGAGGAAGGGAGGGCAAAAAGACCGTGCGATTTCACAGGCTAATGGCACATTGCTGAATGCTCATTCCTGGAAGATCTAAAAGGTTATGGCTTAATAACCCTCAGGGATGCTTCGTATGGCTTTAAATCTCTGACCTCCTGGGTAAGGAGCAGCAGCACAATAATATTTCCTTTAGTTAAGTGAATGTCTAAAACGTGCTTAATCAGTAGTCCATTAACTCTCCACTTGCCTCATTAACATGTCTGTGCAGCAGGTAGCTCTGTCTCACCCCCACCATGGGTTTTCACACGCTGGTTTTGAATGTTGCCACGCAAGGTGTAATGCCTTGGAGCATCCTCCCTCCAGAAGCATTTTATATCATCAGTCCATATGTTTTGAACATATGGCACTGTCCCACTGCAGGTTTTCTTGGAATTAAGAGGTCTCCTCTGCTGGCTGCTTGAGCATTATACATTTATACATTAACAATTCTCTTTTTTTTTCTCTTTTAAATGACTGGCAACTTTTTTTTCCTCCCCATTCATAAATGGTGTAAAGAAACCAAGGATATTACTGAGCAAAATGCCAGCACTGGTGCTGTTGGCGCATTAAGTCTTTCCAGGCCCCTCTTTAGAAATACCTATTGCATGGAACCCGTTTGTACAGCCTCTATGACTGGTTACATGCTATCAATTAGAGTAAAAAATCATGATCTTGGCAACCAGTAAAAGACAGCCTTTACATCCAACTCACCTATGCTCTGCTTAAGATTTCAAGAAAGATGTGTCCAACTATGCCAAACAGAAGGCTTACCTATTCCTCCCATCACTTTCAGCAAGCCATGTCAGTCCGAATCTTCCTCATATATGAAGTGGGAACAATATTCACTCTTCTTTCAGAGCCATTAAAAATTAATTAAAAGGTGCACATGAAGAAGTTTGAAACTGAAAAGCACTCAACATTCTTAAAGATGGCATGAAGTACAAAGCAACCCCGATGAAAATAGTTTGATACAGGTCTTTTTTTTTTTTTTTTTCAGATGGCATTGTAACCCTTGCGTCAAAAATCTGTTTACCCTCTAGGTCTGTGGCAAACAGAGTGTGGCTCATAAGCACTCAATATCTAAAATGTAAATATGCTTTAGCTGAAAAGTATTCAGTGTTTTTTTTGTGCAGGCTCTTCTCTACTCTTTCACTGGGAAAAATCAAAGCAACTTCCAGTAATAAGACAGTGATGTGACTAACATCTGTCATGGATCATTTTCTTTTCCTCATTTGTTCCCCTAGATCAACTGCAGTACATTTGAGAGAGGAGAAGGAGGATTCCTTGTTTGGTTTTTGTTTGTTTGTTTGTTCCTGGCTGCTCTTTCATATATTTTGCTGATTGCATACATGCAAATAATACTCGGAGAGGAAAGGTAGAAGAAGTGTATGAGACTTAGAATAGAAACTTGTGAGACTTGCAAGGGCCATTCATCCCATGGCTGCTGAAATATTAATAGAAACCAACTATCTCATCTCCCAACCAACTCTAAACTTCCAAGTGAAGCCTCTACTCTGCCCAGGAATGAGAAGGGTGAGACCTGGCTTGCACCTTGACAATATGGCAGGCGTGCTGGTTCATCTTTCAGGACAAACATCAAAACCTCGATTGTAACTTGATATTATGCAGGAAAAGCAAAGCTGATTTGGTTGCCTTGGCCTTTTCAGTCCTAAGTAAACAGATGTAGCTTTAGTCTAGTCCCTTGTTCACGTTCAACTCCCAGCCAGCTGCTTTTGACTCTGCTGTCAGCTCAGCCAAGGGCTAAAAACTTGTGTCTCAATTGCAGGATAATGGAGTAGGAGACCTGTCACTTGAGTTCATTTAAGGACTGCAAAGAGATGCCAGAGATATCTACTCCTGTTCAAGTACCTCAGTGAGTCCTCCAGTTACATCCCTGAGCAGCGTTTAGTACAGGGAGCCACATGGACCAGGCATCCCTAAAAGGTCTAGTTCAATTAACCATGATATTCAGATAACCTCGAGCAAACCAGAGCTTCAGATACACCCTTTTTATGCTAATTTGAGAACACACTCTTCCCCTTTGAGACCATGGCATAGGGGATGTCTGCCATTTACGCCCAGGTTTATCTCAGTTGAGTGGCACAAGCTGAGAGTCTGGGCATCTTAGATTATTCAAGAATGAAGAGGGAGACAGACTGACTGAAGGGTTAATCTGTGACTGTTACCATTAAACACACTTCCAAAGATCATCCTCTCAAATTGGATATGTTAATTTTATGCTTGAGTTCTGTATAACATAGCTTATACCAAGTTGTTAGTTAGCATCTGGTTAGTCTCTGAAGGTCAGATACAGCCTATGGTGGGGAGAAAGCCATGTTTTACCTCAGAGGTCAGGGCTTTGCTCACTATTTGGTCTGAATAATGCAAAAAAAACAGCCCAGCCACCCTGAGTCTTCACCTTTTAAATTTTTTTTTTCCCTTTTGGATTTTCCACTAGCAAAACGTATCTGCCCACCTAGAACAACTGGCAGGACAGAAGTTTAAAATACTCTTTGCCTTCACAAGCATGCAGTAATGAATGTTTTCTCTCTGCTAGGCTCTTTCTCTACTATTTCCTTTGAAAGCCAGCCAGCCTCTTTAGTCTATGGATTGGATTTGCTAATTTGCGAGAGGCTGGAATCGTTCTCACATTAAGAAACTTAAGATAAACCCGCTGTGCTCTCTCTCCCTTTTTCTCTTTCTTGATGGTTTCTTTAATCTACAATAAATGCCTTTTTGGACTGAAAGTCCTTATTTTGAGTGCAGAGACATCAGAGGCCAGGGTGGAGAAATGGACTTGCAGAGCCCACACTTCCTAGTTAGAGACGTGGCAAAGAGCCTGGACCTGGAAGTCAACCCCCACGAATTGGGCAGTGAGGCATTCCAGGAAAGTGCACCTCTGTAACGGGAAGTGTCAAGCTTCCCTCAGCTCTGGGCAGGCTGCCTGATGCAGTAGGGATCACTGCAGTCCAGCGTGGCTTTTGGGAAGCCAAGCACTGCATTTTTATCATTCCCTTACGGCTTTTCTTCTCTTCTTCCTCACTTTTTATTCTAGCTTCTTCTTTTGTAGGGAAAGGAGAGAAACTAAATTTTTTTTTTTTTCCTCCTGGGATAACCTAAGCCAAGCACAAGGGCTTGGATCTAAGCAACCTGGAAATACAGGAAGAGGCAAAGACAAATCTTACACCCTGGCTCCTCAGGTCAGCTCCCAACATAAGTATCTTTTGGTATCTTTTGTCTCTGGAAGATACTGATTTTTTTTCCTCAGGCTTCTGCATTTCCAGCACTTTTCACTGTTTTCAAACAAGTGTCCTGGAGGACAGCCTGGATCTATGGTGTGCCTTGCACTACAGGCCTTCAGACTTCTGTGGCAGACTTGGGGAATTCACTAGGCATTAGAAAGACTTCAGAATTTCTTTTTTTTTTTACTTGCAAAAGGGCAAATGCCAGCTTGAAAGACACAGATTCCTATAAAAGCTCTATTGCTTCTGGATATACTACACCCTGGCTCCAGCAGTGCTAAAAAATAAAATAAAATAAAATAAATCAAACACATTAAACAGATTTCCTTGTCAGGAAACCAATAGCACAAAGCCAGTGTTCCAGGAAAATGTGAAGTACTTTAATTATGTGGGTCTGTTTTAAGAGCATTTCAGCATCTCTCATGCACAGCTCAGTCTGTGTCTCAACTTCTACCTCCAGTGGTCTCATTACACAAACAGAGGTAGAGCTTGGTCTTCTGCACTGTGCTACAATTGCTCCACAGGAACAAAAAAACGCCTTCAAGCACCTTTGCCTGTATCAGGCTGCTCAGAGCCGTTCCCAGGTAAACCAGCAAAGGGGTTACAGAGTTTATTGACAAGATATTTCTTTTTCCTCTATGATAACTTGTTTTATTTTTCTAGGTAGTGTGCTGTAAACAAGGCTGCCACTCAATAACACTGCACAGGCAGGGAATAACAGCAAGGTACTACAGAAAGAGAGGAAGGCACAAAAGGACACCACTGCAGATTTCACACCAGAACGCAAAAAGTTGCATGCCAGGACCTAAAATTTTGCATTGCAACAAGATAAAATGTGTAACAAAGGGAAGGAATTGCAACAGGATTTAAAAAACGAGAACAAGAAGGCAAAAAGCAAAGCCAGGTGGATCATATGTGAAACGTACTCGACAATTAAACCATGAGAGTATGAGGAAAATATTTCAGAAAGGAGGAGGGTCACACTGCATTAGCAACTAACAATGCACTGGAGCACATCTTCTAGCAGCATTCAGCAGAGACTATAAGGCTCTTCAGCTTTCCACTTATCAAAGGGATAATCCTTGGTTACAAACCACTTTTCTTTTTTTTTTCCTTTTCTTTTCTATTTTGTTATACCCCAGTGCAGCTCTACCTTATTCCTTTGCAAAAGAACTGAAAGAGCTATGATAAATATCAGCTCCTCGCACAGGTCTCTGTGGGTACTGACTCTGAAGCCTAATTATGTCAATTTAAGTGTCAGTATTGTTAACTTGTTTGCAGCCATTCATTTCAACAAAAACAGCTGTCTTCCGTAGAATAATGGGCAGAGTTTCTGACTGCGGACAGAGCACAAATAGAATAATTGACAGTGTCCTCCCACTCCTCCAGCTCTGGGGAGAAGCCAAGTTAGGTGGGA
The DNA here is from genome assembly GCA_013400235.1 of Oriolus oriolus. NCBI lineage: Eukaryota > Metazoa > Chordata > Aves > Passeriformes > Corvidae > Oriolus > Oriolus oriolus. The sequence continues at coordinate 2,186,811 of VXBT01005206.1, read as the reverse complement.
GCACGAATAAGGAAACCTAATGGTGAGCACATTGGTATGGAAACCTTTGAAATTCACTTGTCACGAAGCATTACAGAGACTGTGCAATTGTTTTGCCAGTGCACCTGTGCTGCACACTGATGGCTGGGTCTCAGAGGAGCATGTGGTGCCTGTCCTTACTAATGCCTTATAATGCTCTCCTGCTTGCCCAGGTACTGGAGGTCAGCCTTGGCAGTCCAAAGATCCCATGCATTTGTTTGGATACTGCATGCTGGCTGGCAAGTTTGTTGACTAGACAGGAAGCAGGTATTTAATAAATCCTTTTATTTGCTTTGCCACTGCCTGAACTTGCTGCCAACTATCCTCACATATTAAGCTCCAACACTCTCCTAGATCCAGTCTCTCAGTAGTGCAAGACATGAGTAATGAAAACAGCCAGGCATCACTCCTAAAATTCAAAGGGGTCAGGCCTGAACACTTGCTGACCTTTATGAAGACCAAGCCATAGATTAGATCAGGCCTTTGTCCCACCCCAGAGAGGAAAAAAAAAGGGAAAAAAAAAAAAAAAAAAAAATCAGTGCAATAGATTTTAACAGAGAAAACAGCCCTGAAGATCTGCAAGATGGTGAGGCACCTTCCTTGCACTGTGCCTGCATGCTGCCTGGCACACAGGGGTCCTGGCACCTGCCTACCCTTCTTCCTGAAGTGGTAATACAAACACACTAATCCAAGGTGCTAGTGGAGGCCAAGCAATCCCATCCGCTGTGCTCTCCTACAGGGCACTGAATGCAGAAAGCACATCAGATGTGTTCTTTTTGTCCTTCACCAAGGCTCAGGTGTCAAGCAATGCACATCAGACAAGCCAAAATTGCAGTGAAGGGGATGGTACCTACCTCAGTCCTGATACATCAGAGCTCACCTCCCTTCTTTCCTCCTGCCAGCACCAGCCTAGGTAATTAACAAGGTGACTGACACTAAGACACTCCTCTCCAACTTCACACAGATTCTGGGTGCCTTTTAAAAGGTTATTATAGCCAAAGGTGCTGGCAGTGCCATTTGCAGTAGCTATTCGCTAGATGGGGCACACGGTGTGACTCTTGGGGACGGTTCTGGGCAGGGCAGGGAGCTGGACTCAACGATCCTTGAGGGCTCCTTCCGACTCAGCATATTCTGTGATTCTGTAATTGGGGATCTGAGGTGAAATTACCTCTCCAATCCAATGTGAATCCACAGCACCCCTGCACTGTGTAGATGGCTTTGCAGTTCTTGGGGTGGAGCAGCCCCAGTGTCTTGTTTCTGAGTAACTCTGCTCTCTGTGCAGTTCTGACAGGCAGAGAGGCTGAACTGCCACTCTTTCACCTGGATTTGCTGCGTCCTAATTTTTTCTACAGGATACACGGGGTTTGTTTCAAACTAATTGCATCTGCAAAACACGTTCTTCAGGCTTGTAGATGTGATGGAAATAACTTTTGTGCGTCAACAGTTCTGTTAGGTGGAGTCATCCATTGTCAGTGACAGACAACTCTTGTATTAAATCAGAGTACACGATTTTACAGAGGACCAAGCAGAACAGAGATCAAGCACTTCCTTTACTGATTTATAAAAATGTACATTTTGGACTTGTAGAAAATAAAAATAAATCTTCCCTGAAATTCAAATAGAGATGATTTCTCAGGAGACAATAATATTTAAAGAGACAAAACCAACTAGACTGAGAACAAAACCAAGTATTTTCGTTGTAGCATTGATTTGAAAAATCAATATCTCTCTCTCTAAAACTCTTCTTGAAAGATACTAAGCCATGCTGGCAGGGCAATGAGTTGCCAACTGCCCTCAGCTGGAGGAGGCTTCATTGTAGGGACACTTTCAGCCGGTGCAGAGTTGAATCCAGTGTCAGTGGATTCCCTCTGCAATCCCCAGGGTAAGGGGAGCACGGGAGGTGAGACAGGGTACAGCTGGAGGGAACACTATCACTCTTGGGCTCAGTTTGTTTGTGATTAGGGGCCAGATGGTAGAGTTTAAAGGAACTCAAAGGCTAGTATTACCTCAAGCTGCTTTTAAATTCTCCATAGAGGTTTGCGTAGGGTTGACTCCTAAGCCAAGGAGCCAACCACTGGTTCTTTGTAAATACCATCCTCAGCTGCAGACTCTGGCCGGAGTGGAAAATCTGTAGCAGAGAGTGTATTTGTGCAGCACTCCTGTCAGTCAGGCTTGAACAGAAGAGAAAAATCCAAGTTCTCATAACTAACTTGGTGTCCCTCACCAAGTCAGAAGCAGACTCGTGCCTCATCTTTCTTAATTCTCTTTTATATTTTCAGCCACAGGATCTTTTTCTTACACAGCTTCTAAAGTCACTGCAACCAGCTGGAATAAACCAAGCCTTTTCAGAGCTGCAGTCACAGAAGGCTGAAATTTATTTCCTTTCAGTTATGGAAAAATATTCAGGATCAGCAGAGCCAACTCCAAACAGACAAAAAAGTGAGAGTCACCTTTGCAGTGAGGCGGTTTAGGTTTATTTGGCTTATTTTGAGGATTAGAGAAAGCAAATAATTTCCAGCTCAAACATGCTGCAGTTATTGCCACAGAATTTTAATGCTAATATCAATATGTCTTCCTTATTTTATTTCACTTTTTTAAAATGGGGTCCTGAACCGAAAAATCTACCAAAAATGGGGAGTAGCTGGAGTTTTCATTCAGACATTTTAATGAACTAATGGATATTATAGCACTAAGGACATAGACAGTGAGTTAATGGAGGGAGCGAGGCTGTGGCAGGGAGCGGGAAAGCTGTGCTATCTTTTATCCCAAAGGACAATGCTGTCTCTTGGGTTGAGATGCAGAAATACATGCCCATAACTGACTGGACAAATAGGAAAAGGGTTCTGGCCCCCAATACTTGGGCTGAAGAGTTAATGATGGCAATGTGGGGTGTGGGTTAAGTGGGAATAACCACTGTGAAACTGCTGTGAATGTGAATTCTACCTACAGAGCAAAGACAAGTCTCTCTCTCTCTGTGTGGATGTGGAGGCTCGTGTGACCTTTTTGACCTAACCTTTCCACATTAAAGTTCATCACTGCCCCTGTGCATGATCTTGCATTCTGCTAAGAAGAGACAGAAAACCTAGAACCTATTTGCTTTGTGCCTGCTGAGGATTGGCAGGGAGGGATCCATTTACCAGTGCTTATAAGAAGTGAGGTTGCATGAAATGGGCCCTTGGTGCAGCAGGAAGAAATGCCAGGCCACACACGCTTCCAGCAGGAAATTCTGGGTGGCCAGCTATGGGTAATCATGTTTGACTAAGGTCAGCCTGTGCTGGACCTGTAATAGCAATGTATAATACGATCAAAGTACCACAAATACAGTTCTTTTGTTCCTTGTGCAGCAGTATACATATCTCCACAGTTTTCCTCTGCAAACAAATGAAAATCCTGTGACTGCCAGGTCACCTTCATAGAGTCCTTTCTGCTTTCTGCTTGATCCCTTCTGTCACCTTGAAGATTTCAGCTAGCAGAGATGACATATTTGCCCTTCCTTCCACACAGCAGCTTGGGAACACAGCTCATTCTCAGCACTGCATTAAATCAGAAGCAAACATGGGCATGTGGAACAAGTATCCCAGAAGTGAGAGAAGGGACTAACACTTTCCATGAATGGAGAAAACATCTTGGTCAGATTTTCAGAGAGGTGTCTTTCTGTGGCCTCTCCTCCCCTGAATGAAGCAGGAGGCAGGAAGGGGAACTCATGTCTCCTGGGAAATGGGAGGGGAGCCCCATGGACACAATCTCAAGAGTGAACAAAGAACAAGGGGCAGAAGAGAGAAGACCTGTAAAATATAATCCTCCCAAGTGGGACTCATGGGGGCCATTTATTCCACAGAGTGATATTTACTGCCTTCCCACAATGTTTGCACTAACTGGCAGCTCTGGCCAGCTAGACTGCTGTGTCAACATCTGCAGGTGTGAGCATGTGCCTATGTGCAGGGAAAGGGAAACAGGAGAGAGAAAAAAAATTGAAAGGAAAAATGGTTTTGCTTTTTGCCTTTTTCTGTGTGCTTTTTACCTTGAGCAGAGTAGAAATCTTTCTGTGCTTATACCAGGAGGAGATTCCTAATGATTAATTGATTTTGCTGTCAAATGCAGCAAGTATGTGCACGAGCCATGCATATGAGAGGGGCACTCGCTATTTTTTTCCCTAGCAGTAAAACTTTTTTTACTCCCTTGATTCCCAACAACCTGCAAAACCTACATGCACAAACAAGGAGAGGAAGAGAAGCAAACAAAAAAAGGGTGTAAAAACCCCAAGACATCAGAAACACAGCCTACCCCGTAATTCTGGGGAAATACACAATTTGTCTTGACCTTTAGAGGTTTTCAGGCTTGAGTGAAATGCAAAAGCTGAGAGAACCTTGCAAAGCTTCACTGCTGCCTGATTACAGCTTCTCCTGTGCACTTTTCTCAGTGGTGTTTCTCATCTCACACTGCCTCACACATGTCCTTGCAGAAGCACAATATTTCTTCATCTGGGACTGCAGAAAATGCTTCAGGTTCAAAATCCTACGTTGTTACCTCCACCCATGCCGTGAACAACATTCTCTTCATCACATGAACTCAAATACACTATTAAGACCAGCAACAAGCTACTGCAGAGAACTAACAGGTTTTCTGCTCTTACTCACTTCAAAAAACTGAAGCTCCAGCTTCATCTTTGCAGACATCCCTGAGGAGCCAACCTCATCTCATTTTTGTAGGCGATCACAAACACCTTCAACCTCGGGTTGAAGCTAAATAGTCCCAGCTATTGTGTAATAATCCTCATGACATCTCCAGCAGGCAGAATAGAGCTAAGCAATCATTCCTGGAAAGCCAGTTGCTAAATCCCTAAACAGACCTTGAACATGTAGATGCTCATAGCAGTCATAAAAACACCACCTGGTTTCTGCTCCAAAGCCAGTTGGCACCTAAGATGATTCTATTGGTGATCTTTATGCTCACACATCATTGAAACACCTACATTACTGCAACTAAGCACATGTATAACCATTTAAAACTGGCAGATGTTCAGAACTTCCTTCACAGATATACTCTGGCTAAATCTGCATGCAAGATACTCTCCCTCTGCCTCACCTTCTGGGTGTTACAGGCAGTGTTCTAAACCTTTCCATATACATTATTTAAGACCATCTCCTAAGGATCCCCATCCAGTGGCGCCTTGACACACTTGAGGGGTGGGCTCACACAACCCTCATGAAGTTCAACAGGGCCAAATGCAAGGCGCTGCACCTAGGCTGGGAAAACCCCAAGCACAAATACAGGCTGGGCAGAGACTGGATTGAGAACAGCCCTGAGCAGAAAGAGCACAAGAAGCTCACCATGACTGGCAACGTGCTTGTGCAGCCCAGAAATCCAGCGGTATCCTGGGCTGCACCAAAAGAAGCACAGCCAGCAGGGCAAGGGAGGGGATTCTCCTGGTCTGTCACTCTAATCCTTTCTCATGAGACTCAACCTGGAGAGCTGTGCCCCACTCTGAGGCCCCCAACATAAAGAGGATATGAACCTGTTGAAGCGAGTCCAGAGGAGGGAAAGGTGATCAGAGGGCTGGAGCACCTCTCCTGCAAAGACAGGCTGAGAGAGCTGGGGCTGTTGAGCCTGGAAAGAAAAGGCTCCAGGAAGATCTTATAGCAGCCTGCCAGTACCTGAAGAGGGCCAGATTAGATGTTGGAAAGAAATTCCTTACTGTGAGGGTGGCAAGGCACTCTCACAGTTCAGATGCTCCATGCCCAAAAGTGTTCAAGGCCGGGTTGGATGGGGCTTTGAGCAACCTGGTCTAGTGGAAGGTGTTCCTGCCCATGGCAGGGGGACTGAAACACTATGATCTTTGAGGTTCCCTTCCAACCAAAACCATTCCATGATTCTGTGATCACTCCTACCCTCTCCTGACCAGACAATCTGATTGTTCAAAAGCATACTCGCTTAAGCAATAGCTGGATGTTATAAGTGCTCACATTTTGGTCCTGCATCCAATACTTAATATGAATAAAAGTTGTTCCATCAACTCAAGAAAGTTGAATCTGTTTTATTTTACATGAGGACATTTCTATTTCCAAGGGTAGAAACAGGGATATAACAAAAGAGAAAGAAGAAAAAATAGATCTTTTTTCCACTGAGAACTCCAGTTTCTACATTACATTTATCATTCAGTAATGGAAGAGAAGCATTTCACATGACATTTTTTTTATGTTGAATTTGTTAAAAGGAAAATTTTATAATAGAGCTAACCATAAGTAGATGGAGTTTTGTAATAAAAATAAGAAGGGAAAAATAGGCCTGGAAAATGGTCCTATTTTTCCTAAGGGCATTAAAAAAAATTCTGATTCCTATAGAAGTAGCAGACAAAGACTAAATAACCTCAGATCTGTTAAAAACTGACATATGCTAACTTCCTAAGTGCCCCATCATTGTAGATGATATTTCTGTTTTTCAAGGAATTGGATGTCATGTTCCAGACTCATTTCAACTTGTTAAGTGCAAGGTTTGGAGGAGTGTGAATCCAGAACAGACCTTAATCCCCAATTACCTTCCAGCCCCTTCAAGCAGAACCTCACTGTCTCATTTTACTTGCTGAACCTCTTATTCATTTATACAGCCCCCAGCATCCTAGACTCAATAACATTTATATGTTTGCAATCCTTCTTCTGATTTAAGAGAATGTTACAAATCCACATTTTGCAAACAGCAAGGTAAAGTTCCAAAAACGTGAAGAAGTCATCCAAGAACTAACAAAGACCATACAAACCCAGGGCTTCCAAATCCCATTCCGTGCCCTAACCACCATATTATCCCACCCCACTGTGCAAAGTCTTGTATGGGCACACCCTCACTCCAGATGGGCAGTGATAGCAGCTACCTAAATATTTCATATTTCTTCTTCGATGAGACGGTGTTCATCCAATTATGAGGGAGTGGGGGAAGAAGAGGAGAATGAAGGGGAGAACCTACTTCTCTTAAAAATTTGTATGAGTAGAGTCACAGTGCAGAGGCAATGGATCAGGCTAGAGAGGAACAAAAGGTTTTCATCGAAGAAAGGTGTCCAAAGTCAGAAGTGCTTTGGGGTGTAGGGTTCCAGTGATGTAGGATTCAGGCTTCTTGGCTTTTCCTGCAAATATACTGCCCAATGGAAACAGGTTTTCATTGTGGAAAACCTTTATGGAGCTCTCAGAGTGGATAATTCCACTTGGGGAAAAAAGAGGGAGGAGAAGGAAAACAAGCCAGATTCTCTGCTCTCAGCTGATGTTTCAGCTTCTAAGCATTTGCACTTGAAAGTCTTTGAGCACCTTTGAAGTTAGATGTGAGAGATTTTCAGACCGCTTCCTCTACCGATGCTCTGAGGACCCCAAATTTTACAAGGTGGTTTCTAAAATAAATTTCTCTCCATAGCATCCTCAGTTCACCTCACTGAGGTATGCAACCACCCAGTCCCTACAATCCTTCCTGCAATACTCCTCTCCCAAAAACTCCTAGCTATCCAGCTTCCAGAATTCAGGTACTCTATGCATGAAGTCCTTTTCATCCCAGAAGTTATTGGAGGTAAACATGTGTTACCCTACACTTCAGAAGTTTTGAATTTGGTCTTTGGGATAAGCTTAACTCATTAGAGAGGGTAACGAAAACACACAGACCGTGATGTCTGGCTAGAAAATGGTGGACACTAAGAGCCCTAAAGGACACAAAATCAGTATGAATGGTATTCAGGGAATAAAACTCAGTCACCAAGAGCTGGAGCTGGCCACCTATATAGATAAATCCGATGCAGATTTAAAACAGCTCATGATAAGGAATAACTTTTCCATGGCCATGTGGCATTCAACACAGTGAGTTACTGAATTGCCAGGCCCATGCACTGAGCAATCCCACAGCAGTCCGTGTCTGTTGCTCCCTGACATGCAGGCTCTTCTTTCTTTCCAACAGGGTAACACGCTAGCCTGGTTATACAACACAAGCCTTCTCTTTTTCCCTTCTTCAAGGCCCCATACTCTATTTTGCACCACAGTCAAAGGGCAAAACAAACAAGCAAGCCAAAAGGACAGGACAGCTATAAAATCATCCCACAGCCTCGAAAATTTCAGCCACAGTCTTTGAGCCTCTGGTCTCCAGCAGCAGAGCGAATTCCGCATGCCCTCCCAGCGCTGCAGGGAGGAGTATTAACCTATTGGCAGGTATAGCCCACAGTTTCTTTTGCAGAACCCAGCTGCGCCGAATAAATAAATCACCTGCGGCCATTTATGTGCAAATAACCTGTGCCAAGGGGCCGCTTGGAAGAAAAGCTTCGATCTGTGTTCGCAGCAGCACTGGCATAATGGGAGCAAATAAACACGCGTGCTGTCCTCCCCGTTCTCTCCCCGCCCTCGGAGCTTTTGTAACACAGCACTTTGCCTTGCTGTGTTAGGGCTCAGAGGCAGCATTTTGCATTAAGTAGTCGACTGTTACTCAAGAGAAAGAGCCACAAAGTGCACTTAACAAAACCCATCCTCTACTCCGGAGCTGGGATGTTAAAACTGGGGAAGACTGAACGTGCCTCATTTCCCCATCTGTAACCAATTCCCTTGACAGACCCCATTAAAAAGCCAACCCGTTCTGGCACTCCCACTCTCAGAGGAGCCCTGCGACACAGTTATTAAATAAAGTACACTGGCTTTCATTGTGGATGGGGATTGCTTAACATAAGTGCAGCACTTAGAGATTGAGCAGAAGAGGAGACATGGAGGGTTTGAGCCTCTGGGTTCTTTCACTACGGGTACCCACTCTCCTCCACTGCTGAAGTCAAAGTCCTTCACAGCTGCAGGCTTTTCTCATTTTCTTTCAAGCCTTGACTCTGAACAAGCTAAAGTCAAAATAATTACACCACCAGTCTCAGGAATTTCACTCCCTGCGAATCTTACAAGTGTGCTCACGCTATCCACTATAAACACAGGGATCCTATGCACACACATGTTCTCCCACACAGGTTTTTTATTTTTCCCAAAAGCTGACTGGATAGCAAAAAAACCCCCACTTTCCATAAATATTTTTTTTTAAAGTTTTAAAACCACTTGTGCTTTAGCTGTGCTCATGCCCCTGATGTGACTGCTTTCCATGAATATTGTAGTGGGCAAACTCTCAACACGTTAATTCCTGGAAACATGGCTTACCAGAGGACATGCAACAGAAGGCTAATTCCAGAGCCCGCTGGTAGCTGCTCTGGCCATTTGCTCCCCCAGTTTTAATCCATGAGTGGGATGGCATGAAACCACAGCCTGCTCAAGTCTGCAGTTCTCCCACCTCCCTAAGCACATATGTATGGGCCAGGGCTCTCTCCACGATGGTACACTGAACAAACTTGGAAGGGGCCAGGCAGTGGGAGGTGTGTTTCCCCTCCTTCCTTCTCCAAGAAGCATACCCCACTCCACTTGCACTCACAAATTTATCAGGTAGCTCAAAAAACTGTAGGGTGAATGGGGAATAAGGACAATGGTATCTCTAAAATATTTTCCTGTGCTGATCCCATATCCCTACCAGTATTCCCCCAGGCAGAAAGTTTTTTAATGTAAAATACGTATGGTTAAAAAAAAGTACATAAAAGTAAAAAACCTAGCTTTTAACAAAGTATTTTTAAACCTTATCAGTGTCAGAGTTGATATTTATTACAAGCTTTTTTCCCCACCTTTTTTATTTTAAATGTTCAGCAACAAATAAGTAGAGTAGAAAAAACCCCAAACTAGGCATCCCAGTTCTGTACGGGATTAACAAACAACAAACCCCTGGAGGGCAGCACGTGATCCAGTTGGGCTCCACTGACACACTCCCAGCCTAAGCAAGCATTACAGAAGCCACGGCAAATTGGGCTCTGCTCTCAGTTACAAAGGGAGCTGCACGACTTCCCCAGTTCCCAGAAGCTGCTAAAATTCTGCCAAGAGAGTGTCTTCCTAATTTGCATTATCTTGGCCATTTACAATTCATCCAAACAGAGCTGGCAATTAGTGGTTGTTGGTAAACTCTGCAGTGAGCTCCAATCAGTGCTTTGCTGCTCTGGCGCTCTCTGTTTACAAATTCTTACAGTTATGGGCATATTAGAGAACCAGTTTTTGACAGTTTCTGTCCCATGAAGTTACAGTTTTCCCCAATTACAGCAGATAATGAGACGACCAAGCTCACTAAAACATACAGTCCTGTGACCCAAGGACTCCTATGCCCAATTTGTGGAAGAACAGCAAACATCGTGGTATGTATATTGAGTGAATAGGTGCAGAGCCACCAAGCTGACTGAGCTGAGGCAAGGGAGGATGCAGTGTTTTCAAGGAAAACTAAGCTGCTTCTTTACTATAGGTGGAAAAAAAACCCCATCTTGAAGCATCATGGGATCATCTAATCCTTACCAGGACTAGCCTATGACAGCTGGGGAGAATTATCAATAGCTTCTCTTCCAAGCCCTGAAGCCCAAGTAGCTGGGAGGCAGCAGCAGGATACAATGCAAGGTGAGGAGGGGGGAGCGGGTGGGAGCCAGATGGGAACGTCAGTTGTGAAAGGGAGGGTTCTAATGGATGTCAAGACATAAATGTAAATAGACAGAGCTCTTACATTATCTAACCACTGCTCTCTCCTCACTGTGCATCATCCTGCATGGTAGCCCTTTCATTGCTTTGCTCTGAAAGCCTCTCCTCTGTGTGTCCTGCCTTTTGAACAGGCTTCTTGCATCTGTCTGCCTCATTTATTCCCCTTCTCAGTTCAGTTCCTCTCCCGACAGCATCTCTTATTCTCCTTTGCCAACCATCCTGCAGTTTTTCTCCTTTTGATCTCATTTCTCTCCATCAAGTATTTAGGATTCCCTTTGGTAAGAGATGGGCAGTGTAATACTACAAAACAGCATTTCAGAGCCAGTTCAGATTTGCCAGTTCAGAGCACTACCGGCTGAAGGAAGAGGCACTGAAGAGGCTCTTGCATAGAGTTGCAGAGACATTTGCAGTCTTCTAGCTTGGATAAAATGGAGAAATGCCATTTACATATTCCTTTACTCGACAGAGAGTTTTTAAAATTTTTTGCCCCACAATTTTGGTTAACATTGCTGTCTACAAGCCACAACCACATCTATCCCAAGAAGTGGCTAATTCCCCAAAAATATCTGCATTTGCAGTGCCTTTAAGATGCAGAAGACTAAAAAGAGAGTGTTTAGATAAAAACTGTGGCTGGCTTTATTTTATTTACCCATGCTCTGTCTGAGACACATGGCATTTTGATCTCTGGCTACCTGCAAACAAAGAGGTTAAAAAAAATCAGAGAAGGAAACCAGTTTGTCAAACAGTGACTCAAACTGGACACAGATGAAATTACAGTTTTATACAGAAAGCTGCTGAGGAAACTGCACAAGGAACAGCGTAAGCCAGAGCAGCTGCTGGCAAGAACATCACTTTCTTTACACTCACAAATGGTTTGCAGGACCTCCAAGGCCATAATTCATTATCCAGTGAAATGTTTCATCTATTTTCACCAGGCTATGAAACAAATGGAGCAGAGAGCCATGGATCACAATGGAACCAGCACAGCAGATCTACAGAACAAAAAATTCCAAAAACACCCAACGTCCCTTGGCCTGGCTTCCCCTGTCCAATGTGCATCTTAAAGATGAGCCAAACACAAGCACTACAGCTGAAGCCTGGAAAAAATGGAGAAGACTTCTTATCTAAAATCCAATTCACCTAGAGCCACAGCTTATTCCAACACTGCCTAGAGGCCAAGCAATACAGAAGCTGCCCTGGTTGTGCTGTTGTAGCCAAAAAACACAGGCCACATGGCCCTGAAGATACTCTACTGCCCACACTCTGCAACCCCCATGACCAGGAATTCAGACATGAGCTCTGTGAGCCATGAGAAGCACATGGCACCTGGAAATGTTCCCACCACCCCATGCTAACTCTGGGTTTCTACTGGACTCATCTCCCCATACCATTCCCCAGAAACCAGACCCAAAGCAGCAGGACAAAATCTAGCGACATTCAAGCTGCCAGAGAGATCAGAAAGTTAAGGGCTTTCAGTCTCCTGTGCTCAGCAGCAATTAATTTAAAGTCTGGAGGAAGATGAAAACTCCACCCTAATGGTCAACTGGTGCATGAGACAGAAAATGAGCCATTTCACGGTCCCTATGGTTATCATCTGCCACAAAGCATAAGATTTGATTACCCCTATCTTAACACATAATTACAAATGGTCATAAAATCATCCAGGCCCTTTTTAAAATCCTTTTATAATAATTGACTTGATGACCTCCTGGGGCAACAAAGGCTGTAAGCACTAAAAGCCAAATTTATTCTACATTAACATACCTGTGCCTTATAACTATAATATCCTACAAATAAAGAATCTTATAAGGATATCCTCTTTGGAGTAACAGCAAGAAGACATGGAAGAGTCCCAAACAAGCTGCATAAAATCACCTGTGCACAGACTGGGTGGACAGTAAGTCATGGCAGCAGCAGTGTATAGCACGAATTGCTGGGAAAGGATCAGGCACATTCATTTCCACAAGAAAAGTGTCAGGCTAGACCTCTACAGCTCACCATCCTAGCAGTGAAATAAAACTTCTGTTTTGTCATCTAGAATATTAGGTGCACAGGCATTACATGAATGTATTGTAAATCCTAGGATAAATTTTGTACTTCTGACTAAGTTGCTGACTCTGATTCACATGTCCATTCCTTATCCATAAAATAGGGATTAGGGAAATTCCATTTCACTGGAGCAGAGGTGTTAAATAACAGCCTACAGACTAAGTGCTAGTGCTGGAGCTGTTCATACAGTACAGATGTGATTTGAGCTCCAGCTGCAGGGATTTTCCCTGCATCTTGCAGTGTCTGTAGCTAAAACATCCATACATTTCTCCTGCGACCCCAACCGTACACATTCCTGCCTCAGAACTGCTTTCCATGCACGTTGTGGAGATGTGACCAGAGTTCACAGAGAGCTAAGGGCGAGCTGCTCTTCATGGGAAGATTAAGCAAGGACTTGATAGACTTTTAATACTTGTCATCCTCCTCCCTTTTTCAGAGCTTCCCAAAGCAGAAAGGGGCATAATCTTTCTTCTTCCACTAGCCCAAACTGGCTGTCCCTTCTCATGAAGTGGCTGCTCCCCATGTCGAAGCACCAAAGAGGGAGAATTCAACCTAAAGCAAAATTCTGAAGGAAGTCGGCAAGACAGGGCTGTCCTCAAACTACTGCAGGTTAAAGGTGTCGAAGTCCACCCCTGCCCTATAGATCTACAGGCCTAAGTACAATGGCAGTAGCTGTAGCCACAATTGCAAGGGGTGATTTGCCCAGCCAAAAGACAGTGACACATTCTCAATAACTGAGCAGATCAGCAGCAGCATATAGAGCTATGGGGAGGAGATGAGAGAGTCAAAAAAACCTTGGAAGCGACGCTGCTGTCACAAAAAGCTCTGATCAGACCTGCTAGAAACCAAACACAACACAGGTGACTTCTTGCTGTCCCCTACCTGCCCCTCTCCACCTCCATGAGACGTTGGTCTTACAATGTGGCCAACAGTACTGCATAATGAGAGGAAGTAAGAAGCATCCCAGCATCACATTTTGAGTCAAGACCACAGGAAGAAATAAAGCCCTCAAAACCAGGCATGCGAAAGACAAAGCAGTTCCTGTGCAAGTGACACAAGATGATCACACAAGTCTGTTTTGACCCAAATAAATTGGTGACTCCATGAAATTCTGAGTGATCTAGGGAAAAACCACAGTTCTGAGTTCCCAAGCCTTTGCTTGAACCACAGGAGAGAAATTACAAACGAGAGGAAATCTTCACAGTGACAAATAGAAAAATCCAAAGACAAGGCAGATTTGTCAAGGCAGTAGCTGACTGCTCTCCAATCCTATCAGAGAGTTAATTTGCTTCACCTCCCCCTTCAATTTGTGTTCCTAAGGAATCACATATCACTGGGTGAGTACAAAGTGTCCTGGTCTCACCTGACACCAGGTTCTCCCTTTAACCAAAGCCCTCCAGGTTATGAAACAGCCCAAAGCAGGTCACTACATAACCAGCTCGTGCAGCTGGATTCATCATGGATGTACCTGGGGAAAGGGCTTGGGGGTGAAGGGGAGAAAGGGGAAGGATAAACTTAAAGCAAGAAATGGAATTAAAGAAAGCCACAGCCAGCTCATTAAGCTGTCCCAGGTTACTTTGTGGGGTCTGCTGGGGGCTAGCATAAGGCACTGAAGAAGAAGTAGAGGGAGGGTGTCCTGCGTGACAGCAGCAACCCCAGAGTGACTGGAGGGGAGAGGCAGAGCTTGTTTTTCTTTCCACAGAGAAGCAAAATGAGGAGAAGGAAAAAGTTTGACAATAATCATTTTCTACATTTATGAAGAGCTGAGAAAGTTTGCCTGCTCAACAGCCATTTTCCACTGAGCTGTCTCCCCACTGTGAGGTTTCTATCTCATGCCTGACTGACTCTTCTCTTGATTTCTAGTAATTAGGAGCCTTCCAGCCTGCCCAGAAAAGAACCCCTCTGCTCGAAGCATCCTTCTTTTCAGGCACCAGTTGGGTGCTATTATCCCACTGACTTTTAAAAACCTGTGGCTGTACATCAGAGCCCCAGCTGGTGTGTCCACACTTCCTGCTTGTCTAACCTCCATACATTTCCCCTCCAAATTCAGCCCTTGCAAGTGAAAGGAATCCCGACACAAGGAAACAGAACAGACAATAAAATCCAGAGGGAAACAGATAAATTAGAGCACTTCATTCAATTGCTGACACAGGATATTGCTCAAGGAGGACGATTCACCCACCCTCAGTGATGAGAATCACTACAAGCACCCCCAGGAAACCTCTGTCTTTAAAACAGTCTGTATTTTACCCACGTGTGTCCATGCGTGCATGTAATAAAAATAATTGCTGCTTGTCATCATCAGAGATGAGCAAGGCAAAGCCTGTGCTTTTAATAAGCCAATATGGATTTCACGTTCTGCTTGCTGTCTGAGCAACAGCAATTGCTATTTCCTTTGGAGATTGATTTTGCCTCAGGCTTGGTCTTAAGAGGTTATCTGATGGATTTTGGTTATTTGGGCAAAGGGGACAAAGGGCAGGCCTCCCTTGGAAGTGAAGATAAAAACATCTGTGTGCACATCCCTTTTGCAGTTCTTTTGGTTCATTTTTCCTTGCTCAAAACAGCAGTTTGAAAGGAAGAGAGAGCTGGTGGAAGGCAAGATGGGGTTACAAAAGTCACAAAAATATAGTTCTCTTTACAGACCCTACTGTCCGTAGGGTATCTGCTTTGGAAAAGAAGCAATGTTGTAAGAGATGAGGTCATCTTTGGGGGGCCAGCCTGGGGTGCCCTGGACAGTGAATTCTGAAAATCCAAGTCGTGCCAGTCTCAAATGCTGAGCAGAGCAAGGCATCCAAAGTTACAGGGCACTTGAGCTGCTCCCTCTTCTGCAATACTGTCAAGTCTTTTTCCCTCATGGCCATGGTGACCTCCTAAAGCAAAGGTGATCACTCCCAAGGCTTTTCTTAGTGCAGGACAGTACCTAGAGTACTGATCCCACTGAAATTACCTAGACTTTAGAGCAGGATGTGGGAAAGCTGCTATGAGAAACAGCAGCCTGTTTCTCACAGCAGAAGGCTGTTCCTTCTCATATGAAGACTTGCACATGCCTTCAGCAGTATCCAGAAATAATGGCATTTCCAAGGTTTCTCATGTTGTCTGAATTTCCTTTCTTCCTCGAAACCAACTCACGTTACTGCTGGCTTCTACCTTCGCAAACCACAATGAATCTCAACTGTTTTTATATCTCCCCTTGAACACATTCAGCAGAAGAAATTAATGAGTGTGAGGAAGAGAAGAAGGAAGAGGAAAAAGGGTAGGGGTGGGAAAATGAAAGTTTAGATGACAGTCTGTGTATGTTTTTATATGAGTAAGTGAGAGAAAGTACATGAGCGTGACTGGAAAGAGTTGCAGAGGAAATATGTAAGAAAGGCAGACAGGTTATCTGTCATTCAGCCTGCCCTCCATTAGTTTCCAGCTCTCCCATCTTTCTCTCCTCCTTTTCATTGAACTACTCTATTTCTCTCCTTCCCAGAAAGACCAATGCAACTGTAAGAAGAGGGGGTAAATAACGGCAGCATGTGGGGAGATGGAACAACCACACTCTCTTTTATCCACTGGAGCAGAGAAGTGAGGAAAAAAGCCCACACCCTTAAGCTAAAACAAATGCAAGATAAACAAATACTCCACTCACAAACTGCAGTGTCTGTGCCCAAAGAGTGCAAGTGTGAACTGTTTTCACATGTCTCAACCTCTCCTCTTAGCTGCAAAAGCAGAAGGGAAAGTCCCCTGGCCAGTGGGCTGATTTTTACCACATGACACATGCACTGGCTTCGGTGATGGAACTGATAACAAAGGCACTACAGATGACAAACACTGTGGCAGCTCAGGCTTCTGCTATGATGAATAATCCCCTTGCAGAGTTTCAGCTCATTTATTTTGCCAAATCCTGTTTGTAAGAAGAACTGCTGTGCATTTGGCGACACCGCAGAAGCTGAAAAATGGAAGACTTTAGAAGGTGACTGGATGAAGCAGCTGTGGGTGCTAGAGATTTTCTATAGCTCCTAACAGCACCTTCTCCTGGAAGCAGCTGGGACAGGGAAGAGCTGTGCTCCTGGATTTAAGGCAGAGGGACACTAGAAAATGCAATAGTTATAATTAGCAAGCTTTGATCACTTCCCTAGTGACACGGCTTTCGTACTGTGACATATGTGCTTCATCCATCTGGGACCCGAGCATCCTACAGCTGCTGGTTCTGCCTGCTCCCTGCTGCAAGGAGCTATGAGTGAAGTAGCTGTGAGCTTCCCATTGAAAAAAAAAAAAACAAGTGGCAAGTTACATCCTGAATGCCATAAGAGACTTTATTTTTTAAAAAAAGAATTTTGCTCATAATTAGTCTGCATGTTTTTCAAACTGAAACTGATGCAATGGCTTGTTTATGCAAAATAGCCAAGAGTACAAAAATTAAATGCATCCCTAACCTACCCCTTTTCCTCTTGCTGACAGCTGGTGTGGTTTAGGATTATCTCATCAGTAGTTTGCAGTGGACATGACACCCGTGTGATGTAATTAAGATAATATATTCAGTAATAATCTTGCACTTGCAGTTCAACCAGTGATGGCTTGCTTCTGCTGCAAGGCAGCTTACCATATAAAAATAAACCACCCAACAAGGTGATGTCTCCAGCTACATTATTTAATTTGTAAAATTACTAAGGAAGAGCAGAGCAAATTTTTAGTCTGAAGCAATTAAGTGAAGCAAGTGAAAACACACATCTGGGCTACTGAACAACTGTATCTGAAGATGGACAGTGACCTTTAAGCTCTCATGTCAGCCTTTGTCCCCTGCTGAACTGGTTGTCATCAAGCACTAGGAGCAGGGTAGCTACCCAGGTGAGTGACATGACTTAAAAGACACATGGTCCAGAGTCAGGCAGAGCTCTTGTGTGAAGAGGACAGCTGCTGAGGTTTATAGCATGCTTAAGATTTCACTTGTATTGTGTATATGAGCGCAGTCCTGCTTGGAAAGGGTCATTGCACTGTTACTGCTTGGTGAAGGAAGTAAGAAAAAAGGAAGAGCAAAGTTGTCAGGATAAGAGGAAATGCCCTCAAGTTGTGTCACGGGAGGTTCAGGTTGGACATCAGGAAGAATTTCTTCCCTGAAAGGGCAGTTAAACACTGGAACTGGCTGCCCAGGAAAGAAGTGGCATTACCATCCCAGTAAGTGTTCCAGGAAGAACTGGACATGGCATAGTGCTATGGTTTAGTGGATGGTGGTGCTTAGTCAAAGGTTAGACTCGATGATCTCAGATGTCTTTTCCAGCCTTAATGATTCCATTCTATTCTGTTCCACTCTATGATCCTAAGTGTGGAAGTGGGAGTGGGAGCAAAAAAGAGATTATCTTTCTTGGTTTCCAGCCCCCAAGGGAACAAACTTTCCTCTAACAATGATGAAGTAAACAGGAATTCCAGAAGAAACATTCATCTCTGAAACATTAATTTATATTTAATACCTGAGTGTTTACAAAGAGAGGTGAAGGCCAGTATGCTGCAATGATTTTGTTATTTGCGTAGCATTGTGCTCTGTGTAGTCTCCATGGAACTGCTGCCTCCCCGCACGTGGCTTCTGGCAAAAGTATTGACACCACAGCAAGCAGAGAAGGGCAAGTCTACCCCTCGAACAAGAGCTGACAGTGTCAGATACAAAGACACCACGTGCATGTGTGGAGTAGCGCTGGTGTGTGCACCCAGCCTCAGCGCACTGGGAGTAAACCAAGCGGTGCTTCTGGAAGGGCCTAGATCTTCTCAGAGAAAATTAATGAATAAATAAGAAAAAAAGTCACCCTGTCCGTCAGAAATTAGTTCAGTGACATCTCTGAGGAAAAGGCATCTCTTTGATGTTTATTTGGCCTAACTGAAGGGAAAAAAAGTAGGCTGATGCCAGAAATAATGGCATGAATAAGTGTGCAGACATGCCAGAACATTAGTGGATGTAAGAAGTTGCTGCATTGGCAAAGGACAGGAATACCGTGTAGATTGGACAAGATGTCAAAAACACTCCTCTGAAAACACCGCCACAAGTCTCTTAATTACCATACCTACTTCAGGCAAATGTACCATGGTTTCTAAGGCTCACAACCAGGTCTCATGCCTTTATGATCCACTGTATTCACTGCTGCTGAGTTTTTCCCAGCACAGACCTGTCTGAGTGCACTGGCAGCTGCCTGCTCCCTGGAGGTGAGAGCCTCAGGAATCTGTCCCGATCTTTGCTGTGGCACGGGTGGAGAAGTAAGGAACATTTCTACAGGCCAGGGTGCTCCTAGAACCCAGGAAGGAGCTTGATGTCTCCACAGAAATTTGTCCTGCAGCATATTCCCTGCATGACTGTAATCACTGTCTAACAACATGCTGCCTATTGGGAAAGCCACATCCCACCCCAGCAAATGCTGGGCACTCTCAGTGACAGGAGCTGCCCTCATGAGATGATGGCAACTCTCAGCCCATGTCAGAAAATACCAAGCTGTGTAGCAAATGACCAGCAGTCATTACCTTAGTCCAGAGGAAAGCACAGGTCTCAAACGGGCTGCCTGGCTTACAGCTGGTCTCTAGAGAAGAACCCAAGGATCCAAAGAGTATCTTATTTTTCATAGTCCACACCAGAATCCTGCATGTGGGGCCATAATCAGTGAAAATGGCCATGTGGAAAAGGTATGCCAGATAAGAGGAAGTGACCTCTGTCCAAGCATGGGTAGAAAACTCATTAAATCAAGATGTTAAGGCTATTCCCTCATGTTTCAAACTGGTACTTTACTTCTTTGCGTAAGCATGAAGGGAAACTGACTCCAAAATGCCATTCAGAGAATCCCTCATTTGCATCTTAAAAGGGACAAGTCTGTCTGTTCTGCTTATTCTGTTCTTTAATTACCCTAACGAAAGCAAATGTGAATCCCCAAGGGTTTGGTCCCTTTCTGACAGATTGCTTTTAAACTCAGAGACAAGGGAGGCACGCGGCCATCAAAACCCTTCGTTTTTAACTTGCACATCTGGGGAAGATTCCCCTGGTGTCTCATGAGACGTGGACAATATGTTGTAGCAAGAAGAGAAGCTAAGCAAGGGCTCTATTTTCCTGCCACATAGAAAGCCTATGAAAAATCAGCTTAGGCTCCAGAAACGTTGAGAGGCCGCTGGCTTCAGGCAGCTCAGCCCTCTTCAGATGCACGATACACCACAGAAAGACCATCCTTCCATCCAAACAGAGCATGGTTGTTTTGTGTGTTTAAAGGTTCCTGTTCAGAATCAGTTCAAAGTTAAAGGCTTCACGCAAAGTGAGAGCAATAGCTTTGTTTCATGTAGCTGTTTATGGGGGTCACTAGTTAAGTCAAGAAGCCAGGACTCAGGAGAGCTGGGTCCTTTCCCAAGTTCTGCAACTCATTTGCTACTTCCTTTGAACACACTCCTGCCTCTCAGGCAGAGTATTAGAACACAAACTTTCTTCTTTCTGCTAGGTCTGACACCTAGCAGAAAGAGGCCTCTAGCTGTTAGTGTAATATAAATAATATATGAGTGAAATAATAAATAGAAATAAGGCATTCTGTTGCAAACAAAGCCAACACATTAGTGAACGTGTTCAGTTTTTTTAAAGCATATCCAAACACCAGCCTAAGCTCCAGTGCTAAAAGATGGTGTCTCTTTTAAAGCTCCAGAAAAAGCAACAAAAGTCTGTGGGCAGCTCTATTCAACCCTGAACCCCTCCAAGGGTTCATACAGATAAACAACTACAATTGTTCACGTAATGGTACAATATTATCCTTAATTGTTTCAGATTCTATTTCTGCTGCTTAGACCTAGGATGCCACAGCCTGCTCTCAGCATCACCCATAAAAACTCAGTGGCTTTCATTACAGCTGTGATGAATTCAACCAGAAGAATTTGCCTCATGCTGCTCTGAACAACAGCACCACCGGCAGATAGCCTAGTTATTAACCATGCCATCCAGAGCCTGGATGGTATTAGTTTCTGAGAGGAGGAGATGGGACAGCACTGCAAGACTCATGATGCTTGGGTTCTCCTACCACGGACCCACTGAACAGATGCAGGAATAAGAACAACCTGCTTTATTTCTTCATGCCCTCATTTTCTGCCCATTTACTCAGACAACCCCTTGCTGCATGTACGTGGAACAGGAATCTCGCCTTGGTTGAAGGATGCTCTGGGTCCTGTTGTGGTACATAATCACAGAAAAAAACCAAACCAAAACAAAAACAACAACCAAACAAAAAACCCACAAAAAACAAACAAACCAAAACAACCAAACCAAATGAACAAAAAACCCAACATCCCTCATTCTGTTTGAGGCAACGGGATATAAGGTAACCTGCCCAAACCTTTGTGTACACACTGCTGTCCTAAGTGATACCACAGAATTACCCAGTATTCTGACAATAACAACGAAAACACATTTTAACAGCACCTGGATGAAAAACAAGCATGAAAAATTCCTGTGTCTGTCCCTCTCCACTAGGGCTGTACTGAGTCAGGATAAACCAGCAGCCATTCGAAGAAGCAACATGAATTTTGCTTGCTGGAAAAGAGGGGACAAGAAGAATGATTTCTCAAGTGTAAGTAAGCCAAGGATGAGACTGAGGGAAGAAGACCAGTAGGATTTATTTGTAATGACAAGTGACAAGTGATCACCATAAAGATATTCTTGGAACAGAATCCTGCTAATCTCTGCTATAATTCTAGTCTCAAATGGTTTGGCTCTGGCAGTGCTTCTAGAAATGATATATGTGAAAGCATTGGGGATTGTCAAGAAAGAAGTTTTGCCTTGACAGTTACAATTTGGACTCAATGGGTTTGTTTGTGCTTCCCCTGCTCCACCACACTCCCCTGTCTGGTTTTGGGTTTTTTTTAAAGCTAAGGTCAGCTGCAATTAGTATTTAGAAAAGAAAATGTTTATAACCTCTCGCTTTTATCATCATTAATAATGCAACAAATGTATTGAATGTGGGCAGACTTTTCAGCAATCTGCAGTGCTCTCCCCCTCTGGCTCAGAAAATATGTACCTCTTGAGAAAAAATCTATTTCATTAGAGACCTGATAAAATGCCTAGAAATGACAACATAAATAAGCATTTAAGTGCTGCTCCTTCTTTCACTGTGAAGTCTTTTCCAGCTGAGAAAAGCAAGAAAGAAGCTGTAGTGGGATGGTGGGAGAGCAAGTTGATGAATATTTGATCACAATTGTCTTAAATAAATGCTTTTCCCAGACATACCCTCTTGATATATCGACTGCACTGTTAGTCTCACCTCTCTCACACCATCTCAAAGGCAAGTCCGTGGCCAAGGCATTTTGAGTTGACAACAAATCAAACTGAATGCTTCCTCTCCTTTTGCGTCTCCCTTCTCTAGCGTGTTGCTTACTTTGCTGTCATTTTCTTTTCCTCTCTCCATCTCTCCCTCCCCAAAAAGGTTCGATAGGTAAACTAGAGCCCCTTCTCCAGAGCTATTGCCTGCTATGAAGGTGGTTTGAAATGTAGGTTATTGAGTGGCCAGAGTGCTTAGTGTGGCCTGGCTGTGCTGAGCTTCTTTATGAGTCTCTCAGAAGGAGCTGTCAAGGCTGGAGATGGAGAACAAGGGAAGTAGCAAACCAGCAGATCGAGGTCTTGACCTCAGACCTCCATGGTTTCCCTGTGCCTCAGCTCCGCCCAGCGATAGCTCACAGAGTAAATGTAAATGTTAAGCAAAACTGGGCACCAACACAGACTGCATTTATCCTGCTGTTTGTTCACAGAGCCCTTCCCTAGGATCAGCAGAACCAGCTGAGAAAAGAAAGTGACTTTGCCCTGGGCTGAGACTCCTCTCACCTGCTGAAGGAGGCGGTATGAAAAAAGCCCTCAGATGAAAACAGAAGCAAGACAACCCTTCCCACAGCCACAAACTGACCCAACTCTCACATGTACCTTTGCAGGGACAGGGAATCCCTGTAACACTCATCCGTGGAGTGCCCTTGCCTCCTTCCCAGGCACCACACCTGCAAAACACCAACTCCACACATGCACCCTTGCTGCGTCTCAGGCAAGCAGCTCACAGCTCAATACACAAGCAAAAGAAGGCAATCATGAAGACCAAAAGCAAAATTCACCAAGCGTTTTTCTAGTGACTAAGTGGCAGTAAAAGACTCGCAAAGGGTACAACTGGCTCCTTTGGGATTTCAAGTGTTCTTGAGAAGCCCATGCATATTTATTTTTTTTTAAGCTAAAGAATATATTAGTTTTTTAAATGCCTTCTATGCATATGCACAAGTTGGCAGCCTAGATCCCTATGGATCTCAATTCATTAAGCAACCACCAAATTCCTTGTTACACCTCCCACTTGACTAAAGTCACATGAGAAATCTATCTAAAGCAAAGGACCTTATACAAACTTTTAAATCCTAAACTGAACACCACATAGGTTGGGGCGTTTCTTTATCACAGCTGACTCACACTGTACACAGACACAATACCAGTTTTCCTGAAGCTGAAGAATTCAAATGAAGGAAGAGCAGCACCTGAAAAGAGCTGAGGCCAAGATATAAAAGTTTTGTGCACAAGATGTCTTTGGAGGAGGGAGTCCATGTTGTATGTCAAGGCCATGCCATTCCATCAATCTCTTTGAAGGGGATAAATCTGGTCAGATTATTCAGCTCTTAATGGTGGGAATCCTGTGAGTAACAGCAGGTTAGGGAGGTCATCTAGAAGGTTGCTGAGGTCTACCTGGCAAAGCTGCATTGTGGAAATTAATCAGAGGGGTCATGATGGCATTGAAGAGGATATTCAGAGGCAGTAGCAAAACAGAGAGGTTTTTCATATCAGTAAGACAGACAAGTCTCCTAGTTAACTGCAGGCTATGCAAAGGCCTCAGCTATTATGCAGCACAGAGTTACAGTCCACAGAGAAATCTGTCAGGAGACGCCAAGTAGAAACCCAGCGTTTAACCTCAGCCAAAACTTAGGTACCACACTGCCATTCTCTCCCTACCCTCTTCTCAGTGGGGAGGAGAATCCCTGGGGAAAAAAACTAAACCTTGCAGGTTGAGATACGAACAGCTTAGTAATTGAAAACAAGAAAAATGTACTGCTACTACTACTAATGCAATAGAGAGGAATAAAGCCCAGGAGAAGCTAATAATGCCCAACACAGTTGCTCACCACTCACTGACCAATTCCAAACTATTCCAGACAACTTCACCCAGTTTGGAATATCCCTTTGGCCAGTTTGGAGTAGCTGTCCTGGTAATGCCCCTTCACAGCTTCTTGTTACACCCTCATGCTGATAGAGCATGGGAACGTGATGCTGATAGAGCGTGGGAATGTGAAAAGTCCTTGATTTAGGGTAAGCAGTACTCAGCAAAAACTAAAACATCTGTGTGTTATCAACATTATTCTCATACTGAATTAAAAACACAGCACTGCACCAGCTACTAGGAAGAAAATGAACTATCCCAGCCAAAAGCAGGACAGCATCCAGAACGAAGAGTGTAAGAACAGGTTCAGATGGAGGCATTCAAACCCAAAAAGCATCGCTTTTGGAATGCTGATGTTAACCCACCTCTCCTTGAATCATGGAAACAAACAGGGAGCAAGAACTCAATAATACTATTGACTAACTTGTCCTCTGAACTCTCAGCTCTCACCTCTACCTCATTCTCAGACAGGCTTCTAAGAAATTTGGCCCTGACTACATCCTCTTTAAAGAATGTAAAAAAAGTTTCAGTAAAGTTTAAATTAAACATTTAAAGGATATTAAGAAAGTTAAACACCTGTGCATGGTACCACTTTGCAAAGTATCCTTATATAAGTAATTTGTAGTCATGTATGGAAAGCAAGACATCTCTTTGTCTTTTACTGTCACACTCAGAGGCAATAACTTCACACTCTCACCAAACTATTTCATCCAAAGAAGGGAGTGGGAGAGGTTTGGAAGTTGTCGCAGCAGCTTGTGGTGGGGACTAGGACATTTCCACATCCCAGCCTGAACCGAGATTGGCAAGTCAGAGGCTTCAGCACGAGTCAGATGAAGCCACACTGCAGAAAGTGGCACAAGAACAGCTCCAAGAGGGAGAGGGCTTTGCCCAACATGGCCCTAGCACAAGCTTGCGTACCAGGGACAGAAAGAGGTGGAGATGGGATGCCTTCCTGTGACTTGGCAGAGATACTCTGTTTCTAAAATGTGTGCACACTTCACTTTCTATTCTGCTTTTCTTCAGTAGGAAGGCCTTTGCCTGGGACTCATGCCCATTATCCTAGCAGAGTTTCCTGGTCTGATCCTACTTTTCCATTTGCTTAGCAAGGCAAGTACTTACTGGTCCTAAAGCACAGGGACAAATCCTGGAATGAAGTGGAAAAAACCCAGCGACTAGTGTAAATCAAATTGGACTATGAATCATAGCTGGCCTGTGGTCAGCAAAAGAGAACAATTTTTTCTTCCTGAATGCTGGAAAACTTGTCAGTGATTTCTTTGCGGGACAAAAACTAGCTTTTTTTTTTCTTTTTCTTTTCTTCCTCAAACAACTCCAACTGTGCTTGTCTTGGAAGCAGTGTCACTAAACTCCTACGCTGTTCACCCTCCCATCAAGAAAATCACTTAGAGCCAAAGGTGTCTGTGGTAAAACTCCAGTCATGTCAATGGATGAAAAAGTCCAAATGAACCTGGTCCATTAAATGTTTTAAAAGAGATACAGAGGAGAAAAGACAAGGGGGAAAAAAAAGAAAAAAACTCCAAACCAAAAATACCTTGCCACAAAAAGCTTTATCCTAGGGGTCACAGCTGCACATTAACATTTCCACCTTAATAAAAGCAACAATCAAATCCTCAGTATTTAACACCTAGTTTCTACTTGGCACAAAAGTAAAAAGGAAAAATGAAAGGAGAAGGTGAAAAGGGAAAAGCAAAAAGAAATGATATTTTCTTTATATGTTCAGGAAATCGTTTCTCCAGCATATTCATGGGGATTTTTTCCTCTTCCCTGTAAGACATGATTAAGCAGTGCTGCAGCATCTACTGTCAGTTTGAATTCCCTGCCTCCCAGAATGAGTACTCGTAATTAAAAGCTTAGCTCACCTTATCCCTCCAGTTTCCCAGGTGAAAAGTCAAGGCCTGCATTTAATTGCATATATGTGTGCATTTTTAAAGCCAGAGCTCTGAAGAGAGATGACATTTGGGAGAAGTAAGGGGAACAGGCACCAAGGTATTTGACACAGTTTCAAACAAGGAAAAATGGGAAGGGAAGGAGAGCAGAAAATGAGAGTGCAATTTCTCCTCCTCTTTCCCTGTCCCCTATCTTCTCCCCACTCCTTTTTTTCAAGATACAAGCTCTCATTTTACTTCTGACTTGTTCCATTACATCCCTTGGGTTCCTCAGTGGGAACAAGTGATGCACAGAGAGGACTGTCCTATCCTCACATAGGCTATGTGTTTTATGACATGGTTTGGTTCATTCACTTGGCTTGGCTGTGAGAAAGACTGGATCAACTTTTGCTCATGCCCAGGATGGGAAGTGTAGACTGCTACCTACATGCACCAAGTTCATCCCTAGCTGTTCTGGCTGCACAGGTGTTGTCAGCCCCAGGCCCTGCTGCACCAGCAGGAATGCTGGACAATGTTTTAAGCCAAGGTACAATAGAATTGTAAACCCTACAGAAAAATAAAGGCCACTCTCTGAAGTGGACATGGGCACTGGACTAAGATCTTTAGAATGAAACTAGGAAGTCACACATTTCAACTCCTAAGCAAACAGATTTGATTCAGAGGTTACCACTGAATCCCTCTGGATTGGACCCTCTGTTCCTCATGCTGACCTTTAAAGAATAAAGACAGTGGTTGAGGATGCTTCTGCATTCCTTCAAAGCCCTCTGCATTCCACCACACCACGAGGCCACTTCTATCCTTAGAAAGGGCTGAAGCACACCTAAAAATTACACCAAGAAGGCCTTACACAGAGCAATAATACAGAGCAATAATAATGTGACCGCAGTGGGTAATTGAGCTTGGAAAATAGTTTGCACAAAGGAATTTTGTAAGAGAGCTGGCTGGGTTGTTACAGCACAGGGTTTATGTACTTGATTCAAGCTCCCAAGCCAAAAAGGAAGAAGACATCTCTTGCAAAAAAATACTTCTTCCAACCTTTTCAACCAACACCAGGAGAAGAAGTTTTAACTCTGTAATGCTACCAATCCAGTGCTTGACAGAGAAGTCTGATCTGATCCACCACTATTAATGCCTTCCAATGAATTTGGAATGCCTTCCAAATCAACCATAGCAGCAGGACATATTCTTAAAATGCACCCCCATACACGCATCAGCTTACAGGACACTACAGCTCATATTCTTGAGTACCTCACTAAAGCAGCTTTCACCAGTTGACAGCAAAGGACACTGAGTTTGCACGGATCTGTGCAGCCAGGATGCTCCTTGGATCTCTTACAAGCACCACAGTCATGGCTCACACTATGGCTTTAACAAGCAGGGGCAAGTTCACAGCTGGTGCCTGCACTTGCTGCTCCCCCACAGGTATAACTCGTTGTTAGGCCAGGAACATAGGCCAGGTTTCTAGGCAGAGCTATCTGCCTTAGGGCAGCCTCCAGCATGGTCCAGCCTGTGTAATCCCTCACCTGTGGTTACACTACTGAGAAGGTTTCTTCCTCTCTCTGAGGGTACCTTGTGCCTTTCTATCATCCCAGAACACTCAGCCTGTTGGTCAGCTTACCAGATGCTGTGTCGTGTTCTGCAGAGCATAACCATCTGGGCCTGGGGAAACCTCAGTGTCTTCTATACCTCGAAGTCTATCAGCAACAAGATGCTCCCCAGTCAGCAGGGATCACTCCTCATAGGACTTCTGAACCTAACTGCCTCCTTCCTAGGTTTCTGCTGAGGAGGAGAGTCTTGAAATAGTAACTAGCTTCCCCAGCTACTGCTTTACTCTGCCTAGGACAGCCCTCCATCCCAGCTGTAGCTGGTTACCTGAGTAGTGCCACTACAGAAGATCTTCCTTCGATTAACCCCTGCTTCCCTACAGTTATGGTTTTTAGAGTTTAAGACATCACTAACCTCAGAGCTTTCTTCTTTCATCTTTTGTTGCTGGCACCCTGAGAAATCATCAGTAGCTAGGGATTAAGCCCCCCCAGAATGCCTGCAAGTTCCTTCCTGAAGCCACTGGCAGGAGGCACAGGCATGCAGCACACACCAGTGTATCTCTGTGCTCACCCCAGTTGCTCAGAGGAGGCTGGGTTTTCTTGCACAGCTGGAGTGAATCTGTAAGAGTGCCTCAATAAAATGGACACCATAACCTAATCGAGCCAGCTTAAGAGGTTTCATTCTGTCCCTCATCCACCTTCCTCACTATTTCCATGTGACACAGTGCAAGGAAATTAAATAGTAATGAAACTGGGGATCTGGGCAAAGCCTTCTAAGCCCTGAGTGTGTAGCTGTACTGAGCACCTGTCTGTCACGGGCACTTAGGTCTCTGCTGGGAGGCTTAGTATGCACGTTAATGGGCATCCATTCAGCCCAGCACGGCTCCTTACTTGACTTGGAAACAATGAATCTTGATGCATCTCCATGCAGCCCAGGGTAGAGGGGGAAACAGAAGAGCAGGACTGAAACACTGAAAGTTAATTGCAGGGAAACTGCAAAGACTGATTATAGCAGGTGAGGAACTATAGTGTTTACTATAAACAATATCAGCATATTTACCATCTGCAATTCGCTTGTCATTAAGACTGCTCTTCACACAATACTGTATTTATACTATTGGCTCATCTTTCTTTACATGCAGGCTGATAGAACTATTAGCATAACCATTGTATTATCACGATGTAATCACTATTAATTATTACTGCAGAACATCCTATGGGAGTACAGACATGCTACTTAATAGTTAAGCAACCAGGCACGCAGCTACTGCTGCCAGTATCTTACCGAGTGTGACTGCTTCACAGATCCCACCTCCTTCTGACCACTTGTTGGATGTCTCTCACCACTCTCATTGCTCACACAGCAACAGCAATTCAGAGGAAAGCCTGGAGGCTGTACTATAAATATACACACAGCACAGGCAGCCACAACCCCTGACTACTCAGGATGCTCCAGCCTCTTCTGCACCTCTGGTGTCTTGTGCTTCACGCAGAGACAGACAAACAACCCCGAATGCAATTGCATTGTGTCCAGGCGGAGAAACTCTCCCTGCAGGTGCTCCCCCCATCTCATTAGGGTGGGAGCAGGTGCTGGATGAGTTAATGAGCTTCAGCTGACAGGTGGCCACTGATGTGGTTGCAGCAATTACCCCGTCCCTGCTGCCCCCCACCTCAGCACAGCCCCCCTACGTCCTACAGCCCAGCAGAGAGCACAGGCTGGAGGGGCAGCTGGAACACAGGGCACATTTTGGTATTTAAAATCAACCAGATGTCTAAGGAAGTATAAGGAAAGCAAGGTTAATTGCCTTGCTATTGCTATAAAAACCACTATGTCCTTTGCTACTTTGATGCACTCAGCTGTCTCAGGCTGACAAAATGTCAGCTTCCTCTCAGATCATTCCTTACTCTTCTGTGCTGTAAACAGCGTGATTCATTTAATTTACAGATGTTTTTTCCTCCTTTGCAATTAAATATCTTAATTGGAATAATTTTTACAATGACTATGCCTTGTCTCTTCAGCGAAATAATTTCCTGACAGAGTGCAGCAAGGCAGAAGCCTTTAGGGAGTTGGTAGGTCTGCAAGGAAGAACGAGGCCACTATGATGCAGCCTGGTCTCTGGAGTTTGGGGGCCACTTCTGTCCGTGTAGAGAATGGGAGACTGCAGGGAAGACAGGGGAGATAATGAACCTCCCAAGGAAAGGTACTTTCTCATTGAAGTCCCTCGGGATAAAAACAGCTCTGCAACAGAGCCAGCACCGAAGCCCTTCTTTTTTGTCCTGACAGCTGGGAGACATGCCTGGCCGCTCATTACTGCTTCTCTTCCAGGCAGTGCAACTTCTCCCCAGCTTCTCTGACACACAAAGCATACACAATATAGCCATTAGCATTCTTTTTCCTCACCCTAAAATCCCATCATAGCACATCTATCCCACTTCATCCCTCCTTTGGTACTTAAGAGTTTGCTGGATTGAGATTCAATTTCTTCTTCTCACTTTCAAAAACCTACAGCACTTTGAGCCTGTCTGCCCTTTTCTTGACTTCACCTCTTGCTGGTTTCCTGGCCTCCTCTAGTGTGTGCCCATTTCCTGAGTCTGGGCTGCCAGAGCCACTCCCTTCTTCTTCTTATATAGCTGAAGTGTATGGAAAGACCAGGATGTTTAAAAAAAAAACGCCTGAGACTTCATTATACTTGAACACCAAACTCCCAGTGACACACTGTAACCCTATAAAAATCTCCCCCCTGCACTACAAAAATAGAGCTACCAACACTCGGTAACCCTCCTGGTCCTCCCAGAGTCCTGCAATCCCAGGGCCTTTCAAGTTTGTGGTTTTACCTTTCATGGTTACATATAACTGAGCACATTATCTGTTCATAAAACGGAATACCAAATGATGGATTGCTGCTTGAGCTGAGGGAAGCCACAACAGGCAAATGGACAGCAAGAGTTTCTAAGGCAAGGATATGAGTCATTGCCACCACCAGAAGCTCCCTAACTCATGATCAAACTAGCTTTCATAGTGCCTTCCTTGGGAAAGGGCTCATCGTGATCATTTAAGAGATCTAAAGAAGCCTTTATTCCATCAGTCATCCTTTCTGACAACTGAAAGTGCTCCCCATCTCTCCAGCTGATGGCTGCAATACAGACCTACTCCCCATGGCAAGCCTTGGGTTCCTTGAGTTCCCCTGCCCCACCACACCTGAGGATGTGTGTGGTGCAAGGTGGAGCTGGCAAAACAGAGCTACCTGCCCCTTGAAATGCCCCCACATCAAACAGCCATGAACACAGGGAACATCAAGACTTCCCTGCTTTTAAAGGAGTTTAGATGTCCAATATAAATTCTCTTTGATGCAAGAATAAAGTGCTTCAGTCCCAGTGGCACACAGCATAGGGGGCCGCCAAGGCCTTCACAGTAAGTGACTCTCCCGCACTGTGCCGTCCTCTGCCAAGCAGCCAGTCTCCAACAGCGGAAAAATGGCTAGTTTTGACCTGTTTGCCTTCCTCTGGCAAAATCGGGTCCCCTGAGGGACATACTCCTGCTCCTTAGGTGGCAGTGGGGATGGTGGCTCCCAGGCTGATCCCTCTGCTGCCATGGCGACAGCCGGCAAAATGAAAGGGCTGCACGTCCCTCTGAAGTGACAGTCCTGCGTTTGTAGCAAGGGGGGGGGGGGCGGCTGCTCTGCCATATGCTGTGGGGAACTGGCAGCGTCGCCTTCAGTTTTCGTGACCCTTCCAGGCTTTTTCAAGTAAGCTTAATTAAACGTTTTTTCATGTTTAATTGATCACATTCCAGGTCTGACAAAGCTTGGAAACCTCCCTTGCTCGTAACGCTGTGATTGGAACTTCTCACCAGCAAAATCCCAGGCTCCCTCCTTAGTTGTTTTTAGGCTCGTGTACCCCAGTCGTGGTGAGGCCCCAAAGTGCTGGGTCCTGTGCAGGCACCCTGGGGGAACAGACTCCCATAGCTACTCAGAGACTCCCATCTGGACATGCAAGACAGCTAAAGAGAGACAAGTGGATCTGTAGGTATGGTGAGGACCACACCTTCTCAAATGCCAGCATTAAAGAAAGGGAAGGGCAGAATGTTTGCTCTGGAGATGCAAACCCAAGAATGATTAATTTGCCTTTCTTATCATCACATCCTGAACAGGACGCTCCAGAAATCCTCTGAAGAATGTATGAGGAAGGAAAGAACTGTATCAGTGTACACCTTCCTTTTCTAGGTAGAAAACCTAGTAAGAACAGTGGGGTCAGGAGCTGCTTTGAAAAGGCACTTTCACTCCATGGTTCCTTAGTGATGAAAGGGTATATCCCAGAAGGTCATATGCCATGTACATTATTCACTCAGGAAGAATAACTCCTGGTGATCACTCTGCATTCAAAGGGCTGCAGGAGCCATGGGCTGGAAGAGAGCTCCTGAAGGCAGGACTGGGAAGGGAGTGAGTGTGTCACACAGATAACTGACAGTTAATTTTACAGTCTCATTTTGCATAACTCCTGATTCCAATAGCGCAGCCCACTGGTTTAATTTTCACTTTAACAGAATAAACTAGATTTGTTCTCACTCGCAAAGCTTGGAGGGGAATAAATGTGCCACTTAGATAAGTCATCAAAAACAAAGTGCTCTATGGGAGCAGTGGATAACAATTAGTGAATAAACACTGAAGGGGACTACAGAGATTTGTATGGGAAATGCCAGCTATGTCCCTGAGACAGAAGACATTAAAGTGCTCCCCACTGTTTGGATGTCTTGTTATCGCTGAACCTCACAGTGTTTTGGGGGAGTGGCAAATCCAGAGATCAAGACACAGGTATCACACTTGCTTATGTACCAAGAAAGCAAGAGGCAGATAAAAGGCAGAATCACACAGAAATGGGAGAGCCAAAGGCAACTTCAAAGTGATACAGCATAAACTGCAAATGGATATACTCTGGGCTTTGTTTGGCACCACCACAGAAGTCACGCTAGTTTCTATCTCTGAGCAAAATACTATTAGCACGCATCAAGTCCTGTTCCATGTGTACCTTCCTCTGGATTCTCAGCAACATTTTGTTGGTGCTGTTGGAGAACCCAGCTTTAGTCGCTAAGGAAAGCAAACTAAGGACAACAGAGCTCCTTGGATCCGTGCAGCAATGCCACTTTGTATTATTATGTGGTGTCTTCCAGTACAAGCCACATCAGTGATTAAACATGGCTAAATTTATTCATTATTAGAGCTTCGCTCAGCTGCTTCCTTACTGTTGGGAGAACAATGCAAACCACTGTTCCATGACTGGAACCACCTCTTGAGGAGAACTTGTATTGACCTTCCCTTTGAGGCAAATTTCCTCATTTTGTGATGTTCTCCATCATTATCTTACTTCACTTCTTCTATTTGAGTTCTTGTTTTTATCAAATTTTAATTTTTATTCCCCTTTTCCTACTTCATCACTATGCCAGATACTCCAACAGGAAAGTCATGATGCACCCTTTCATTTGTGACATGGACTCTCCAGTCAGCTGGATGGTGGGGAATGATGGACTGACTGGAAGAGTTTATCAAGCTTCCTAATTATGCAGAGACTCTGTCCTTTCTCCCAGTGGCCTGCACGCTCTCCACAGCAGGGTCTTTACACGGAGAGAGTGGACATGTTTATTGACTGCTGCAGCAGTGATCCCCAATGGCTGAAGCAGGTTTCACTCATTAGTCACAAGCCCTTGATGAATAAGCTGATCAGCACTGACACTGGCTCTGCAACATGCCACATCATGTGTCTCTGGAACTGAGTGCTGGATAGGCAGCCAAAGCTGCCCTTGGAGCTGGCAGTGGCAAGGACGTAGAAGCAGCCACAAGGCAGGGAAAGTTGGGAGAAGAAATTAACCTACCAAGATTTAGAATTTTGGTCTTGACACACTGGCTCCTGGGAGGTGTCCGGCTTCAAGCAAGCGCTTGGACTGGAGACTAGACGTCCAACAAGCAGTTCCCTCCTACACACACTTCTGTGATTCTGCATGCAGCCATCAAACCTGCTCTTTCACAGCAGTGCCCATCCAGTGCCTAAACTGGATTGCACAGATGGTCTGGATCTCTGCTACCAGGAGTTACTGGTTCCATTACCAATACCAGCAGGGCGGCTGCCAGCTACCTTGAACCTGGTTGTCCTATTTTCCATCAGCTCTGAAGCTGCAAGGGCATAAATTTTAGTTGCCAAAGGCACACAACTCTGGATAGATGCATATGGGCAACACAGGAATCTGGGCTACTGCAGTTTCATTCCTCTTAGTACTTGAGGTGGTTACAGCAACGATAGCATGGACACACATGGCCTTATTATAGAAACACCTTGAGATGAGAGCCAACATGCGTTAGTGATCTTTCCTAACTTCAACATCTACAAATACGTGAATCCAGATAACAAATTCCCCAAATTCAAGGGTATTTTGAGGAGTTGTTTTGGTCTGGGTCCTCACGTATTTGAAATGAGCAAAGTGCGGCTCTTTTCCTTGTTGAATGAGAACATCTCATTCTTGCTCCCTTTGGGTAAGAAGCTGCTCTTCCATTTCCTAGCTAGGGCTGGCTAATGGAAGCCATGAGGGCTGGGATGCTGCAATTTGCAGTCTGCTAAAACCCAGAACATTTCTCAAGGGCCTGGAGACATCAGCTGTTTCTGGAATCAGTGCCTGGGGTTAAGTGCACATTTGTGGGAAAACTGCTTTTATCTTTGGCATCTAGTCCAGTCTTTTTCCTGGACATCTGGGCCTGTGTCATGGGGTGTTGGAGGGAGGAGGAGGAGGAATGCAAATATTCAGCCTGTCCTTTAAATGCAAAAGACATCTTTTTCATATTTCATGGAATCCTAAAATGGCTTTGGTTGGAAGGAACATTAAAGATCACCTAGTTCCAACCTCCCTGCCATGGGCTGGTGCAGCTTCCATTAGACCAGAGTGCTCAAAACCCCATCCAACCTGGCCATGAACACTTCCAGGGATAGAGCATCCCAAGTTTCTCTGGGCAACCTGTTTCAGTGTCTCACCAACCTCACAACAAGGAAATTCTTCCTTATCTAACCAAGCTTGTCCTCTTTCAGTTTAACACCATTCCTCCTTATCCTGTCACTGTGCCCTTGTAAAAAGTCCCTCTGCAGCTCTCTTGTAGACCTCATCAGGTACTGGAAAGTGCTCTGGAGCCTTTTCTTCTCCAGGCTGAACAATCCCAACCCTGTCAGCCAGTCTTCAGAGGTGGACTGCTTCAGTTCTCTGGGCATCTCCATCACCCTCCCCTGGACTCGCTCCAAGAGCTCCATGTCATTCTTATTCTGGGGGCTCCAGAGCTGAACACAACACTCCAGGTGAGGGTCTCACAAGAGCAGAGCAGGGGGGCAAAATTCCCTCCCTCACCCTGCCAGCCACGCTGCTCTGGATGCAGCCCAGGATACATTTGGCTTTCTGGGCTGCACGTGCGCGTTGCCAGCTCGTGTCAACCTTCTTGCCCACCAACATCCCCAAGTGCTCAGGGCCGCTCTCAATCCATTCTCTGTCCTGCCTGCGTTTGTGCTTGGGGTTGCCTCACCCAACGAGCAGCACCCTGCATTTGGCTTTGCTGAACTTCATGAGGTTCACATGGTCTCACTTCCCAAGCCTGCCAAGGTCCCTCTGGATGGCAGCCCTGCCCTCCAGCATCTCGACTGCACCACACAGACTGGTGTCATTGCCAAACTTGCTTGTTATTTATCCATCTTAACAGGGAAAAGCCTCTTTGCACCTAATCATCAGCAGCCCTTTGACTTTTGTCAATAAGCCAATTTTCAGTTTGGTCTGTAAAAATAAATAAATAAATAAATAAATGCAACTAGAGAGACAGAGAGAAGCGACACAGACGGTATAATTTTCAAAGAGATTTTTAAAAACACATTAAAGAGCTTTTCTCCACTTTTTTTCTTTTTTTTTTTTTTAATTTAGTGACAGTCTAGGAAGGAGGAGATGAAGATAAAGGGGAAAAAAATAAAAAGAGGATTTAATGAGGATGAGAGAGAGGCTGAAAGGATGTTTCCTAATCTGAACAAGCAGTTAAGGAGAATCAGGACAGAGGGAAGGGATGAATCTGAGAGATAAGTACTGGGGATGGATTGAAGCAGTAAGGGTAAGAGAAGAACATATGCAAGCCTACATTCAGAAATTAAGTAAAATCTGCCCAAAAAACCCTGGTACCATCTCACGCCAGGCCAGTGTGCCTTCCTAGAACTAGAGGCACCCAGTGTGGAATGTCAAGATACCACCAGAAAGACAGCTGCTCTCGTCTTCCTTGAAAACAATCTTCCTTAAAGCAGGAAGCAGTGGAAATCTCCTGAGAAAGACTGTTCCCTTGGTGCCTCTAAGCAAATCTGGAGTTTCTGATAAAGCCATTCAATTGAATCCCTAGCTGTTCTGCCCAAATTTCATGCTACTGGCCACAAGTGGGGAAAACTTGCTGCTACTTGCAGAAAGGATTGTTCTACAGTCAAAGCAAGTGATGAAGATTCCCTCTGTCTTTAGTTTGCTGCATGAGCCGGACATATCTCTTTGTCTTTCCATGTCTGAGCATTCCTGCCTGTAAAATACCGAGTATTTATAATGCATTCACATATTTAATCCAGTTACCTTTACTAAAAGGGGTCAGAATTTTTAATCTCTTCCAGAGGCCGCCTACTCCTAATGCGAACTCTCCTCTCCACTTCCAACTGAAATAGGTAGATGCTCATTTCCTGCAGCAGGAAGAAATAACTTTTATCCCTGCAGTGGCTGAGCAACTTCAACACCTGCACGTGCTTCATAAAGACCAGTGCTGACTGACACAAATTTGTGACAAGACTTCCGAGCTTCATGGGCGACATGGTGACCCTTAATTCACTCCTGTTTGCAAAGTACATTGCGGTCCTTAGATGGAAGGGGTTATAAACCAGCAAGAATTATTTGCTACCATTCAGTCCCTCCCCTGCTCCTCTCCCTCATCTCAAAAGACATTCCAGACTTCTTATTGTGAGCTCTGTTTTATTTTCTTAATTTCCAGACCCGCTGAATGAGATAAGGGCCTGGAGGGACTGATTTACGAAGGGAGATTAAAAATGCCAGATATGTACAGTTTAGTTAAATGATGGACATGATAATTCCTTACAGGAATCTCATTTTCTTTGGACGGACACAAGGGGAGGAAAATAAGGAAATGTATGGCTCTAAGCTTTATTTTGTTTATAATTTGCTTTTATTTACACTCAGTAGGAGAAACACAACGGTGCCACAAGGGTGACATAGGAACACAGCACAACCCTGCTGGAAGAGGTGTGCCAGGTTGACACAAAGCAGTTAAATTGCTGTATGAAGATAGTTAGCTGGAGAGGGATTAGCAATGGCTCTAACACAGCTAATGACAGCCGAGAATGAAAATTTGGGGCTTGGATCCTGCAAAGTGGCCACACAAAGTAATCTGCAAGATCCAGGACTTAAACAGAAAACCAATTAGCCTGCCAACAGGCTTAGGGAAATGAATTGTGGAAACAGCCGCAATACATCATAGATCAGTAGTTTACAAAGGAGGAATGGAGAGAGGAAACAACATCACATTAAGTCCTGCAGAGACTAATGGAGAAATTCCATCAGGAGCCCTTTGCACAGGACAAAGAAACTGGTAAGTTATCTTCCAGTGGTTTATTCCTACAAGAGCTCTGCTAAGGGGATCAGGGAAAAAAATGTAAGAACCCCAGGTGATCTGAAGAGCAACCAGTATCACACAGAAACAGAGCTGATCTCTCTAACTCTGGGCTCCCAGGACTGCAGAAGTGCTGGGGCTGATGAGCAGTCAAACCAGCAAAGG
Source organism: Oriolus oriolus (assembly GCA_013400235.1). NCBI lineage: Eukaryota > Metazoa > Chordata > Aves > Passeriformes > Corvidae > Oriolus > Oriolus oriolus. The sequence continues at coordinate 2,149,760 of VXBT01005206.1, read as the reverse complement.
GCACAAAGGGTTTTTTGGTAGTGGTCCCAAACAAAACAGGTAAGAGGTTCCAAGACAGAGAAATTTGTTTTGAGGTGTCTAAGCAGCAATGGCAAGTGCGTGTGTAGGGCTCCTATGAGGAGCACTGGGAAGAGGTAAAGTCTCCTGGAAAAGACATGGAATGGAATTAGAGAATATGCTGAGTTGGAAGGGACACATCAGGATCATCGAGTCCAACTCCTGGCCCTGTGCAGGACATGCCAAGAAGCATACCATGTGCCTGAGAATGTTGTCCAATGGAAGATGATGCTGGACTTCAAGACACAGAGCTGGAAAGGGAGACTTGTGATGCCTGCTAGGAGTGCAAGCTATTAGATGTGTCCTTGGACTACTCCTCACACTGCAGCACCATATTAAGTCCTGAGCACTCAACACTGCAGAGTGATAAAATCCTCATATCCTCTCCCACTTCTGCCACCATGCAGATCTGCTGCAGTATGAGATCTGATGCAGGGCATGGGGAATTCTTTCAAAAATGCCCCCCCAGACTTGGCCAACCTCAGTAAAGAGACTGCCAGTTGCAAAATGAGAAGCCCCTCTTGAAGAAGGAGAGGGGTCAGTTTAATGAAGAGCAAAAAGGTGGTATCAGAAGAAAGAGCAACAAAGCAAGGAAAAGCCTAGATGTGGTCTCAGTTTTTTACTGCACCATGATGGAGCACCATGCTGGTGTCCTTGTCACAAAAGCACAGGAGGCAGCTCTGCACAAAGATGGAGTCTACACCAGAGCCAAGCCTTTCGGGCCTGTGTTGTGAGAAACCCCACAGAAAGTCAAACATCCTTCTGCCTGATTGGGCCCAGATAAACAGGCTTGGCACTCTCAGTAGAATACCAGGTTGAAGTGGAATCTGTAGTTCCTGCAGCTGCGGCCCTGCATATGCTCGGGTCCCTGCCATTTCTGTAGTCACTTCCCATGGGATGACCTCCTCTGTTTGATAACCCCCTTTTACTGGGAGATGCCCTTGAAACCCTCGAAGTGGAGCCCAGGGGTGCACAGTACCCAAAAGCCACACCTTGCTGGTTCTGCACACCAAAAAGCCAGCCTGACAGCTGGCACCACCCAACACTGCAACAGCATTTATTTCACCCCTTTCCTGAGCAAAAGTTATGTCTATTGTGCACTGCGAGTCGGCCCTTTTTCCAGAAGCCCCACACACAACCGATCCCATAACTGCATGAGTCTCCAAGGAGCAGAGATGATTCCTGAAGAAGCAATAGGCAGCTGGCGGGCAGAAGCGATCACTGCGTGGCGGATGAGATTCCACAGCACACTGGAGATGGAAATATCACCTTAACAAGCATGGACAGCCCCCAATGGACTATAAAATTCATTTGGTGACTGAGATAATTCAAAGGAGCCAAGTGGCCCAGCAGTAAAAGCCGGAACACATAAATTTAAATCCAGAGAGCTCTGCAGTGCCCTAGCAATAAGCGACAGAACAACCCCCACCCACACAGACTTATCCAGACCCATCTAAAAGTCACTGTCCGGAGACCAGAGAAAGATGTACAGAAACTGGGTTTTATAAAGGGGGAGGAAGGCCAAGGGGACTAAATACAAGAAAACTGCTTACACATTTGGCACATGTACAGAACGTGTACACGTGCCATGGCAGCTGCGCTGGATGGGTATTGTGCAAGCAGCTTTTTATTAATCACATTACCCAATCCCAAACTAGCATGTACAAAAGGCTAAATATTGTTCTCTATTATATCAGGGCAGACCAGACAATTTCACACTACCTGAGTGTAGCTGAGGAGGGTGGATTATGTCAAACTGCCTTTATTCTGCTTTTATGTACGACACAAATTCTCTTGTCCTTCCTCTTTTCTGTCCCCACTGGGATTCCTCCCCAAACTGCTCAGAGAGTGCTTCCCAAAGCACTTCCCTCCCAAGGAGTTAGTTTGCCACTCACAAGATGAACAGCCTAAAATTGTGATAATAAAAACTTTATAGCTCTCCATCATGTTCATTCATGCTAATGCTCTCCTTCAATGTGGATACAGCAAAAATTTCAATGCTGGAGAAGAAACAGGGGGTTTCAGATGGCATCACAGGCATGTTTTTCAGTGCTGTAAAAACATGGCAGTTCAATATACTTCTACAGCAGAAGGTGTCCATCAAGGTCATTAATGACTGAGAGAGGAGACACAAGAGCAGAAAGTTGCTGATCGATGATGTGTCATAGTTTGGAGATGGAAACTGCGGTAGACGTGATCCATACATCTCCATGTCCCCACAGGGAACTGTCCTAATCTGATAAGACAGGTGTCTTCATGGAGAGGTCCCAAGGGACAAAAAGGAGGCAGAGGTCTGGCAAACGACATCAGTTGCAGCTTGGAAAACTGGAGGGTCTGGGGACAGGGCCGATCTCCCTGTAGCACTTCAGTGCAGAGGTGAGGACTCTTGAGGCTTGAGGGACCTGTATGGTGCAGAATGCTAATTACCCTCGATGAGGGGGGAAAGGGACACTGGCTAGGATAGTAATTCATTATAGCTAGTCCACCAGTCAAAGGAGTCCTTTGTCAGGGTGAGGCAGCCACTCTCACTGATGTAACAGGCGTAAGCATTTTGATTTCCAAGTTCTGTGAGTGATGGTAGATACCACACCTGTCCCCAGAGCTTAAAAGCTTGGATCTTCAGCACCAGCAGAACAAGCGTTCATCCTAGAGGAGTCATTTTACTTTTTAACAAGTAGCAAGGGCAGACACGGACAGGAGGTGACAATTTAAAGAGTGTGCAGGAACGTCTAGGACTTGGGTTTAACAACCACTGTTCTTTTCCTCTCCCACACAACTGGTCTTCCCAGAATCAGACCTGACTGTGATTTATTATTATCTCTAATTTTTTGTACAGAGGCAGCACACGGGAGCTGTATTTGCAGGACAGAAATGCACTACGATAAGTATTACACACACAGAGACCGAAGATACAACCCCTGTCCCAAGCACATTACAAATCCAGCACAGATTAGAGACCAAGATAAATATTGCAGTGTGATGCACCTGAATTGTTTCTTTAAACCTGCCTTTATTAAGGAATAGAAAATACTTGTGAAAATAGGGTTAAATATATGTTTAAGGAAACACAATGCCTTTTAGGAGCAGCTGAAGCTGGTGTGGAAACAGCTGAAGACATCTTTTCTAGGCATTTTTCTGCCTTGTACTTTCTGCCTTTTTTTGTCCCTTACCTTCTTCCATCCTAATAACGACACTTGCAATGGAAACCAAGTTCTTTGCTGTTTCTGAGGTCATTTGCTCTTGCTGCTTATTCCCCTCCCTGCACATCATCAGCCAGTATGTGAACTGAAGGTGCTGTGGAGCAGAGAAAATGCCACCTCCCAGGAATGGAAATGGCACTGCATCGCCATTCCTCTGCTTATGAAGTACCACTCTTTCATTACTTTCTCTTTTTTTTTAGCAGGGTTTGTCCTCTGTATATGACAGCTACCACTGAGATCAGACTTCAGTGGGTAGGTCAAGCTGGTCAACTCAATCTTTGTACGGGTCTGCCTATTTGAGTTAGTGACACCTTAACTGGACATTTCAATCAAAACAACTGTTAGACCTGTATTAGGTCCTTTTACCATTAAAGCCTAATTTTCTAGACTGAGCAGAGCAAGCTGCACTGGGTGAAGGCATCTTTATAGCACTACCTGTTACAGACCTGGGGGCTGCACCAGTTTAACCTTATGGAGCTCAGATAATATAACTAAAGCTTTAGAAAACCTGTGATCCTCCTTGCACTTTAAGCCCCTGCTGCATCCCCTTCACTGAGATCAGTCCCAGCCTTACTCTGCCCCACAGAATGAAGGAAAAACAGCTATTTCATGCACAACCCAGACTCTTCCTCTTCTTTTGATGGTGGGGAATTGTATCAGAGGACACAACTGAGAGCAAATCCTCCTCAGCCTGCAGTCCCAGTGAGCCTCAGCAATCAATAGCCATTTGAGGGTTTTCCCAGGAGGAATGCCAGCTGCTGACACAGAGGGGTCCCCTAAGCTGCCTCCATGAAGGACTCTGGCACCCCCTCAGATGCTGGCATTGCCCACTGCCATCACCCTCACATGAAAATTTGCCACTGCCAAAGCCAAGTGTCTCTTCCCAGTCCTCTACACAGATCCTCTTGGAAAGTATCCCTTATTACTTGCACAGGAGGATTTAGGGCTGAGCCAGCCCTGCAGTTTCCAGAGACAAGGCGATATCCCTGCCCTTGTGTAAGAGTGAAACAAGCACCTAAGGTGTCCAGTGAAGAGCAGGATGTACCCTTTTGCCTTCCTCATCAGTGTAATCATCACCCCACCATTCCCTCCGGCAGGTAACTGTGATAGAGGTGTTTCTCCAGTACCCACTCTGGGACTGTGCATTATGACAAAGCTTAATGGGATTCCACAGTCAATTACTCCCTACCCATTTTTCTGCAACAACACCACTGCACAGCCGCTAATAAGTGAATTACAGGAGAGAAAGGCCTTTGCTTTGTATATGCAGAAGATGTGTCATTTGGCTCTCCAAGTGTACGAGAAAAGATTTAATTTTTCAGCCCCTCTCTTCCCTAGCTCTCCATCCACCATGAGATGAAATAAAAAGAGGGAAGATGTGCTTTTTGCATAAATTGGGGATGTATGATTGATAACGTGTTATCTTGTCAGCTGGAGACACCTGCATGGCAGGTATTTATGCTATCAGAAGGGCTCTAACTGGTGAAATACAGTTTGGTGCCGATAAGGGAACCCAGGGACTCATGGCGCCAGCCCCATGAGGACAGGGGGATTAATGCTGATATTTTGCAGCTTGCTCTTATTAAATTCTGATTCCTTTTGTGAAGTGAAAAAAAGGAGAGGGGAAGAGTGATTGGTTTTAAGCAGATAAAAGACACGAAGGGTGGGGGTGGCTGGTAAGAAAGGGGCTGATGAATGGCCAGGGTATCTCTTGGGAATAAAAGCAAAAAGTATTAAACAATTTTCTGATTGACTAGGTCTTGTCTGTCAGGCAGGGAATCAGAGTGGGGGGAATGGGTTTGGGGAGTTCCTGAGAGTACAAAGGCACAGTTATATTGCAGTTATATCGCATTAAAAGCAGAGCTAAATTATACAGGGGGGACAGGGAAAGAGCTAATTTCCTTCATTTGCTGGAATTTTTAAACATGCAGCACTACTGATTCAGGCACCCAGCTCCCAGCCCATCCTACTGCCATCAGCTTCTGCTCAGTGCCCTTGGCAGGGCCTCCTGCTGCACACAGTGACCAAGCTCCTCAAAATACTCTCATTTAGGCTAAGGCTTCCTCCAAGCAGGCAGCATACACCAGGTTATGGCAAAGTTATGTACAGGGGGTCCCCAGCTGCAGTACAAGGGGCAGGAGGGGAAGTACTGGCAGAGCTGGTGGGGGGAGCCTTGGGCTTGGAGAACCAGCATGGTTTCCACTCCTGAGCATTTTCAGGATTAAACCCTTAGGTCTTCGCTTGTACCTGTGTCTTAGAAAAGAATCATTTGCAACATTCATGAAAGAAAAGCTTTAACAACTTCAGATAAGCCCAGGCAATACTTTGCATATTCTGTGGGAATTCCTCTAGGGCTGGAAAAGCAGTAACAAAAAACCTGGGAAGGAACGATCCCATGCACCACAAGTATCAGTGAGGAAACATGCCACACTAAGCACATACACTGTGTGCAGAGAGGGTTTCTATCAGCTGCAACCAGAACCAAACCATGCAAACACAAAAAGGCTCTGAGAATGTTACAGCAAGAAAGATACAGCAACACCCTTTTATAGGATGGGAAGGTTTGTGATGCAGACACAGATGGATCCTTTCGGTTATATGATTCTGTTTGTGGTTCTCTGGGCATGTATTATTAATATGCTACAGAGTTTTAATTAGAGCTGAGAGATTCATTCATTGTGAATAATTTATCTGATTAATTTTGCCTTGCTTCTGTTCATGAATTGTCCATAAGCAGTTTGTAATTTTCTCAAATTTATTTGTCATTTGCAATTATTTGCTGACTTGTCTCAGTAAATAATTCTCAGCATATTGTTTGTCCACAAACTGTCCCTGGATAGTCGATATTTAAAATCAAAGCTGGGGTAGATACACTTTTCTTAAATATATGCAGTAAATCCCACTGAATGTTTCTGTTTTCTGCCTAACCTTTAGGATCAGGCTTCCATAGAGAATACTACTTTTTATGAGTTCAAATTTTGCTTCCTGCAAATAGTCTCTAATATTTACATAAAATTCACTGTTCCCATGAACGTTCCTGCCAGTCAATATATTCACTACAATACACACAGAAGAGACCACAAAAGGAGTGTTTTATACTTGAGGCAAATAGTTCTTTTGTTACACAGTGCCCCAGTCTGTTCCTGGGGGACGTGGCTGAACATTTGTTTAGTTTTGGGGTATTTTTTTTCTTCTGGTTTGTTTTGCTTTTCCAGCTCTCCTGGTCAGGGGTTATGTTCTCCCTAAGTCACTCTCACGGAAACCGTGCTGCATACTAAATACATCATCTTTGAGTGCTGCCTTTGCCAGCCTGTCTCAGAAGTCTCCACTGAGCACAGGGCACTGGGATAATCACCATTCAACCAGAAAGAGTGACCATCACTGCTGGGCATGCCGAGCCAGTCACTGCTTGCTCCAGCCTGTGCAGCCTGTGCTGTGAAAAACTTGAGGCACAGAAAGTGCCGTACGGACAGGCTCACTCACACGGATGAGCCCCACTCCATGGCAAGAAGCTTGCCTGCTCCACACGGGATCTTTCCTTCAATGAAATAAAATATATTGTTTGGCAATGAAGAGAGAAGTTTCTCTGCTTGCAGTGCTCAAAACCCAGTGTGAACAGTAAAAAGCATCTTTCCATAATTACTAAGTAACCTCCACTTGGTAGATTTGAATTATTGGCTTGTGGCAGGGAACTATGGAGAAACATCACAGTCATCCTACAATATGCAGCAGGAGTTGCTTATTCTTAAATCAAGTTCAGGGATGAAGACTCGCATATTTCAGCATTCCAGAGTAGCTGGAAAGTAAATATTGCTGTCAAAGTTCTGTGGATGCTTTTAGCCAGCATACACTCTTACAAGGGTTTGTAAGCACACGCAGTCATGACATAATCAGGGACAGCACAGACAGAAGTAACCATTTGTGTCACCTAGTCCAGCACCAGTAGAGCCAGGACTGTATCATTCCCCTCAGCAGTTTTTCCTACAGCCTAGTCCAGACTGGTTTTAACTATTGCCAGCAGTGAGATTCCTACTTAATCTTTTCAGGACTTCACATATTTCAGCTCTCAGTATCTAAGTTCTCCCAGGCAGTTCCCATCTTTCCTTTCTCAGTGCAATTTTAAAGCTTTTATTTATTCCATCCAGGGGGGAAACATCCTGACATTCCTGTGTTTTGCAGGTTGATTGAGGGTTTCATACCGCTTTCTAGCTCAGCATACCAACACCTTCCATGTTTCCATTTGACCCATGCATCCCCTTTAAATCCTCACACTCTCCAATCCAAGTCCCACCAAGGTCAGTGCCAAAAATCTCTGGTTCTTGGTGGGTCTCAAACATAACTTTTGATAGTCACAACTCACACATCTTAGACCTCAACAAGCCAAGTGCTGCTGTCTCCCTTGTCCCTCAAATCAATCTCCTGACCATCTGGCTGCTCCTGCTGTTCAAATCTGAATTTTTTTTCAAGTCCTCTTATGATATTCTGCTGCCTTGGAGGCTAGAATGGACATGGAATACTATTGCTGTGCTCTGGATTCACTATTTGCATTTTCTATGGTCTTAGCATCCTACAGAGCTTTGTGGGTACATGCAGTATGAACATCCTATAAGGTTTTGTAGACATTCATTATTAACACACAATGGAATCTGTGTAGATGCATTATTAATACCCTCTTAGCTGGCAAGAGAATGGTGATATTTTCTTGTGAGAAATGTAATTGTTTAATATCAAACAGTATTATTTCAAAGATTTAATTGTGTAATTGGGGTCAGTAATCGCTCGGTCGTTCTCAGAGCAAGATGAACTCGAAGGGTAAAAGATTTATTGTCCTGACAATAGCGAGCAAATTTTAATATTTCTGAAAAATTGAGAACTATTAATCCTGGCATGTGTTACTCTCAAACACAGTGAACTGATAAAACTTTGATCTAATTTTCTCTTTGAAGGGGCATTGGTGGGGTGTGGGGAAGACTGTTAACTGGATGTGCCCTGCCGCTGGAAGCACGGCAGAGCACAAAGGCGAGGCACATTCAGCTTCACAGGAGCTCTCAGATTGTGCACAAGACAGCCAGCTACTGAGAGAACAAACTGTTCCAGTCCCACTGTGCTGAAAGGGGAGGGAAGACAGAAGTGGTTTCCATGACCACAGGCAGCTTCGCGGTCATCTCTCGAAGGGATGCTGTTTGCATTTGCACCCAGTGTGCACACACTTGTCTGCTCCTGGCAGTGCCAAGCAATATTTGCAATACAGATCAAGTAATACATGTGCCAGTGGCTGATGAGGTGCATACATGCCAGTTGCATCAAACATATGGGTAATTTGTTTGTGTGAAGCTTATGAGCTCTGTTTGATACTGGGAGCTTGAGTATTAGTGAAAACTTCAAGCTTTGTGTTAATGAGAGGCTCTGACACCTTCTCTGATTTGTTTGGTTGGTTTTGGGTTTTTCTGTATCTAAGTTGAGCTAAAACTCACAGAAGGTGAAATGACAAATAAAAAAGGCCCGTTAAGTTTTCATGGAGTCCTCTCCAATGGAGCACAAAAGTAAACCAAGAAAGAAAAAGAGCACCAGAATTGGTGAGGCAGCAATGGGGACATACTGCAGAGATGGCCAGTTATTATAAAAGCAAGAGTGTTTCCTTGGACTTTGGAGGGGAAGGCTGGTGAAGAAGGTGAAAACAGAAAGGCTGCACAGCTTCTAGGATGGATCACAGGATTACAGTGACCTTGAATGCAAGCAGGGAAAGGCAGTGGGGCACATGCTATTTTGCAGCATATAACAAATTATACAGCAGTCCTGGAAAAGGGAAAAGAGTTTCTGGGATTTCTGAATGTTTACAGTTGTGTATAACTTTGCTTTAAGTGACACAGGTCCCTGAGGGAGGGGTCTGTAAACTCGCCCTGCCTTCAAAGCCAGAACTCTGGTAAAAGGTGGGCTTTGGCTTTAGAGCAGTGAGGATTAGCTCCAGGGCTCACAGCAATCAAAGCATAAGGCCCAGCTTCTGTGGAAAGAACAGAAAGTACCCCACACATGGCAAGGGCAGGAAAAATAAATGAGGCAAATAGCCTATGCAGGCCAAAAAAAGCTTATAAATATACGAACCCAGGATGCCTGGACACAGCTGCAGCAGTCTGGCATGGAACCACCTAGGAAACTATATCAAGGCTATACAACAGAGATGAAAGTGCAGATACCAGCTTGTAAATACAGATGGGCTGCTTAGCTTTTTACAGATGTGGGCATTACATTTGCAGCTGAGCCCTGAGATCTGCTAATGAGAAAGACTTATCTGAGAGGCTGAATATAATGAATTTATGGTAGTGATCCCTAGGCATTATGTGTTTTTCAGACATTCAAAAAGAAAGAGCTGTCCCTGTTGACAATGTTTTAGTATCTCCTTGTTTTTAGAATATTCTCCAAACAAACATAGGAGCAGAAACAACATCTTACTCTTAGGCTAACCTTCCCTTTCCCAGTTACTCTGCCCTGGTATGTGGGGATAGCCAAGATATAGATCTGTACCTGAACTGGTCTTGAGATCCAAAATTCAGTGACCAGCAGCCAAATTTGAACACGCTCAGTTCTACCTAGGAGCCTTTGCTAATCACTTCTGGACATGAACTTTTTAAAGGTTTGAGCCAGCTGTGGAGAAACGCAAGACTTCAGGCAGAATTTAAGCTGTCTGTATCTGCTCAATGTATCCAGCCAGGCTGGCTAGACATGACAGCCATGCCTTATTCTGAAAGGCAGAAGTGCAGTTTTGCCCAGCTTGAATGACAAAAAATAGTAGACTCTGCATACAAGACATTTTGATGTGGGGGAAGACATCTGGGTCATATAAAAAAAGATTTCTTTTCCCATTCCTTGTGCAATGTATATAACATTTAATTTTGCTTCCCAAAGATTACAGGAAAAGAGATGCAGGATATTTCATGAGAGAGAAACTAAAACTTGCAAAGCAGGTTTTTGGAGCCCAGAAGGACATGCTTACTAAGTCTGGCTCCATGATCCCAGATTAATGTTCTTCTGTGTACAATCTGCCCTGTGGCCCATTAAGTCAAAAGCTGAGACTTGCTGCTAAAAGCCATCAGCTCCTGCAAAATGCTGCTCTGCCAGTTCAGCCTGGAGGTCTCACCGCTCTTTCTTCAAGCAATGCTGCAATTTACAGCTTTCCCTGTGTACAATGACTGCCATTCTCTGCTTTACTGAAATAGCTTCCTCTGGCCAATGCCAAAGAGTGTGTTATTAGACCAGTAACTCACTCCTGAACACAACGATCCAGGTATGGCAATCCCCCAGCACTTGCTGAAAAAAAGAGCAGCAGTGAAACTCAAAAATTACTCCTGCCCTCATTCCTTTCCACACGGTGTGAGTGCCGGGTCCAAACCAAGGCCAGCAACAGAGAACATGGAGGAAATCTCCTTTTGCTGTGTTGTCTGAAAGGAAAACAACTAGCAAGGCATGCCAAGGCTACAAATTCACAGTGGAACCTGATGCTGTTAAAAACACACACTGCAGCAGGACAGATGGTGGGTTTATGCAGCACCCTGCAGTGAGAAGAGAGGTTCACAGTGCAGCAAGGATTCTTCAGTGGGCTCAGGCTGACTTAGCCCCAGCAGAGCTCTGGTTTCAATGAAAGCTGTTTCACCACCACGGACTGCCACCTCCCCTCTCTCCCTAGATGATATTGGCTCCACTAGCAGGCACAGGAGACATGCTCTGTTCCTCATCTTATCTCAATGTCTCCCATTAGAACCAGGTAATTGCCCTTAAGTCATTTCTCCCCACTTTGCACGTGTGCATATTGTTTCTGCGTCCATGACCGGTGTGTACGAACACACTGTGGGCCACATGTACACACACAGTAATGTTATTCTCTTATGCAGCTGGATGAAATGTGCAAACCCCAAGTAGCAAGATACCTCTGTTCTCTTGCCACATAGAGACTCAGACCCCTAGAGGATTGGTGGGATGTGAAATCCTATCATCAGAGCCTTTTGACGATGCAGAAGAGGTTATAGGATACTGGGTTTAGATATTTTCTCTATGGCTCCAAACCATCACTATGGCCTCCTTTTTGATTCTAGGAAAAAAATCTGTTACAAATTGTTATCAGTGTAAATGTACCAGCATTTCCCATGCTTGAACTGTGGAGGATTCTCCCTAACACCCCCCTGGTCCCCAGCTATAAATACAGCCCTCTCTTTCCCCTGCTCCCTACAGGCCAGTGTGAGGGCATTTCACCTTGCTCATAGGAGCTCAGTAAGATGCAAACTATGACAAGCTGGTAGAAAAGAGAAATAGACACATATTTCATTACTGAAAGGGAAACAAAAAGAGGGCTGTAGCAAAGCTGGATAATAAATAGATTTCAAATGCTTCTGTCTAGTGCTAGTGTTCCCTTTTGTGCCTACAGAAATTTCTCAGAATGAGGTAGGAGGTAAGGAGGAAAGGAAAAGCAATGTGTACACTCTGTGGAAGGACCAAAACTCCAGCATGGTGATCAAACCACTCAGGCAACTCTGTCGACATAGCAGAAAAACAGGGGGAAGGAAAGAGATGGGTAGGGAGAGGAGGGGGAAAATCAGGACTAATGGCAACTTCGAAGCAGAACAGCGCAGAAAAGAGATGAGAAACATCACAGGAGAGAAATGACTAGCTGAGGAATAAATGTATTAAAAGAGCAGATTTATAGTCTAAGTGGTCACACAAGTCTCCTGCAGGCTGGATAGTAGAGTAAACCTGTCATGGATACAGACTGGTTCTATGGCAAGGCAATCCGTGGGAAAAAGCTTTGCTAATCCATCCAGGCAGTCCCCTGCGTGATGTCCAGGATGCTCTCCCCAGCACCGACCCACCATAAAGTACAGCACAGGTCAGTGAGGACCCCTCTCGCCCTGCAGGAGCAATAATGCAGGGAAAGCCACCTGGAGAGACACAAGGAGCATGTCTGTGCTGCCTTGCTAGCCAGGCAGGGCTGCATGTCCATCAGCTCTGAGTTGTGTGTGTGTGACACAGCTGGATGCAGCAGCCTGAACTCACAGAGTGCTGTCCAACTTTCCTCCAAAATCTTTCCTCTTCTTGCTGCTGTGTTTTATTGCTGCTGCTCCTAACAACTGTGCGCCAAACATTTAGAATTATGTGCCCACTTGCAGCCACTGCAACACAATTTATTCAGCTCACCAGTAATCCTGAAGCTGGCCTGGCTTGTAGTTTGATTTGCACAAAGCCCAAGACATTCAGTTCCCAGTAAATTCTTAATCCACAAACCAGTATCAAACCCAGCAGGATAACTAATCAGGGCTGCCACCAGCCCTCCTTGCCTCCTCCCCAGAAACCCCGGAGTCAGCTGATACCTCGAAGTTAGTTTTAGTTGGGGCTATTTCCTCCCTGAGCACACTGCATCAGTGTGCTCACCGAAAGCCAGCACCTCAGGCATGGAAACCAATTCTCCTTGCTATCTGCAGAGGCTTGGTCATGGGATAATGAAAGCTTGAATTCAAAACCCACTGAAGCTATTATAGCTATAAAGAGGGAAGGAGGGAGAAGAAGACAGACACAGAGATCTATTTCTGACTGCAGGTGCATAACAGGGAAGCAGTCTTAAATACTCTGACATCTGAGAAGGGAACACTGTCCCTCTCTATTGCTAAGCCACTAGGGACATGCTATTCGAGCTTTGCCATTTCCATTTAAAAACAAGGACCACCTCTAGCACCTGAAGCGCGAATCACATACAGCTGTTCAATGACCCGAAATAGCAGAAATGAGAAAGCACTCAATGTAGTTGCATTAATTGCACATGTACATCATAGTGTGCATACTTACTAGCATGTGGAATTCACTGTGGCCTGGGAGTAGTAGAGCCAAGATTGAAACTGTTTTCTTTCTGTGCTACTCTTATATGAGAATTTTCAAGATATGAATAAAAAAAAAAACTTACAGAAGTGACTGTTTGTGTGATAAAAGAACCAGGGAAATTCATCTTCTTATTCTTCCCAACCTTTCCCTATCAGATCTCTGCATGCTAACAGGGATTTAAAATTTTTCTACCCTGACTATCCAGCAGCACAACCAGCTCCTACCTCACAGCACTGTCACAGCTTGCTCATCCCAAAATCAGACCAGAGGGTACAATGATGATGGCACAATGAGCGTACCTATTCTCATTTTGGATATGAGGACAGATCTCTGTATCACCTCATATTGGATCCACATTTATGTCGCAGGTTGGTTCTATGATGCAGGACTTCAGAGGGAAAGGGGCAGGAGGTTCAAAACACGTGCATGCACATGGCAGCACCACCATAAGAAAGCACAGGGGACACAGGTGGAGGGAGCAGGGGACAGGTTGAGACAACACTACATGTTTATGTCTCTCCATGACTCCATCAGCCCACTAAGTCCTGAGAGAGCACCACATGGCCTTGAAACGTGCAGGGAGCTGCAGTACATCCCCAGCTGCGCCCACATCGCTGTGACAAAGCAGTTGCTGCTGGCCAGGAGACATCTTTCTACTGACTTGCCCATCAGGCATCCCCTCTCTTGCTGAGCTCACTGGGAGTCATGATGCAGAAGGTGTCACACAGAAGCAAGATGGGGCCAACCAGCTGATGGGCTGTACTGTGTTTTCCAGCAACGAAACATCACCTAAATCAGTGGGTGATTGCAGAAACTCAGCAGTAGTGGCAGCACTTGCTGAGATCATCAGAGCTCTCTGAACAGAGCTGTTTTCTCCAAAAAGTAAGAGCATAGTTATCTCCACAATAAAAAAGTGGCATGGTGACATACCACCTCATTTCAGCTTCACGCAGCAGCTTCAACGATAAAAAAGTGTGAATTCCTTAACTCTGTGCATGTGCGTGCACAGAATTTGTGCTCTATTGCCCCCCTAAGGGGCACTTCACAGTGCAGGCTGAACTGTGCCCTGGCAGCAGAAGTAGAGAAATCCAAGCTCATTCACTTTTACCAGAGGAATTTCAGTGAATGATTATTTAAGAGTGTGGTAACACCGAGGAACCAACAGAGAACAGTCTGTAATTTGCAAGGCACTGTCAAAGCACTGAGCAAGAAACAGCTCCTGTTTAAGTGCCCACACTTTAGTGGCTACAGCTGACACTGATGCAGTGAGTTATAGACATATTGCATTTTAGGTACCTGTGTTTTCTTGCTTTGTTTCTGTGACATCTCAGTGCCTTGTGGTAGAGTATTTGCATTCTTAATACTCTTGTAAGGCAGATGCCATTGCTGCATCTCAAGGGTGAACTTGGGAAGCAGGGGACTAAATGACCTGTCCCACATCCCACAGGCTGTATCTGACAGCAGGAAATTGAACCTTCATCTCTCAAATGCCAAACGGCCTCCTAATTGCCACCTCTTCATTCCTGTTCCTCTCCTCTAGTTTATACATAATAATCAGGCAGTTAATATCCTTTGTGAAAAGTGGAAGATTTTCTCTTGCAATCTCCATTCTTCCCAGAGCATATAGTATTTACCTTCAAGATCCAAGCCCCTTTGGACACACTTACTCCTCATCTGATACCTGGACAATGTTGGAGGACTGCTTTGATGCCTTTACTTTCTCTTGTTGTCCAGATGAAGAAAATGTGAAAACAGAGAGATAAAAATGCACCTAAGCAATAACCCTTACAGTAATCTTAGGAGAAGATTAGGTCCTGCAGAGCAGATGCTTCTTTCAGGGTTGCTCAGTGAAGCTGAGGGAACTGCTCCTTGCATTAGTAGTCACTTTGAACATATCCCCCTCTGCTTTTTTCCTGCCTTCTGCTCAGCATGGGAGCTGAGCCTCTGCTGACTGCCGTGTTCTGCTGCCTGAGCTGGTGGACACTACAAAGATGGGTTGGCATTTCTTTTTTTCCTAAGTTTGACCACTCAGCTCATATGAGAGGAAAAAAGGCCTTATCCCACAAGAAGAGACTGTCCAGTGCACATCCCACAAGAAGGTGAGACATCAGAAAGGCCAGAACAGGCCCACATAACTCTTTTTAAGCAAACAACCACCATCTTTCATAAAAGGCATTAGAGCTCAGCTTTCCCTCATGAATCATGGGAGAGTGAGGGGGAGTTATGCCATCGACCTCAGTTCTCAGTGAAATGGATTTACCCAGGCAGCTCAAGCCCTCTCTTCACATCTTTAATAAAGCCATTCCCATCTACCTGCCTGAATAAAATTCTTCCTAACAGTCTCTTTGGTCAAAGGTCCCAGCTGATGCCATTGGTTTTGTTTTCAACGCGCACCTTGCATTTAGGCTGCTTTGTGTTCTTTTGCAGTGTGCAATGAAACAGTTCCTGACAAACAACAGTCCCCAGAATGATGCCCCCCTCCTTCCCTGTCGCTAAAACTCAGAGATAGAAAAAACCCTCAAAAGTCACTGGGATTGATGAGCTGTTAGCAGCACCTGCATCTTTTCTCAATGTTACCTTCATCTCATGCAGGACCAGGCTGCAGTGGGTGGGTACCCACTTACCTACGTTTGCCCTAGCTCCCAAAAGTATAGCCCTTTTTAGATTAACTCCTGGGCTCCACAGAGAAACAGGATTTGTGCAGCCTCTGTGTCCCTGCACAGTATCTAATTTACATTCCACGCCTGCATCACTCACACCTACTTCCACACAGCTGCCCAGTCCCACACCCCCGTGTGGTGACATGCACGCACCCTCTTAGAAATTCAGGTTGGCTGTCATGTTTCCATATACACATTTTGCTTCCCTGTTCTTCCTACGTGAATGCCTCTCCCCCACTCCATTTGCACAGGTCCCCAGGAGGCACACTAATACCATCATGCTAGCTGAAGACTCAAGCTCACCCTTGAGCCCCAACACTCCATTTACCATCCTCACCTTCAGGTGCCTTACAGTATTGCTCAGGCTTGGTCTGTGTTGTGCTGCTACCGAGAGAAAAGGAATCAGTCTTGGCTGATAGGACAAGAGGGATGGTTCAAACCCAGACCCTGCCCAGACAGACAGAGATAGCTGATGGCCATGTCTGAGCTCACGCTGAGGCACAGAGCACACAGACAAGGACTGATGGAATAAAAATGTCTTGCTTGCACATCTCTTGCACGCTGCTATTCCTCCTTTGCTAATAAATATGAATTTACTGAGGCTCCATCTGAATGTCACTTGTCTTTAAATGTCTCTTGACAGTACTCAATCTCCAATCTCTCTCATGGTTAGGTAGGAGTGATGAACAAGGAGACACAGTAATCTCTGTTCCAGCCCTACAGTGTACTGCAAGAGGGAAACAGATGGTTTAATATATTCTCTGTCTTCCTCTTTTCAACAAATCCTGGTACTTGCAGAAGTGCTAATCACCCAGAGCCCCAGGGGGTAAATTTTTGCCCTGCCCAGATAAACAGTTCCCATCCCATATTTTCCACTATCCTCACACTGTTCATCTTGATTCCCTCCCCTAAAGAGACCAATTCCAGAGACTAAGGAGCAGAATAAGCCTACGCTGCCATTTTTGTGTTTGGTCTTTCCGAGGAACCAGTCAGAAAGTACGAGTCCCCTCGCACAGGTCCACCCTGACTAACCATAAACAGAAACAAGCAGACTCCCCTAACTGTCACATGTAGCAGCTCTTCCCATGTGATGCTGCTCTGCAGCGTGCAGTCTGTCACAGCAAACGGCACATGCTGACATGGTTCTTCCCAGCCAAACCCACAGAACCACAGTGACAACAAAATTACACAACAGCCTGGTCACTAAATTACCCAGCAGCTATGAGACAAGCCTTCTGAATTGCCTTGTTATTATTTCCCTAATACAGTCTGTTACAGCATCTGGCAGTGCGGTGTGTTTCAGGGCTAAGCATGCAATAAAACTGTGTGATTAGATAGTTAACTGTCTTGTGATAACAAGGTAGGGATTTGCAACCAGCTAGAAAAGGAGAGAGTCCTTCTAACAGAGCAAAATCCAGCCAGGAAAGCTCAGACTCCAGACTGAAACACACATGATTACCCCCTTTAATAGAAAATCCCCATGTGAGATTTTGCTGGTGGGTGAGAAGGGAGGCATAAGGATTAGGGCTGGCTTTGGTTTTTTTTCCTTTTCTTTTCCAGTGTTAATTCTCCCATACTGGTTGGTCAGCGGAGAGCAGTGATTACCTCTGTCAGGGAGAATGGGGAGGGCAGCTTACCATGGTTAGTCCTCCAGGGAGAATGGCAGGGGCCTGTGCAGATCTAAGCTGAACTCCTGGAGACCACAGCTGTTAAGGAGCCTCCTATTAGACTCCTGTGGTTGTGACAGCATCACACCTTTATCTTCTGGGCACTGGGCACATGGGGGTTGCCAACAGACAAAAGTCTACCCAGCACCAGCTGCCTTCTCTACCCTGATCTATAGAGACAGCAAACCCCTCCCAAGGGTGAAGTGGGATGGGTGACACCCAGAGAAGAGCACAAGTCCCATATTTGAAAGTGGAAGTCCTGAGCTCAGGATAGGCAGAGAGGGTGTGATCAGTCTCACATAAATTAACCTTTACAAATTTCTTTCGGATGCTAATTACCTGGCAGCATGAAGGACCAGGCAACTATCGTGTAGTTACAGGAAAGTTGCCATGTAATTTGCTGCGTAGGTGGATACTTGGGATACTTGTCAGGTAATTACTGTGCGGGTGAAGGGGGTGTGCAAAGGTTTGCCATGGGTGAGGGATGACTTTTACAGAATGAAAGTAGGGGGCAACCTGACTTCTCATGCCCCTTTTCCACCTGGCAGGAGGCATATACCACGTCCCCACAAAAGTCCCATTCATTGCTCTTCTGATGGAGCATAGCTGGAGAATGAGCAGCTTTTCTGCTACTGTCTGTGCAAACAAACCACAAAAATGGTAGTTCCTACCCTGAGGAACAGCTCACACTTAATAGGTCAGGCTGTCTCACAGATTCCTAAGAGTCAGATTCTGCACAGATGGGCCCCAACACAGTGTGATTTGAGACTGGATGAGGCATAAGACCTTTTCACTTGTAACCATCTCCAATCACAGCTTAGTACTCTTGCCTGGTATTCCTTTCCTAACAACTGTGGATTTGGGTTTTTCACATTTTCTTGAAGCAGCCCTTTCATTTCTCTCCCAGTCTCCTTCCCCGGCACTATTAACCAAACAGGTAGGCAAAGCACATGCAGTTATTTGCAGTTACTCCATATGCAGCTCTGGGACAGCTCTGACCTTTTTCTGTTTGTGTACAGCCTGTTTGCATGTGTCCAGCAAAACACATTCCCCTGCACCTCTAACACACACACGCACGCTCTAGTTTCACCCTACAATGACACGTGAAGCTGAACACATCCTTTGTGTCAGGAGGAGTTTTCTAAACCTTGGTTGGCTGGACATGCAAGGAAGCTCTTAAATGGAAATGCTCGTGCGCGTAAATGGCAATTGGTTTGAATCTTCTTCAAATCCAGTAATTTTCTCCAGCTCACATGATCAGACAACTCTCAGACCCTGTTACATCTGTGATAAGCTAAGTCCCAATCTTAGACACCCTGCTCCCTTTTAACATCGGGGTACCTCGGTGTTTTATCTACTCTAAGCAGCCCTGTTTCACATCCCTCCCAGAAGAGAGATGCTCGTGTCAGATCTCCACAGCAGACCTACCATGGGAGAGCTCAAAACAAGCAGTGGGCAGATTCCTCATTACATACAATTTATTTAGAAGATTCTGTCTTTTTTTTTTCCCCTGCTGATAGATGGTCTATGAACAAACTTTTATGCATTTATTATTGTTTATTATTTATTTATGCAAAATTGTTCAATGAATATTTTACATGGGCAAATTTCACTCTGGGTGTTTGTAATGAGCTTTCATTCGATTAGAGAATTCTGAATATTCATAATGTCTAATTGGCCATCTCAGTCACATGGTATTTTTTTCTGTCCCCTTACTAGAAGACTTAACTTTTATTAACTATTTCCATCCCAAGGAGATTTCTTCTCTGGACTGAAAGGATGAGAGTGACTGGCCTGAAGGTGTCTCTCTGAAATACAAACTGTTGCAAAAGAGAGAATTCTGAGGCTATGTTTCTATGGCATAAAGCAGAGCTTTGCCAAGATCTGCAAGCCAGTTTTTATACTAGAAGCAGTTTCTTCACACCAAAACACTCCAGGTATGCTCATGGAGGCTTTTTTCCTGCCAGGGTTAAGTAGCCAAGCAATACACTAGCCTAGCACGCAGTTAGGTTGTTTTTGTCTTGGCTGGATGTCTCTACATATTACTGCTACTTACTTGTAGATATACTAGGGCTAAATTTGGCCATGTTTAATGCAGGAGGCTCCACTTCGGTTAGTCCACAGTCCTAACGCTTGATATGGACTTCCAAAGCCTGAATATCATCCCCTCCTATTTTGGAAACATCAGATAAAACTGCTTCCTAACCCTGGCTATGTCTCCATTGACTATAAACAGCCCACAGCCAACATGGCTAAAAGCATTTGTGCTGTAAGTTGCAGATATTTAGTAATAGGCAATTTCCCTCATTCTGAATAAGAGCTGCAAATTATCAAGCTGCCTGATGCTTAGGAGTAGGCACAGCACAAGGAAAACATATTTTAATTGCAAAGAACATGGTGAAATCTCAAACCAGCACTGCATTCATTTTGTGATGTGCCCAGAGTATCAGAACATGTCAAGAAGGAAGAAGAAGGGCAGAGGGGCAGAACGAGGAGAATTTGTGGCATTAGCGTACATATGATTTTGTCATCTCAGCCTCTTCATGTGCACCCCTGTGCACCTGGAAGGGTCACATCAGAGAAAAAAAGCTTGCCTAAAGTACTAAGTCCCAGACCATCTATTTCTACCCCCTGGATACCTGCTGCATGACAGGATGGGCGTGCATGCCACTGTCACAGGGCACACGTAAGCACCTGGAGAGCAGTACGTGATGGAAAAAGACCTGTGGGCTATGGTGGCATTCGGAGATGTTGCTCTTTTCTGAAAGCAAGCTCCAGTTCTACTGCTCTAATTCTTTAGTGCGGGACTGGGAATCGAACTCATTTTGGTTGAATATGCAATTGAATGCAGGGACACAGACAATAAAATACTCCAACACTCTTCCCTCAATCAAAGAAATTACATGATATTAATGCAAGGTAGTTTGGGTTGACTTTACCTGTGTTAAAGTCAGGAAATTTAAAAAATGATGGTTCCCACAGCAACCCTAACTCACCCATGTTGCACATATCTAATAAGGCAGAGTTAACAGCATACACATGAATATAAAATACTACTCAAGCAAATCTCAGCCATCAAATTGCATTAATATTGATTTGTTTCTTTTAATAATAGATTGTTCCATCATTGCTTTCAAGAGAGCTTTTTATGAAACTATTTTTTTAAGTTAAGATTAAAAAAAGAAAAACCCAGCATATTTTATTCACGTTTGATATTTAAAAGAGGCGACATTGTTTCTCCATATGAGGAAACTGACAAATAGGTAGAATTCAGTCCTCGTTTTTACTGTATTACAGTAATTTCAGCTATGGAGTTTTTAATTAAAAATTTGAAACCAAAGTGTGATGACAGCCGGAAGAGACATGATCAAATTTATTGAAAAAGATATGAGATATTAATCTCCTCCTTCACAGACTAGATTTCCTTTATTTCTATCACTGAGCTGAACCCAGTGCTGGGGATAAGTCACCTCTTTGATGGGTACCAGCCTAGGATACAGTTCATTCAGGGGTATATCAGGGCTACACTAGACTCCTCCCCAAATTAGCAGGATCATAAAACAAAAAATCAAGTGAAAAAGGACCAAAGGATCCTGATCCAACATCTGATTCAATAAAAGGATAACTGGTGTTAGTGCAGGTTGCTCAAGATGTGGCATCTGTGTTGAAAGTGGCTTTTTGGTACAGACACATGAAGATCTGCTACTTGATGCCCTGAAAGGCACAGCTGAAATGCAATAGCAAAGCTGTGGGGGGGTTTGAACCCCAGATAACTGAGAACATCGGCAGCTGCTATAAATGATGGCCTTTCACAACATGCCTTACAGTGGGTCTAAACTGGGCAGAAATGAAAGGAAACTGTGCCAAGGGATTAGGACTCAGCAGATGTGGACAGGTGGGATTGCTCCGGCGGCGCTGCGGAGCTGCTCGCACAGTGCGTGGCAGCAGGGCCTTGGGGGCTGCAGGGGAGCCCTGTCTGAGCAGTGCACAGCCAGGATGTTTGCACAGCACCCTGGGAACCCTGGCAGCTCTTCCCAAAGGAGTAGCTGGCACCCGGTGACCACCAATTTCAGCAGCTGTCTGGCCAAGAACCATAGTGCTCACAACCCTGTGGCCAGATCTCACCGCCCTCCACGGCAGCGCTCTGGAGTCACTGCAGCACAAAGCTCTGTTCTTAAAAGACACCCTCAGGCACAAAGAGAAATGAATGAGCTCCAGGAATTCAGCTGGTTCCTTGAGATTCATTCAGTCAAGGAAAAAATATAACCTCCTTCTTTCTAGACCCTGACACCTGACTCAGAAATGAATCATCAGGAAAAAAAAAAAAAATCCAACGAAACAACATCTTGGGCTGTGTGTCTCATTTTGTTTTGGTTTTTAAGATAAATAACCCCCCTAATTTGATTCCAAAGTCCTTGCAAAACCATATCCCCCAGCCTTCTGTTTAAAGTTTGCAGCTCCTCGTTTAAATTAACTTGCAAAACGTTCGAGTCCCTGCCTGGTTGGAGGCACTATCTGGTCCATCGGAGGAGCCCGGCTGCTCACGTGGCAGCCGCTCTCATTAGCGAGAGGCAGGGACTCAGCTGCGGCGGCTTTGATAAGCCCGGCTCCACTCTCACAAGTACGCCGCAAAGCAATTAAAACAGCAAAGGGCCCTTTTTTCCCCTACCATCCTTCTTCTTCCTCCTCCAAAGCTGAATAAAAATGATTTGATAAATTATTCTTTTCAGAGCTAAACACTCAGGCGAAGGAAGGGGGAGGAGGGAAAATCCACACAGGCGAGGCAAGCACCCATTATTAGCCCGTCTCCCCAGCTCGCCGGCAATCAGGACAAGCCCTGGCGTTCGGGGTGGGGCGGTGCCACAGCAATGCTCCCCGCCATCCATCTCCCGCTGCTCCCAGACCTCTGGATAGGCGCCCTATGCGCACATTTGTGCGCGGAAAGCATGGGAGTCGGGCAGGTGTTCAGGACAGCGTCAGCCCAGTGTTATTATCCTGCCTGCCTTTAGATGCAGTGCAGGCACAGCTCAATTCCCTCAGCATCGTCTGAATTCCTCCGACTTAAACTAGGGAAGGAAACCCTTAGGAGGCTGATAAAAAACAGAGTTTGGAGGCGCCCGGCTATGCTACCATTGCCACCATAGCAGGAGCCAGGACTGTGTGCTTGAAACAGCCCTGGAGTTTTGCTGTCTGTCTGCAGTGTACCACCACTACTGTGCTTTTCTGGGACTCCGCACACCGAAATAACCCTCCTGATCACAGAGAAGTAGAAAAGATGGGAAAGCCTGGGTACCACCTAGATTAGATTAAGTGATGCACTGAAGTGCCTACTGATTAATGTGGAACTAACACAAGACCTCCTGCAGGAAGCAGAAACAAAGATGGGTCTCGGACTGAGGAAGAGAGGAAGGGTTGGCATGGCAATAATACAGCTCACAGTGAGAGACCTGCTTCTGCAAACTGGGATTGGCATGCACAGAAGGGAGCACCTGATGGCCAGGGACTGAATGGGAAGGCTTAATTGAAACTGCACTATCCAAGAACAGACATGCCAGACATTAGTCAGTACTTAGGCTCTATCTTTGTTTTTCAAATGTATCTGCAAAATTACTTTTATTAAATGGCATTCTGTCAAGTGCTTGAATCTACAGTCTGCTCAGCAAACAAGTGCTGTCACGGGGATTGGCCAACCACCTCTGAAACTCTCTGCCTCTCCTTACTTAGTCTCTGATCATAATCTGGTTTGTGAGCCAGGCTTTCCAGTCCTCATTGTGGGAATTATCTGCCATTTCCCATGGCATTAGCAACTGCAGTTTGTAGTGAGAAGAGAGATGCAGAGAAGGATGGTAATTTGGAAAAAAACCCAACAAAAACAAACCGACCCCAACGAAAGTACTGCACCAAAGACTTCCAATCAGCAGCACACACCCACCACAATCCAAAATTAAACAACTGTAAAGCTGCAAAAGAAGCTGCAAAATCCTGCTCCTTTTCCCTTATGTCACAAAACCACCTGACTTACACCAGGATGGAGTGAAGACGAGTTAACATGCAAGATGTTCTATACAATGTCTTCAGAGAAGAATTCTCTCGTGCTGTCACCTACAGAAATGTGAATGGTTCATCCATTTAGGTGACAACATCTCTGACTTAGAAAAGCAGTTTCAGAGAAGGGGAAGTTTATCAGAACATCTGGGAAGTTAAGAGGGAGAGAAGCTGGGAACTGGGAGTTTCCTGGCAGCCTCAGGTGGATGCTACTGCAATGATGCATGATAAAGAGGCATGGAGAGAGAGGCAGAGGGTGTAGAGGACACAGTGCAGTTTCCAAGTGATCATCCATCACCAGTGGTTCTGCCTTCTCCTTTTCATGCCAACAGGTGATGGAGCCTCATCCATAAAACATTTCCTGGGTGTCACTAACTGGAAGACACATTGGAGGGTTGCATTCACTCTGCATAAGAAATAACTTCCCAGATGAAGGAGAGAGCTGCCACTTTTAAAGTCCCTGTGCCTTCCTCCTCCCCACCTGTCCCTGCATGCTGCACCCAAGAAATCATCTGTCTCTCTCCACCCGCTTCTCCTCTCCTCACCAGCTGCTTCTATGATCGACACCACAGGCTCCTCTTCCATAGGTACTTTTTATGTAACTATTTTGTATATTTTACATGTTTGTTGGTCTTGTTTTTGGTTTGGTTTTGGTTTGTTTTTTTTTTTTTTTAATACAGGCTACCCTACATATATACACCTGTCGAGTCTTCTCATAATCGCAAGAGGAAAATCAGTTTCCAGCATATCCAATAGCCCCTCCAGCTCCTGGCTCCTCTCAGCTCATCACTCCCTTCTCACATGCTCCTGAACCCATTCCTAATTCATTCTCTGTACATTTTAACATTTCAACAAAAAGCTCCCAAACGGGCACACTCAGTAAAACACTGCAAAAGCATAATATCTCTGTTTAGCCTAGGTGACAAAACCCTAATGACTACAAGAGTCAGGACTACAAGATCTCTGAAGGTTCTGCTCCCAAAATAATTAAAACAGAAATATGTAGGAAGGAGGAAAAAAACAAGTGTTCTAGCAGGCATAGCCACTAACTAAACGATTTTCATTTAAATTTACAAACAAAAAATGGCTGGATGATTCCTTAAGTACTTTGGATTCGGGTTCTGAAATATGACTCAGGTTACACATGATGGAATCAGCAGGTTTTCCTGTAATGTTCTGGAATTGAATGATCGTTTTGACAAACCTCTGCATGCATCAGCAACATTGGCAGCCTCCACAAACAGGAATTAAGTCCTTAAGTAGCAGAGAGAGGGGAGGGGGCTGCAGGGAAGCCATGGAGAAGAGGGGGGCACTGCAAAGCTGGTGCAGGGAGCTCAAATTTGGGGGAGCTTAGGGGGTGGTGGGGATGGAAGTGGGACAACTGCAACACAGGGAGGGGCACTGGCAGAGCTGGGTGTAATGAATGATGTGCAGCAGCGGTTTGTGGCCAGCTCCATCATGGCACATTTTTCACTAGAACTAGAATTCAGCCGTTCTTAATACCAACTCCTGTGCCATTTATTGCCTGATTTACCAAACCTAACTCACTTCTGCAATTGCGTTCCTGCATCAGCAAATTGATGGTTCTGACTGCCAACCTCAGCTGTCAGCCATCCAAGTGTTTCTATGAATGTATTGAATTTGATGTTGCGACGTTTACTTGTCTCCTGAATGAGAGGTGGAGTATCTGAAGAGTAGGCGAATCTCACCTGTAATTAAATGCTTCTAAGAAATAAAGTGGCTACAGAATTAGGGTGGGTGTGTGTCTTGAAGCTGGACATATGCTCTCTGAGTGCTCTGCCTGTGTTTTGGAGGATTAAACATCATAGAACCATGGGAGGCTAAGAATGCAAAAGGGAAGAATGATGCAAGAGGAAAAAACAGAGGAGAAAGAAGACCTAGAGACAGCAGAGAATGACAGTGAGACAGAGAAGACTACCTAAAAGCAAGGCAGGTGGAATCACTGAACAAAGAAATAGGAGGAGGAAGGAAAAGCTCTGTAGGGAGCCACGGAACACAGTACCCCCCTTCAATCCCCTCCAGAGGAATAAATGCTGACCCTACTTCTTTCTTGGCTTGTCAGGGGCTGTTTGGCTGCATAAGTCCAGCCCAGCAGCCCTCTCTCGCTCTCTCAGCATTAATATATTCATTTCATTATTCAATTATTTAAAACATCTCTTATGTTCCGTCTATTTCACACAGATGGAGGTGGGGTGAGCTGCTCCCTCTCTCTTTAAAGCCTGTACTGCAGGAGCCTCGAGGAATGTAGGGCACAAAGTGCTCCTCAGCACTCCCTCCTCCACCGGCTGCACCCTGGCTCCATCACCAGGCACATCTTCCGTGTGCCTCAGACACCCTGTCTGAAAGGACACCCTGTGAGTGACCCCTGCAGCGTCCCCTGCACAGCGCAGGGTGCTTTGTGCCACCACGGCGTGTCAGAGGGAAGCAGAGGCACTGGAAGCTGCTCTCCTGTCAAACTCTGCTGGCCCCTGCAGACAAGCTGCCGCCTCACGATGTGCAAAATGTAAGGCTGCAGGTTACAGAGGGACTCTTCCTCTCCATTTGTCTATCAGCTTTTGAGGGGCTAATTAGCTTGTTAGTCATGATGTCTCTCTCTCTTAGGCTTGCAAACTACCATAAATCTCCTTCTTTCTTCCAGGAGAGCATTAACGTGGATTCTTGGATGGGAGACCTCCAAACACAGCTTAAGGTGCTGAAGGCAGCAGGGTTCATGAGTGAGAGGCCGTCAGTCCTGCTACAACATCATTAGCCCATGTCCCACAGTGATGCTGAGAAGGGCCATCTGTAAAGCAGAGTGCTTGACCATTTGCAGTGACAAGAGAGTCAATGGGTATTACACACCACTGCCCCACAAAGGACACTACTAAAATCTCATGGAGTAAAGTTGAAAGACTCCTGCCAAACCCTGCCGCCCAAAAGATTCAGCCACATTAAAATCATTCCTGAAAGCCATTTTCCACGCTATTCTGAACTCCCAGCAGTTCAGAGTCCATGTCCCCCCAGGCCCTCTCCTCCACTATGTCACAACAGGGTCTGAAAATGACTTTGTTACCACGTGGGACATTTCCTCCTCTACCCCCGTGCACACCCAGGAAGATGTTACAAACATTGCTGTATACTCTCAACTCATAATTTTGACTCCCATCAGACTTTGTGCTATGTCACTGTCAGATAAACCAGTTTTCAAGGGAGGCTACCTAATTAAAGGTATCTCACACACAAAGAGATCACTCTGTCCTCTGTTTGACTAACAGTCCTTGTTTGCCACAGCTTACAAAACAGCCCGGCCTGCCTGCTGCTCTGCTGTGTCTCTGTGCTGCCTGGCGTGGGCTGCTTGTTAAGTGGCACTGAGGAACAGGAAACTCAGCTGGTCTGGAGTGGTACCATCAGTGTGGGGCTTGCCTTGGGATTCCTGCAGCTTGTCACTAGAATTGGTGGGTGTATCCAGCCCCCAAAATCCTCATTTGAAGCAGAGCTGGGTAAGGATTTTTCAGGGAATCAACCAGATATTTTTAGTTTAGCTTAGCTATGGTTTTTTTTTTCCCTGCATGGAAGAGTTAGGTATTTGGCAAGGATTTTACTGTACGTTCATTAGCAACCCTTATTGTGTTCAACTCTTATGGGAGAATTCCCTCAGTGCAATTCCATTCAGGCAATTCTGCTAGTAATCTGCATGGTTACCAACACTAAGGCATTGTAGCAGATAAGGACAGAGCACCTAGGGAATTCAGCCTTTTGCTCCGCCATGAGGATTGCCTGCAGTGCATTCTCAGACTTTTGTCCAGTTCTGTGATAAATGTTCTCAAATGATGGGGTGTTCAACTGTTCCCTTTATAGGAAGAGTTCCCGAGCCAAAAACAACTCACTGACACAAAGTGAATCTGGATATTCAGCCCCATTTGCATTCTTTCCCTCCTGATGCTAGCTAAAGCTGGGTAAACAATTCTGAATGAATCATTTATTAGCTTAATTCTACCTTCTCAGATTCATGAACTGTCCACTGGCGCTTCCCAGTTCTGTTTCCTCCAGCCTATTTTCTCTTCAGAAACATTTGGGTACAAACACAACACAATTCACTGAAGTCAGCAGGATGATTTCTTTGCATAAAAGGACAATTTCTTTGCATAAAAGTAAGCTTGTGCTTTAAAGCTTTTGTTGAACAGGGCTTGTCTTGATGGATCTTGTTTGTTTTTTTCTTTAGAAACTATCTTTTGTTTTCAACTTCCTTGTTAGCAGTTGAAATTTTACAACTATCTTTCTTGAATAGAGTCATGCCGTAAGTTTGTGAAATCTTGAATGGATGAAAGCAACTCCTAGAGCACTTAACTTCCTAGGAAACCAACACAATTCACAATGTTTTTTCTCAGGGCCGCATTACCAATACTGCAGTATGAAAAAGTCAGGAGTCAGGCCCTCAAAGCTAAAAATCATGAGGCTTTGTGTTTTTTCCAAGTAATAAATGTTAGGTTCTTTTCATTAGTCCCCTTGCTTTTTAACCTTTCAGGTCCATTTTCTTCATCAAAAGCACAAGGGCCAGAAACATGGTGCTTCAATGAAAAAAAAAATATCTTGACTTCAACAGCAATGCTTTCACACAAACAGTGAATACAACAAGCCTCACAACAAAACATGAGTGCTGGCAACACCTAACTAAACAATTACGCACTAATAATACAAACTAAACATTAGTTTGCAATGATGAATTGATTGCCATGTTTTCTACAACAGTTCCAGCCAGGGGACTTCTTTCCTGAGATTATCACACGAATCAAACTCAAAAGCGGTAGAACAAAATCAGGTCCAAATTGAATGTGCAAGCCAGTGCTGAAGGAAGGATTTTGGCTTCTGAGCTCTGTTTACTCCCTATTCAGGGTTGCCCTTAACACTGACTTTTTGTCCAGGGTGCCTTTCCAGTATATGATCCATAGGTACTGTCCTCCTCTCTGTGCCAGCTAGGCAAACATCTCATCTTCATTTGAAGGGTGGTCCCTTTGCTTGCTGTGACAGTGTCATTCCTCTGTCACCTCAGTCCAATACGAGCATCTCAGGGACTGCTCAAGCACTGGATTTCTTTTTTCCAGGAGTATCTAACTCATCCCCTAAGCAGTGCCCTCTCCCTTGTACCTGTTTGGAAAGAGCAGCAGCGACATCCCTCTCCAAGAGCGATGTGAGCACTCCCTCTGCTGTTACACACAGGCTCCAGGCAGCTGGGCGTTCCATAGCCTTGTGCAGCTCCTGCCTCCCACTACTAATAGCTATTTGGCTGGCATTTGTCTCACAGTGGAAGGGTTACCGCAACACATGCTGGGAACGTCTGGCCGCAGGAAACTCAAGTGATGGAGATGTTTCCAGTCCTCTTGCCCCCATCAGGCCTAGTGATTTCTAAACTGGGGACATGCACGTGTTGCCTGCACTCTGTGAGATTCAATTTATACCAGTAGACAAGAAGTCAAGTTCATGATCCCCAGAACAGGAGAGCAGATGGCTTTGTGCTTTTGATTTTTTCAAGTGAAACCATCTGGCTAATTCTCTGTGGCTCGTGTGTGTGTATGTGTGTTAGCAGAGAGTGACACAGCCTGTTTTCCTGTCGAGGCTATGCCTGCAGTCACAAGGGAAGAATTTGTTACTTTGGAAGTGGATCCTGCCCATCCCAACCTTTACATATAGGGAAGAGGGATCAGCAGGGCTGTAGTCACTAATAACAGCAAATGAGGTGTGGCACAATAATGTATCAGCAAAGTTGTGGCCTTTCCTTATTTTCCTTTGAAACCAGTGCCTGCTAAGGCAATTCTCACACATCCACCTGACAGGTCACAAGTCAGGAGATCTGACCTGATTTGGCACAAAGGTTGAGAAGGAGTGTACCACCCTCTGACCAGTTTTTTTCTGCTTCCCTCCTTAGGCCTTTCTGCCATGCTCCCCTACCTTTCAGTCACCCAGGTATCCAAGCACCCATACTCCTACCTCTTCATGCCCACAACACTCTTGAAGAGCTCTTTTTTACAAATGGGCTTGAAGCCCAGACAGACTTCTCTCCATCAGATGGGAAATACATGACAGAACAAAGCCTCATGCTACCTAGCTTAACTCCCTAATACAAGAGATGACAAACATTTTCATAGGCTGCTGCCAAGTTTGTTTAAAACAAACCAACAAGCAAGCTTTGAAGGTTATTATCACTGTTTCCAGCCCAAGTCTTAGTGAAAGCTCGACTTGGCATTCGTAACAATGGTCTGCCAATGCTGCTATTCCCACTGGGCCAGCATTACCTCTGTGACAGAAAGTTCCTGAGCTGTCTTCCCACTTGACGCAGGATGCTGCAGTGGGTGATAACCAGCCTATCAAAGTCTCCTGTCAGTTCACTGGACCAGGATACATTCCTGCATCAAGCATCTGCTGTAGCATAGCATTTCCACACCACAGCTACATCACCCTGGCAGCCCAGGAGGAAACGTGCAGATACTGCCCCTGCAGGGCCTGTGTTTTCAGACCATCTTCTGGGAGTGATCCTCTCATTGTGTTTACATTCAGGTGCTATGGGCCTTGGGAATCCTGCTTCCCACTGCTGGCAGGTTCAGGCTCATCCTACCCATCCCTGTGTTGCTTGTACAGCTCCCTGCCAGAAGAAGGAAGTCTCTTGGCAGGCCTACTCATGGAATGCAGACAGCAGTATCCTCAGTGGCTACTCATGGAGTCACCAGCAAGATTAACCTGCTGGATGAGCAATATACCCTGAAACAACAGAAAAATATCTCCCCTACTTCATCCTACCCTACTGGCTCTGGAGCAGTCAAATTCTCTCTTGGAAGCAGAGCTTCCCACAGCAAATAGGCAGTTGGCTGCCCGTGCAGGACTCCTCTCTGGGAGACGCCCATTCCTGGGGCCAGCACGTCTCTCTGGCACAGAGGGGACAGTGGGCGCAGCACTTGGGACTCACTCTGGCACCCACAATGAAAAGCATGGCTGGGGAAACCAGTACCAGGTGGATGAGCAGTCACAGGGAAGCACAGTGCACTGGATTGCATTGAGGACAGTGCATGATGTGTGTAACTATGCTGCTCTCTGTTGGCTGCAGCACAGGGAACAGATGCAGCTTCAAATGCTGCTGTTACTTAAATTCAAGTAGATCCTTTAAAGGGCTTTACAGAACAAACCAGTATTTGGGAAGTGTTTTGGAGCTTCCTACATTGTAACGTGAAGAGGTCAAGACTGAAAGTGCATGAATTTTATCCTCTGTGATGGGCAATGAAAATTCAGCTATGGGTGACTATGAAACCATTCACAATCAAATGCAAAACAGGAAAAAGAAATCCAGACCACATGATTTCCAATCCCCTACCCTAACCAGCTGTTCTGCCCCATTCCTTTATCTTTCCTTTTCCATTTCCCCCGGCAATTTCCACATCCTTGCTCTTTGGCTTTCCTTGCCAGAGCTTACAGCGAAGTGTTTCTGCTTAGCAATGCTCTGCCTGAAGCATATGGGAAGCACTGGGGATTGGAAATGCTGAACTGATTTCCAATCAGCACAGCTGATTGGAAATGTGCTGAACTAATGATGGTCAGAGCCTAGGACAGAAAAAATGGAAGAGAATGCAGTCCCTCAGTGCTAAAAACTATTAAAAATGGTGGTTCAGAGAATGCAGTCCCTCAGTGCTAAAAACTATTAAAAATGGTGGTTCAGAGAATGCAGTCCCTCAGTGCTAAAAACTATTAAAAATGGTGGTTCAGAGAATGCAGTCCCTCAGTGCTAAAAACTATTAAAAATGGTNTCTCTCTGGCACAGAGGGGACAGTGGGCGCAGCACTTGGGACTCACTCTGGCACCCACAATGAAAAGCATGGCTGGGGAAACCAGTACCAGGTGGATGAGCAGTCACAGGGAAGCACAGTGCACTGGATTGCATTGAGGACAGTGCATGATGTGTGTAACTATGCTGCTCTCTGTTGGCTGCAGCACAGGGAACAGATGCAGCTTCAAATGCTGCTGTTACTTAAATTCAAGTAGATCCTTTAAAGGGCTTTACAGAACAAACCAGTATTTGGGAAGTGTTTTGGAGCTTCCTACATTGTAACGTGAAGAGGTCAAGACTGAAAGTGCATGAATTTTATCCTCTGTGATGGGCAATGAAAATTCAGCTATGGGTGACTATGAAACCATTCACAATCAAATGCAAGACAGGAAAAAGAAATCCAGACCACATGATTTCCAATCCCCTACCCTAACCAGCTGTTCTGCCCCATTCCTTTATCTTTCCTTTTCCATTTCCCCCGGCAATTTCCACATCCTTGCTCTTTGGCTTTCCTTGCCAGAGCTTACAGCGAAGTGTTTCTGCTTAGCAATGCTCTGCCTGAAGCATATGGGAAGCACTGGGGATGGGGAAGCTGATTGGAAATGTGCTGAACTAATGATGGTCAGAGCCTAGGACAGAAAAAATGGAAGAGAATGCAGTCCCTCAGTGCTAAAAACTATTAAAAATGGTGGTTCAGAGAATGCAGTCCCTCAGTGCTAAAAACTATTAAAAATGGTGGTTCAGTCTTTATCTACAGCTTAAGTAATTTCTCACAAAGAAGCCCTTATCTCTCTCAGGAAACTCTTAACTTTAACTCAGCCTTGAACTCTGTGGGGTCCATGCACGTGTAGCTGTGACTCACCAGCCCCAGATGCCATCCCACACACATCCTGTTCTGCTCTGCTCAGCTGAGTGTGGATGTTCCCTGATGTTTCTGCCTCCTTCTCCATGTCCTCCCATCCCAAACTCCTACTCACCTAGAGCTTTTTGTCCCAAGTTGCTTTATAGATAGAGAGGTGGTGTACAGCTGGGTTGCTCCCTGCCCACTGGCTTGTGAAGGAAGGGATGGCTTTCAACAGGAGAAGACACACCTGGAGTTAGGTTCTAGTATAGTCTTGACTGGCTGGGGGTTAGGAATAGCCAGAAAGTAAAAATTTTTTATCAGAGAAAGATGGAGGTTTTTGAGATGTGCTTTGAGGCTGTTGTGAAATAAAGCAAAGACTATCAGAAAATACATGTGGGAAACAGTATGAAAGAAAAAGATTGAAGTTGAGCAGAGACACAGATGATGCTTTTTGTTTTCAGGACACTGTTCAGTCTACTGTTCTGTTGTCTTCCCTACATCAGGGAGAGGGGAAGTTTTCTCAGAAAATTTTCATCAAATTTACGCTATGGTCTTGACAAGGAGTATTTTCCATGAAAGGAAGCAGTCCTTCCCCTGCATCATTCCACCTCTCCCCCTCACCACCATGACCACTTCTGAAGCTGTAAAGGAGTAGTCCACATGCATCCCCTGTGTGCCTCATGGACCCTACTTGTTTCTAGCTCAGGATCCAATACCTGCCTCTAGTGTAATCATCCACAGTCAATGCAAAGAGCTTAGAGCTTATAAGAGAGAGGATGGAGATCCAGGTGCCCTCAACTTTCACTAACACCTGGATCTATTTAAGTAACTGTGCCCATGAGAAAAGCTCAGAGTTACACTCCTGGCTGTGACAAGTTGCTGTGCTGTGCTGGGTGCTTCCCTTACCTCAGTTTCCCCTTCAAAGATAAAAATGAAGATTCACACAACACTGTGAGAAAGGACATCAACTGTACCTTCATTTTTCTGGGGTTAGAAGAGCCAGGGTTGATCCTTTCACCCCTACTACACCTGGTGCAAATGGGGAAAGGTCAGCACTACTATGGGAGCACTGCAAAGACAGCAGAGTACTGCTGTACTGCTCTGCACTGCTCTTCTGCAAGGCCAAAGACTGAAGCTGGGTAGAGAAACCCTTTCATACAGCACTGAATGCACAGGAGTTATAGCAGATGAGGCCTGCTCAGCTTGCTGAGGACAGGGACGTGTGTGAGCACTTCAGAGGGATCTTTTTTCGCACACAACCCCAACTCTTTCGTGCAGAGAGTGGTACAGTCCCTCCTGCAACACTTTGCATGAGGTTGCAAAGCTCATTTTCCAGAATCATTGCAAAGCTACATCTTCTGTCCCACCTGGAAACAGTGGCCCCTGTGGCATCTCCAAGACAGACCTTCAGTATCCTGTGGAATGGCAGCAACTATGCCAGCGTCAAGCCAGGGCTGCATCTCTTCCCCTGCTTGAAAATTTGGGGCAATGAGATCTCAATGTACAAGCAAGCCTTCCAAATTGGAAACTCCACATGCACACTCCACCAACCAAAATACCTGAGGAGGACGCCTGTTCACGGCGTTCCACCTGCGTTAAAGCTCGGAAAACAAAAAGAAAAAAAAAACCAAAAAACACTGAAAGGCAACATCGTCCTTTTGCCGGCAGATGGCAATGGCACTCCACTTGTTCATCCCCGATCCCGTTCCTGGAAAAGGACACATAGATGCCATCTACAGAGCACTCCTGAGAAGCAACGTCTTTAAAAAATGCTTCAGCTCTGCGCAATGAAAACACTTTAAAAAAATCGTGGGAGAGTAAATAAGGCCATTTCATGTGCAGGCCCACCACCTAGAAGTCTGGACGGGATGGCAGATTTATGCTGCACAGGACAAACTCTATGATTTTCTCATTCTCTCCCTTTCATTTTCCCTTCACAGAGATTCAGTCTAGAATATTAAGGGAACAGGGTTATTTATTTATTTATGCCTTTTCAACTTTCCTGATTAAAGAGACAGGGTTTTCTTCTCCCCTACACATTCCAGTCTGTGTGGATGGGAAGCAGTAGCAATACAGCAAGCTCCTCCTTCTCCCACCTGTAAAGCCTCTCTCTTCCTCTCAGTTTTAAATGAGTCCTTGAAATGCCCTTGAGCTACAGTGCCTAATAAACTAACATTTACACAGACATATGCTCAGTTCATCCCATTTGTGTGGAACCTGCAATTCTCCCCTGATAAAGGTATTTGATACAGCTCCTTCTTCTGCCCCATTGAAAGATAAAGCACCCTCAAGCTGTGGGGCTGCTAACTTTCCACTGATGGATCATCCAGCCGAGAACAAATCCTCCAGGGCTTCAAAATCCCCCACTGAACTAGAGGAGTAACTTGAGCTCAGCCCCACAAATGTGGACCCTCACCAGAGCACTTGAGGCTGCTGCAGGCAGAAAGGGAAGGAGTCCTCAGCGTGGCACAAAGGACTGCGGCAGAAGACAGCTTTAGTGACAGCCAGCCTGGGACAAATCCCACTTGCCGGGTGTTGGGCCTGGCACCACAGGAGAAAAGGTACTGGGACCTGCAGATAAGGGGGGTGAAGGCATCCTCATTTGGATGGCCAAGCACAGCATCTCTGAAGTGAGTAATTATGCATGTCTGGACACTGCAGGTCCTCTAGCAGCCATCACGGCACAGGGTCACTTAAAGATTAGGCTGTTTAATTAAAACAGGGTGTGGAGAAGATTCAGGGGAGGGCAACTTGCCCAAAGACAGCACGGACTGCGCAACCTCTCTGGGAGAGTTGCTGATTAGAGAGTAAGAGGCATCTCTGCCGCAGGGAAGGGGACTCATCTCTGCAACTCCTCAAACAGGTACTTCACGGTGACTTGTCTTGTTAGCATGAATAAAAGTCCCATCACAGGGCTTGGCTGAACTGGACGTATTTCAAGCTCCTGTCCAGCTGGCTAAGTGATTCCAAAGTGGGCGGAGAATGTCCTTGAGAGAAGATTTCTCTTTCAGACATTTCCACCAGGGGCAAAAGGAAGTAAAAACACACCTACACACCACCCCTTTTCACTTGGGATGATAACCCACCCCCTCTACAGAGCAGTCATTCCCCAGGCGGGGAGTCATCCCCTCTATGGGTGCCATTGGAAAACACAGGGCTCCGGGTGTCTTATGTGTTGATGAGTTCAAGGCACCCTGAAGGAGGAGAGAGCAACAGAGAGAGAGAGGAAAAGACAACAAACCAGAGGTAAGACAGATTCCTCGACTGCAACTTGTTGTCTACCTTGCCTGTGTCTGCAGGAAAAACCTGAGCAATCCTTTCTTACTCGCCTTCTGCTTCTGAGGATCACACAATGAGAAGAGAAACATGGATACAGTGAATTATTGCCAAATGGTGAAGACCAGTGCTGTGGTTCAAAAGGGGAAAAGCCAATAGATCTGTAAATGCTAAAGGGTTGTGAGCCTTTCAGCCTTTACAGAAATGGTTATCTTAGATGGTAAAATGGCCCATTGCCTGCATCACAGATAGGTCACTTGAGGCAGGCCAACCATGAGGGCTTACACCCAGGCGTATTTGAGCTTGGAGGGCTTACCTGTTCACTGCTTTAGCTGTCAGCAGGATGTTCTAACTGGTATGGGAGAATTTAACTGTTCTGCTAACTGAGGAAGACCACAACAAATTAAAAGGGGCTTTTTCCACAACAGCTTTGTCTGTGCTTTCATGCAGCCCCCTGGCCTAGCTCTTCCAGCCCTGGGCTCCCCACCAGCCCTGTCAGTGCCCTCCTCGGCTTTGCGGTCCCGTGGCTCTTGCAGCCCTGAGAACCCCACTAGTGCACCCAGACATTAAACACTGTTCTTGCTGCTCACTTTTCTTCGTTGCCTCTTCAGCAGGGGAACTGATTGTGCTGTAAGAACCCCAGTGTAATGATGTTTTATGCAACTGAAGAGAAACTAAACAAATACATTTTTTTTAAAGTGATCTCACTGAGGATTTCCTACTCAGCATCACAGGCTAACAGGCATGACTCCAACTATACACAAAATAGAGCGCCTGTCACCTTGCACCACGCTGTTTTGCATGCATTCAGCTCCAGATCTGTGCACCCAAAAGGAGAGCTTGTCATAGTAAACTACAGCAGAAGAGCTAATCCCATGTGACAGGTAGTCTACACCACCCCGTGAGCCAGCAGTTGGCTGGCGTCCTGTTCTTTCAGGGTGCTACAGTCACGGGGCAGGGAAGCCATGCTCATATGTACACATGGAGAGCACTGAGATGGCAGAGCGTGAAAGAGTGAAATCCTCAGAGCCTACTGCAAACACACGTGGGCACGCATTTGAGCAGATTATGCATACACGACTTACATGCTTTGGCAAACACAACCAAACGTTGCTGCGGGCCTGGTCACAGACAGGGAACCAAACAGCGCCGACAGCCAGACAGACAAACACCCCGAGAGCTCAGCTAACCCAGCTGAAAATCACAAAAGCACTTAAAAAAATTCTTTCATAAGCTACAAAACCTGCAAATTTAGCCATATGCTTTGTCAGACAGGAATGAAGGGCAGTGCACACGGTCAGTGGCAGACAAATGCTTTTGTGCACCAGTACGGAGCCCCATACAGCCCCTGAAATGTACACTGATGTGCAGGGGGATTTACACAAAAGCAGCCTCTAAGCAGAACTGTAGAAAGAAGTATTTATTGTGTTCACCAGGCCCGAACACTCCTTTGAAGCAACAACTCCAAGTATAACCTAAATGCAGTGGGTACTGTGGCAGCAGGCAAACCTGGAAGCAGCTGTAAGGAACATACAGACATGTCTAGGTATGAAAGAAACAACTGAGCACTGGGGAGAGGGATGCATTAGCAGCATCACAGGACAGCATGGACAGAACCTGGCCATTCTCAGCCACTTGCTGCACAGGTTTGCCCCTGCACGGCAGGGAGGAGAAAAAGAGGATGCTCGCTCTTTCCACCATTTCAGAATGGAAGTGCCTCCTGCAGAGGCCTTTGAACCATTCAACAGCACAGTGGCTGTTCTCAGCATCTTGCAAATTATATTATCGCACTGTCAGCCTTCACAGAACCGATGGGAAAGGGCCATACAATCAGGTGATGCAAATCAGTTTGGCTTTGCTGAAGCCATCAGAAAAAAAACCAGTTCCCAGTACCTAATGCTCAGGCTCTCAGGCCAGTAGTGAGTTCAGGAGTGGAGCTCAGCTCACCTCCTGCTCAATATTCTCTTCGTTTTATGCAATTTATCATGTCAGCAGTTTTATGCAACTTATTGCTACACACAGCCCTGACACTACTCTGAGCACCATGTCATCCACACATCATGCAGTTTTCCTGCAAGAATATAAAGAGAAGCCACTGATTTTCTCAGATCATTTTGGTAGAGGAAAAAAAAAATCAGGGAAAACTTTTTCATTCTGCTTAAGCCATGTAGGTTATTACCATAGCAAGCTTCTACCACAGCAAGTGAAGGCAACAGCTGCTGCAGAGATAACACAAAAAAGTAGATGGATGGACACACCAGTGAGTGTGGGTATGCATAAATGAACCAAAGCAGAGGAGAAAGTCTGATCAGTGAAAAGGCTCCTGCACCATCAGAGCAAACAGCAGCTTTAATCTGCCAGTTAAACGGACGCTGAGGCATCTCCACCAAAAGGAATGTGTCTGCAGCACAGCTGGGATTTGACCTTCAACTTCTCTCCTCTGTCTGCAGAGCACAGAAACTCTGGTTCCTTCATGCTCCTCCTACAGAACAAAAGGAGGGAGGAAGGAGAAGGAAAAAAAAAGCACTGCCAGAGAAGCCCTAACTCATCTCTTACTCTTGGATAAGTGCAAATTTATGCCTCTGTCTGCCTTTGAGTCTTTATTATCTCCTTAAGTGGCTAGCTTTGTACACAATTTATTATAAAAGCCTGGAATCTACAGTCAAATTACAGATCAATTGAAAACTACACAGAAAACAATTAACATCTGGCAGCGGTTTCATCTATAAAGCTGTCAGAGGCTTTGCCAACCCTGAATTCCCCTTCTGACACCCATATTTCCTCTCCCCAAACTCAGTCTCCTCTTTTGCATCTCCTGAGTCTGTGGGAGACTGAATATCCCCTCTGCAATCCTGTGGTGGCAAACAGCTTGCTCTGTACCAGCAGGCCACTGTGTGCAGTATGGAAACCAGGCTTGAGCACAGGATAGCACCTCTAAAGAGATGACTTCCATCAGGTGCTACAGAGCGAAACCAAAGCTGGGTTCAGAACTGGCCCATTGTTCTGGAGCTTCTGCCTCCTCCTTCCTGAGGTGGAAGGCAGGGCAAGGCCAGGAACCTCGGTCTGCGTTTTGTTGCCATTGCTGATGACTGATCTGCTTCTCCATGTTGTCAGAAGCCTACTAACTTCACAGGCATCTCTGTCCCATTCCAGCAGTAGTCCTCTGCTAGGCAGCCATGTAAAAACCACAGGAAAGATCAAACACGATGGCAGGCAACACCATTTGCCGAGGAGAAGCCTACCTTTCACAAGGTCTCTCAAAGCCTTTCCACTGATGGTCAGCTCCCCCTTCCCCTCAGCTCTCCTTGTTTTGTCCCAGTGAGAGGAGAGCAATAAGAAATGGAAATGGCCACAGGCAGCTCTCCAGGCAGTTTTCTGTGTGAGAATCTGGCCTTCTTTGGGGTCAGAGCTTTCGTGGCTGAAGGGTGGTCTGATGAGACCAAAAGTAGAAATCAAGTGGAAAAGCACTGTAACATTTGCAGATACCCTGTTCTTCTAAAAACTTTCCAGTCATTCATTCCTGAGGATAAAAGCTGTCTCCAGCACCGTGTGCCTCCAGCCTTGTGGCCAACATGTCATCTCCTCCCCACACAGAGTTTCACTGCTCTTTGATTTACTGGAGAATACGACAGAGTTGGGAGTTCAATGATCTTGAAAACCCCTTTGTCCACTGCCCATTCTCTGTCTCTCTCTCTCTCTCCACAGACCTTCCACAGCTGATTCCTACTTCTCCATCTCTCGCCTGCCCAACACAAAGTCTCTGCTAGTAGCAAGCACTTCCCTGGGCACTGAGGCAGAAACACTGAATCAGCAGGTAAAACTGGTTTCAGCAAAGAACACCTGGCTTGGCTTTCCATTGTGTGATGTGATGGGAGTACAAGAAAAAAATATATCTGCCGAGTTCATGCATGCTTCAGGTTGGAGAGCTACTATCCACTTCTGAGGTACAAGTTGATGTATGTCCTGTCCAATGGGCCCAAGCCCTGCTCATACTGGGGTTTAAAAGAACAAAGGTGAGGTCGGTTAAGGGCTGACTGCAACATTCCCAGCCACTACATTTTAACAGTACTGCTGTAGAAATAATTCATTTCTCTGATGTGCATTTTAGTTTCCATCCTGGTTGAAATACTAGAGTTGATATAAAGAACACTGTACTTGACATAAATATGCACTCATCATTTTTGGGACAGTGGGGAAAACCATACTTTGGATACTTCACCTGTCCTTCCCCTTCCACCACTCTCCACATACGCATCCATCCTTAGCAAAATGCTGACAAATTGCTGCAGAAGTGAACTCCCTGTTTAGATAGCAGAAACACTGAACTGAGAGTGACAGGAACTGCTGCACAGGAGTAGCTCTGGAGATGCTTGTCTCAGGGAAAGCTGGGGAGAGGAAATGGATGAGTGGACTGTGCAAGAAAAGCCTCCGCCCTTCAGTGAGCTAAGAACAGCTGCTGTTGATGATGATTGCTTCCTAATTAGCTTGCTCTTGTATAAGCTTGATAATTTTATGTACCTCCAGAGGAGCAGATTAGCTCTGAATTCACATTGTATCCATTTGTGAAGAGTACCCCATAAATTATTTACCTAACTCTCAGAAATATTAGATCAAGAAAATTCTAAGTATGTCTAATTATAAGGCAAGAATAACAAAGAGTAGAAAGGCTTGCTGCATTTACAAGTGCACAGAAATGATAAACTACTTTTAAAAGTTGCTACACATATCCCATGACGCTACAACCTGCTACAGGTTTACTGCTGTGCTCTTGATAATATTTCTTCAAATCAGTTTTCGTATGGCAGAAGCACACAGAAACCTGGCCCCAGATTTGTCCTTCAGGAGGCAAAAAAATATACAAACCCAAAACAAAACTGAAAACCCAAGTCACTATCTTCAAACACATAAGGTTATCATGGCCATAATGAAACAAAATGAATTTGAGTGTATACTGGTAAATGGCTCTAAACTTCATAAAGACTCTAACAACCTCTCCCAAGTTGCTGGCTCTGAATCACTACTGGTTTAAGTAGAATAACACAGTGATGAATCAGCTATGCTATAATTTTCACTCCATTTTTTGCTATGCTAGTACATTGTTACTTCATTACTATTGAACCGCTATATTTTCTCTGTGCTTTGCAACCAGCATTCTGTTAACCCCTCGGTGAGCCTGTGGCCAGTGTAGTAGAGCTGATACTGGGTTTTGTGGCTGTAGCACCCCAGTTCTTATTTGAAGATGAAAGGAGACAGCACCCTGTAGCATTTACAGGTCCACTGACCTTATTTCAGGGTGAAGACGACATTCAGATGGGAGAAAACAGAATGGTATCAATTAATGCCAGCTTCAATTAGGAGAAAGAAAATGGAACACAACATGAAGTTGATATGGGAGAAAAGGAACTAGAGAGAAATGAGTCCACAGAGAGGGTACTATGAAGTGCAATGGGGACATCTTTCCCCATTACTGATTGCAGCTTACATTGACAGTGGGTGCTAGACCCTGTTTCAACTACATCTTGGTGCCTTAGGCTTCTTTTCTCTCCTTTGGTATTAGAAAAAATATTTTGGCTCTTGCTAGAGTCAGGCTACTGAATGCAACAGATCTTTTGTCTGGTTCAATATCACATTAATGAACAAAGGTGCAAGCGAGAGCAGCCACAGTTCAATCAGTGGCTCTAATCTGTGAATACACACTGCATGTTTATGACCCTGCTAGGTATCGATAAAGCTAAATGGCACTGTCAGGAGCAGACACAGGGGTGGCAACAAGGTTGGTTAGGAACATAGGATGTGAAAAAACCTACCAAGAAAACAGCAAGGCTTTGAAGATGTAAGCAGAATACCCAAGGCATACTGTTTACACATTCTAATTCTGCAAGATTAGTGCTGGGATCAGGCTCTGTGAGACACAGTCCATAAGGCATGGAAAACTCATCCCTTTCTTACCTCTTGAGTAATTTCAAATTCAAATCCCTTGACTCTGCCCAGAAGTTCTCTCCCCACACTGCTCATCTTGACTCCTCACTGTTGAGTCAGGACTACTTACACTCCTATTTATTCAAATATGACAAAGAGAAGCTTCCCTAAATCCACAAGGATGCACAATTACCTATCAACAGGTAGCATCTGTCTGTCACATGGTAGGAAGGCAACCCAGAGCTTA
This sequence comes from Oriolus oriolus, assembly GCA_013400235.1. Taxonomy (NCBI): domain Eukaryota; kingdom Metazoa; phylum Chordata; class Aves; order Passeriformes; family Corvidae; genus Oriolus; species Oriolus oriolus. Next base: position 2,108,174 of record VXBT01005206.1, on the reverse strand, counting down.
ATAGAACCTCTTCCAGACTGAGTCTGTCCCAGACCAGTATCTCCTTTTTCCAAAGTCTGGGAAAAGGCATCATGAGATTCCTGTTGAAATGGACTTAGGGATCTTTAAAAGACACGCAAGGGCAACTGCAGAAAATTCAGAAGTACAGTACTGATAATGGAGTAGTCTTTGCCTCATGTTTTTGTAGGAGAGAGATTAACAGGGGACACACGTACCATAGTAAAGGAATGTTTCATGGTTGAAAGGTTAATTCTTGATTTGATTTGTTTCAGAAGTATTGGAGATTTGATGGAGGAGGGTGATGGGGTGGAGGATTAAGAGGACTCTGATCGAGGAAGAGAATGATTACTGAGATAGGCACTCACGTGCAGGGAGAATCTCATGATTCCTCCCAAAAAATATATCTATTTGATTTTCTTGTAATACTTTTCTGTTGCTGGCTCCAATCAGTAATCCTCACACTCCTAACACAAGCAGCTTGTGGCTGTGTTGCCCCCTTTCCCCTGCCCATGCACTCTTCCTGGGCCACAAGTCAGTTTAAAGGCTGTGCAGATGGATTTGCTGTGGAAAGATGATAAAGAGGGGGGGGAAAAAAGGAGGAGGGAATTTAAGAGTGAGGGAGAGCAGTTGAAACCAAAATCCAGAAGTTGAATCCCTTGCGCTGAATGTTAACTTACAGAAAAGTAACCCAACAACCTTGAAATAGAGCAAAGCCCAATTTAAATTCATTACATTTAAATTAAATTTAAAGCCCATGTAAATGATTGACTTAGTTAAGAATATGTCATGTGGAAGAGAAAAAGTGCAGCAGCGACATGCCAGGCAGCTTTGGCTAATTTTACAATTCACAGCAAAATCTTTATACTCTGATTGCAATTTAAAAAAAAATATGCATATAACTTATTAGCATCAATATTAGAGCCAGAATTTATACTTCTTCCCAAGAATTCACTGGATGTTTTGAAAACTTCACACACTTCATTTACTGAAATGTGTCCACTTTGCAGGGGTAGGACGGACAGGGATCTCCACAATGGGTATAGAAAAGGAAAAAAAAACAAAAAAAAGAGCATAGAAAGAATAAATGCAATTATTCCTAAGTGGAATAAAGTTTTTCTTTCTCAGGACACAGGCTCTGAAGTGGGTAAAAATGCTTCAGGATCCTAAACTACCATGACCTTAATTCCAAAGCAAAAGAACATTTCACTTTTATTCAATTGAGAGAAGAGTTACTGCATTTTTGAACCTTTTTTTTACATACTTAATCTACTGACAGTTACCACCGACACCAGTGGGCACCAGGTCACAGTCTGAAGGATTATGTCACTGGAGCTTTATAGAACTACATGATTTGTAAGAATATTAATGATAACATTAATAAATTAATTCAAAATATGCTCTGTGCGTATCTATGCCCTCCCTGCTACATCATACAATGATTTTATTGAGTTGGTTTTGGTCTACTGCACCAAAATTGCTTTTGTTTATTTTTTATGAGAAAAATGGCCCTGTATACACATTTATAATCTTTGTTATATTCCAGCATGCTTGCTAAAACTTAGAAATAACAAAATTATGACACTGTGGAACCGATCTTTTAATCTGTTACTATGTGGTCAGAATAGGATGATTAAGAGGAGACTGAGTAGTCTTAAAATCAGACTATTCAAGTCACATAACTCTCTCTCACAGTTTTCACTTCGAAGGTAACTTTTATTTTCCTGCATGAAGTGCAGATGAGCACCATGGCTGAGTGAGGCGTCCTACAGTTAGTCTGACCCCAATTTGATGAATAAGAGATTGCCCCAGTGAAGTGCCTCAAAGACATACTCTACCATAAAATTGGGAGCAGCCAGGGATGAGAAGATATAGGTGTTTGGAGGGAAATGGGTTAATACTCATACAGAAAAGCAACAGTTTCTGCTGGGACTCATACATTATTTTTTTCAGCAGCCACTCCAGAGGTGTTATTACCTGTGTATGGCTTTTTTGCTTTTCTTGTCATTGTTTTTTCCAAGATGAACAGGAGCTGGGTATATCTTGTAAATAGAACAGAGTAAAAGAGAACTGTACGTGCTCCCCCCTAAGTGCCATAAGAAGAGACATGCTTTATAAATACAATTGTTTTGCTTCATTTCATCCTCTTATTGGTGCTGGTTCCAAGCAAGTAGGACTTCAAGAGTTGGTCAATTTAATGCAAGAGGAATGAATGATGCAGAAGCTCATGAGCTCTGTTTCTAATTTAGCCTGTGCTGCTGGGAATCAGGGGTAACACAGCTGAAAGCAAAGGACAGGCCCTTGCATGCAAACAGCACAGAATCAGAAAGGGCCTCTCTAAGTCTCGGTGTCCCTCCCTTCCCAAGAAGCCAAACCAACCCTGAGGCAAATGCTCCCAAGCAGTATTAAATAAACAAGAAGAGAAAAATAATTTACTTAGAAACCATATGTCTTTTTCCAGGAACACAATGGCTTCTTTTCCTTTCTTTTTTCCTTCTTCTCTTTTTTTTTCATATAGCATGTATGCCATAGGAGGCTGCAGGGGCAGATTGTATCAGCAGGTTAAACAACAGGACAAATGCATGGACAACAAGGTCACAAAGAGATATGAAAGCAAATAGGAAGAAATGCATCTCTTAATGTCCCCAGTCCAGTGACTGTGTATGCTGGAGGAATACGAGTGGAACTGCAGAAATTGTCCAGATTATTTTCTGAAAAAGCTTTTTTTTTGCACAGGTTGCAGAAAAGGGTACTGGCCTAGACTACTGTTCTCACCCTTGAGGGATTTGCTTGCACTCATGGATAAAACCTCGTCTTCCTCAAGAGCAGAGTTACATCAAGCTGCTACAGGACAAGAGTCTAAGTCAGGGGCAGCCATCCTTCCTCACCCAGTGAGCAGCATTTGGAAATCCTGGCAGCACAACCATGCAGACTCTATCTCTGGAAGTGGATGAAGGGGCTTGAGGAAGAGGTCACACATGGGAAACTGTCTCCTCTGGGTCTCAATAGCTACAGCACAGGATGAGGCCGCAGATGCAGCTCATTTCCAGTATGACCCAACAGTGGCATAGCATCCAGTGCCGAGTTGTTTCCTCCTGCAAACAGGAATCTGGATTATCCACCAGCAGCACTCTGTTTCTGGTTTAGTAACACAGCCCTGGCCTAAAAGTTGCACCTGAAGCCCACCCAAGCAGTAGTTTGTTCGTTAAGAACAGATTCAGGCAAGCAAAGAGCACAGATCACTTTCCTTTACTCCCCATGTCTTGACCCTGAAGTGCTTTCTCCCATGAAGGCTCATGGCTGAGGTGCAGCACAGAGCCCCTTTAAAAGATGGCAGTGCCCTACCGCTTGAAGAATTGCTCTCAAAAGTAATCAAGCGTCTCACAGAAAGGGGTCTTGAAAGCTAGGCACACCAATTTAAAGATTTAGCTAGAAGATTTTGACAAAGCTCCTTTAAATGGAGCAGATATTTGTCTCAGTGAATGGAAAAATACAGTACGAATTAAGTCTGCAGAATGAGAACATTGGAGGAAGCGACCTGCATTGACTGGTAGCCAATACTGCACCCCTCATGATGTGTAACTAATAACAGCACGCTAGACATTCGGCTTGCACATTAAATATTAATAACATTTTTCTTCTGACTCATCATTAAGCCAGAGCCTTGCTGCACAGAGCAAACTGATTTACAGACCATCCGTGGCAGGCTCCCCTGCTGCCCGTGTTGCTCAGCTAAACACCTGCTATCCCGAGGTTTGGTGAGGGCCTGGCAAGCGGGCTGGGTCATAAATGGGAGGCTTTGAAGTGGAGGAAAATAACAACCCAGGCAGGTAGACAGACAGACAACGCACTCTTCTGACTGCACCTCTGCCCACAGGTAATAGATAGCATGTGAAACAAATCTCTGCGAGGAGCCAAAGTCCGACTGCTTGGCTCTGAGGATGCTGCAGGCGCAGCTGGTGTGCAGTGTTCCCCTGCCCATTTGCTTCTCAGGTAAATCTGATGGCAGATTCACAGATGGTAAATCTCTAATCTCCTGGGGAAGCCTTCCACAAGCAAGAGAATGCTCTCAGAACACAACTATGAACGGTATTATTTTCATAGTGAGGAAGAGGACCTACTATTCTTGTGAAAAAATGCTAGTCTTAGCCTTGTTTACACTAAAAGAGAGTCTGACTGCTCCTTTATATCTCTTCTCTTCGCAGACAAGGTGGTTTCCACTTCAGAAGCTTACCCTGCCTGCATCTAGAAAGAACTGTTTGCCTGATCCATGGAGAGCATTTTGCAGGGAGATTTAGACAAGCCATTTTTGAAATATGGGACTCAGCAAACTATAGCTGATGTATAGCAATTGGAAAATGCTTTCAGCGATTCTTAGCAACACCCTATCAAAAAAGCAGATTGTCTTAGAAGCTTCAAATATAGTTTCTTTTAAAGAACCTGGTGAGTTCAAGCAGTACGGAATCCATTTTGAAAAGGTGAAAAGAAAACTTGAGAAGTGAGTCAATGATGAATTAGAAACATCAGAAGAGGGTCAGATTTTTAAAGAAGGTGCCAGACATTTCCCAAAGAACTGTGCTTTCATTTTAAAAGACTAAATAAATAAGAAAGTAGTAACTCTCTAATCCTTTTTCCCTATGAAGTTTTCAAAACGTAGGTAGATCACTAGAGGATTTTTTACATGTAGTGGCTTTTTTTGGAGAAAGATATGTGATTTATGTCATTCTGAGGCCTTTGGGGCCAGGGAGTGGGGTGGGAGAGAGAAATGTGCAAGAATGCCAGACAAACCCTTCACACTCCCTCATGATACCTAGGAAGAGTACCTAGTACTCTTCCTTCACTTCCTGGTTTGCAGAGATCCTAGACCAGCTGTAAATATTTCTCAGAGGATACTGTGACAGGCCAGGATTCAAAAGGCCAGAGTCCTATTCGCCTCCTTGGTGATCTTTGACAAGGGACTTGAGAACTTCTTATGGCCAACTTTCTGGGTCTATAAAACAGAAAGAGCAAACTGCACAGGCCTCCTTCCTCATCTCTCTGAGGTCTCTTGTGCCACAGAGTGACACAAAGAGATGCTTGTGTCCACCTCTATGAGTTTGCAAGCGTTAAGTGTACGTCTGCACAGGCAAGCGGATACAAACATCTATGGCTGCTCCCATTACATTCCTCCTTTCTTTCTCCAGGTCACAGAGGATAACTGCACTCCTGCACATCCTCCATCGTTTTCTACAGCCCACATTTCCTTCCAAACATAGCGCTCTGTTCTGCTGCACAGAGCAGCTGCGTCACTGATAGAAACTTCCAGTGTTCCTCCCTCACCTCTTTTTGTCTGTAAAAGGCTCATTAATACCTTCTACATAAAGGTCCCTACCTACAATAATATTGCTGTGCTGCTCAGGGAAGATTGATGCTTACAGGGGAATGGTGCCATATTGTCAAAAAGTTTATTACTCTTATGAAATCTGCTCCAGAGAATTAAAAAGGTATAGACAAATAGCAACTTTTAAAGTAAGCAAATGAAGTGCATGTTGTGATTTGCCATCTTAGCTCTTTTTTGTTCTTACCGTTATTATCATCTCTGTTTGCTAATTTGCAGGGTGTCACTATCACACAAGAATTTGCCAGATTTTCTCACATTTATCTTGTGTGTTGCCCTTTATTGCTCAGCTGTTTTGAGGCACAACAATAAGACAGCTCTCTAAAAATTGGTACTTTTTTAATTGCTTTCTGCTCAGAAGCAGGGGGTAGGTCCTGTACCTGTTGGCACAATTGCTGAATCAAAGCCTGCCAGCTACAGAGCCGTCTACAAAACCCTCATCCCCTATCAAAGCATCACGTGTTCATGTAAAAGCACTGCAGAGGTTTGGATCATTACCCAGAAACAATTGTCAATAAAGTAGCATTAGAAACAAATCAAAGCACCAATAAAAGATATTCGTTGCCAGATGAGGTCTGTGTGCCAATTAAAATACTTCAAGATCTATGTAAGAAGAGGTCATTTGACCATTCAAAGGAAGCATAAGGAAGAAAACCAGGACAGAGGGGAAAAAAGAAAAAGGGAGCATCAAGGGAAAACTGATCTCTGCATGGGATTGCTGTTCAGAGGAACCAATTTGTGTTGATGAGTTGGACATTTAAGAGCTGATAGCATGTTGTGCTGTCTAATATGACATTGGTGGCTATGGGATTTCTTCAGCAGCAACTTTATTCACTAAGATCCAAGTACCAGATAATGAACTGCACAGATAGGTAACATTCCTCTGTGTCAGCGTTAGGGGCAGCAGGGTGTCAGCTGAGTTTTCTCTGTTCCAACACTGAAGGCTGGGAGGGAACCGAGTTGGTTGGTTCTTTCAGGAACCTTCTACAGACTATATATTCTTCTGGCAGATGCCGGGGCTCACAGAGCATCCAAGCCCCCATTTTTTTCTGAGATAACTTGGCCTGTTAAGGCATGTGTGATGTGCTGGGAGTCCCTGCTCCCCAGGAAGCTACTGGAGCAAGCATCTCCTCACCTCCACCATGCAGTGCAGGGGAGTGCCCACACCTCCCACGGCCCCTGTGAGACCTCTCTGCACTGTCCCAGTAAAAAAGTTCTGGGCATGGAGCTGCTGCTTGTGAGACACAGGCTCCCTCACCACTGCTTACTCTAAGCACATCGAAAAAAAAAAATATTCACATCAGGGAGATGAAGGTGCTGTATCTTCCAAATGCCTTTTTTTTTTTTTTTTGGTGATTATTCTCCTGCCCCCTCATCACTATTTTCTTGGGTTTTGTTTATTTCACAGAGTTTGCTTACCTATAATGGCTAAGCCAGAGGGAAAAACACATAATCTTGCTAAATCATTTCAATCTATCTGCCTCCTACTCTTACGGTGTACAGCTAGCATTTCAGATCGCAAAAAAGGCTGAGAAACTCTAACCAATAATGCCAATTTCAGGAGAAGAAAGCTTCAAGAAATAAAAGCCCAAACCCCAGTATACTAGGATGAAATAATTGAGCCATCTAATTGCCTACACTGAATAAACGGTGAAGCAGGACCGGTGGTGATAATTTCTAAAAGATTTAGTTTTAAAATATTAGTAATACAGATAAAGGATTAACACTAATACTGTAGGTGACTAATCTTGACTGTGCCTTTTATAACAACAGCATTGCTACCACCATCATAAAGGAAATTAGCAGCGATAATTAGATCAAATCCTTTATGTCAGTAATCCCACTTGAAGATATTTTCAAGAAGGTTGGAGGTTTAAGGCAATTTCCTGTGTGTGTCCGAGACTCATTAATTAATATTGATACTTAATGTATTCCAGGCTTACATTTCTTGGTTATACTCAGAGCTGTGCCCAGCTAACTCATTTGAGACAACAGTTTAGTCACACTAGAAAATACCTGTCCATTCAGCATCAAAAATTATCAAGCAACAAATCAGAGACCTATAAAAATGTCTTACGTATCAGAGAATTTGGTTTCTCTGTGTCTAAGCAATGTATGTCGTCTTTTTTTCCTTCCCTTGGAATTACCCTTAAAACCCTGCATTTAAAGTAAAATTAATCTCATGTTGTGACAATATTTTCCCCAATGACTGATACTGTGTGTCATTAAGATTTCTTCCCTAAAGATCAGTCTCTACATTACTGAAAATAAATATAGTGTTATTACTTTATTTTTAATAATTTTAAACAGCTTTATATAGGGAAGGGGAGAGGGGAAGAAAGGAGGGAGGGAGAAAATATTCCAGATTCACAACACCCACCCCCCCCGCCCCCTCAAACAAATAAAAAATATAAGACTAAAAGTATATGACTTATAAACTTCACAACTATTGAAGTCAATTGTATGATTCTGAGGGCTTAAACAACTATTCTGCCGTGGTCCCTTCATGTTTTTGTTCCTAGTGGTTGAAGATCCGTTGTTGAACAATCTCTCCCCTCACTGTACCCTTAGCTCCTTATTTCTGGGCACCTCAGTAAGGCTAGACTAAACCACGAAAATCAAAGAAAAGAAATTATTGTTTGGTTAAGGTTAAATCCTGGTTTGCTTATATCAAACCTCCTGCCAAGGTGCTGTACAAACTCCGATGAGGAAAATACTTCAGGGTTCTTGGGAAGAAACTGCCCCACCAAAAACTACCTTTGAGAGCTGCGGTTTGCTGATCGCTCACCAGTCTGACAAAAGCGGGAATGGCCACTTACCTGAAAATAAAAAGAGAAAGAAATATCCATGATTATTCATGTTCTTAAAGGAAATTACGCTTTGTACAAAACGAGGAAGAATAAAATTATTATGGTGCACTGGCGGACTGCGTGGGGGATACTCAGGGCTGCAAAAGCAGGGAATCAGCCTGAACATACAATGGCAGAACTGTAGGATAAAGCCAGGGCTGAAATAGGGAAGGATAAGATTGGAAACAATTAGGGTACATTTGTAAACCAGGAGCAAAATATGACAACATTTTTCTGCCTGCAAAGATGTCACAAATATAGGCAGCAGTCACATTTTCTGAGGTTTCCTTCCTATTTTCTGCCTTTCACCCATTTCTGCAATGAAAATTTTCTTCCAGTGTACAGGTTGAATGTGTCCCTTTCTGCTGATTGAAGGATTTCATCTCTGCAATAGATGTTAAGTTCAGTGAAATAATTTCTGAATCCTGCCATGATATTCTTCTCCTGCCCCCTCTCCATCAAGAAAACCAAACAAAAAAAAGTCAGAGGAACCTGCAAACAAATTCCTTTCTGTGCAACTTGTGTACAGTCCTATTAGCAGCAACACAGCAGGCCATTGATTGGGGAGGGAAAAAAGGCTTTATTTATGGCAATGGATTTTAATACTCTTGGTGATAGTTTATTTCATTGGAATTTTTGCAGAGTTGGCTATTACACTGATGGAAACCCTCAGAATGGACTGATTTTAACAGGGGTGGGGTGAACACAAGTGGCAGTGCTTATTTTTTGAAAAATATTGTTATTAAATAATTTGAAACACATTGATAAAATGTGTCTGAGAGTTATGCTGCAGTAATTTATAATACAAATGAAATTTCTATTGACAAAGGGCAATTTAATCCAGTGACTAACTTCAAGAATGTGAATTCCTCTGCTGTTTTTCTTTCTTTTCTTTTTTTTTTTTTTAAGACATAATATATAGCATATGAAGCAGGATACGTGCTGGGATAACCAGATGCTGTGCTGTTGCTGGCCTCAGACTTATTTTCTGCCTAATCTCCCCAAAGGATACACGACTGAGAGTAACCTAACCAACTGCCTTATCATCTTTAAGTTTGGATCAACCCTGGGAAGTATCCACAGGGAATCCATTCTGCATAAATACTTGATTTCAAGTTAAGCAGTGTCTTTTGCATACCTGAAGTCACCCTGTCTACTCCCATCCCAAGAAAATCCCCCTAGGGGACAAAACCCAACACAAATCCTTAACTCTGTTGAAATTAATTCACCTAGATGATTTAAAATAGAAATGAGATCATGATCTTGTCCTTGACATATCCTTAAGGAACAAACAAAGGACTGAAGGATCGAGCCACCTGCTGTGCTGTCTATCCTTTTGCAGATACATCCCGAGACAGATGTACCCATCGACTTAGAGATGCTGAGCCCTTCGCAGGAACACTGCAGAGCTCCCAGCTGTAATGGGATACTGGCAAATCAGATCATCCTACATTTAAACTGATTTCTATCACTGATACTCTTTGCACTACAGAAGTAGCATTAAATGCAATAACATGCTGCTGCATGGTCACTTAATTCTAGAGGTAAATTCAATATTTGCTGGCATCCCCTATCCAAAGATACAAAGTGTACACATGTATTTGAGCTGTTAGTTAGAATTACCTTTGCAATGCCTCCTGGGGAAAACCAGAACAGCTTAGGCATCTGTCTGGGAAGAAAGGGTTGTCATTCCCACCCTGTACAAAATTGCTTACAAATTGCTCTGTCGCTTGCTTTGTACTGCCATTATGGCCCAGTTGCTGTCTTGGACACGTGTGGGTTTTGCTACAAAGAAATAAGAGGGGCCTATTCCCATTGCTTGCAATATTTTCAAAGAAGGAGCTGGGGAAGAACAATGGAAAGAAACACAATGTCTTTGTGACACCACTTGCATGTAGTTAGAAGCAGGTAGGGAACAATGCCAATGTTCTTCTGATATGTCCAGTGGAAAAAGATTTCTTAGGAAAGCTGTCTCCCAGGTGCACTATCCAGAGCCCCATTAAGAACTCTGAAGGTCTTCCTTTAAGATACAATTTTATCAGTTTATTTTGGAGCCTCCTTTTCTGGCTGAATGAAGTGTGAAGAGGGAAATACAAGTTTTTCTTTCTTTACAGACATATGAATTTGGTTTTAAACCTCTAAATGGGTTCAGTCAAAGGACAGGATAAATGTTGATAGAGATTGTCTGACAGGTGTTATCTTGAAAAGCAGACCTAAGTGACAGAATACCTGGGAGCTGGGATCAGCGTTTGCATTGGCTCATTTTGTGACCCTAGCTAAGCTTGTGCCCTGTCCTGTTAAGTGATACTGATCAGGACAGTTCCACCATTTGTTAAGTCTGTTAAGATGTTTCAGGAGATGAAAGGTACTGTTTTCTATCACACAGGATGGCCAACTGGCAAAACTTCACTGCTGTAACTGGACACAGTAGGCCCATGACAGAATCCACCTTCTGACTCAAAGTAAGGACACAAAATTTGGTTGCATTTGTTGTGAGAAGGATCTCCTTCAATTTCTCCTAAGGAAGCTGTTCCACTTCAGTTAAACAAATATTACTTGCCCAGAGCAAGATCAAGTGTAACTCTATCGTAATTAAGGCTTCCAGTTCTGGTTTCAAGGAAATGAGCGGGATTTTACATCTTCAGTTATTCTCCCCACTCCTGTAATGAAAGTTTCCCTAATTCAATTCAAGCTTGCAAACATCTGCAGGGTAGGTGACACGAATAACATTGTGTTTTGCAGCAAATACACATCTTGTCAAAAATACTTCCTCCAGCTCTTGTTCCAACACCATCTGTGGGAGAAACTTGACTGAGTTCATTGTGCCTCTACAGAAATACCAGTGGCTGAACGTGAAGGTGGCTGAGAGAGACACTGACACAGACTAGACCCCAATACCCCTTCTGCTAGGGCCAGGCTCTCCCTGAGGCTTTCTCTCCACAAGCTGACCTATCCTTTCCCTTGCTTAGCTGGAGAATCTTGATGAGAAGAGAGCCTGCGGTGGGATGGCTGCAAATGTAATGTAATCAGAAGATAATGACTTCAGAAGGAGAGGGGAGGGAGGGGATAATCAGCAGAGGCAGATGAACTCCCAAGATATAAAAAAAAAAGACTCTGTTTTCATGCAGATGTCCCTAGTAATGAAGAATGAGAGAACAGGAATACTGAGGAAGAGGTGAAATGGAAGCTGATTTGTTCCTAAATAGCACTTATTTCAGAGTCTTCTATGGGGTGTAAGTTGCTTCTTAACCTAAGAGTGTCTGAAAATACCCCAGAAAAATTCAGACCTCTCAGCCATCTCTCTCTCTCTATTATACTCATATCCACACCACAGTTTAGTGTTAGCTTTGGTGGGAATTGGGGACGAGAATATAAAATATGCAGGGAACATCCCTGTCTCCCTTCAGGCTCAGGTTGAGCTAGGTGTCTATGAAAATATTATGCAAATGTGACAGTGTTTTCTTTGGGCAAGCCATTTAACTGGAGCTTTCAACACCTCAGAAGCCTGGAGACAAAGGGTGCGGGTAATGATAAATGCAATTTATTTACAATAAGCATAAAAGAGAAGGTGTAGGCGGCTGCTCCTACAGGTGATCTCTCCCCTGCTCACCCTACACACTCAGTCACAGACCTCAGCCTTTCCCTTATGATGCCCACGTGTTTCCTGGGGTGAGAGGTTTCCTGGGATCATTCTTCTCAGAGGACGGTCTCTCCCCGTTCAGATTCTGCATTTTGTATTCAGGTATGTGACTTCCACAGGCAAGAAGCTTTAACTTCAAAAAAACAAAACAGTAAATGACCTGACCTTGGCAAGCCTCGTACAGATTCTGACCCAGGGTTCAGCTCTGGAAGAACCTGTGAAGATTTTCAACCCTTCTGATGAGAAACTGTATATGGATACAGTAATACATCACTCTTCCACAAATCCTCCCTAGCCTAATTTTATCAATACTTAATGGCAACAGCTCTGAGCAGTACACCTGCACTGCTGGATGTGCAGCTACCGAATCTAATAACAGACTGCTGGGTACCACAGGGGGCTGCTGTGCAAAAAAAACAAAGCTAGAAAGTCTTCCAGTGCACATCACTAGAGCCCATGTTGTGGCTGATAAAATCAGAAGCCTTGACTTCTGAGGTGGTTCTATACCTCTCCTTTCATCTCTCCATATACCTGAGTGTAGGTGTTAGCATCAGCATCCTGAACAATTCCACCATGCATCCGTATGCTCTGCCTCTTTTCATTCCCTCAGCAGATGAAGTAGCTAAGCTATTCTCCTTTTCCTGCACTAAATGCCAGCTCTGTTAGAGAGTGCTGCCACACTTGCATCAGCAAATTAAGCTGGGATGGCTGAGGGCATTATGGCCTGCAGCTCTCCATCAAACCTCTCTCCCAGAGATTGCAGATTCCACATAAGGGACAACCAAACAGCTCCTGGGTCAGCTGCTGCACTTTACAGCTCACTCGATTAGCATGAATCAAATTGATGTCAGCTTCCTTTACCAGGCTGGCTGTAAAACTGTTCTAGGGAAGGGGCTGCTTCATGAGCCATTCAGCTGTCCCTGCTGTGGGGTGGCAACATCTGGCAGAAGCTCGATGCTGAAACCACTTGCCCCCCACAAACTTCATTAGTTGCCGAGCGAATGAAAAAAATTCACAGCCCGTTCCATCCCAGAAATAGCTGCTGTACGGGAAGAATAGCAGGTGAGGTGACCTCTATGCAAACAGGCTTCCAAAGGATGATCAAACATAGGAAAGGTGTAATGAAGTAAGTTATTCTTTATGATTATTACGTCTGAGATCAAATGCTCTCTTAAAAGAAACCCTAATCTTTTTTAATTTGTTCTAAGTAAAACCCTTGCTTATAAGTATGACAATAGCATTGCTAACTATGCAACAATTTTATGCCAAGGCACTATTAAAAATGGGTTCAAGTCTAAAGTAGGTCTAATAAAGAGTTAATAAATCACTTGGTCTCAAAAATAATTACTTAAAATTATAGTTTACTGAAAAACCTCACATTACTTTTTATTAATGTCACATGAAGTAGTTGTGTAATTAGAAATTAACTTACAAGGTGACACAGTTTACTCGACAGTGATGCACAGGATTCATGTGGCATTTAGCATCCCAAAAGATCCAAAACACTGTGTTAAAAATATGTACCATGATCCAAGTACAGGATTTCAGCCAGCTCTGGGCTGGAAGCAGTTAAACACTTCTTATAGTACATCAGCACTCTTCAGGAATTTAAGAAGGAGCCTGAAGAACATGATGCTCAACTCAAGGAGGGAGGCAAAATAATATCATTCTTCAGAAATATGGTTGGGACACAGGGGTTGGTGTTGTTTCATTCACAATAAATGATGATGGCACTTTCCAAGGCTGAGGAGTATCATTACTTGCAGCCCAGGCCGTGTCAGCGATGTGACCTCTCCTCACAGCCCAGCCCATCTCCAGCGCTGCTCAGGGCAGGCTTTCAGCTGGTGGATTTCTTTGTGCAGTTCCTTATGGCAGTGTGGGGTTCCTTGGAAAAAGATATGTCTGACTGACTAAATCTCATCTAGTTTACAGAGACTGATTAAATTAGAAGCAGCAATAATGAAATTAGAAGACAGTTCTGACTCTCATGGAAGGTGCACTCCCATCCTGTTACCGTACAGGGAAAGTGCTGGCATGAAAAAATAATTCTGTGGGCTTTGGAGCCCCTTACTTCCCTTCTATCTCGTAGTGCTTGAAGTGCACATATTGTTGTTTATTAAGTCTGTGTGACAAGTAAATGAAAAACCTCTACTTTGGCTTCATCTTATAGAGGAGAGAGACACACAAAAATCAGTAAGTTTGGGACAGAACAGGCAAAACTACCTCATCCTCATATGCATTTTAACAAGTGGCTCATCTATCACACTTGGAAATAAGGAAATGTAGAGTGGATTCAAATCTTCTTTGGGACAGAGGACATCTTTAAAAGGAACCAAAACAGCCAGATCACTGAATTCCACCCTGGACAAGTAATGCCCCACGGTGAAGAAGCTGGTGTTGAGATTTGCCTGGAAGTATCTGTGGTCTGCATCGCTGAAGGGCAGAGCCAGGAAGCGATCTCTGGTGGATTCTGCTAAAAATAACTCGCCCTACACACTCAATGCTGCAAATGATGCCCCTGCCCATGTTTGAAGGACCACAGGTCATGCCCAAACCACACTGGTAAGAAAGTGGTAAGAAAGCTGCAATGCCTTGACAAAAATAAATAAATATTTTGCAAGTACTTAGCCCTGAGATGAGCAACAGACTGAACAGATTTACAGCTGCTAACGATTCCATGGTACTTTAGGGGTTTTTTAAAAGATCATTTCCATCCCTTTTTGAAGTCACAAAATTAAAGAAACAAATATATGCCCTCAAATGCTTCTGCTTACAAAACGGAACCCAATTATGCAAGCTAAAATTGGTCCAGTTTGAAATTCATTTGTCTGTGGTTTCCCTCAGAAGTTTCAAATGCACTGTTTAAATGCAAGAGCCGCCCAGCAAGGTGTATGTTGTAAAAGCTTGAGCAGTTTGGATGCAGCTCCTGAGTCACCTGCCATGTTTGTTTCCTCACTTGCCTGAATGAATCTTTAACTCCTCAAAGCAAATTTTTGAGTGCAGGTATTGCCATGTGTGAATTCAAAATGTGTTGTCGGTGAGATTTACCTGAAACCTACTCTTTCTACAAACCCTCCTCATCACAAATGTGCTCACTGGAATAATCACGGGATAGGGATGCCAAGAGAGTGTCAATGCAATCAAGACAAATTGGTGAAAGAACTGAGAAAGCTACTTGACAGCACTCATCCAGCTTGGATGAAGACTACTTAAACATTCCCCCTGCTTTCCTGCACCACAGGAGGTCCCCTGGCACCAGAGTGCTTGTGCTCTGCCTCACACAGCGCCAGGCCCCCCATGCCTCCACCGCCGACCGCGCGGGGCTCGGCTACCTGAACTAAAACATCTGCTGGCTGGCTGCAGCTGGAGGCTTTTATCACAGCTGCACACCAGCTATGACAGACGGATGGGGGACACATTTATCCAAAATGTTACATCTTTCCACTGTCATCTCAATTGGGGAGTTCAGCTCCCCAGTTCCGCTCCGCGATGACATCGACTGCGGGCCATCAGGGCAGATGGAACAAAGGAAGCCTTTAAGAAGAGCTGAAAATTGTAATAAGGGCATTATCATGAATCAGCTTGGGATTTATTAAACACTGTGTCATTTTGGGATAGCTCAGCCTCTGGGCCGCAGACTGTCAAAATGAGAAATACGGACTAAAAAACCTAAAAATGGTTTTAAGCTGAAGTTGAATATAGTTACGAAAGAAACAAAATGATACAACTGCTAAAACCAGCAAGGGCTTCAAAGCAGACACCTGGGGCATTTTAAATCTTATATAAGATGTCCTCAGGCACTTGACAGATCTTTTCCTGTACTTGTGAGCAAGCTAGGTTACAATGTTAAGTCCTTCTATTGAAAGTCTGTCTTCTGTCCATTTTTTTTACCACCCTAGACACTTCCCCTCTGTCGAACACTGTGATGTCACTGCTGACATTTTAGGATCTTAGAGGAACCCAGCATTTCCTTGCCTATTTCTGACAGTAGCAGCTGCTAGTTATTTAGCAGCATCATTTTAAAATTATTTGGAAGAAGCTGACTGTTGCATCTGGCATGGTGTAAAAGACCAATGGCTAAATAACTATCAAAATACTCAGGACGACTGTAGCCAAAGCTTCTGTGCACGAAACCTACGACACCGAACCATCAATATAAGAATGTAGCCAGATAGTTCCACTGTGGTTTGGCAAAGGATTACAATGGCCATCAGACCTACAGCAACAAGACCTCCTGGTATTCACTGTGGGATGAGCAGCAGTGGCAGAAGCCACGCTCAGCATCTGCTTGCTTGCTTGTTTCAGTGTAATGCAGAGGTTGCAATAAACACAATTTATTTAACAATGAGATAAGTTGCAAGCTCTATGGCTATAGCAGAAGAATTTGAAGTAGAGTTGGTCAAACATTTTCAGCCAACTCTTTTCTGGTCAAAATGTGATTCTTAGTGGAAGGCAAAACACTTCAAGTCTCAGGAAGACTGAGGGGTGTCAGAGAGACCCAAATCAAGTACTTAACATTTTAATTGCAAAAGCAGAGCAGACATTTTAACACAATTGTGCTTCATTAGAGTGCTTGAAGAGTTTTGGGTGTAATCCAACATGGATCAAAAATGAAATTCAGAAACTCGGAAGTTGTCGTGATACAGAATTATCATTCTCCAGCCTGCTTGAGTTTTAAAAAGGCTGGGGAAGGGGAGGTGGGGGAGGGTAGTTGTTGCTTTTTAAGATCAGCATTAGAAATGGAGTGATGCCAGAGAAAGGAGATTCAAAATTTAAATGTGACAAAGTTCAGAGGTGCGTGGGCTAAAGTTTGTAGTCTGAGCTGTTAAAGAGATAACACACAGGCTTGAAGCCACTTCTAAAATTATACCTAAAAATCAGAATGTATCCTTCAGAGACAGAGTCCACCAAGTGTGATCTTTGCTGACAACAGCTATGAATCCAGCTACTTAAGAGACCATCTCTATGGATTCCCAGATATGCTGATGAGCTGGCAGTTGACAATGTGTGTGTCAGGGATAACATTTTGTCATATGTATCAACGATGACATTTAATTTCTGCATGAAATTTCTGCATTTATTTTCTGGATGAAAACTGTCCAGTCCCCTAAAGAAATAAAATGCTTGTTAAAAGCAAGAGGCTGTTTGATCTTCCCTTTGAGGAATTTCAAGCCTCTGACTTGCAAATGTTGTTCAACTATCATCTTTGAACCACAGCACTAGCCTTCTGTTTGCACAGAGGCTTATGCTAAGTTGACAGATTCCAATGGCCCAAATAGGCTGCCTTCTCACCGAGGGCACTGTCTTAATGGTACAAGGAATGAGAATTAGAGCTTTGAATTTTTAAGTGGGTTCATGTTTAGAAAGAGGCTCTCAAGTCCTGAAGAAGATGTACAACACTGCCAGGAGGAAAGGTACATGCACTGATCTGACTTCCTGTCCCCAGCTCCCAACATGTGCCTAAGTATCACCCATTTTGCAGTTGGTTTCACATTTAAGTATAGAAACATGCCCACTAGTACTCAGCTGTATTGGGTTTGTATGGTCAGATTTTGGAAGCAGGGGACTACAGGGGGGGTGCTTCCCTGAGGATCTGCCAGAAGCTTCCCCCATGTCCAGTGGGGCCAGTGCCAGCTGGCTCCAAGACAAATCCACTGCAGGCCAAGGCCGAGCCCATCAGTGATGGTGGCAGAGCCTCCGGGATAACATATTTAAGAAGAGGGAGAAAAATCTGCACAACAGCAATTGCAGTCAGAGAGAGGAGTGAGAACATGTGAGAGAAACAGGCCTGCAAACAGTGAGGCCAGTAAAAAAGGAGAGGAAGGGGATGGAGGAGGTGCTCCAGGCACTGAAGCAGAGATTCCCCTGCAGTCCGTGGTGCAGACCATGGTAAGGCAGCTGTGCCCCTGTAGCACATGGAGATCCACAGTGGAGCAGAGATCCACCTGCAGCCTGTGGAGCATCCCATGTACCTTCATGTGATCCATCATTTACTTTTACATCCTCAAGCAGAGACTCTCTTCTCAGCAGCACAGATGCTTCCCACTCTTACTTCTCTGCTAATAGTGACCAATATGTCTGAGTAAACAAATTCTTTCTCAAAATGGTTCTAGTCCCAGCTGTTGAAACATCATCTCTTTGGTTTGGTTGGGTTTTTTTGTTTTTCTCAATCAACATTCATGGAGTAGGATAAGGAGGAGGGCAGCACTGAGACAGAGGAAGACAGATGGAAAGAAATTTCAGATCCATCTAACAACGTTGTTTGCCTCTCTTTGCTTGACGTGTAACAGTGTCTGCACAACACAGTTCTATGATAGAAATATGATGGCAGAAGAGAAATGCAAGGAATAAGCAAAGCGTTCCAAGAGAGATGAGGTTTGGTAGATTCGTATGCTTTAAGGTCAGAATAGAGGTTTAAACAATCCCTCCTGGCCTTCTGTATGTCACAGGGCTTTCATCTTCACCCAGCTATCCTTGACTCAGCGTGGTGAATTTTCCCTATCTAATTTATCTTTTTTTTTTTTAGCAAGGTATCCAGTCTTGAGTTGAAGGTGATGAAGAGTTATCATGTCCTAAGGGAGTTTGTTTCAGTGTTTGATCACCTTCACTGTTGAAAGGCTGGGCCTAATTTGAATTTGTCTGACATCAATTTCCGTGTCTTGGTCCTTGCTATGCCTTTCCCCACTAGATTAAAACATTCTGTAGCACTCACATTTTTTTTTCTAAATGAAGAAAATTATGCTATGTATTGATCAAGGCCCCCCCTCCCCCTTAATCTTTTCAGATAAATTAGAATGATCTTGAAGTCTCATGGCAAGTCATTTTCTCCAACCATCAAAGTCATGTTGCAGACTTTTTCTGCATCCAATGCTGCATCATGCTGTGAAAATGTAGATACCAGAAAAAGGCAGTATTTCTGAACTGGACTCAACAATGCCATACCAGTTCATGTTACATTTTATTAGTGCTCTGTTCGTACATCTGTGGCCTTTAAGCCCCTTTTTACTATTATCACTTGAGAAATCTGAGCTCCACTTGCACAATTCCTTATTCTTCCTTTCCAGATACAGTCCTGTCATCTGAAAGCAAGGTCTGCTGCTCTAAATACCCAAATTCATCTTGGGTGTGCTACATATCTTTTGTATGAAGGGATGCAGCCTTCCTGAGCAATCCCTGCATTAGGTTTTCACTGCCATTATTTTTTGTATCCTTCTACTAATCTTTGTATATTCACCCCTTTTATCAGCACATTTACTCCCAGATCATCGATGAACACACTGAATAAAATGGGCCTTTGTACTGATTTCTCAGAATCCAGTCTGGAACACTCCCATTTGCTGATAATTCCCCACTGACACATGCTTTTTGAGGTCTATCATTTAGTTTTCTTTCAACTCACTTCATCTCCATTTTATTGTTATTTCATAGTGTTAACTTTTTATCAGAACACCATGAGGCGTTATAGCATGTTAGGAAAGTCAAAATGTGAAGACATCTTTATGAACTAGACTTGCAATTCCACAGGGGGAAAAAAGAGAAAAAGCAGATTTGTTTGAAAAGCCTACTTTCCTTAAATCTGTGTTGACTACTGCTAACGACATTTTTACTGTCTTATTCTTTAGCCGCTGGATTCTATGGAAGATTTGCATTCTTTTGTTCTGGAATGGTTTCAAAATAATTGCACTACTGTCACTCAAGTCATCCTGGTTGTTTTGTCTTGAATCCAGCACAACATAACCATTCTTATAAAACTTCAGCTAGTCTTCCACCAAGATTTAAAGTTAAGATCTGTGAGCTGGAGACCCCCTCAATCAACTCTTTGACAAGAACAGCCAGGGTTTATATATTTCAAATGTCTATCCTTAGTGAGCATTGAGCATTGCTTAATATCCATCACAGTTATTAACAAGCCCAAAAAGACCTTGCCACCCTCACAGTGGAGGAAGAGTTACCATGTTCTAGCCTAAACCACCTGCAACAGGTTCCTAAAATCTCTTCTACGTTTGGGACTTCAGTTCACTCCACCAATTTCCCTTCCCACCTTGGAAACACTCCAGTAACTTCCCATCACACCTTGGAAATGCCCCATATGGAACATCTAGAAAAAAGCTGTCATTACATGAACATGATGCAAGTTTTTTCGCACTTCCTCAAAAGAAATGCAAATGAATGCTTTGCTGAGCTGGAATCCGGTGGCAATGGTGCAATGTGGGCAAAAAGAAAGCCTCCCCTCTGAAACACAAAAATGCCTTTTGCCTTGCAGCAGACTGTACCATCAGCCTGGCCAGCCATCCCTCTGACCTATAACCCATGCACTGTCTCCCATTCAGACATCTTTCTGAGTGCTCACGTTTAGGCTTTGTACAAATCTCGTGGACTTTTGCTAGGAACCATGCCTAAGGCATGAATTAGTGATCCATTTTCACTACAGCCAAAGCAGCTGCCCAGGCATACGTCAGCCTGCCCTTTCATTACTACAACATCCTTTTCCTGGCCTTAACACTGCAAACTTTCCTGGCTCAAATCAGTGCAGAAAGACAAAGGTCACATTCCTTTCCTGTCATTTGGAGTATGTTGTACCTTTCTCTAAATGTTTCTTTTGGTTTCCCCTCCTCTACTTCATGAAACACAAGCTGGTTGTCTTCCCTGTCAAGACTTTTATAGCTTATCTTCCTCTGAGCATCACCTCTGAACACCTAGTGAAAGGTCAGCTCCCATGTCTGATGGACAGTGCTGACAGACACCAGCAGATCTGAAACATTTTCAACAGCACCTTTGAGCTTTCTCTGCTAAACTTTTGCAAAGCTGCTTCACTGCCTTCCTTAAAACTCTCTTTATACTAAAACTGTAATGCTCACAAAGGAATAACAATGACAGCTAGTCCTCAGCTTCTCAGCCATCTCTGTCTCTCAGGCTGAGCAACAATATTACCTCTCTTTTTTCTCTTCACCCACTCATCTCTTCATCAGAGTCTGCCTTTGTCTCTTGCTTTATATTTCATGAAAATACATAACCTGAGCTTTTTTTTTTCAGAACTTATAATAATGATTGTATATAAGACTTTCAGCCAGTGTTCAACACTGATATCCTTCCTAACACCTCAACTGCTTTGCATGCATTCAGATAGGCATGTTGGGGAGTAATGTTGTCAGGCAGGATTGGCTGGATTGTCAGGGTGCGACTATATTCCTAACTTAAACAGTGCCTTGCAGCAGTCACGCATGGGCCTGGACTCTGCACACATGGAGGAAAAGTGCAAAAGCCTTTATTGCGTACCCAAAATTCCCTTAAATACCAGAACCTACAGGATATCACATCATATAAACAGGAAAGATGTTCACCTCAATGTCTCCCAATCACCTGGAGTATTTCCCAGACATTGCCTATTATGGTAAAAGGTAAACAATACCCTACAAGGTCACAAACTACAATTATCACATCTCATAGGGCTGACACTGTCCAGAAACCCACAATGCTCTCTCAGCCCATCCCCAGTGACCTGGCTGTAATCCCAGGGTCACCTCCGGGTCTGAGAACGAGGCTCTCTCTTTGGCCGACAAGGTCTAATCTCTCTTCCAGCACACAGTGTAGCCCAACAGTACCTGGAGGTGGTCCTGGGAATGGAAAAATAATCAGCTGTACTGCTAAACAGTCTAGCACAGCCCCAGCACAAGTCTATAAGCACCCCATGGGAACAGCTGCTCCGGGCCAGCTGTCCTCAGTACACAGGAATATTTCTTAATAAGGTTAGTTTATTTCTCCAGCCATATTCTGACAGATCACCTTCCTCTTAGGCTTGGCACTTGTCTGCTTCCATGGACGACCCTGGAGTTTTGACTTATCAATAACTGTGAAAGGCTAAAAGCAGCTTTATGCAAAGTACCATTCCAACCCTATTATTCATTCTCTTGCTCCTTGATGACCAGTCACATTTTAAACATTATAATCAAGTGCTTTATGCCACCAGGTTTTAATCAAGTCAGACATGCCGGAATTATTCTCATCAGTGAGTATGTCCCATGCCTCCTCCTCCCTGCTGACAGTCCTAAGGGAGTGGTGCTCATCAAAGCAAGAGATCATCTTCTCTGTGCGTTATTTGCTGCATTAGTTCAATTTGTTTGAAGCATCCTGAACCTGAACTCATATTGTGGCTTCCACCTTAGCAGTACAGTAACATCCCTGGCCACTCGCAGAAACTGCTGGGTACTGAAAGAAGCAATTGTTTGTTTTTCCTGACTTTGGAAGCAGTTCTATGCCAACTCCATTGTTCACCAAATCTAAATACAACCTCGAGACTGCCCTGAATTTTGCTATTTTGTACTGTGCTCTCCAGGCTATTACATGGGAAGGATATGGCTGGAGACTAAGGCAGTCTAGATACATAATGGCCTGGTACACTGACAGCTGCATGAAACTGGTACTAAACGAATAAAATATCATCCTAGGCCAGTTACTCCTATAATTTAGCTTGAAAAACACCACAGATGAGATTCTGTAAGGGAAGGAGGAGCACAGCATACCAGTGCAATTTGCTACCACCTCTCAATTTGATTACTGCTGAGGTAAAGTTGAGGGGGTGGAGAGGAGAGAGACAGAAAAACAAGAGAGATGTGAGACACGATTAAAGCATGGTCTCGTCCTATTCACACTGGCAATACCAAATTTAACTAGTCAAAAACCTCCTTTGATGTGGCAAGAGCCCTCAGCAGGAGCAATTCTGCCATAAAGATGTTTCTGTTTAGACAAATTCTGATCTTAAGATTTCAGGTTAAGGTGATCCACAGTATCCGACATCTCTAAAGGGCAATTTGTCATCCCCCCTGCCAGAAAACCCTGGAATCGCTAACTGCACCAAGCACACTGACAGCTCCACCTTGTCTCTTAACTATCACTTGTCTTAAAGCAGCTCTCATGGCCTCAACTGCAAAAAAAAATCTTTAACAGCCTCAAGCACACAAATAAAGCATAGTTTTGTTTTTTTCTCTCAAGAAGCCCTTTTTTAAGAGTTCAGGCCTGTGTGTCCTTGAAGCAAGTGTGCTTTCAAAAAGGAAATCTCTAGTCCAAGATCAACAGGGGAAGGATCAGGACACTAGAAATAAAATCAGCTCTTAGCCTGAAAAAGTGTACTCAGTGAAAGAGCCTGACTGGGGAATGTGGGCATTAATGGCTTTCAAAAGATCACAGTTTCTGGTTTGAATGAAGGATGCTTTTGACCTTTGGTATGGATACATCAGGCAACCCACTGATGTTCTCCAGTTAGTCCTTTCCATGAATAGCAGTATCTGATGCATCAGCACTCTCCTTGGTCCTGATCAGCACACAGGAAGAGAAAAAGTCTTCTTCAGAAAATGAGTCCTATGTTTGGGAATGACTCAAGACAGCTCAGTCAGGGTAAATGGAGGAAGTTCGTTGTACTGCTGAAAAATCTCAAGCTTCCTTTCAATCAGTGCTGCAAATATTTTTTCCTGCAAAGAAAGTTTCTGTAAAGGCACTGTGTCTGACACACAGTGACAGGGCAGGACCAAGACAGGCCCACCTTAAGCAAGGCCATGCAAATAATATCAGACAATCTGGACAAGTACCCCAGACCTCACCAGGGAAACCACAGACTGGTATTCTCATCATGTTTTCCATCACTACCCTGCCTCAAGCGAAGCAACTGGATTCCCATCCTTACTCCCATGTTGCCTCCAGAGAGTGCTGTCCCATGCAACCTTTTCCTATTGCAGTCTGCAGGGCTTTCCACAGTCCCTCCTACATCTTTGGTCACTGAGATGCTGCCTTTAACTCCTGCAGCCTACATACACCTCTCCTTCTGACTGACAACCACTCTCGTCAGCACAGAAACCTGGGTGTAGAAATCCCTATTTATAACAGAGTGTGTGGTTCTTCCTGACATACAACAATAAAATAGCTAACAGGGCCTATGTATGACAGGTTGAAACACCTGTCACGAGAGCTCTCCAAGGCAAAAGAGATGTCAGCCCAGTTTTGCAAACCTGCATCTCTGACAGTCCACACCAGGTGTGGAGAATGTGAAGATGAAGGGAGATTGAGAGAAGTGGTCACAGACAGCTAAAGAGAAGAAAAACAAAATCTTGTAATTCCTTTACCTAAGAGCTAACTCTCCTGTGTAAAACAGAAAAGGCTGAGCCAGTGCTTTTGGGTTTGATTATTTTTTTTCACCTTTAATTATGCATCATCAGTGACAAGCTCATGTGGAGCTAAAAGCTGGATCTGAGCATGAAGCTAATTTTTGGAGCTATTGGCTGTTCACTACCCGGAATAAAAATGATTCCTTGTCTTCCTAGATTTGGTTTAAGGAACAAAACCTCTTTGTCTCTCCCTCCATATTAGCTGCCTACAGACAGCTCCATTTTCCATTTGTGCATTTAATTATCCCTTCCTATGTGAGCTACTTTACATTCGTGCTTATTGAATCTCAGTTTATTGATTTCAGCTCCCTTCTTGAATTCATCATAGTGGGACTCAGGGCTAATCCTATTCTCCAATGCATTGGCGATTGCTTCCAGCTTTGTGTTGCATATGAATTTGATTAGCATACTCTCCATTCTGGTCTCCAGTGAAAATGTTAATGAAAACATTGAGCAGTATCAGATCTAGAGCACATACACACAGGACTCCATGCACCACTGCCTAACCTGACTCTAAACCTTTAATGATACTCAATACTTCTGGGGTACGGATGGCCAACTTACCAACACTTGGCTAAGTGATTTGCAACATTTCAATTCAGTTTATATTCTGCAGGAACAACTAACAAACCTGGATTGAATATAGGGGGAGGTGAAGAAACCAACATTTGAATTGGGAAGGTGTGGAAGTTTGACACTTAATGAGAGTTAGAGCTCAAATCGAAGGATACCATAACAGTCCCTGAAATTTCAGCTTCAAAAAACAAAAACCTGAGAAGGCTTGCTTGTATTTTTGGCAAGTTGACTGCTATCTGAAGCTTAATCTCACTGGTGTGGCTCTTCTCACATACTTTAAAATTATGCCAAATGGCAGAGTAGGCTGGTTCTAGTGTGAATCTAACTTTCCAGAAATAAAAGAATTTAGGATTTAAGGGTTAGTTCATGCTCATCTCATTAATCACATCATTCATTGTGGCCAAAATATACTGGAATGGACACGGACATAATTGCTTTCACATTTTAATTTACCTAAAATGAAACACAATTTCCCGTTTTTATCAGCAGAATTAAGCTGTTTCTTAGCCATAAAGCTTAGGGTTTTTTTGTCTTTTCCTTCAAGGGTGGGGGTGTGTGTGTGAAGACTACACATTATTTTACATTTTAGTTCCCTCCCCACGTGGGTTGGTTATTGAGCCAGGCATTCACCAGTGTTGAAGTTTCATATACCAGTGCTCAATTCCCATGTTCCCTCTTGCTTGCAAGTTTAATTCTGCCATTTATTTCCCTCCTCTCTCTCTCCTGCCTTAGGAGATGAGGCATTGCAATGTACTTTACTTCGCCTCCTTTTTTTTTCGAACACAGTAGAATCTCAGCACCCATCAGAAGCCCCCCAAACACTCATACCAGGTAGCAGTAAGGAAGCAGATACACAGAGGGCAAAATTATTCTGTTTATGATGAGATTAATCTCTTTCTGAAAACTACCAGACGTGCCCTGGAAGGGCTGACTTATTCCTGGCTCAAAAAAGATGCATCCAAAGCGTGCACTTTCGGCCTCTGGGATGTATCAGATGGCACAGTATTTTTAAAAAGTTTCCTAACTCTTTTCCAATCCTGCCCTCATATTTCTGTGTTCATAGCAACTGTTTCTTCCAGAATTGTGTTGATGCAAGACTTCATCGCTCTTACTGTACCTCTTGAAACAGCTCTTTGGACCATGCAGCAATGTTCAGAAAAGAACACTGATCATTTACTTCCAAAGCCACATGCACCCAGCCAGGTTAATTGTCATTATCAGCAGTCTGTGTTTGGATCTGTGATACCATAACATGGTAACTCATTTCTGAGGGAGGCTCACAAGTGGCTCTAAGTAAGTATAAATAGAACGATGATGCCATAAATTTTGTTCTACTTCAGCAAAGTGTCCTTCTGACCTAAAAATTGGAAAGTTCTATTCCAGCTTTGAAAAGTTGCCCTGGAAACCAGATACAGATTGTGCCACCAAGTATGATGTATCACTGCATCATTTGTCCTTTTTGTATAATTGTTTTTAGCCAAGATAGAACTGCAACCTGTTTCTGGCCTTCTCTTATCTGCCCTCACACTCTGTTGAAAATTCCATATATTTTACTTATAAATCTATTACTAAATCTTTAATCCATCTATATATAATTAATGAGTAATTATAGAATGTCTGCTAATAAAGAGCACTGCTCAGATATCAGCTCACACTCCTTTTGCAACTTCATGTGATGAAAATCTCTCATTTGGGCAACTCTATTGACAGTGGCAATGGCCTCTTCAGTCTGCAGAGGGCCAGTGTGCTTAAAGCTGGTCTGATACCACTGTCTGAGAGCAGCAGCAGGTTTTCCCAAACACCAGCACATTCAGAAGGCCTAGGCAAAGCCAACTGCTTCCTACTCTTACCTGCAGCTAAAGGAAGGGAAAAATGCATTAAGTGCTTGCATAAATGTAATGTCTCAATATATCCAGAAACAGCACCCGGGATGTCATTCAGTCCAAAACCATGGAAGATGTGTTTAGCATCATGTTGAGTAGATGGAAACAGGTGCTAACCTGTACAGGCTCCATTTTGCAAAGGAACAGATGGCTTGGAAAACGCTTGTCCTTTCTCATTTTTCAGTAGTCTCATCGACTACTTTGCTCTTCCACTCTGCAAAACCCTTAAGCCCAGGAGGAAATTCTCTGAGCTGCTACAGAGAGGCTTTTATTGCACTTTCATTTAAGAGACTCTCTATGACCCTATTTATAACGTACCCAAGTTCTGAATAGGGTAGCAAGGGAACGAAAAGCTGTTGTCTGAATTGCAGAGAGTGGAAATGGAGGCACAGACAAAGCTCCTGAAAAGACTTAAATGATGCCTAATGATGGGGGTAATCACAAAGCAGTGTTCTCAAAGGCACATGCCTAACTAATCCTCACTGATTTAATTGAAAGGTGAGCAACATAATGGAGGGGGTTTTAGTATTTCACTATGTATTTATCTGCATCATGAAATGCTTGAATACCTTTGGAAATCTGGCCCTTGACCTCTATCCCATTTTAAGAAAGAGAAGTAAGCAACTAGAGAAGTAAATCAAAGGAGTTTGGACTCCTCAGTGGACAAGTCTTTTCTGAAAAACAAGTGTAAATTCTGTCTTTATTTAAAAATACTACCTTAAGTAGTTTACCTGGAAATTCCAGGGCTATTAATTGATCTGCTTGACCTCATCATCCTGCTCATGAATTCATCCTTCTCATTCCCTGCAGACTCTTGAGTTGGGTACTATTGGCATTGTTTAGACTAGGCTTTAATGAGTGCCGAAAGCTTTGTGTTTTCTTAATGAGAATTGAAGTAAAATTGAAAACTACAGGCTTTGTTTAAACAAGAGCAATGTGAATCTGGCAGAATTCAAACCAAGCTACAACTGAAATACTGACCTATATAAAAGCCAAGGATGAAATATGAACACCACTGAAAAGCATTCCAACAAGATACAACTAGCTTTAACCAAACAGTCTCATACAGAAACAGTAGCTGTGCATTCGCAAGTATTATACACTTAGTAATGCACAGAATTCTGTGCATTACTAACACTCTTGCTGTCTTCAAATAAGCAAAATAAATATTGATTTAAATCTGTAAAAAATAGGTATAAGAAAATCAAGCAATTTCACACAGATGGAACTGCAGATAACTGAAAATCTAGATGTGTAATTCTTCAGTGATCCTTCCATGAAGAAATGAGCCAGAAAGAGAAGAGACTATGAACAGGGACTAATTCATTGTTATGGAATTAAAATAACACTGCCTGGCATCTCATCAGCTGAGCTGGGAAATCCAGGGTAATCCTTCACCATTACTTGGCTTGTGTCCTTGGCTTCTCTTATCCTTTTGTTCTCTTATAAGCTCTGCTGAACTTGTGTCTTCTAGTGGAACAAGCAAGTTAGTGAGAATGAAGGCAGAAAATTAGGTAGGTACATTATAAAACAAAACCTCCCAATATTTAAAAATAAGAGTTTGCCTGCTTGCAAATTCTCTCATTGTGGGCTCCACGCTGTGTGGAGTGGTGAGTTTATGTCTCTTCTCTTCTTAAAACCCTCTTCAGCCTCCAGGGGAAAGGACACCACCATCTCCTTTCACAGCTTCCCATCATGCAAATTTTTTTGTAGTTCTCCATTTCCACTTCTCCCAATCCGTTTGCCTCTTCTGTCACAATCTATCTGTACACCAGCGTTATCCACAAGCCTCACAAGGTAACAGAACATAATCACTTTTATGTGCTTGTCTGCCTTAATCTCTGGAAGAGTTCCCTGCAATCACTCTCTGGGGAGTTCATTTGTTAGATCATTCCCCATTTGGAAGAGCTGTATTTAATGTTTATACTATGGAAGAGATCACTGGCAAGTCTTTCCCAGTCCTGCTCTAGTTGTTGGAATCTGTGAGAAAAGGAGTTGACTGCAACCCTTTTGCTGAAAAAAACCAAAAAGCAGCATTGCTTTTTCAATAATTTCATTGTTGCTTTAACATGAAGAGAATAAACTAGGCAGAATGGGTCAATTTCAAGATTACTCCTCTACAGGGGGAAAGGTTTTAAACAGATCTGTTCTGGCATCAAATGACATGAGTAATTTTCAGGTTATTGATCTCTTCTCAGCATAATTTCTTTGTGATTATTTTACCTCTCCATTCTTGCCTCATCACTCCTCCATAAGGACCCTCCAAAGGAGTGGTGATCTATTCCTCTTTTCCATCATATGCACTCCAGTTTACCTTCCATAATTGCAGAAACAATGCTCAGTGAGTACCAGAAGTTTGGAGACAGACTTATGGAAGGAATAAAAGAAGTTTTTACATTCACTGTTCATTTTCTACTTTCCCAACCATAAGTGAAACAACCATCCCAAATTCATGCTGATAAAACTTTTAGATCCCACTATGAGTGAATTCAATAAAAGCCTGTGACATCAGCTTCACACAGTACCAATCTGTTCTAATCTTTCCCAACAACTGCACCAAACCATCAACAGCAGTCCCACCCCCACAAATGCTCACAGCAGTACTGCTCTGAAGACGCAGCTGCCCAATGCAGACAGAGCTGTCTTAGGGAAAAAAAAGTCACCAAAAAAAGCATAGGCAAGGCAGGAAAAGATGACCTCACAAAGACCTAAAATAACCTTTCTGTAATTAAAAAAATGCTTTTAGAGCAAGTCCAAAGGCTACACCTTCTACTAGGTTCAATCCCTGCTCACTATAAAGGAGACCAATGAGTTTATTTGGCTGTCTCCATGCCAGCTCACATAAGACGGCCTTGAAAGCCCCCAAGTAGAAGGTTCCACAATTCACAGGACACCTCTGCCTTTGCTGCACCACCCTCCCAGTGAAAAGTCTTTCCTAATGTCCCATCTGAACCTCCCAAGCCACAGCTTGTGGCTGTCGCCAATGTTATACTGTCTACTGCTACTTATAAAAATTTGGTTCTTAGTAATTATACATCAAGTGCCATAGGCTTCTAGCTCACCTTTTAACCTCCTCTCCTCTACACTAAACAGGCTTAGATCCTCCAATCTGTTTTCACAGGACACGTACCATAGGGCGCCATTATCTTGGTAGTTTTCTCCACTATACCCTCCCCAGTTTCTCCATATACTTCCTGAATTGCTGAGCCTCAAACTCGACACAGATTCTTGGGTCACTGAGGGATATGAAGAGTTCTGTACAGGACTCAGCTCTCATCCTGAAGACATCAAACTGGTGTAACTGGGCTGCAGCAGGAACAGTGTGCCCAGCAGGTTCAGGGAAGCTCTTCCTTCTACTATGACTCACTTATCTTGTGAGCTCCAGAACACTGGATCTAAAGGGCAGCGTCACTTTGCAAGTGGGTTGCTTTTCTCGGAGGTAAAGATGGGGTTCAAACAAACTGAAGCAGAGGAAAGCCTGGAGCTTGGACTTCTCATGTCCATGGTGGGCATTATTTCCATTAGGCCTTTGAGCCAATGAGAGAAATCTGTCTTACCTTACTTACTCACTTGAGTGATCTGCACTGGAGGGGATGTTGGATCGAGCAGTGCAAGGAACACAGCTCACAGCTGTCAGTACAAGATGAGCTGTGTGCATGGTGTTTCACTGGGAGGTCAAGCAGAGAAGACTCCACACCCTCACTATGAGTAAAGAGGGATGGGGAGGTGTTGCAAGTACAAGTTGCTGCTGCTGGCAGCTTGGGGATTTATTTTTCCCGTTATGTATCCCACCCACTGGTAGAAACAAAGATGGCCAACACTATGTTGTTGCATGTGAAAATAAACACCTTCATGGATTTAGTGCAACGTGATGGGTTTGCAGTATGAAGGGCAGGCAAGCATACTGGATAAGTTAATTTCCTTATAGCCTCCCTACCTCATAGGTTAAGTTGCTGTCAAATAGGAGCCTCTCTCCTTGTGGTGCTCTAAAGAAGCTATGAGAGATGCAGACTCTTTTGAGGTTCACACTGTGAACAGTAAAGCAGAATGAATGTACAAGTTGCACATGCTACTGTGTACATTAAAATCTTCTGATTGCTGCAAGAACGTCTGTTTACAAGGGCTGCCTTTCCCTGGAAGAGCAGTGAAGCCAGAGTGCATTTTGGAAAGCTCTGCCTTAGACAGACGAACCCAATTCTGCAGACATGGGACGGCATTTGAGAAAATCTCTCCTACCCTTCAGGAAAAGACCAGTCCCAATTATCTGACAGTTCTGTGATCTATAAGCCAAAATGAAAGGGTTGTTTTAACACATAAAACCCCACCCTCCACCCCCACATACACCTTACTTACACACCTCTACAGTGCCTGGATATGCTGAGTTCAGGAGAAAAGCCTTCAGCCTTTAAAGACACCCTGCGAAGGGCTTCCAGCTTAGGATGGAAGATCAGTCAGAAAGCAGATTTACATCATCTTGGGAACCTGGTACTGCCAATTTCAAGAACTCACACAAACTTTTAAATTTGCAATGGTTAAATAACGCTCCACTCTTTTGTGGGATCTGAGTGTACTGCATAATTTGACATTTCTCCTCGAGGTAGAATATATTGCCTGGCATTCTCTGCAATGCAAAATGAGTGGGCCACAGACTCACAAGGTTTGGCTAAGATCATACCAGAGCCTTTTCATTTATTTTCAGGGAGTTCTTTTCTCAAGCGCCTCTCTTGACAGCATGCACAAAGCTTGCCATAACAGGCCCCTGACCTACAGTGGGCTTTTGCTGCAGCCATTTTGTCCTACAAATACACAGAACAGATAGTACAGAGCAATTCTGCCTGTTGAAGCTGAGGAGGGCCAACCCTGCCATTGCACAGATCCGGTATGGAGTCAGAGGCGGTAAATCTAAAGGACTGCTCCAGAGCTGACAGCACTTAGGGAATAATACAGACCAGCTCACATTTTCCTGCACGTTACTGCACTGCACCCACAGGTATTCCCAAAACCAAAAAGGACAACCAAGAAGGATGCTGGGCAAGAAGCCTCCAGAGGATCCCTCCAAACAGAATTTCTATGATTCTGCAAAGTTCATGTTCAAAACCGGGAATAATAAGCAGGAATAGCTAAGTCCCTAGGAGTCTTAGGGTAAAGGCCATATTTCTTCACTTAGCATTTCCTAGAAACTAATTCAGGTGGTTTTCCCCTCTGCATTCTGACTTTCCTGAGTCACATTTACCTTCTCCTGATGCCTGTAGAACTGAGCCCTTACAGCACTGTGCATTGGGAAAGATCTTGCCAGATGTACCTCCGCAGACAAAATTCTTGTCCTTAGTGGCTCATCAACAATATCAGGAACAACGCAGTTTCTTTTAGTACTGTCACTTTAAAACATAGACTCTACATTGCTGTGTGCATTAAACACCAAGCATTGGTGCTGCAAAGGCCACAGATGTTGAAAGGATGGTGACAGGGAACCTTCCACCCCAGCAACCTCACTCACCCAGAGAGGAAATGATGGTGCCAGCAGCACTTTGCCAGGTCAGTCACTTAATTGTCAGATACAGCTGAAAGGATGAAGAGCAGAGAGGATGAAGTAGAGTCAAGACACAAAGTTCAAGCTTCATTTTGTTCTTTACCAAAGTTTGGTGGGGAAGAACTAGCTAAGGGCCCATTTTCCTTTCAAAACCCAAATTGCTTTGATAATTAGCAAGTCTATTGGAACATGTGCAGAGCCTAGGCATAAAAGACAAAGCAGATGATAGCGTGTCAAGAAATCATATTTGATATAGATTAAAATTACTGAAATATAGGGAATTATGGAAAAATACAATCATTTTGCAATTAAGATTAGGACTAAAAAAAGGATTTGCATTCATTGTAACAAGCAAGACCAGTAACAACTAACAACCACCTACAGAGATGGAGCTATTAACATGCAAATGATCATTATTCTGACCGAGGTATTTCTACTGCAAATGTGGCGTTTATGCAGATTTCAAAGAAGTTTTTTGAAGCAAGGTATGTATGGATAAAGATCCAGGAGTGGGAATAGTGTTTACTCAGGAAAACAGTTCTGCTTGATACAGAAGAAAACCAAGAAACACAATTACTGACCTGGGGTTGGAACAGACATGGTGTGGGATTCCAGCAAACCTCCCTGACAACACAATTACAATGGAGAGCGAGCTTTGGGGCCAGAATGCTAATGTAAGAAATGCAAACCTTTATTTAACAACTTAGAGGAGTAAAAATCAGGGACAGAAGAGGAAGCTACTGACTTAAAGGAAGGAAATAGGAAGAAATAGGAAATTTTTGTGGAAATTGTAGAGATACCTGAGCTCTTCAGATGTAACCAAAGAGTTTATACCTATAACCACAAGCACAGCTCACAAGGAGAAAGCATTACCTGAAAGTACCCTAAATACCACTTCCTCTGTTATGAACATCCTTTGTGATTACTGACCTAATTTCAGTGGAGCTTTGACTCCTTCATACTATATAGGTCTTAACAAATTAGTTGAGGTCCATTTTTACAGGCAGGGGACAAGGACCACTGAGCTCTAGTGGGAGACAAAAATGAGTATAGAGCTCATTCAGAATACTCAATGAATGGCAGGCAGCACAAGACTCTTTATCTTGCCAGTGTGTTGTCAAGACCTTGGCAGAGTTCAGTGAAGAAGCAGGGGAGACAAGTAGAGCAGGCACCAAAACCGAAGAGGAAGAGAGAGACGTTCCATTACTGTGGGAAAATTCTAACTTTAAATAAGATATAGGAGAAGGTTCTTCTGCAAAGTATGGCACTGTGTTTGAGAAAAAGACACTGAATTTCCCTGCAGCTCCCTTTTACATCCATAGAAATGTGAGATTTCAAGTATCAGGGAAAGTGGCCGCTTTCTAGGAGTGAGGCTTACCCAATTTCTGAAGGTCCTGGAAGTCTCTTTTGTGACTCTGGTAGCAGGGCTGTATTTTAAAACTGCATTGTATGGCCTTATCAGAGAGCCTTTAAAAGATACTGTGATGTATGGTTTGATCTGTGTGGTAGAAATGGGGTGAGGGTGACAGCCAAGAAGCGCAAGAGCTGGGGAAGTTACATCAATCTCCCACTTACCACGCTGCACTGCTCTCGCAGTCCTACGTAATCCAAAAGAAGGGCATTTTAGGAGGACCTGAATTTGCAAATATCAAATTTTAACTCCACATCTTGAAGTGCACAATGAAATTCTTTCAGCTCTGCCCAGGGTGTTTTTCAAAAATTGGGAAGGCAAAGCACATCTCTGCAAACAAAAGCCACCCACCTGCTGATGAGACAAAAATAAAATAAACCGGCTCAGTTGGTGGGTCTAAAGTCTACTGTGCCAAAGCCAGTGGATGGACATTTAACACTATTTCTTTTTCACTGGGAACTCTGTTTTTTTCATTTGTCTAGTCTAATGTGAACATCACCAGATAAATGCTGAATACCCTGAACACTGTGCTCCCACAGGGAATGTGTCTTGAGATAAGAATGACTGGCACATTAGGGTTTTTTGCCCCACAATGAACATAGGGGAAGCTGTTGGAAGAAGCCTTTTTGGCCTAATAAGCAGTAAGGCCGGATCCAAGTATTTTAGGGTCTTGAAAATCTCCTAGATTCCTGGATTACAGTGTCACAGAATGGGTTGTCTTGGAAGTGACCACGGTGGGTCATCTAGTCCAACCTCAGTACACCTACTTCTTGCTTTTCTACAACTGTCAGAAGTATCATACAATCCCTACCAATAGCCAAGGCATGGGGGATCAGGGAATGGTTCATCTGGCCACTATCCACGCTGGTATCAGCTTGGATAAAGCAAAGAGGTGGATCTTCTACCTCCTATTGCTTTGCGTATTGGAGAACTGACCGTAAGAGAAACACATCAGGTACAGTTTAGAATTACCTGCCCATACGGGATGATTCCACAAACCCAGAAACAAGTTAAAGACAAAAACACAGTGCTTGGCCAACATGGCAATTATTTAATCTTTCTTTTTAACTTCAACACTTCAGCATCATATTTTCTAAGTCAAGAAATTCTGTCACCTTCATTTTATAGATACAGAAAAGGGTAGTGAACTGTAATATGTAAAGCTGTACTGGCCCCTTGATTGCCCTGGTCTAAGTGAGGGACCTGGCTGGAGTGTCCACAGCTTCTTTGTCCTTCAGGCCATGTAACTAACGCTCCTTCCCATCAAAACAAAGGGCTGTAAAAGGAGAGAGGAGGTAGTGATGTTCCCCTTGTTGCTCCAGTAGGAGCTTGAATGTTCTCCCAGACTGTCATTTGAGATAAGGCTGTGCTGTCTTAGTAAATTTGAATGTGCACAGATGCAGTAATGTTAATAAACTGCATGCAACTTTGCTGGCATAAGACTCGGCCTGTTAAAACTTGTACTTCTGTTCCAAGCCATGGATGATCCAGGGGTCATTCGTAAGTAGAAAGCTGCGTGAAGCTACACTATTTTGGGAATTACCAGTGGTTTACTACCACAGATCTGATTCCATGCCAGGTGGCTTTACTGCCTGAAAATGCTGCAAGGTACATCTGATTTATTAGTACAGACATAACTTGCTGGAGATCACCCAGAGTGTCTATGGCAGAGCTGTGACTACAGCCCAAGCTGCCTGAGTCCTGGTCTGGCTCATAATCACTCAGCCACATTTCCAGTATCAGTGCTCCTCTTGCTCAGCACAAACTTTTCAATCTGCACAGAAGCAAGTTATTTGGACCAACAGTTGTCAGTTTGAGTGAGTCTGTGCTCCTACAACTTGCTTAGTAGTACACACAAACTTCTCAGCCCACGGATTCCAAAAGCTGTGAGAATCTAGACACAGTATTCTGCAACATACACTTAGCCTGCACAATATAAGTATACCTCATGTTTCCTCAATACTGCAGTGAAAAGCATGGTCAGTTCCTATGAGCTTAAATCACATATCCTTGAGTCACAAGATAGTGACTCAAGCTCTTATAAGGTCCTTATAAGTGTAGGCATTTGGTCTTAAATTCAGAACAGAGACCTGCCAACTTATCCTTGGTATGGATCCGTATGGAAACATATTGCATGCTCTTTTTGGCTAGCACATGATGGTACACTCACCCAGAAATATCATGCCACATGGGTATAATATGAATATCTCAGAGGACAAGCAGCAAAAGACTACCTCCTTTTGCCTGGAGAAAGTACAATTTAACGGCAGCAGAAAACCCATCTCCCTCTCTAGTTCCCTCTGCTATAGGACGATTCAAATGAACAGAGCATGTTTACTACTGCAAAGCAAGGACAGTTTGGGACACACAGTCTTTTTAAGGTGGTTCCTGCCTTTCAGTCAGCTCTTATAACCAGATAAGGCCTTGAATCCTAGATCTCAGCTCTCTCGAATTCTGAGAATCTGGCCAAATGTTTTTATTTGGTCTAACTGCACATAGAATCCCAGAATTTTTTAGATTGGAAAAGACCTAAGATCATTGAGTCCAGCTGTTAACCCAGCACTGCCAAGCCCACCCCTAAACCATGTCCCTAAATGCCACATCTACACATCTTTTAAATACCTCTAGGGATGGTGGCTCACCCACTTTCATGGGCAGCTGTTCCAGGGCTTGACCACCATTTCAGTGATGAAATTTTTCCCAACATCCAATCTAAAATTCACCTGGTGCAATTTGGGGTCATTTCCTCTTGAAGTACCGCTTGTTACTTGA
This sequence comes from Oriolus oriolus, assembly GCA_013400235.1. NCBI lineage: Eukaryota > Metazoa > Chordata > Aves > Passeriformes > Corvidae > Oriolus > Oriolus oriolus. Next base: position 2,071,984 of record VXBT01005206.1, on the reverse strand, counting down.
GAGAAGAGACTGACACTGATCTCTTCAATTAATTATTTCATTCAGCTCTGTCTTGTAAGCCAGGTTCTCCTTCACTATAGCAGACACTTTCAATCCTTCTCTAATGCATCTTTCCACCCTGCAGAACAGCCTCTCTATGTTTGAGTATGCATGCTCAGCTTTTATCAGGTAAATAAACTGAAGTTCATGTTGTGTGATCTAGGGTACCTGACAACTTGTAACTGCTAACAACTACTCCTTTAGAACTGCAAAGGACTGCGTGGTCCTAGTGACTACAGCTACATGTCAGATAAGCTATAATAATCAAATATGAATAAATATAATAAACCACCTTTTAAAATATGCCAGTATCAAAAGCAACCTTTATGTAACCCATAGAGAAGCAGGTGGGGTAATCAAGAATAGGGGATTATTTAGGTGGAAGGATAAAATTCGAGAGTGAAAAGAAGAAAAAACAAAGAAAAAAGGGCTAAAAAAGCAAATTTCCTTCGTATTATCTGCACACACATGCAGTACATACTCGCTTAGAATTACTTATTTACTAGAGTAATCAGTAGAGTTTCTGAGCTGTTGAAAATTGTCCTACTCTCAAAGATGAATTTCAGTAAACTGAGCTCTATTTAGCAGAACTAAGCGGTTCTGAAGACCTACCTAGCTGACAGTATATTCTTACACCAAAGCTTAACATAACCCTTGGGAAGAACCCTGGGACACATCTGCAATGGTATTTGAACAGTGGTGGCATAGGCGAGTGACATGAGCTCTAATGCTCTTTGCACTGGTTGTCTTAAAAACTCACTTATCCCAATTCTACATCTGTAAGGATCTGAACAGTTTGAAAACCGCTGTTTGTCGAGTCACTTTCAAATAATTTGGTGTGAAGAATATTTTGAGCAGTGGCCAAGGAGATGCCTGGTCTTGCTGAAACTGTTTGTTCTAGATCAAACACGGACCAAGGCCTCTTAAAAGTTTATGGAGGTTTGGATGCAGCAACTCAGTTGTGCATCTACTGACCATTGGAGAGAAATATTGTAGTCGAGTGCAGGAAGCCTTATGTATGCACAGCCAGAAGTTCAATTTTCTTCGCAACGTTTGTAATTTTAATATAATCTATAACGTGGGTGGGAGACAAATGCCTGGAAAGCAGTATTGCAATGATCTCTTTGATGAGCAGAGAGTTCACTTTCCAAACAAAATGAGCTAAAGAACAGAGAAGGGATCAGCTGTTTGCAGGACTGATTGTGTCTTCTCTTAAAGCATACCAAACCCATAAGGTCATGGTAGTCTCAAGGGGATTTCTTAGACTGCAGCAAATTCAAGTTCAGCTGAAGTGTTCAAAAGCCCCTAGCTTGGGAATGGGTTATGGAAGCTGAAGATCTGGCTCCTTAAAGATAAAGGGTGTTTCATATTGCTTTCCTAATTGTTCTGGGGGAAGAAAGCTGTTTGCAGCCTGCTCTGCTCAACCTTGGGACTAGTGGGAAACACGAAGGAGCCTTGTTAACAAACAAAAGGCTTTGGAGCTTTGTAAATGGAGAAAATCTGCCAACAGAGCTGAGTTTTATACTGAGTTGGTTATTTTCATCTTACACAAGTGTGGGAAGAACAGTGAGACCACTAAAAATACTAAAAGTACACAAGTATTGTTTTTCACTTTTCATTACAAATTTAGTTTTTTTAAAGATAAACTCCCCAAAAAACTCCCCAGCAAAGGTTTTCCATCACAGAGGGGGAAGGTGGGACACGAAGTGGCAAAGGAGTTTGGTAAGGTGACAGGAAGTCAGCTGCAAAGCACTATTTCCCATCCACCCTTACTTTAGGACCTTCCTGCAAGTGCTTGTAGGGCAAGAAGGACACTGTTCGAAGAGAGATTTAGAACTCCCTTTTCTCCAGGAAACTGTGCAGAAACTTAAGTATTTTTGACAGAGGAAGACTACTCAAAAGATCCTGAAGGCTTTCTGCCCAGGTTTAGCTTTTTTAGCATTTCAGTTGTTTTTGGGGCTGAAACTCTATTGCAAACTTTGTCCACCAGTCCTTCCCACTAGCAAAAAAGCAATGTATCTCACAAATTCCATATGGCAATACAATTCTGTGAAGAAATGGAACTTTTTTCTCCTGTTATGACATAATTTCCGAAATCCTTGAGGCAATTTTCAGCCTGAGAGTGGCAGATGCTGCACATTAGACAACCGCGTTTTGAAATCAGGATATTTACCTGGATCATAGTATTTATGCTGTTCTCTAGTTTCCTGTGCAATATCCATCATCATGTTATTCAAGCACTCTTGGTATCACTGTGTTGGTATAAACAGGACTGATCACACTCATTACAGATTATGAACCACCATCACACCTTTTTGCAGAATGTGACAAAACATAAAGCAAGCAATAGTTCCTTCTCTAAGTCTCAAAATACAGTAGTTTAGCAGGACCGGGTTAGAATATAGCAAATAATCTTGCCAGAAAATGGCAGACCTCTAGTAATCATGGAATGGGGTATTTCCATTGAGTACTGCTCTTCTAAGGATCTTCTACAGATAGTGACAGAAGGAGAAAGCCTCATTAACTGTGACATTATCTAGAGCCCTTAGTCTTCCTCTATAAGGCTGAGCTGGTGGATTGAGGTTTAGAGACAGCATCAACCCATAACTGAGTTGTGGCTAGAGGTGTAACTAACTTATGTCCAGGTGTGACAAGGATGTGTCACACCTATGCTGGGTGCTATGCTTGGGTCCCTTTCATCTTGCTGGTTTATAAGGCAGGAGGGTGATTGTGGCCTTAGCCAAAGTCATGTGAAAGGGGCAGCCTTTGCTTCAAACTACACAGAACATGTACGATCCCTGGCTCTCTGGAGAGACACCCCAGCTTTCTCAGGCTCTCAGGTGCTGACGTGCCTTTTGAGCTGATGACACCTGGAATGAGAGGGCAACCAGGAAAGAAAAGAAGCTCTGTTCCAAAACAAAGACATGAGTCCCTCTGTACCAACTTTGTGTCCCTACTTTGATACACCAACAGCCACCATATGTGAGAAGCTTAATGCTGAGAGGGAGGATGGTGAGAAGGCTCATCAGCCTTTCATCTCTCCCCCTCCCAAGCACCATCCCTGCTGCTGTTTATGCCTCCCAACCCCAGGGACCAAAGCGCCTATTAGACTCATCATCCTCCCTCTGCGGATGTTCCCCCTGAGAGGTTCATTAGGCCTTGCTGCCTGACAGCAGGCAGCCAGAGAGCCAGGTGGCCACCTTCTTTTGCAATGCCAGTGTTATTTCTGAGGGGTTAGACTTCTGGGAAGAAGCTTTTAAATTCCCTGTTTCCCAGACGCAGGGAGGGCTCCATAAAACCCTCCCTGCACAGATGGATTGAAGAAAGGCATTACACTTGGTACATTCTCTGCAGGAGTTCATTACCAGAGGGAAAAGAAAAGTGTGAATCCCTTGGTGTCTCTGTCAACAAGCTTAGAAAAGCAGTTTCTACCCCTCCCATCCCAGGATCACAAGCACTTCACTTGCATGACTCCAAAGCCATCACATAACAGTATGACAGTGCTGGAGACGGGGAGATGAGGCTGGTGTCCATTCGACCTTGAAAGAGGCAGAGAAAAAATGGAAGCTGGAAGGACTAGCTTAAACTTTATTGCTGCTACTCTTCCTGCTTCCGACTCACTTTGTATCTCTCAGTGCAATATCATCTTTCTTTTCAAACTTCAAATCTGTTTTATAACTGTAGTTAGACTTTATTGAGCTGCTTAGATTTTTCTAAGACAGAGACTTAGATTTTTCTAAGACACAGAATAGAAAAGAAGTAAATTCCTGGCAGAAAAGATATCAATATTTTTGGAAGAAATCTGAAGGGAAGGACTTCAACAGACACTTCAAGATGCAACTTAAAATAGTGAACCTACCCCCACTCAGTCCTACTTTTTCCTGCTTACACACAGACGTTAAGATTTCTTGCTGCAGGCACTTCCTCATGTGTCTGCTTCCACATGTTACAGGGGAGATATCTTTTTTAGGTATGGAAAAATTACCTTTCCACCCTGTATTGAAGGAGGCTTCAAGAGCTCAGAGATTGCTCTCTGCACCTTCTTCTTTGTTACCAGTATGCTTAATTTGGCTCATGTTAGGTTTGTGCTCTTCCTTTCTAGACCATGAAGAGAGACTGGGAAGGGGTAAGGTAGCTGACATTTAAGGGGTGCTTCTCTGTGATGAACTAAAACCTCACAACAACAAAAAAATATATATGATTATATAGTAGTGTTTTTCTAATGTGCCATTTTCAATAGAAACTTTATTTATAGAGCAGCCATTTAAGAGGAGTGTGGGAGTCACAGCAGCATTTCAATTGCGTGTCAGGAAGAACACTGGCCTTGTAGTTGAGATAAGTGACAAGAAGAGAAGAGCTGGATGTTAGGCTGAGAAACAAGATGACCTCGGGCAAGTCATTATACTTCCCTCTGCCTCACTTTCCCACTCTGTTATGCTGAGATTTTAAACAATTACCTGGCCTGACAAGTGCAATCAGTATGTAAAGAGCTCTGAAGTGGACGTGCACTCAGCTGATCCTCACACAACTGCATGCACTGATGGGAACAGGCAAGAGGGAGGTAGCAAGATTCAGTATCAGCCTGTCTTCCACTGCAGACACAGGATGTACTTGGGAATCATACAGACTTTCATCTCTCCCCCTATGTACTTAAATCCACAGCCTGCTTATGCTCCTGTTGGGTCAGGACTAACATGATGGCACAGAACAGCTAACTGCAGACAGGTGTAAGAGCCAGAAAGATCCCAACACCAAAATCAGGACATCAGAAATAGAGAATCATGGGAACCACCATTTAAATTAGAAAAATTGCAGTTCAGAGGCATATAGCCTGGAAAAAAAAGCCAGACTGAGAATCCAGTGTCTTTTTGGATGGGTTGGGTGCAAGGCCACACCATATTAGGCAGCCATGCTGCACTGGCTGATATTAGTATGGGAGATTAAAAGTGCCCTTCAGCCTCTGCTGTATGTTCATCGGGGCAACATGAACAGAGGAAGAGTACAAATACCAACAGTGCAGCCCTCATGCACATGCACAATTCTGCAGCACACACAGCAAATATGGCACATCAGTCAGGGATTCAAGAGAGTTTTGCGCAGGCAGCAGATAAAGAGCTTGTAGAAAAAAGCACTGTACCTGGGCACAGAGAAGACATGCACACTTCAGAGAGTCCTTCCTGCCCCCACTGGAAAATGTGCTATTGGCATTACTTATTCTCTTTGAAGTAGCCACCAGCTTGCTTTTGAAAGACAATGGGACCACAAGGGAATGTGGGCTGGTTGGTGGCAGCTGTTTGTCCCCCATGGGTGCAAAAGGTCCTAGTATCATAGAATTATTGAATATGCTGGAATATATTGGAAGGGACCTATCAGGATCATTGAAGTCCAGCTCCTGGGCCTGGACAGGACACCCCAAGAGTCACACCATGTCCCTGAGAGCATTGTCCAAGAGCTTCTTGAACTCTGTCAGGCTTGGTGCTGTGAGCACTGCCCTGGGAGCCTGTTCCAGTGCCCAACCACCCTCTGGGTGAAAAATCTTTTCTTGATATGCAATCTAAACCTCCCCTGACTCAGCTTCATGCCATTTCCTCAAGTACTGTCACTGGTCATGAGAGTGAAGAGATCATACTTGTCTCTTCTCTTTCCCTCACTACAGATGAAATTGTAACTGCCATGGGGTCTCCCCTCAGCCTCCTCTTCTCCAGGCTGAACAGACCAAGTGACCTCAGCCACTTCTCATATGGCTTCTCCTCCAGACCCTTCACCATCCTTGTGGCCCTCCTTTGGCCACTCTCTAACAGCTCAATGTATTTCTTACATTGTGGCACCCAAAACTGCCCCCAGCACTGGAGGNCTGCCCCCAGCACTGGAGGTGAGCCTGCCCCAGCTCAGAGCAGAGCAGGACAATCCCCTCCCTTGCCCGGCTGGCGATGCTGTGCCTGATGTTCCCAGGACAGGGCTGGCCCTCCTGGCTGCCAGGGCACTGCTGGCTCAGATTCAACTTTCCATCAGCCAGGATCCCCAGGTCCCTTTCTGCAGAGCTTCTCTCCAGCCTCTCATTCCCCAGTCTGTACACAGAACCAGGGTTGCCCCATCCCAGACGCATCCCAAATGCAGACTCTGGCATTTGCCCTTGTTGAACTTCATATGGCTGGTGATTGCCCATCTCTAATTTGTCTAGGCTTCTTCCAGGTGAGCTGTGAAGATCAGGGAGCAAGACATAAGGGATACAAGCACATAATGTCCTGATTTGGCTGTAGCCTGTCTAGATGACATACCATGGACTTGGGAGTGGGTATGCTATTGACATCTTGGGAGCAGGAATTTTAGAGGCATGAGCTGTAGGGCAGAACCCCAGGGAAAGGTTCTTTATAGCTATACTGGATAGATTACTTGGAGAGAAACATGCTCTGAATTCAGAGGAAACTGAGATAATATCGGTAACTCAAGGCCTATGCATGCAGAATTCAGTATAAAGTAAGTTTGTTTCATTATTTTCCTGCAGAAGTAAATTTGCAGGCATTTCTGGTTGCTGAAAGAGACTTAAAAATGCATGGATAAGATGAGGTACAACAGAACTGTGTCTATGATTGGAAAGACTGTGCAATCAACGTATAATTAACCTGTGAAACTTGTTGCCAGAGGATATTATAGAGGAAAACAGATTAGCAAGATTCAGAAAAGGATTAGACCTTACAAGAATAGCATCTGCAGCTAGGCTTGCTAAAATAAAAACCATATGGGTTATTAGCCTTCCCACTTCAGGGTATAAAATGATCGCAAGTTGGGGTCAGAAGGCAATGTCTCCCTATAATTTAGCATTGTAAAATGGGCCACACCAGGGGGTTATTACAAGCCTATCTAAAGCATCCAGCACTGGAAATGGTTAGGACAGAATACTAGACTGGATGGGCCATTAGTTTGATACAGACAAGCAATTTCTCATACCATTCTGCCCTCATTTCCTGGGAGAATTCCACTCCCCAAACTGGTATGCATTCCAAGCAATTGAAATTCAAGTGTAAACATGTTATTGCTTGAGCAATTTGTGGGCATACAAAGGTACAGAGTAGCAGTTAGACCCCAAATCGAGGCACCTTGTGGACTAAGAGATTTTTCTATTACAGCTTTCTGATCACCAACTACAGACTTCATGGTTGTCATTCAGCTGGTCAGCATCAGTGGAGGTGCAACCAAAATCCCTCTTGCACAGGCTCTCAGTATGAAAGAGGTGGAGAAATCTCCTTATTGTAGGAGCCTGTACCTTTGCAGCTGCATAGTTCGCCCACCCATCCCGTGGTATGCAGCAAAATGAGGAGAGGAATCAGGATGGAGCAAAAGTACAGAACAGCATTTCCTTTTTCTGCTGTCGCTGAAGTTTTCCCTTTCCATGTCTCACTCTGGGTAGCTGCAGCACTCTTCCCCTGGCACCCTGCTGCATAGCGGGTTAGGGAAAGAGTGTCTCTGTCCTGCTGCCTCAGACAGGGGAGAAAAAGGTGAGAAGTGGCAGGTGTGGTGAGGCAAGAGCAGGAGGCATGCAGGGGCTGTAGGGTAGGTGTCAGGAGGTGAGGAAAAGACCAGGACTATGAACACGTGGCACGAGATTGAGAAGCAGAGGGGGAGGTTGCTGAGGGTGGGGTATGCAGTGAAGGAAGCAGAAGGAGTTGCTACAGACACAGAGGGTGCAGGTGGATGACTGCACGATCACCCACACGGTCATGCAGCACGGCAGCAAAGGCTTACATCCATGGGGTACAGATGGACCGGCAGGCAAACACAAGCAGAAGGGGAAGGTCCAGTGGGAAGGATGTAAAACACTGTTTATTCACTCTACTTCCTACTCAGAGCCACAGCCAAAAGCAAAGCAAAATGTCAGTGATGACAGAGGTGAAAATGTATGATATATAGGTGTGAACAGTGTGCCAGTGATGCTGAGAAAGTGCATTGGTACAGGCACCTGCTTAGAAATGGGTGGCATTGCTGTTCCACCACTTGGAATTTGGGCAGCATGGGGTGAGTGCTTCACATCTAGCAGGACTGCAAGGGGCAGACAGGACATGGATCTCCTCAGACCCTCTCTCCTTCCACAGAAAAAAACATTTCAGAATTAAAATGGCATTTAAGACCATCAGATGAGGAAAAAAGACAATTTTGGGCGATGCACTGTTCGTACCATCCTAGATATATGTCAGCATGCATGCCAGTTTCAGGGTCTGCCTTTCAGATGGACTGGTAACTCCTGAATTTCACTTTCTAATTCTACTCCCAGTCACTTCAAATACTTTTGTGAAGAGTTTAGAGCCCTTTAACTCTCATCTCCTCTAACACTGGCCACAGCATTTTACAGTAGAGACCATATTTTTGGGTCCACTACAACAGGGACTGGACCCTTGTACAGATCATTCAGTTTTCTGAAAAACACAGTTAAATGTTTTCCACCTGCACCACCAACATCTCTCAGTCCCTGACTCGAAGGTCAAGTGTCCACTCTGCATCAGATAGCCCGATCTTCAGAGACTGCATTTACTCTTATAAAGGTCAAACTAGTAGCACAGCTATTTCCCCTCAGAATTTCCTGTGATCCTGTGCTACTTCTGCAAATCCAGAAGTCATCTCTCTCTCTCCTCTGAACTCTGGCCTATCAGACTCGGCAGCTGTCTCATGACTTACGGGGATCAGCCCCTGAAAGGTTCCTCTCATTCCTGAAAAGGTCGGGTGCACATAAACTCACACACAAGCCCATGTCCGCGGAAACACACGCAGCTGCCAGGATTCACAGATGCACACACAGCTTCCTAGCTCCGCACTGCTGTTTTCAGCAAGGACCACTCAAAGCGTTTAGCCCGACACGCTGTGATGATGATGTAAACGGAAAAAGAAAAGCCCTTCACCTGTGAAACTAATTAATAGTCAACAAACTTGCTTCAAGGTAGGAGAGCTGGCACTGGAGGCGAGAGGCTGTCCCGGGGAGGCAGGAGCCCGGCACAGCTGCTAGGTGGCAGCAGCCCTTCACCAGCGCAGGGCTGCGGCTCGCCCGGGCGGCTGCCGGCTTTAATTCCCGGAGAATTTGATGCTCATCAAAGTGAGCCACTCTCACAGCCCCCGCTACAGCCAAAGCGCTCAAGGCTGCTGCTGTCGCTGCCCATGATGGGAGCATACATAAACATGAAAAGAAAGCCATCCTGGCTTTTAAGGCACACCACAATTGGGGTTGCGGCTTTTTAAGGGGATGTGGCTGAACAGACACCTTGTGATGATGCCTTATCAGTAGGCAGAGAGGCTGTGTCCTTCTCCACGGCTATTTTCAGGCCCCTTTATCACCCCCTATCAAGACGAATACTTATCTTCCAAGGGGTTTTCAAACACCACCTAATTAGTCTCCCCAAACCCATAAGCAAAGCAGGGGAGCCAGAACCTCGTGTTCTCTGTAGCAAATGAGACTGAAACTCTCTGAAGGGCTCCAATTTAAAAGCAACCTTCACTGCAGCATGTGGGAAGTGCTGCAGCAGATTTAGGGGCACTTTTAAGGATGCCAGTTGAATATTATAACCTCGTTATTCATATAATTAATACTGCAACTACTACTGAGTTCCATGTGTTATTTATAGAAGCATTATATTCCAGTTATTTTCTGCAGCTCTTGTCTCTTTGACATGCAATAGATTTTCTTATGGAGACTGTAGGCCTGCATCACTGAGGATCCATGGGAAAGGCAGACTTTCAGCAGAATATGGTTAAATATTCTGGTCCATTTAACAATGAGGTGCTGTTGAACACAGCTTGAAAATTGAAGGACAGAAATTCAAACTACCCCATGTCAAAAAGCCTCCACAATATCCATTTGCTTGCTGCAAGCTACAATAGCCAGCAGTTATGGACAAATCTTGACCCTTCATGCTTTTTGCTGGCATGAAGAGCAGGGAAGCAGTAAAGAATATCGACATCAAAATCAAGTAATTAGGTTTCAGGGTTAAGTTCACTCACAACTGACTGGAGGTGTATTAATTCTCCCTCAGTGAAACTGGTTTGGGCAGATATTACGTTGATTTGGCTTAGTTCATGCTTGGGAAGTTTTCTTTGCAACTATAACAAGAAAAGGAGTGGGTTTTCAGTAAGAAATACCACCCTTTTTGTTCTGCAGATAGGGAGAAAGCATTCTTGGCCTCTTCAGGGAATTCAGCAAGCTCAGTATGAAGGTAGTGTAAGTGTTGCTCGTGTCTGCTCCACGTAACAAGAATGGTCATAGTTACTCTGGGTTTTTATATCTTCAAATAGCCATACAAAGTGAAAACAGGAAGGTTAGATACTGTCCTTCTTCCCTGGTCCAGGAGCAGAAAATGTTCCCAAACATGTTCACTTGAGACCTTTGATGTAGGGAGAAAACTTGACAAAAATGATGCCTCCTATTGCTAAAGAAAACCAGAGCAAAGACTGAAATCAAGCACTGGAGCCTTCCTACCCACAGTATTTAACAGTTAACTCCTTCTCCCCAAGATTTCCACTGTCCAACTAGCACTTTCAAAACCCAACTTCCCACAGAGGGGGCTCACCTGACACCTAAGTAGTGTGGATGGAAGTTGGCCTGTGCCATGTGGCCTGACTCCTCTCTCTCTTCTGTTTAGCAAGACAGGACACAAAGACTCCTTTCCTGAGTGTTTGCTTTAGCCATTACACAAGTGGAGACTGCCCCTGCCACTTCAAAGGCTCTGCAGAGAAAGGGCCTTGAAAGAAAAGACATTTTACTTCAGCAAAGTGTAACACTACAACAAGGGAAAACACTTGCCAAGCTGCAAGACAGGAGTGAGTTTTAAGACCCTCTTATCCTTGTTGTTAACCAAGGCAGATCCCTTCATGCACTCTTGTGGATGAATGACATTTTGGGCTTCTTAACTTCCCCTCATACAACACACAGTAAAAACTGTATGCGACTTCAGGCTTATGCAGGATCAGGGCAGGGCAGAACATTCATTCACAGACATTTGAGTTTTGCAGAGGAAATTCCCTTGCAAAAAGCCATCAGTCTGCTCCTTTGCAGTGGTGGAAATCACTCCCTGTCCCCATGCACATTAAAGATATTGTGAGGTGCTATTCCTTGAGGACTGGCTGCATGTCGATTCTGACTCGCTGCCTTCACGGAGACTGCTCACTTTGTTTTACTCCACTCACTGTCCTTCTACTACAGGATAAACTTAATATTCATTTAATGTGCCTGATCCTTCGTGCATCTGTTCTAGGCAAACAAAGCCCTTTTGCTCCCAACCTCCCCTGAAACTTTTCCCAAAACCAACACGCTGAGGTCTGCTGCCAATTCAAACATAGATGCCAGGTCGATGAGTTATGGAAATGGCTAACACTGCAACGTGAAAGAGTATTCCTCCACTTAACTCCCACCTAGTTAGCTAAACAGCACTTGATCCATGTAAATAGAGTTGCTGTCTGTTCCTAAGACTCACAGTTAGTTCCTAGTGAGCCTGCTGGTTAATTTTCTCCACCCAGTCTGGACTGTTTAATTTATAAATTACATTAAATAAAACTAAAATCCTGTTGGGGCTACTAATATATCATTCATTAAATATTATGTAAAACAGCAGAGATACATATTTTCCGTTAAGCCCAGACACGTTACGAACTCCCTGCAGAGATCATGTGTGATATCTCTGGATGCAGGCATGCTGCCGAGATTCCCCCTGAGGACAACTCATCCTTCCTCCCACCATCTGTCGGCATGCTGGGGTTCCTCCGTCACACCTAGGCAGCCAGCTCTGGGCTGTGGATTCTGCTCTGTGCCTCTGACACTCAATGTTAAATGGGCCTTAGTGCCCTCCCTGACACGCTGCAGAGGAGCTTGCACCCCTGGATCTCTAAGTTTCAGACTTCTTCACACCACAGAGTTGACACAAAGTCCCTGGAGCGTCATTAAACCCGCACTCTGAACAGATTAGAGATGCATCCGCGTTTGTCCTTCCCTGTGTTCCCCTGAAGGGTAAGTTTCATGAAAAGCCAGAAACTTTAAAAAGTGCAGCAGAGCTCATCTCCATCTATTCCAAGTAACCCCTCCAGCCGGTCAAACAACTCAGCTGTCATAAAGGAACAAATGGAGCCGTGCAGGAGCAACGAGGAGCAGAGAGATAAAAGCACCTAAACTTTGGGCAGGAAGTTTGTGTTGTTATTTCTGAAGTGTGTTTAGCATGGAGACATATTGTACATTTAGCATAAGTCCCCGGGACCCTAATGAGCTCCTAATGTACCCTATACTTCAAGGGTTTTCCAAAGAGACCAGTAACTTAGCAACAGCAGCAAATCCTTGACAGACATAATCAGTATTTGTGCTGCAGCTTTAGGCTTCCCCTCTTCTCTCCCACTAAATGGAAGGTGGTTTTGGCTGGGATTTCTTCTCTGCTTTGTCATTGTTCTTATTCTTCTTAGGGGTTTCTTCAGTGTATTTTTCCTTTATCCTTTCTGTTCAGTAAAGCAAAAACCCACCAGCAGCAGTTTGCAGGGAGCAGAGTTCTTGGAGCCTGGAGCTACCAAGATTCTCCTATGAAGAATTCTGTTGCACTGGGGAGGTGCAGAGGTGGCTCTCTGGGGATGCCACAGGCAAGCCAGGGCTGGTGAAAGCAGGGATTTTCACATGATAGCAAACTAGACAGTCACCAGGGCCAGTGGTGGATCCTCAGGGACACCAGCTAGAAGGTGATGAGCAGTGACAGTTCTTTGCTGCGTTCATGGCTCTCAGCCAGGGGAAACTGAATCACCAAACTCCAAAGACATTCTCTTAAAAGTACAAAGCAAATATTGACAGCTAACCGTACTTCTTGAGGGCATATGAGGCAGGAGGTTCCAGAGGAATATGAGGTCCTTCTGAGGCAGGCTCTGCACTCTGCCATTTGATGCCAACCATGCACAAAGATTTTTGTCTTCCCTGCCCACGTCTCCTGCCTACGTCCCCTGCCTTTTTACTAATTGTGGGCATGGCACTGGTTTTGGAAGGAGGCTGCTTTACACCTCAAGCAAAGAACACGGACAACTGATTCACATTCACAAGAAATGTGTGTGCATTAGAACATCAGTGTATTTAGATATTTCAGAGGACAACCCATTTTAGTAACACTAAGAAATCTCCAAGATGATAACCTGATGTGCAAAAGTGGAATGGGTTGCCCAGTATCAGAAGGCCCGAGAGCAGGAGACAACTCATTTTGAAATAATTTCTATATACCCTATTAACATTCCTTAACAGCTACGCTGTACAAATACACAAGATGAACAACTAGATTTGAGCTAAAAATCATAGAACAGCTGTTCTGGACCTTGGCTAGTACAGTTGCAGCAACCAAAGGGACAAAACCAGTTCTGTAGGTCCAAGCTTAACTGGAATTTTACAGACACAGCATATCCATGTGGTTTTTTTCTCTCCACTACTGAAAGAAAGAAAGGTTGATAGTGAAAAAAACCATTTAACAAGGACTTTTGACCCAGCAGTGGCCTTTGAAATGTTTAAGAATGGTCAACTCAGTCTAAGAAAGCCTGATATATAAAAAAATGCAGCATCATACTCACATCTCTTGCATTTATAGCAAGAGAAATGGACTAGGCTTATACATTCACCTTGTGAATTTTAGAGAAGTCAGAGGAATAAGCAAAATTTCAACTACTTAGAGCCAACCAATCTTATTTACAAAACATCAACAGACTGAGCATGGAAAATGAATGAAGAAATCTTTGCCAGGATGAGGAAACTACCTTCTTTTAGGTGGCTGTCCAGGCAGTAAATTGGAAGAATATTTTGGACTAACTTCTGAAAAAAAAAAACCCCAAATTCCTCCACATCCAAAGCATGCTCACCACAGTGCAGCAAAGCACCCAGCCAGAGGTCTACCACCACCCAGATCTGAAACTGAGCACAGCACAGACACACCAGTGGGCTGCGGCTCTCAGCTAATGGGATTTCCTGCACTGTGCTGTATAAACCCATCTCAACACCAAGAAGGAACAAGACAGGTCCAAGGCAAGATACAGAAGGATTAAATCTGCTGTTCTAAGTTATTATTTCAATGACTCCAAACTTTCATCACAAACTCATAGACAAAGGAGGGGCATGTAGAAACTCTTGACCCCTGTGAGAAACCTACTGGACCTGCAGGAAAGTACCACAGTGACTTGTCCTTCCTTGGTTTTTATTACGCATATGGCAAGCCAAGGCAAGTCCCAGACCCACCCACGTTGCAACTTTGGCCTACAGCATCAGGCAGTTAGGTCTCCGTGAAGGATGAGAGAATCATTAACAGCATCACTTTCTCTCACAGTCAACCTGGCTTTACCGAACCAGAAATGTCTGCAGGAAAAATCTGAAAATGCCATTAATGGGGATAATGATGCTTACCTCCTGTACAAAGTGCTTGGAGACTCATGGCATGGAAAATTCTGTCAGAGGTAGGTATTTATTAAATCCTTCTAGTTTCTTGTATCAAGGATCCATACTACAGCCCTACACTTGGACATAATTCCCACTACCATTAGAGACTAACCTCTATAAACAAGTCTGTACCCCATGCTTTAAAATCTGTGGCTGTCACATCTATCCTGCAGACCAGATGTAGATCTCCTCAACAGTCTGTGCCTGTACCTTAACGAGCCATGATCTTTTCTCTCCTGCTTTTCAGAATATGTCACCTCACATTATGGAATGAGACAAACAAGTTGTAGCTCTCAGGTGAAATCCAGGCCCCCTTGAAGTCAATGGCTACATCTTTCTGATGTAAATAGGGACAGGATTTCATTTTCTGCCTGAAATTCTCTTTGATCCGAAAAAGCGCAGTTTGGTTTGGTGGTTTTTTATGTCTGGCTTTGAGAGCGGAAGGAGTCCTAAAGCTAAGTGATGAAACAGTGCTAAGAAGTTGTGGGGCTGTTGTCACCTGGGACCAGCTGCTCCAATTCTGGTAACCAGATAATCTGCTTATTTGACATTTCTAGGGTCTCAGTACCATCTCTCATGATAGATCTCTTCTTCCTTCTTGAATAAAGCTCAGTAAAACATTTGACCTTTTCCAGCCTTTAGAATTTCATTGTGTTTTTAAAAAGGAAAGCAAAGCATGGAAAAACATTTGCTGAAGAAAGAACTCTCTCATTTGGCTAACACTCATTTAGTGTAAAGAAAACAGGCTCAGAGAGACCCACACCTATGATTTCCAATTCAATAGAGTGCTGTAAAAGTGACTTCATCCCTAAATGTTCAGGGCACCTCCCAAGGAAGACACTAAACTAGAAGGGACCATCAGGGATCAGCTGGCAAATCATTGTCTCATCTGGAAATTGAAGTTCCTTGTCCAGTTTCTATCAAAAGTGACAATGAATTCAGAGGGTTTTGCCCTAGACCCTTCACAAAACCTGCTGTGCAGCTCAGCACAAATTTCAGTCAGGGGGCATAAACTAATCAGAGGGCACACAAGCCTACAATAGTGAAAGGGAAGTTGAAATCACAGCAGAAAAGCCAAGGAAGAACTGGTGAGGGGAAATGGGGGAGGAAGAATTCCTGGAGTAGGATGTGCCACAGGGTGGGTGTTGAGGTGTGTTTTTAGTTTTCCCTCTATGCAAGGAACCTGCACTGTGCTTGCCTTTAGTCTGCAGTAGCTGTCGAGCTGTCTCTCACTTTTTACGAGCACTAGAATTCACTAAGCCCAGAGAGATAAAAGTGGTGAATTAAAAAGCAGTTCTCTTTGTTTGGTTTTAAGGCAGGATATAAAACACAGGTCCTGCTGGAACTTCATGCCTCTTGCTGCTTGGGAGGCAGCCACATTAGTCTCAGTGCCTTTCTGATATCTGCCATCAAACTAATTACCTGCCTAACGGGAACCGAAATAGATTTCCATTCTCTTGATGTGTAGGAAGACGAGGAAGCGTGTGCAGCATGGAGGAGGGCGTGGGGACTACATCAGATGGGAGAGTCCTAGAAAAGGGCCCTAAATGCAAGAACCTTTAGGGGCAGCATGGGAGGCCTGTACCCAAAATAGACGCCTGATAGTTGTGCTGGTTTGGCAGCACTTAAAGACCCAAGAGTAAGATGTGAAGTTCTGCTTGAGTTCTCAAGTATCATGCTGCCTGAATCCAAGAATTTGTTCAAGGACCATCTTTAGAGTTAATCCTGCAGTTAGATACATGACTGAAAAATTCCTTAGATGCTAATGCTCTTACAGTAGGATACTTGTGGAAACAGGAGTTGTATCAATAAAGTGGATCATTATTGCAATTAATTTCACTGAAATACAATTGAAACAGAATGTAACATCAAATCCCCATCTGTTCACCACAAACAGCTAAGCCAGTCCTAAAAAAACCCTAAAAATAAATACCTGCTTATGGGCTGAGGCAGATTTTATTACAAAGAGCGTGAAGGGGAGGTGTGGGAAAAAAGAGAGTAGAACATACTCTTGAAATGCCATGAGCTTCTCTCTCCATCCCAGCTCGTTTGCCAAAGCATATTCTTGAGATGAGAAGGACTATATTCTATTTTGTTGCTTCACGATTAAGTGGAACAAGTGCCTTTGCTCACACTGGTTAATTAGAAATACCCTCTTCGTAGATGTATCTTTTTCCAGTCCCTTGCTTCTTAGCAAATAAAAAATCTATTTTGGCTTCCTGCACTGACCCGTTAATTGAACTAATACGGGTTTTGTTGCTGTTCTTTGTTTTTAAATAAGCAATTTTGTACTTGCAAATTTTAATTTCCCACATGGCAAAACACTTCTGAATATTGCCAAATCCCAAGCACTATGGCTAGAGGAAGTATATCTCTGCTTTCCCACACCCAATTAAAAAAAAAATCATCAAGCATCCCTTCTGACTGGCCCTTTGCTGTGACATTCTGTTGGTTTCACGTGAGAGATCATGTTGATGTGCTATGCTGAGTCTGTCATTAATTCCATTATTAAAGTTATAGAGACCTGAGATTAGGAACCCGTTACCTGCATAAAGCCCAGCTAGTTTCATTCTCTCTCTCTCTCTCCCCCCTCAAAAATAGAGAAGAATCTTATTATTTGTAGATAGGCTATTTTATACTAGGCTTGAAGAATTCTACCAAACACTCACTGGAAGAATATTCCTTTATTGACAGAGTATTAGGTGGGGGACTTTTGACTGTGTATTATCTGCACTGCCATGGTGCAGAGGGAGAAACCTCTGAGACCTAAGTTGGCAATTTTTTTAATGGCAGTTTTATGTGTTTATTACTCTTGTTTTTTTGCCAGGTTTGTTAGGCAGGGAGTAGGTAACAACTTGCAATCTTGTCCACTGGCATGTATACATGCATTAATGGGCCAGATGGAGCTGCAGTGATTTTAGCAGCTGAGGGTCTGGACTATTATGTTTATACAGGTCAGGGGAGAGAGGGAATAGACAACTAATTTAATATAACTTTAGAGCCACAATCTTCACTAAATTGGACACAGGATTCAAAGTGAAGAAGAAAGAGAAAATCTGGCTCCTTCTCTTGGCTCTGCCACCGATCTAGTTTGTAATTGTAAGCAATTCTGTTTACCCCATCTGCAACATGATTGTAATGTTTCTCACAGCCTCTGTATAGAGATCTGAAATGGAGATCCATACATGATTTCTCAAATTTATCTGAAATTTATTTTCCTAAAACTTCAGATATGGAAGCTTCTCCTTCCATGTGTTTCTTTTTAATATTTGACAGAGTGCTTATTTTTTTCCTCAGGCAGGCTTGCCTGTAATAATTGAAAGATTTTAAGATCTTCTCTTTAAGGTATGTATTGCAATAATTTTGCCTGCACTGTGCATTATATTTTAAACAAAAGATTTATTAAATTTCCTTATTTTTCCCTTGAAATTATAAACACTTCCGAATAGAAATTTATTACTGTAGAATTTCACCAGCTATTTGCTAGAGTAACAGATGCAGAGAGCTGTATTAAACGTATATGGTTTGTGGCATCTTGCCAACCTTTTTGTGCTGAAGCACAAACTAATTTGAGTCTTACATGTAATTTGTTATCAAACTGTATCAATAAACTGTAGTTAGTTTCTGTATCCATAGAATATAGTGGTATGTCCAAACCAAAGCAAAGCTGCATTAACTATTTCTTTTTAAATTGCTAGCAATATTCTGTGTCTTTGTGTCTCCGGGATCACTGTTTCAACCCTGCTACTCAATACATATTGCCCAAGTCGTCCACATTCACAGCTTTCCAAAATCTCTTACCTTTCCCCTATTGCTACTTTCAACAAATCACTACAACTGCATCCAAAACTTGTCCTTGCTTCTGTCTCCTGCCTCTGATCCTCCTAACATTGAGGGGGTAGAAGGAGAGGGAGTGAAAGAGAGGGATGGCCCTTCTGTAATACGGATTGCAACCACTAAGCCTATGACAAATTTTGAAGTAGCCTGAAATAATTTGTGCTCATTGCATGAAAAACTGATTATCTTGATGAAAATTTTCTGAATGTGTATGTTGATTTAACTCAAAGACTGCTGTTTCCAAGAAGGGAAAGGTAATACAGCAGATGAGATGACTTAACATCAAATACTAAAGGATTATTCAAGCAGTGTTATGCTCGGTTCTGGCTCACCTCAACTCATTCCAGTCTTACTGAACTTCTTTAAGAACAATAAAATCTTTAGCACTGAAAGATCCATCACAGCAAAATCAAAATGCAGTTCATCAAAAAGCAGAAGACAATTTTCTTGATAAAAGGAACAGACTCCAGAACCTGTGAGAAAACAGACCTTTTTAAGTCCCCTTTATAAGACATTTGATTTCAGGCTAAACAGACATAGCCCAAGAATTACATGTATAAATGCACAGCATTTGTGCCTGAAGAGGCCATGACATCACTAGGAACAGAAGGAAGTCCTGAAACACCACAGGTTTTCCAAATAATCATTACTAATACGAAGGACACTATAAGACCAGGGACTGGTTTAATATGGGTAAAATCAGCAGCTCTGTCCCTAAGAGGTTGATACATGAAATTTGAGACCAAACAAGTGCCAGAGACATCAGAAACACAAGAGAAACAAAAGAGAAACCCTTTAGAAGGTGGCCAGTCATTTCCAGACAGTTTTTCAGCCTCTTGAACAGCAGTCTTCTGCCATAAAATGCTGTGCTAAGCCAGTGAAGCCCAATGCATTTTAATTGTATTAAATGTCGATAGCAAAATTACAGTGGAATATGTATATGAAGAACAATGCCAAGTTACAGGGCCAGACTTTTGGAAGCAAGGCCAACAGCAGTATGGACAGCAACAGGAGCAAGACTTTACCTATGTCTGTAATGAACTCATTTTGCATTTGTCTGCAAACTCCCATATGCATTAGCATATACACACTTTTGACTATAATGGCCATTATAATATCTCTTCATCTATGATGCATTGTTTAGATACTTTTCTCAAAAGCAACCTTCATTAAGCTCATTTGTCTGAAATAGCCAGAATACTGAACAGCTGCAAGATCCCACACATTTGTCAAAGCTCACAGAAAAATATGAATGTCTTAACGTTGTGTTATTTGAGAATTGATATGTTATTATACTGTCTTTAAGGCTTTATTATAATGCATGTGCTCAAGAAAGGAGAGTTAAAACTAAATAGTCATTCTTAATTTGGGGATTTCATTTAAGCTAAGCTGTAAAACAGTAAGATGGGAAAATGCTGCCATTTCCGTCAACGATCATTTAGGTGGATGTAATTTATATACTTGTGGTTTTATGTGCATGAATGGTGGGGACACGAGCTCTGTAGCAGGAAAAGAACAAATCCTGAGAAAGCTATAAGTTTCAAAACAAAAACCAAAAAACTCCCCGTATCCTGCTTTATTTTTTATCCTCTTGATACTTTTTTGGCTGCCTCCTTTGACTCTGCATTGTGCAAACTGCGTTCATTCTGTGTTCTTATCAGACGCCAGATACATTATATTGCCACTTATAACTGTTTCCTGACCAAGTTAAAACAACATATCAGCCCTAAATGGGGTTTCAGCAAAAAATCTCATACAAACAAGTTATTCTGACCTACAAAGGTGCCCTTGAAACCACTAAACTTCTATTCCTTGATACTGTGTCACTCAGACCTACACCCTGGAAAACTGAGGTGGGTTTTCTCATATTACTGTCAAACTGTGTGGCAGAAAGTATGAAGTGGAAAAGTCTTCCCCAGACCCGATGGTCTTAATAACCATGGAATTTGCCATTCTCCTTGCATTTCTCTTGGTATAGTTAGGGAGAAACAGATTCAGTTCACACCTCCCTTCTGAATCTTCAATATTTATTTTGATTCTTTATGTTAATAAATAAATAAAATCCAGAGACTTAGTTGCAGTATAAAACAGCACAATTCACTGCTGGGGCATAGAATTGATATACTAGATATTTCTCATTTATTAGCTTCATTCCTTTGCCTAGTCTCCTGCAGTAATGTTATTATTTCCCATGAGGGTCACATGAGATTTTTTCCCCTTGCTTGCTTTGTACGTGTCTTTCTGCGTGCGCTTATTTATTTAATAGGCATTTTCCCCCTTTATCTACTACTTATTTAAAGCTTTCACTACACCCATTTGATCTGAATACATTGGCTGTGTACGGCCTGTGCAACCAGGTCTGCTCTTAATGGTGTATTTACACCAGGTTTTCACACAATACCAAAGAGATCCATAACCAAAGTGATTTAGAAGATGATTTCAATGTTCCTTTCCCCAGAACTGCTCTCCCTTTCTCAACAAGTAGGAAATGGCACTGAAGGGAAAGGATTTGCTTGCAACTCTGCTGTAAAAGCACTTTTCTCTCCTTCAAAGCAATCTCCCTGAGGAGCAAAAATTAAACCGGGCTCTCAGAACAGGTACTTACTTTAAGAATAGGCCTTTCTGGCTCCTTTCAGGAACATGGTACTAGTTCACAGACTGCCTTTATGATGTACAGCTCCCTCCCTCCCCTGGTCTACTCAGGAAACATGAACACCCTGTAACTGCAGCCCTTCTCTCTCCTGGCTCTGTCCTAGAGGGCAGTGGGGCAAGTTAGCATGGCCAAATTCCCGGCCATCCCACCTCCCTGCTCTCACTGAGGGGGAGTGGCACACAGCCTCAGTGGCACAGCTTGACCAAAGCTTGGTGTTGCAGGTACTGTGATGCCACCAGCCCCTTCAAATCTGGCACTGAGAAACAATTGTGGTGAGAGGAAATCACTGGCAAATCTGGCCAAGTGCTGAGGGGCAGCATTTCAAGGAGACCAAGTCAAGACTCCAGTGCTCTCTCTCTAAGCAAAACTTCATCACCATCTGCCCCATGCCACGCCCCTGCCACGTGAGTGCAATGGACAACACTGAAATTATTAAAGGCTTCATCTACCTTTGTTTGACACAACGGCTGCGAGGAGCAAAGGAGTTTATAGTTTTTTACAGAATTGAAACATCCTCACATAGTTCTGTAAACTGGCTTATAAAAGTGGTGAAGGCCTCTAAGACTCTGTGAACTCAAACACCACAGAAAAACATTGGCTTAGATACCGCTCTGCCTTACGTGGCTGAAGACTCAGGTCTTGACAAGACTTAAAGAAGTGCTGTCTGGAAAGCTTTTAAAGCAGAATCCTTGCTCCAACCACGTTGAAAAGGTCAAGTGCTTTTTCTTTACCTCCTTGCCTTTCAGAGGCACTCAGGTCTAAACCACAGAGATCTCCATTTTAAGTTTCTACTTGCCTCATTTAGTAACATCATGACTTTTGTCAGCTCAGGAAATTTTTTGGTTTTCAACAATGAAGGAAGACTTAAATACAAAAGCTAATCTCAGCCCTGAATGCAACCAAGATATTCTCAAGGGAGCCTTCTATCCCTTTTAATCTAGGAGAAGAAATGAAAATAGCAAGCATAGCAGCCTAACGGAATTTAACGGAAATAACCAGTCTAAATAACATTTTGCCCTCTTTCCTACTTCACAGAAAACAGTCAGTCAGTCAAAAATAACATTTCGTGTTTACAGACAATCCCAGCAAGATCTCCAAACTCACCCTTTCCTCCAACTGAGAGCCACAAGCCAAAGTTGACTCCTCTAGGAAGAACAGGCAGTTGGTCAGCCCATCGCAGTCGGAAACGGCAGCAAACCTGCCCATATGCAGCTGCTACCCACTCCCCACAGCTGTCCTCAGCATGTGGCAAACAAGACTGGCTTCTTCTGGCTGCACTCTTCAAACTGTTGAAGAGCAACCACCAGCCAGGCACTGTCTCCCCAGCTGACAGGTTGGGAGGAAGAGAAGCGCTTCGATTATGGAAAATGTACGGGCACCCAGCTCCTGCTTAGGTGCCTGACATCCATCAGTTTCACCCAGTATATTTTCAGGTTGTAGGAATCTGGAGAGCCTGCTTCTGAGGGACCTTATCAGTAACTGTCAATATAGTCTGAAAGGAAAACGAAGCTCGCTTCCAAGAGTCACCTCTGGCAATTTTTTCCCACTCCAGGTTTGAACAAGCCATCTGCAGGAAAATCTAAGCAGTCTATTATCAGCCTCCTGACACACATAGTTCTTTAACTGATGCTTCTACCAACAGGTTATATTATAGGCTTTACATATCTGTAAGTCCTTTAGAAATAATGGAAAGAAAGGACAAGTTAGACCCATTTTGCCAGGCCTGTAGGAAAAGATTTCCATCACTGCAATTCCTGTAATAAATTTTGTTTTCTGCAAGAACACTGCTGTTGAATACTATTTTTCAGTGTGGCCAGGGGCCTTCACTAATTACAAAACTGCTCTTTGGCTCTTCAAAGCTTTTCCTTTACACCCCTAGGAAGAGATTATCAGTGATTCATGGAGAGAAGAACCCCATGTAGCCCCACTATTTACTAAGCTCTTCACCAACCATTCACATATCAAACTTTGTACATGACATGCAAGATAACAGAGGCAAGCCAGAAGGGAAGAGCACACATAGCAGTTGCTAGCATGCTGAATTCTATTTCCTTTAGCCAAAAACCTCATGAGGCAGCTGTATGGTGCATTAGAGAGAGCTTTACACAAACACCCTTTCTTACAGCAGGAGTTTCTTTGAGGCTATCTTAGAGTTCACATTGCAGACCAGATCAAAAGATGTTTTCCTCCATTTTAATAGAGAAATCTGAGACAGATTGTATCAGGAAAGAAAGGGAGTAAAAGAAAGACGGAGAGGTTACTTGGCAATTAGGCGATCTTGATTATTTCCTTCTTGTCTTGCTAAATCTTTCAGCTGGCTATTGGGTGGAAATGATTTTCTATTCTATTTGACACTGGCTTCACAGCTAATTTGGTTTCCATCTATCTACCTAATCCATTTTATCTATCAGTTCTAATTCAGTCCTATCCCTGCTTTTATTTGCATGCTTCCCATAAGCGTAAACAACAAGAAGTATATTTTCTTCTTATATAGAGGAAAAATAAGCTTGTTTTTCAGGTGAAAGGCACAAGAGCAAGAGCAAGGTACTTTTACTTTACTCTTTCATTCCCTTAGGGAGGTCACACAAGGATGCAGGTACCCTCCTTGACAAGGCAAAGGTTTTAGTACATGCACCAGAGAACTCCAGTGTACAAATCCAAGTCACTGGGAATGCTGTGTCATCTGTGTCACTCTACCTGATCAAGCATATAATGCAGCTACACACTGAAGTGGCACATCCTCACAGAGAAGTTAGTAGCTCTCTAAGGAATCTGAACATCAGATCAAAGCCTTTGAAATGGGCCATGCATCCAAGGGACAGATGGAGAAGACAGTGGCAGATAATGGCAATGTGTCCCTCGATAGCTGTTTCTGTGAGCAGGTCTGCTGCCAAGTTCTCAACCAGTGGGCGCTTCTTCAGTTGTGAGGGCTCACTTCCAGACAGGGGAGCTCCAGTCCCCATGGTATACCTGTGACAAAGCCATGAATCACAGTACAGGCAGCTCAGACATCTGGATAAGTATTTCTCATCTTCAAAGGAAAAGTATTCTCATCAACACATCCACTGGACTTAGTGGCCTTCTTCACAGAAGTCACGTTCATACTACCTTGCCCTATATATTAAAGGAAGCATCAAGTCTCAGGGCAGAGAAGTTTCAAGTGCTTAGTCAAAACTCAGCTGTGACTAACAGTGTGCTTTTCCATGGCCTTGGAAACCCTGTGGCTCACAATGTGCATGATAGCCACGATCACATGGCTCTTATTTCACATCTGCTATTGCTGCAGCACATCTGCCATATACAACCAACTGTATATGAATCACTTCCTCCCTCTGGTGTAAGAAGCAACCTGAGGTCCTCAGTTTGAAAGGAAGAGAAGCACAAGGTATTACATTAAGCCTTTGATTCATAATTAAGTAAGCCCTGAGACTCATCTGGGAATTTTGCCAGACAACTTTACACACTAGAACAGGAACTTTGGGAAACTCATTTATGGTGTCACCCTGAAAACTAGAGGCATCTCCAGGATGCAGTCTCCCAGAGCAGGAGCTTTTCTTCTGTAGAATGACCACTTTTTTATAATAGTAGCTAGCCACTGCTAGAGACACTTAGACAAATCAGATCAGAAAAAGAAAGAAGATTAAATAATTCCATCTATTACCATATTGGCTTCAGTGGATTCCTGAGAACCTGAGGAAAGGAAATGCTGTGGCGATTCTTGCCCTATCCCTTGCTAACTTGTATTTTGAGATGTCCTCCTTTCTTGTTCAGACCCCTAACTCCTTAAACACTCTCTCTCTGTTTTGCTGGGGCTGCTGCCTTCGTTAGAAAGATTTTCAGCTTTGATTAATTATTGAGCCTGTACTGCTGAGGGCTTTCTATTCTCCAGTTCTCATTACTGATGCCTTGCAGCTTGTGTGCTTCACTGGTCCCATTGCAGGATTTGATGGATGCACCCGTGAAGTTTTGCTGCCTGCAAAGCCAGTCTTGCCTTTTGCTGATTTTGTTTGGTGGGCAGGGAATTTCGCCCTTGGCTACAGTGAGCAGTAAAGCATACGCACTGGGCAAAGTGTTATTGTTATTATTACGGTGGAAGCAGCATGAAATTCTTGCTTCTTTGCTTTCTGCATTTTTCCCCTTTAAATCTGTTTCAAAAATTCTCCCCAGCGGCCATTTTATTCTCAAAGTTGCTGCATCTTCTTACAGAAGATTCACCAATACATTGCTCTCTCATGGGAGACCAATATTCTTTCTGGTTGTTTGCTTTAATCTGGAATGAAAAGCTATGCATAGCAAAAATATGTTTTTTTTTGTTTTGTTTATGCTCCTTGTGCTTGGCTGCATAATCATGGCTAGGGTTGACCGAAACATTTTTCTTTGTTTTGATGAAATCAAACTCTTATCTGTGATAAATCAGACTTAAGACAAGGGTCTGATGCTCTATGAAAGATGTAGCCTGATGGGAGTGCAGAGCCTGTGGCAGGTCCTGTGTCACAGCTTCCATGAAGCCCTGGAGGAAGAATTTTTTTACAGTGAGGGTGGTAAAACACTGGAACAGGTTGTCCAGAGAGGTGGTGGATGCCTCATCCCTGGAAATGTTCAAGGTCAAGTTGGCTGAGACTCCGAGCAGCCTGATCCAGTTGAAGATGTCTCTGCCTATTGCAGGGGAATTGAACTACATGGTGTTTAAAGGTCCCTGCCAACCCAAACTATTCTATGTAATCAGACATTTATGAGGTTCTTTTATTCTGTTCCAGCATTACTGTGCATCTTATGCCCTGATAGCTCTGCCTTCAGGCACCGTGAAGAAAGAAGCGGTATTTAAGATCTGGTGTGTTTGAAAGCACCCAGGGCCTGATACAGCCCTGGGATGGCCAGACAGGATCCTGCGAAAGGGGCTGGGATAGCTTAAGGCTGGGCTGGGACATCAGCCTGCAGGTGGGGCTCAGAATCAGTGCTGGTGAGGGTATCCAGGGTCAGACACAGCCCTGCGACGACTGGGCAAAGCCATGGTGAGGGAGCTGGGCTGCAGCCAGGCTGGGACATCAGCTGCAGGATGGAGGTCTGGATTAACAGTGTGCACAGCCAGGCACAGCTCTGCCTGAACCAGACAGGCACTCTTTGTGCGATGTAGGTTGGGCAGCAGCTGAACGGTAAAGGTTCAGTTTAAGAGCAACTCACAGAAAAGGAGACTTGTCCTGTAGAAGCCTCTGACAGTGTTTTCTGAGGCACTCTGTCCAAGGCCACCAAAAGAAGTGGGGCCATCCTCACCTGCACAGTCTCAAAGCTGGCTCTGAGTCCCAGCAGCCAGACCTCTGTGAGGAGGGATGTTGTCAGCATCCCCTTCATTTTCCTCCTGCCTCTACCCTTTGTTGGAAAGGTCCTGGAGCAACTGTCTGTGGCCAGCTTGAAAAACTCATACATCTTTCACTTTGCAGCAACAATGGGAACAAAAAAAGAACTAGATGAAAGACTAAAATAAATAGCTTTGACACAGATAATCAGTTGGCTGTGCTTCACCATCACCTGAAGTTGTGTAACTGTGTGGGCATGATCTTAGCAAATACAAAGGACTGAAACCCAATTTAACTACCCCTGTGGATCAAGTCACTACTCCAAGGGCAGGAAAACACACACAGACAAGCAGTGCTGGATGACTTCTTAAGCCACAGAAACTCATTAGCCCAAGCAGATGACATACATACAGTCAGAGGTAAGAGTGGGAACTCTCATCCCCTCTCACAGACATGGAGGTATCACACATGTACATGGCCTCCTTTCTTTCCTTACTACTTCCCAATTCAAGTATTCCCCCACTATAATTCCCTTGGCTGCTTTTAACCCATCCTGCACACTGAAAACAGTTTATCAGAAACATCTGTCTTGAACCTAATGTAAAGTCAGAGAGGGTGGTTAGGTTGTGTTTTGTTTCCAAGGTAGAAAAGGAGTATTATTAAAACATTGCAAATGCCAAAGATCGGGTTTAGATCCATCTGATACAGCACACCTCTAGTCTCCCTCCCAGCACTTGCTGCGACTATACAGGAGAAGAACAAGAAAAGAAAGCCAACAGTAAATCCATGATAATTTAATCAAGGGACTGAACCCTTCACAATATTTGCATCAACACTATTTACCCCAACACTCCAGCAGACAGCACTGCACAGCTGCAAACACCAGAAACACAGGCTTGTGCTCTGCATGCTGTAAGCACAGCCTGATGCATGTGGAGAACCACAGCTGACAGAATGCGTGGGGACGAGGCTCAGGAAGCAGGTCCCACACGACAGAAAAATCCCTGTCAATCACAGCAACAACCTTCATTTCCTCATTTGTATCTCGCTGGGTTTGGAGCAAGGCTAACCATAAACCTGCCCCTGACACTGCCCTTTGAACAGGCTCACAGGTCTGCACCCAAATGGCTCTTCTCTGCTCAAGGAGTGATTGGAGCCCTGAGGATTCCTAGCCACAGCAAAATGCTTGTAAATCCCCTGCCACCACCATTTCTGCACTAGAGCAGGATGACTGTGCCCTGCAACTGTGCACTGACAAGGCTCAGCATCTTTCTTTATTTTAAAGGCACATGGCAGCTTTCATCTGCAAGTCAATATTGGTGAGAAAGTCTTCTGGGATCCAAAATAAGTAGCATAGCTTTTCAGACACAGCAGCATTGTGATGGCATATTAAAAACCTATGTGAATCATAAATCCCATTTCTTTAGGAACTGAGTCCCATCAGGGCACAAGGCTGAGGGGAAAATGAGCTATTCTGCATATAGCTAGGAGATGATGATGATCTATGTAGGTAAGACACAGACATTCTGTTGTGAATTTTTTGTGACTGTTGCTATTTTTTAAACAAAAATTTAAAATAATGGCTTAGGCTTCCCTGTCACACACCAGAGAAAAAATGCTGCTACTATTAATAAAGGTGCAAACAAATTTTTTGCAAGCTCTGCATAGAACTGCGTTACCCCGACTGAAGAATAAAAATGAACAACAAATTTCTTACACACAGGATAATCACATTGCTGAAGCAAACCCTGCCTCTCCTAAGGTTGTGAGCAAGCAGAAGGCTGGAGTGTGTGTGTGTGAGCAGCAGAGTATGTGAGTATGACAGAGACTGAGTTGCTGTGTGCTGAGCAGCAGGACAGAACAATAGTTGATCTCATCCTTGGGATAGCAAGCTACAGAAGCTTGAGGGAGTCAGACTGCTGGCATGCAGGAGTAGGAACATTAATCCCAGAGTGCAGGCAGTGATGGACGGCAGGTGAGCAGATGGGAAAGCAGGTTTGGAGTGCAGAGACAGCGGCTTGGAACAAAACCTGTTTGAGGTCTGGGCAAACACAGCTCGGCAGAATAGGGGCAGCAGTACCCAGGGAATCAGTCTGCAGTAGCTTACCCCGCTCCCTTTCAAGGTAGCAAGTTAGCCAGCATTCCTGCATGCCAACAATCTCACCCTCTTGGTCTTGCAGCTTTGTCTTCTGCACTTCTCAGAACAAAAGGTTTCCAATTTTATGCATAAGCCAGGGCATCTGATCAGCTCAGAAACCTGGACTTCATCCAGTTTGAAATCCACTGGGAGCAGGACAGCCCAACTCCAAAGGTGCCTGGATGCCAAGATTCTCAGGCTGAAGTCCTTCTCCTTATTTCCCTGAACACCATCCTCTCTCCCTCCTGCCTCACAGTTGGTTTGGAAAGAGTTATTTGTGTAGCTCTTGGACCCTGATCAGAAGCTGAGCTGGGGCCTAGCTCCATCTGTCCAGGTGGCCCCTTTGCAGCAAGATACTGTCCCACGTGTCCTATATGCATCCATCAGATTCAGGCCTTTGCCAGCTTGGCTCTGGGAATGAATCACTGCACTCTCTTTATTTGAAAGGCAAGCTTGTGCCAACCACTCCATGGTCCTCTAGACACGTGCTCTCCCTGGGTACCTGGTACTTTCACAGTCGCCATAGCACTTGCTGAGCCCTGCATTTGTCTGCGTGAGATCCACAGAACTCTATCCATCCTGGTTTCTGCTGCAGAATATTTTAGAGTAAAACACAGGAACAACACTTTCTTTAGTCCACAACCTATATTTTTAACTCCCTGTCCCTGTCCTGGAATCCTCCACAGTGAAGTTTCAAGGGATCAACAGAAGAAGAAAAAAAGCCTCTGCTTTTCTGCCACCTACAAATGAAAAAAATCTCACCATTTTTAACCTGACAAAAACATACCACAGCTGGACTGGGGAAGCCCTTCTCCTTGAAAGAACCACGCAGGCCAGTCCCCCACCTCACTGTATCTCAGGAAAAGAAAGAAAAAATGGAAAATCATCCTTTTTTTTCCTTGGCAAGGCTCTAGATGGGGACAACTTGCTGCATATTTTCTGCGAGGAGAAAGATAAAAATCTCAGCTATTTAAGTCTGCGTGCATTTGTCTTCGACACAAAGCTGATAGCACTTTAGCACACACGCCGCGTACAACTGTATCCGCAATTAATGAATACTTGCATCATAAGTACATTCAATGGGAAAAAGGGATCCTCTTCTCCACTTTTAGAGATTGGGGGGAGGGGGAGCCTGAGGCGGTGGTGGTGTTGGGGGAGGGTGCGGGGAAGGAATCATGCAGTGTGCAACATGAACCAGTTTGCTTGAGGCTGCCAGAACACTTGAGCGGCAGAGGGAGGGCTTTAATTTGTGCAGTCCTGGTGCCCTCACCCAACACCAGCCATGGTCCCTGCTGAGCACAAGTGGCCAGAAGGCTGCCAAAGCTCACTGAGCACCCTGGCCAGGGAGCAGGGCTGGATGCTTCCTTGGCTTTGTCTGTAAGAGACAGTGCCCCAGCAGATAGACACCCTAGTCTGAAACAGCAGAGCAGTGTGGAGAGGGAATCCAGCTGCTCTCACGGCTCCTCTGGCTGCACCCCTCCTCTCTGTGCCAGTCTCTTCTTGCCTGCCTCACACACAGTTTGCTCATTCACTTGCTCACACTCGCTCCTTCCTTTCCTCCCTCCCTCCAGCAGTGTCAGGGAGACAAGTGAAGGTTACTGTTTGGCATGTTTGTTTTTGCATTATTTATCTTGTAGAGGACAGAATCAGACATCTAGAGGACGGTCTTAGGTCACATGTGAATCCTTCCAAATGGGACTCAATAGCACAACCAGCCAAGTAGAAAACAGACTTGGACAGCCCCATGGAGGGAGGCAGCATTTGGAAAGGGATGTTGTGCATCTATCTGGCCAAGGTACCTGGCAACACCACAGGTCTGCCTGTGACTCCACCTTCCTCATTTCTTCTCATTCTTTTCCAAACACTCCTAAAAGTGGGTACTTTTTTTTCCTCCAGAATTCAGAGGTATTTCAATACTGTATTTGCTTCATACACAGAGGGCTGCAGGGAGCTGGGATCTCCCCTCTACCCCAATTCCCTGCAACACTTCCTGAGAGAGCAGCTGCTCCCAGAGTAGTCACACACATCTCAGAGTAGCCATAGAAATCTCCTAGGCGAAGTTCTCTTGCCTGGTCCCTCTGGGGCTGGAATACCCCACAAGCAGTGCTCCTGTGGGTGCCCCTCAGCGCTGTCAACTGGGGGAGCCTGGCACTCACAGATTAAGAATCCTTTGCTCACACATCATCCAACTCTGTTTCTCTCTGACTCCTCCAGTATTTAATAACAAATAGCTATGCCATACCTCAACAGAACAGAGATTTTGTGCTACCTATTTTCCCCATATTTTCCAGCACATCTAAGTCTCCCTCAATTTCTTATTGAAAATGAAATGGGGACAGTTCTGCTTATACAGCTGGAGATAGTGATCACCAGTATACAGAGACTGACTTATCAAGCAGATTCTTAATGCCATAAAATCAATGGGTTTAGAAATTCTATTATCTTGCCTCTAATAGAACGCACCAACTAGAGAAACTTCTTGCCCTTTTTCTTTTTTTAAAAGCATACTTAAATATAGCATTACTGCTGTCCAAAAACAAGCTTTGCCCACGGTCTTCTAGTAGAATATTACACCTGAGTAAAGGAACAGACAGGCTGCATAGCAAAACAGAAAGGACAGCTTCTTTCTGGGCTTTTCCAGCTATTCTCTTACAGGCATCTGGGGCTGCTGGATCTCCAGATTGGACAGCGGTGATCATTGCATACTATGAAGGGTGCAGGACTCTAAGAAAATTACTTTTGCAAGAACCAAATGCAACAAAATCAAATATACGGCAAGTGCGAACCAGAAAAAGCTGCCTGAAAGCAGGACACTAGCAGATCCAGGTGAGCGAAGCAGGTTTGGTATGCATGTTCATAGGTCCAAACGTCCAAACAAATAAAGAGAACACAGAAAGGAAGGTCTCTGTGTAGAACAGAGAGAAGAGAGGTCAGGACACTGGCGAATGATGGGAAATAGCTGATTCTCTAGTAAAAATCAAGCAGGACATAAGAAGTCAGCCAGATAAAACATAAGGAAGGAATCAGATGGGACACAAATAAACATCTGCAGCAGCTGGATAGGACGGTAAGGACAAATCAGACATGAAATAAAACGATGCTTGGTTGAGGGCCATTCAGTGGGACACAAAGGACTTGATTTTTCCTTATATTCGGCCTCCAACTATTGACTATTTGTACTAGGTCCCTCAAACTCCACAAAGTGTTGTAAACAGTTCTTAATTGAAAATTAAGTCTCTTCCTTCAGTAATCTTCTTACACTGCCCTCCCTACTTCCTCCACCCATCAATAAAACCCCAGCAGAAAAGGTAGGTGGTGGCTTGGCAACTGGATATACAAATGTGCAAATCTGGAAGTTATTTTTTTCTAGTTTGGCAACCTAAGGAAGAAAAAAACCTGAAGAAATCATTTCCACTCAGTGTGATTCAGTATTGCCATTTGTAGCCTGGTGTTGCTGAGTCACACCCAAGGCTGAGTGAGATGTGGTGAAGGCAAGGTGCAGGGTAAGTGCTATCATCCTCCACACCACCTCCACCTCCAAAGAAAATGGACTCCAGATAAGTTAATGCTTTGCTCTGGGTCGTATCACTGGAGAGCCATTGTGCATGCTCTGAAGGAGCATGATTTAATCATGGAATAAATCCAAAAGGGAGAGGTGTTTTGACCCGATTAGCCTCTCACGGCAGCATGCTGCACTATAAATTGTTCTCAGGCAATAAACAGTGATGCCTTGTATTGGAAACACCAAATACTTCTAGCTAACGAAGGAGGTGTGTGGGTTTGAAGACAGGCATTTCAGGGAACAACCAAGCAATCAGCCAAGGAAGAAGACAGTAACAGACTGATCAAGATACATTTTCTGTAGCCTCACAATCAATACATATAGAGGCAGTTTCTGCAGACAGCTTGTGAAGTACCACTTGTATGTTATTTAGCTTTGATGTGCCTTGCTGCATCAACATTAAAAATGCCTTGTGATCATGAGACCTGATTTCCACTTCTCATCCAGTCATGCAAATGTTTATAAAAGAAAGCTTTCATTGCTGGTTTGCTCTACCTGATTTCATTCAGAGGAGAGGCAGTTTAGGTGGGAGTAGACGAAGACAGAAATCCATGAACAGCCAGAATAAAAATGAGACTGCCTCTTCAGACTTAGGTTTGTTCAACCAAACTGAACAAATCAAAATTTGGATCTGGACACCTTGCAGGCTTTGTAGAAACTCAGGCCCATGTCCTCTGTGATTAAATCCACCCCCTACTCCTTCCTGGAGATATCTTCTGAGCTGAGATCTGAGAGAGAAGCCAGTCCCCTTGCATGAAAAACATACAAGTTAAAAAAGGTTCTTTGAAGAAGAGAATTTAAAGCGATGGACAGCTTCTAAAGCAAGAGCAGTCAAACAGCAAGATCATTTGTTCTGGATATAATAACGCCTTGCCTTCCTCTCTGTTATCATCAAAAGCTTCTGTGTTTGTGGGAGAAAATCTCTCCCCCACCACCAGCTCAGTCCTTCCTGCCGTGAGGTCACAGCCCTGTCTTTGCGACACAGCTGTCTGTTGCTGGGGTAGTGTTTGTGCTTTCACAAAATCAGCACAGCAATGACTTCACAAGCAAGGTCGTGGAGGAGCAGATGGGCTTGGGAAGAGGGAGGGAGACAGACCCCTTGTTTAAACACAAATAGCGGTGATAATTAATTAACCAAAGTAGCAGGGGAAATTATGAAAAACATGTGAAAGGTAAATGGATTTCTGTTTAGCTGTCTTTCCCAAGAGGCTAAATGTCTCAATTGCAGAAGGGAGATCTTTACAATGAACTAACGAAACAAGGACGTTTTCATCTGGTTTCTTCAAGTGGACGCTCCTGGAAAAAGTACGAACAGAGCCTACACTTTACCATCCTTCTGTCTTGCCTTCTCATCTCCACTCGTTGACCTCAACTAAAAGATCAATATTTTCTATCAGAACCTTGAGTCCGTATATCTTTTCAGCATACAAGTGCTGTGGTGGGAACAGACAATTATTTAGACAGGAAGTTTATTGTTCTGCAGTGGCTTAACAGCAAACATGCTTGGTTGATAAAAGGAAACTTACGCATTTATTCTTCTCCTGACTGCCGAAGCCAAAAACTTGTCTTTGGAGCTGACCAAGGTGGCCTTTTAGTTTCTTGAAACACATAAGGTTTGTGTGCTAAGGAATCTGCAGCCCAACTATGCCCTTACTTCCACTTATGCTTTTAGCTTTTGCCATAGCAGTGCTGGTTCTGCTATATCTGCTGTACGCCTTCATGTTGTTGCCAGTCATCAGATTTCATTCTAAAACAGGAAAGAGCAGGTTACCCAGGTAAGATCAAGGCAATCATCTCAATGTGCAAGTGAATCCATGGAATACCTCTGAAGAACTTGGGCAGCATTAAGTGCAAGAGTTGTTCTTTCTTCATCATCCCTTCTCAGTACTGTATTTGTGTCACCCATACAGGTCAATATACATTCATCCATTCAAGATTTAAAGGAAAAGAGAGCATCTTGTATATATTCTCTTCTTATTCTGTGAATACACAATTCTGCCTTTGACATTTTCAGTGACAGCAGAGACCCTTAAAAAAAAGAATAAAAAATTTCTGTGCTTACAAGAGTAGGAAACCTTACCAGAAAATAAGGCGTTTTTGTGACTGGAAGTTCTTTCATGAAGTTTGGAAAAGCAAACAGCCAAGAAACACTATTCAGACACATCAAAATGAGTTCAAGGAAACTTCTACAAGAAAAGTAAAGGTCTTGGTTGGTTTTCTTCTACCTACTGGCCTCTGTCCATCCAGCAGCTCTGTTTTCTACTTTTGAGCTGTGAACCTAACACAGACGTTGTCACATCAAACATAAGCACCCAGATTCACAGAACAATTGCTGAGATTGAAAAGTGCCACTGGAGATCATCTAGTCTGTCCCCTTTGGTCAGAGCGAGGTTAACTAGAATGAGTTGCTCATGGCCATGTCCAGTTTTTAATGTTCTTTCCAAGGATGAAGACTCCATAACTCTCTAAGCAGCCCGTTCCAGTGTCTGAGCAACCTTGCAGGGAAGAAAAAAAACAAAAAAACCCCACGATTTTCTTACATTTAAGTGGAATTTCCTGTCTTGCACTTCGTGCCCACTGCCTTTTGCACCTTCTCCGGCTGCCTCCAGTTTTCAATCCACTCTGCGGTCCACTCATCTAGTTCATATTTCGTCAGTGAGTGGCTTCACAATGAAATCAGTTATCTCCCTCAGTATTCATGCAAACATCCTGTCAGGTTTCATGGACCTGTTTGCATCCAGTTTGCTTCAATATTCTGGTACTGCTCTGCTAGGGGTAAGTTGTCATTGTGCCAGTTTCTCCACTGCTCTGAGCAATCTGAGATTCCTGAAGGGAAATCTTCCTAGTAAAAATCAAGGTGATGGTGGCATTAAGTACCTTGGTCATTTGCAAATCTTTTGACACCAGGTCCCTGCTCCACTGAGCCCTGGCTCCGCATTTTCCTACAGAGTGTTTTTACAGAAACCTTGCTGTCTGCAGGGTTAAATTAGCTGATACTATTATTTGAAGAGGAGCCCCACCTTGTACGTATCATGGCGAGCCATGCTGGTTACGGCTGTCTTTTTTATCAACGTAGCTAATTCATGGTCTGGGGGTAAGTTACTGCTGCCTCCTATCAGATAATTAGTCAGTAAATCATTCAACCAACTACAAGGTATATAGCAAGGACAATGTTTCCAAACCATATTATCATCAGACAGTTATACTGCACTTTATCACAAAGGGTTCAGAAGATTTACATATACCCTGTAGAATACTGGCCTTTTTTTACACCTGCTGCTAAAGTGCAGCCCTCTTTGGAGCAGGATGGCTGTGTTTTTTAAAAAGTCATGTTATAGAATAAGCTTATCACAGGAAATTGTGCAGAAGACTTCGGTATCTACTTGGCATTTTTAAAAGAGTTCAAGGAGAATAAATGGTCTAAGGTGGAATTTTGCAAGGAGACTGCAGCTAAAAAACAGTCCTTTCAGGTATTAGATACAGGGTAGGTTACAGTAACATGGCTTTTCACAGGGGTTTGCAATTATAGTGCTAGAAAATACAGTGTAAAATAACAGTTCTGCAATTTCTTCACGTTTCAAACTGAGTTTTACTGCATCTTTTTGATACATTGCCATCCAAGCACAACCAAACACCACCTCTAATTTAAGCCTGATAAGACAGCTCCTGTGAAAGCCACCAAGAAGAACTAAGAGAGCTGGAGTCCTTTTGTGGTCTCAGAAGAGAGCTTGAGTCCCTTTTGTGGCTAGTTTTGGTCATAAAAGGAGATGAGGCAAAATCATTGTGTGGCTGTGGGGCCTCACCCAGCTGGATTAAGTTGTGCAATACTGGGGATGCAGCTAGTGATGGAGTGGGAACAATGCTAATATCTAATTTTTGCAAACAGGCACCATCCATGACCAGTTCCCACTTTTATGCAAAACACATGCCCTCTTATGTCACATAACTTTAAAATCATAGAAGCGTTTATGTTGGAAAAGACCTATAAGATCATTCAGTCCAGCCGTAAACCTAACACTACCAAATTCCACTAAACCATGTCCATAAGCACCCTATCTAAGTATCTTTTAAATACCTCACAGATACTTCACAGAATATTCTGAGTGGGAAGGGAACTTTTTGAAGGGAAGATCTCCCAGGATGTGAGGAGCTCTGTTTTACCCTTCTGCTACAAACCTTCTAGGCTTGGTTCAGTTACCCTCATAGAAGTCATCTGATTTGCCTTAGTTCACATGAGGTATCTGCACAAGGACAGCAAATATGACATCAGATCTGTGGGAGACCTCCTCTATTCAGAAGCAGCCAGGACATCCTTGGGCATCTCAAAATGTAGCAGATGATTTCTGGTGTGTCAGCATCAGTGTTTCAGTTCAGAGCATAAATGTGTAAATGAAGTGAATTACCAGATCATCCCCACTCCTTGAGTGTGGGTTGTGGAGCTATCTAGAAGGCCACAGCCTGGATTTTTCCTATTGAAAATAAGGTACACATCATATGTACTCCACCTGCTAATGGATATTCAATTCAAACCTAGATCTAGCTCAAAGCAACCCCCCTTGAAGTTTTCACATTCAGGTTGTTTGTCCTGATGTTTCAATTCTACAGTCTGCTCTTACAGGTCTACATCATTCCTAATGCAGATATAGGCAAATCGATAGTCCAAGTCCTTAAGTAGACTATCCTAATTGCAAACTGGGATAACTGTTCTGGTCTAACCATAGAATATTGTGTAGATAAGTAAATTCAAGATACAGGGTGCTCTGACACTACTGGAATCAAAGAGGCGTGTTTGAAGAGAACAGGAACTGGAAGAATCATCATGTAAAGAAATGGAGTCAAATCAAGGGTTCAGATTTCCATGTATGCCTGAACAGGTCCTTAACAAAGGCAAACATATTAGCAGTGGCAGTCCCACTGCTGACATCAGCATCATGACTGTGCTGCTCCCCATGCCCTCTCATGCTTTCAGTAATCTTTAATTGAAAATGACATTCTTGATGTTAAAAAGAACAATATGTATTGAGTGGAGGAGAGGTGGTTTTTACCTTCCACTCACCAAAAATGATGTCTCTCTTGCTGGCTTCCCTCCTCTGATCCTTGCCTGCTTTCCTCCTGAGATATAGCTACACACACGCATGCTTCCTCCTCTTTGAAGAAAACCTGCTCTTCCCTCAAGCTCTTTGATAGCCTAAATTGAAGTTTTCCAAGCAGAATTAATACCACCTACTTGTAGAGCGGTCCCACTTCACTTGTGCCACTGAGGGAAGACTGAATGAAGAATGACCAACTAAATATGACTATCAGAGTTTCTTCAGCAAAAGAGAAGTCCCACTTTCATCATCATCTTATTGTGTATCTTCATCCTCTTCCCTCCCTGCCTATCCTATGGCAAGTCCACTGAAACACATCTTGGAATATCTATATTCTAGTTTTCTGCTAATCACCTTTTAGGGCTAAAAAATTACATCCAAGTACACTTCCAGGACAGTCTAGATCCATTTCTCTTAAAAAAAAAAATGCTATGAAATGGTAAATATATTGGGATGGAATGAGATACTTCCTGGAATAGAAAGAGAGCTGCAGAATCAGGGTTCCACAGCTGGGTATTCAGCATAGTATCTACAAACCCTATTTAGAAACAGGCAATGGAAGAACACTTACTCCCACCGTACACACCCTACTGGCTGAGGGCAGAGGTGACAGCAACCACAGAAAAAGTGCTTTTAAGAGATCCAGTAGAAGCTCTTTGGGAAAACTACACAAAAATGACACTCCAAAGACCTGAATTCCTTCCTCCATCAGAAGTTACATAGTGGAAGGGATAAAATGCCTTTTGGAGGATGCCCCAGAACAGATATTTCAGGTCTGTTGTGCTTAAACATTACCATTTTCTTCAAGAAGGAACACTTCTCAGAGATGCAATACAGTGGTTCCCATGTGTGGTGGAGTGTAAGAATTCAACTTCCCCTATGGCCTGTTTCTCCCATTCAAAAAATCCTAAGGTGACTTTTTACAGGAGCTGGTGCCATGCAAAAGCAAAGGAAGCTGGAGTCAGCAGGGCACCGCTGAAGTGAGATGAGTGATGCCAAGCAGTCTGCACCATGCACCTAGCCCTTCACTTCTCATCACCAAAACTACCAAAAGACAGTCAAATGTTTTCAGACATGTGTGCTAAAATTCCCCCAGCCTCCTCAAAACACACTAACATCAAGCAGTGATGGACTTGTCACCGCTACACCAGCGGCAGCTGAAAAATTCCCTTATTACAGTTTCCTACAACCACGCACAGTCAGTGCCTATGAGGTCAAGAATAAAACCCCTCAAAATTGTTGGCAAAGCAAATAAACTGGCACCAAAGCTTGAGACTATGAAACAGCATTGCTATAAAGCCCTGATGTGCTCAAATCAGGAAGATACAAAACCTGGTTACAGTAGCAGCTACATACACAGTTTCTCTCTCTGCTGTTAAAAAATGCAGGGAATAAAAACAAAAGAGAAAGGGAAAATACATTTAGAAAATTAGCCTTTGAATCCTGTCTGTTTGTGTGGCTTTTATTGCTGTTATAGGTCTGCCTCTGTACAAACAAAGATACTGGCTATTAACGCTATAAAGTATTTTTCACTGCTGAGTAGCCAGGTTTTGTTGAGATCCAACACTAAACTATTACACACCTTCCTGTGAATCAAGTGGGCTGCGATTCAGTTTCCTACATATAGGCAGCTGATGCCATCGTAAGGACCACAGGGTACCCTGCTTGGGTGTCCTGAATAGCACAAGCAATCTATTATCTGTGCTGGCCTTCAGTGGTGTCTCAGATACCCCAGAGTGTGTAAACCAGTAGTAGATACCTGCACATAGGTAACCCAGCCACCCACGTCCTGACCCATTTTGTTCACAAGCTCCAGAACACTGAGTTTCTTTGCCAATATCCTACACTGCTCATTCATCTCCTATGGAAAAGAGAGGAGAATAGTTACTGGTAAAATTGGTAGATTATAAGGATTTGGGCTTAGGGGGGGTTGACAGAAGAAACTGCCGTGGCCAGGTGGGTTCAAATTGCTCTGTGCACAACTGTCCATTTTTTCACATCACAGCTTGAAATTCAGATAACACACACTGGCTCAAAAGACAGAGCTCTTCAGCTTAACACTCTACCCTCAAATAACCCAAAACCTCAAGTTACTAGAGTCCGAGGGTTACAGAAGAGCAAAATAGTAGGCTATGAAGAATTACAGAAGGGAAGCCTGCTTGGGCCACAAGGGGTGCAAGGGTCAGCTACCCAGTACACGCCCTTTATCGCTGCTAAATCAGTTTTCTGTTCTTGGGGTATTCTTTTGCTTTTTTCATGAGTAGCCCATAGACAGTCTGTGTGAAAATACAGTTTTCCTGGGAGTCTGGGGTTTTTAGTTGCTTGAGGGTGTCTGTATGAGTGCTTCCACAACCACAACTGTGTAGGCAGTGGTTGTAGGTACTGTGGTAGCTCTGTGCTCTTCTAAATGCACTGCTTGAGGACTTGTGAATGTTTGTGTGCAACCACATGTGCCCTGCTTTCACTGCTAGGATAGACATGTGCATTTATATTGGGAAAAAATGCCTCCCTCTTATCTACTAGAGCGTTGCATAATGCAAATCCAGCAGCAGCAGCAGAAGGATGCAGATTCCTCCAGCCTCTCCTCATCCTCCACTCTTTCCCTGCTGTCACTCAGATGATAATGATCTGTGTTGTGGGCATTTGCTGGAAAGCTTAAATGTAACCATTATTTTTTAGGTTGCTGGAATTGAGGTGGGCGTCAAGGACTCCAATGAATACAAATAAGCTCAGATCCAAGAAAACTCCATCTTGTCTAATCTTCACTAAGCAGTAATCTGGGAGGCACCTGGCTTGCTCTCATTTTGTATGGAAGGAGAGCAAGCAGACCACAGTGTCAGCATTGCTGAAGTCTGGATTGATCTCACCTGTTTGCATCCTGAGGTCTCCTAATTCTTCTCTACCTCAATAGCTATAATCTGTCCCGGAAAGTAATATTCACAATGAGACAACTCCTCCTACGCATTGTTGGAGCAGCAGATGCAAAAATTTTTTTCATCCTTATCAGGTCCACAAATGTGTGTTCAAAACAGACACAAATCCAAGCTGCAAGGCTGGGAATTTTGTCAGAAACTTCTCCAAATTTCAGATGCAGAGGCTGCATTTGAACCCATTAATTAAGCTTGCTTCTTTAAATACAGAAGTTTACAACCTCTTTTTAAAACACATGATCTGGAAGACATGAAATGGTGGGATTTTATTCTTTTCTCATGCACTTGGGTAGTGGTTGTGCAAACCTTGCGTGTTCTCTCTCATCACAAGATAACACTTTTAAATGATAGCACACAGTTCTTTTGCAGTTTCTGCATGCCAAGTAAGAAACACAAAATGCCACAAAAATTATGTTCATGCAATGGGAGAACCTATCAGGAACAGAAGAAGGACTTAGGCAATGAGGAATTCATTCTCTTCATGGTCCAGAAGTGTACAAATAAAGTGATATTTGTCAAAAGTAAAAATGTGCAAAACCTTGAAATGGATACTTATTATAAAAAGCAGCACAAATACTCTTTGGTTATATAGGACAGCAAAGAAAAAAGAAGTAGAAATCCTATGCAATGGGCATGCAGTAGAGACTGAACGTAATCTGTGCACAGATTAAAAAGGTAAATGAAAACTTGGCTTAATTTCCTTTAATAGCAGTGGTGATATTGAGTGTAGGACAAGGCAGTGCAGCTAATGGGAAGGAGAAAATGGAAGTAAACTCTGAGATAATACTGCACTCAAGGAGGTGGAACAAAAGAACTTTCACCCCAGAATGTTTAAAGAACTGATAAGGGATATTGCAGGGTAAGCTTCCAGAATCTTAGTACACCTATCAATATAGACGGGTATTATACAACAGCAGAATACCTGACTTAAAACATACAAGTAAGGAGAAAAAAAAGGTGATCTGGGCAACTACAGATTTAGTTATATGATCCTGGCAGTATGCAGTGCTTTGGAATACATGCAGAAGCAATTAAAGACATAAAGGCAAGCAGAAAATAATATAAAATGCATTATGGATTTTCCAAAAGCTGAAAAAACCCCTGACTGCCTTTTCAGATAACTGATTTTTAAACAAAAAAAATGCAGTAAAGACTAATCTATCTCTGTTTAAGTAAAACATTGGATGCAGTGTCTGATGATTAGTTAATATGTAGATGATGGCATTATTAAAGAATTTTTAGGCAAATAAGGAATTGATGAAAGACATGTCCACTGGTCAGGCTGAAAGGGGAATTTGTTAACAGAGCTTCTTAAGGAGTGAAAACAGCTTTATTTAATATTTTCATGATTGATCTTAACATAAAAGTAAGAGTCTGCTATTGAAGTGGACTGAGGACATAGTTAGAAAACACTGTCAATGCAGAAAGAGGGAGATGAATAAACAAAGATCTGCCTCACCTTGAGGACTGGTCAAACAGAAATGAGAAAAGCACAGAGTGCAATGACAGGCACTACAGCAAAAGTTTCTCATGCAAGTGGGGAGATCATTAGTTGGAAAGAACAGTGGGGCAGGCGGACCTGGGAGCAGTAATACCTCATGAGGTGACTGTGCAGTGACAAAGTAGTGGAGATGTCACTGTAAAAAGCACCGGTAGAGATCTCATCTGAAAGAGGGCATAATTCTGGTTGCCCACTTTGAAGAGATCTTGCTCAGGTTTTGGTTTGAACCGCTCTGCTTGTATGAGCAAAGGCAAAGAAATTTCAAGTTAGAAGGTTGCTAAAAGACCTGATTTTATTTTTCATTTTCTAAACTGCTCCCCAGATCACGATGACATGTTTCTGGGCCTGCAAAAATTATTTAATTATACAAAGACTAACTGATCATTCTTTATTTCCATTTGTGTGACAGTTTGCAACAGAAAGAAGTAATATGGCATCACAGGCTCCACTGGATCTGTATCAATTTACTCTGACCAGGAATTTGATCCTTCCACTTTTTCTCCTGATGAGGAAATCTGATCCTTTTGCCTTTTCACCCATACAAGTAACTCAGGCCTTTCATTTAGCCTACCACCCCAACCCTTGTTGCTAAGGATGAAGAGATAAATGCTACGAAAGCAGCACTGGAATAGAAATCCTCGATAAACAAATCTTCTTGCATGAATAGAAGAACATGTAGTTCTCATAAAAATGGTAATTAGAGCCCAGCATGAGGAGGCTGATTTTTTCATAATAATAATAATAAAAATCAAAAAAAAGTCTCCAAGAGCATTCATTGAGGAGGAAGTTTTATTTGCCAGCATTATTACTGTTATTATTGTATTACAACTAATAACAATGATAAGGCTCTTCCTAAGGGACAGGACCTTCTATGTAACAAAGTAAACATGCCTAAAAAGGGCTCTCCTTAAGGCATGTCTTCAAATAATAAAGACAATTGATAGATCTGCTTACAGGCCACTGCAAGGTACCAGCTGATTGCTTCTCTCTAGTAACTGTTTAATTTGCTTTTTCCTTACCAGTTACACTGGTGCCGTGGAATGACAAAGCCGGCATTTGTGTTGACAGACATTTTCTGGTCCAGCCCTAACTTCTCCCATAACCTGTCTTCCTACCACCACTTCCTCCATCAATTTTTTTGTTCCTTCCTTCCCCCACCCCAGCACAATGCTTGCAAAAGGCACTGCTGTTAATTTAGCCAGGAAATGGTTTGATGGTGATAGGGAAATAACTTGATCAAACCTTTTGAACAGCAGTCATGGGAAGAAAGAAACACCCCCAGCCATTTCACAGTGACCTCTCCCTGTGCTTAAAGAAAACTCATAAGCTCTCAGCATGAATTAGCATGGCCTCATTATAAAAACAGAATTGGGGTCAGAAGAAACTAAGATGGGTAAGGGGAAAAAAAAAATTCCATCAAAAGCAACATCTATCTGAGACAGAAATGCCCTAAGTGGGGAGGGCAAAAAAAGCAAAGCTTCAGAGGCAAGGAAGAAGCTAGAGACAGAAGAGAAGTAAACACAGCTTCCTCAAAACACAAATAGAAGACAAAAAGGGAAAAACCCCAAAAAGCTGCAACAGTCCTGATGTCATGCTGGACACTCCTGTGGAAAAGAGTTTAGGTATTTGCATCCTTCATGATTTGCCTTTCCCAACCCGTTTGCAATTGTTGCTGCCACGATGGCCTGGTCAAGCCTTTGCTGTTTGATGGCCCATGGAAAAGACAGCTGTTTTGTTGCACAGCCTGGATTCCAAGGGAAGAAAACGTGAATGGCAACTGCACCGCTGGCATTCAGTGTGGAAAAGACCTGTCTCTTCTACCTGAGCTGTATTTATTTCACAAGGATGACATCAGCCCACGCTGTAACAGTGGTGATCCCCAGCTATGCGGGAACTCCTTTGTAGGGACACAAAGCAGTGCCGGCATCAGTCACCAGCAACAAAACCATCACCTAACTACAAAGATGTC
This sequence comes from Oriolus oriolus, assembly GCA_013400235.1. Classification (NCBI taxonomy): domain Eukaryota; kingdom Metazoa; phylum Chordata; class Aves; order Passeriformes; family Corvidae; genus Oriolus; species Oriolus oriolus. The sequence goes on along the minus strand of VXBT01005206.1, from coordinate 2,028,556 downwards.
TCATTATGCTGCCATGTGCACACATTTACCTGCAAAAGGAAAGTACCAGGGGGCCCTGCCGTTGGTGCGCTCTCCAGCTTGCCCTGGAGAGAGGGTCACTCAGCTGAAGTCCCCAGCTAGGGGACCTGTGCAAGCACAGCTGCTGGCCTGACAGCCCTCCCTGCCTGGGGAGCTGGACAGCTGTGCTGCAGCAGCCTCTCTCCACAGGCCCTCTACTCACACACTGGGCAGGTGTTTCTGCCTCCACTGCCTTGGAGAAAGGTACTTGGGAAAGGAGCTCTTTCTTAGTCTCCACACTCTCAGGAGCTTTACAACCAACCCTCAAAATGGCAATGCCACTTTGGCATTAATAATTGTCCCACCCATTCCCATGGCTGACACACACGAGCCTCGGGCCACACTTGGGAGCAGATCATGGTGACGGTGAAGGCAGGAGGACGAGGCAAAATGTGCCTTGCTCAGGGTCGCAGGCAAGCACGAAGGCAGCATCACTGTCTCTTCTGTGGCAGCTTAAAAGACTAGCTCTGACTTACTCACAGAAAAAAGTAATAACAGTAGTCATGAAAGTTTCTACCACAAGAAAAAAAGCCTAGAATCAGCCCCGCTCACTCAGTTTTATGAGAAAGAGACACAATGCATAGGCTCTGACATTTTTTTCCCATCTCTACTGCAGACCTGTGAGCCCCTCTCCCAAGCCTCTTAGCCATCCAGCCTCTTTTTCCTTCCAGACAGAGACAGGCTGTGGCTTGCTGCCATCCAGGTAGCACAGCTCTATTCGCACAGGGCTTTGTCACACTGCCTTTGCCCTGACAGGTGGCAGCAGGGATAGAAAGAAGCCGGCAAGGCAGAAAATGTTACAAACCAATTGAGTCAGCAGCCTAGAGGATCTGTCACGTCACTCTTTTTCCCCTCTTATCAATTATTTTATTTTATTAATTCTGCCTTGGGCAGGGAGAGAGGGGTAAGGGAAGATAGATGAAAGAAAAGTACAAACTGGACCTTGAGTTTATTTACTCTGATATTATCCCTGACCATTCTGACCTTCCAACATCAATATTAATGCTCCTTGCTCATGGCAGTGGCAAGTGGAGGTGGCATTTCATAATTCAGATGCAGAAATTAAAAGGCAGATTTGAGAGAGAAGGAGTAGAGCAGCTCTGTTTGCTCAGTCCGCTGAGTAAAAACCCCTCAGTCAGTTCTACAACCGTCTCCCACTAGGAAAGGATCAGAACTCAAGTGTGGTTTGAGAAGTACCTCTCATACAGAGCAAAAGTATGGGTTTGAAAACTAAAAGTCAGGCTAGTCAAATACCTGAAGCAGTGTCATCTGGTCTCAGCAAGATCTAAATACAACAGTGTCCATGTTTTTGGTGTTGGTTGGTATAGAATATGGCCAGCACAGAAGAAATTACTCTTGTGGGGTATGATGGAAGTGGCAAATCTACCTTGATATAGGTGGCCTTAAAGATTGAAAAAAAAAAAAAAAAATCCTCTTCCTCCAAATGCAGGATGCTTGCCTAAAAAAAAAGTGATTTCTTTAAAAAAAAAACCCACATTGTAATTTTTCTTTTCCACTCTCTCCATTCCTTTTAATATAAATCTCCTCTGTCCACCCAGAAGGACTAGAAACTTCCTTTGAAAAGAAAGTAACAGGAGGCTGGATTTTCATGTAATAGCATGTCACCAAGAGCTGTGACTTTAAGAAATATACCAACTATAACAACATTCTTGAAAAAAAAGGCCCTAAAATTGGCAACATTACTAGGTCTATGAGTCACAGGGGCAAGACCCATCAAGCACCAACTCCAGCAGGTATTTCTGCACCCTGTCCCACGGACCCCCCTTCACCCGTTGTTTGGAGGGGGATGTTACTTGTGCCCTGACAGTAACGTGGCTGTGTTAGCCTGGCACTGCTCTGGAGAGCAGCTGGGCAGTCCTGCAGGGCCCGGGGTTGGGGCAGGTCTGGGGCTGCCCAGATGAGCACCAGCCGGGTTGCATGCGCAAGCCAAGGCAGAGCACCAGAGCTGTCTGCAGCTGCCCATCGAGGGGGGCTGCCAGAGAAAGAATGAGGGGGCAAGGGCGCTGTGGGAAGGCAGGGTAATGTCTCACAGAGGAGGTTCTGTAAAACATCGTTTCACACGGAGTAATGTTTGGATACCTGAGTCTAATCATGGAGTTAACAGCCCTTATTTGCACAACCTCACATACACACACAGTGGTGCATAGGATACAAATCAAACCTCTGTCTACTTACAAACAGCATCCAGGCTATTAGGACACAGCAAGCAGCAGAACAGCCAGGATCATAGAAAGGAAAACATTTCGTCTTCCAGCTCTCTATATGGTACCAAGAGACATGTTTTGCACCAAAAGACTTCCTCCCTTTTCATCATTTTCTGTTTCTGCCCTTGCTGTCAGTGCAGTGTGGCCCAAGAGAAGTGATTTTTAGTACTTGCTGATGCTTTGTTGTTTAATCAGAAGGCCGCTGGAATCAAGGTCTGCTGGTTGAAGAGGCAGCTGAGCAGGGACTTTCAGAGAGTAGAAATGTCAGTTGGCCTCTTGGGAGACAATCCCTAATCCACCTAGAGCTCCTTCAGACACTCTTAATTATTGGTTTATATTTTAAATGGCCAGGGGGAAATGGGGTGTCTTTAAAATAAATAAATAAGCCAAAGAGTCAGAATGAGGTGAGTGTATCTGTTAAGCTGCTGACAACCCATCTCTCTGAATCCCACTTAGCACACAGAAGAGCGAAGGAGGGCTAAATGCATTTAAAGTTTGGCACAGATGTGAGTGAGTAGATGCAGATACTAAGTAAGAAATAGCAGAGATCACTCCTCTTCCTCACCAGCCACATTTCCAGAAAGCACACAGTGCTCCTGACTTAATGGACTACACATTTCTTCCAACACTCAGTCATCACCAACTGTTTCAGAGCACCTCTGCCTGGCTTCAGAGAATTCCTGTTATCCTGTTATCTGTTCTCTGCTGCCACATCTGGTGCAATGGTTGTGCAAAATGGGAAAAATCCTCACTAAAAATCAAACATGCACCTGAAAGTCTTCCAGGTCTGTCTTAGAATAATGTCAAATTAGGTGAAATACAGGTCAGTCTAACCTGAAGGATTTCTCACGAAAACTTTTGAGTTGAAATTTCAGTTGCATTGCAAGTGAAGAATGTAACAACTGATATTCCTGGAGCTGAACTCACTACTTTGATTTCTACAGTAGCATAAACCTATGCTGGAATCTCATTTGCCCATGACAGTAAATAAGAAGTGGCACTAGTCATGCAATCTGTGGCACTTTTCCTGTTAAATCAATTCTAAGCTTAGATCTCCATATACTTGCAGTCTATATTAAATAACCCCTACTGCCCTAATAATTAAGCTAATCATACTATCTTCAACACAAAGTTGACAGACCCCTTGAATGCTGATTTCTAGCCATGGCTAATTTTACAAATACAAGAAGTTTGCTTTTAAAAAAGCAAGTGAAAAGAAGGCTGGAAAAAATTTTCAGAGTGGCTCTGTGAGACAGACAGGCATTATGACTCCTCTGCTACAAATGGAAACCAAGGCAAGGGGATTTCCCCATTTGCCAAGGGCATGTACAAAATCTCTGTGGCTGCACTAACCATGTCTTAGCCACTGGAATGGATGTCCCAGCCTCTTGGCATTGTGCTGGTAGTGTGACACTGGACCTGTTCTTAATGAAACGCAGAGGCAGAAGCCCCTACTTCCTCACTTGTAACAGAGCTCTACTTTCTCAAAGATTGGTGTTGTAAGATGGGTCTCATGACCTAGTTCTAACTCCCTGCATTATACATTTACCTCTTTGCTTTCTTTGACCCCATTCCCCTTCCCTGCTTGTGGGTAGATGTATTTTCAAAGTGACCTTTCTTGATGCTGCTCACTAGCAAAGAAGAGCAGAGAAGAATACCACTTCAGACAGGAGACAGGGCTGGGAGAAACACCATCCAAAATGGTACCCACCTGAAAGCATGGACAGGAGGACTTAATTAAGAAGATGTGAATTCAGCCTTTTAGCTCTAACCAATGGGTATCAGGGATATTTTTTTCAGTGCAACAAAACTCCATGCCTAGCTTTACATAGTGCTACCCTCTGCAAAATAGCAGTCACAGGAAGAACTGGGTTCAATTGTGGTCCATGCAAAGAATCCCCCATGAACAGTCAGGCTCTTGAAAAGCTTTGAGAGAGGACGGCCAGTGAGTTCATCTCTTTACAACCCAGTGGCTCAAAGAGACGTCTTTGCCTTCAGTCAGCACTCAGATGTACTGCAAGGCTTCCCTTTGTGAAACAGAATAGACGTCTCCAACGACAGCGAGCATTGTCCATGCAGGCATAAAGCAATATTTGGACATGCTGAATGGCTTTCTAAGATGAGAAAAAGTGCTGAAGAAACACTAAATTATGACAGATGGGAGCCCTAGAAATGCAACTACCCCCAAACTGGAAAATGAAAAGCCGGCACAAAGGGCAGGCATAACAATAGAATTTAGGCATAACGGAATACACGCCATTTAATGTGGAGTGCACTGAAGCTTCGATACATAAGTCAAAATCCTAGCCATTAAATAGCCTCATTTAAAAAGTTTTAAAGCAATTAAAATAAATTAGAAACTTCACAGGAGGACAAAATCACTGAAAAGGATAAGAAGCACTTTATGCCAGGCACTGCTTCTGACAGTGTTGTGCCCATGAGGCCAGATTTTTATTTGAGAAGAGCTCGGGGGCAGATTTTCAAGGGCTCTGCACCAATAATTAGGGACAGATTTTTCCAAACTGCTCAGCTTCCATTATCCAAACAAAGACCAGATATACCAAAGTGCTCAGGGCCCAGCAATTTCTACTGTGACAGTTATAGTCACAACATGGCCAGATTTTTCAGAAACGTGACCATTTATTTGCCTGTCTGCTGAAGGAGGAAGTGGCCTATTTAAAGGCCATCTTCTAGGTTTTGTTCACTAGCATGTTGGAAATAGATGATTTTTAAGTCCCAGTAACAGTGAGAGGGCCCCAACTTTGCCAAGTCTGAGACAGCATGGTCTTGAAAGACAAGTGGAATAAACCCTGCTGCTTTTACTCTATTTTCCCTAATTCCTGCTCAAGAGACATCTATCATCGGCCTCCGTATGAAGCACTTCAGAGCTGACTGCAGAAGCAAACTTGTGAAATTACAATGCTGCCTCCAGCCATTTTGCAGAGCTAGATACATCATTTGTGGCACACCAGAACAGGAGCCTTTCTAAGAAAGAGAAAAATCCCTTAGCAATGCTGCTGACAAGAGAAGAGAGCACAACAGGACTTTTTCAGCTTTTAAGCTGGTAATAGCTCAACTTGGAAGCGAAACAAACTGAGGTGACCCTACGGCCAGGCCACAGACCACCAGGCTTGAAAACTGCATGGAGTTTGTTTCCTCTCAGATCATCCTGAAATGGAGGTTGCAGTTCTTCCTAGTGCCAAACTCTTCTGGATCAGGGCTGCTGTACATACAGGAGGTGGCGCAGAGGAACAGTACTTAAAACCAAACTCTGTAGCTCAGCAATGCTTACTTGCCCACAAACTGTGGGCTTTTGGAGATAAACTTTCTGTAAAATTGTATGAGATTCTTTCCCTCTAAAGTAATTTCCATTCTTTCCAGAAGCACACATTGGTGAACTTCTCCAGTGCCTCACATGTCTGTCTCTGCACTCTCAGGCACCTGTAAAGCAGAACAAACCAGTGCTGTCAGAACACTACACCTGTTTATACTTGGCACTCTACCTGCCCAAGGGAGTGAGTTAGTGAACTCCAAACAGACCACTCCACAGCAATGATGCTCTGGTAAAAGACCAAAAGTGAGGTTCTAAGCTCTCAAGGAAGTTCAGGAAGCCTTTCAAACTGTGGGAGTACCCAACAGTCTGTTACCAAGCCCTTGAACCCTCAATGGCTTTGCAATGGGCGCAACGAGGTGCCTCAATCTAGTTCCAACCAGGACTAAGCAGCAGCTGCAACATGCCACAGAGCATGTGGAACAGGAGACTTTCAATTAGACCTGAGGTCCTGTGTACCCAAAACAGAACAATGAGACTGGAACATCTAGGTTACTTAAATGCTCTCTGATATTTTAGATTTTCTTTTGTGTTTGTCTTCTAACACTCATTTAAAACAACCAGAAAGAATGGGGAGCAAAAAGTGCTCTTTTTTTTTTGCCTGATACTTATGCCTTTCATATCCATTGTAACCAATGGGAAATTAAAACCCACTGCCAGTACAGCACCATTAAAGCATCTCACAGTTACAGCCAGACAAGGCAAATTGGGTAACTCAGGTCATGGGAGCACAAGAACATGAGTATTGCAGTGCTCTTAGTTGAGCAGTGCTTTTGTGGTGGCTTGATGTCTTTGCTATCTAATCATACATTTGATAACCTCTAACAACTGGATTTGAAAGATACCCATTCAGTGCCTTACAGAGGGCACTGAAGAAATTGCTGTCAAAAAAAAGTCTCAGGAAAGACAAGCTGAAGCTTTAAGTTTTTACTTGTAGAACTGGCTCCAGTAATTTTGTCTTGAGTAACGTGAAGTGGGGCAGTAAAGAGGAACATGCACCTTTGCTGCTCATTGTGATACAAAGTCTGAGAAGACATGTCTGCCTGGAATTAAGTGTTAGCAATTGTATAGAGTATAATATAGCACAGTAAAGTACACCAGAGAGAAGCATTGTGACACATTCCTGTTGGACCCAGTTTGTTCAAAAAAAAAAAAAAAGGAAAGGGAATTTTTTTTTTTAAAATTAAAAAAAAGGAAATGAATTCAATCTGTGTCATCCAGGCTTGAAAGGAAATCTTTTCTTCTGCATTGCCACCTTCACCCACTGTAACTGCACCAGAAATCCCTAATTTCCTTCTCTGCAGAACAGCAAGCAGGTGCATAGCAGGATGTGTATGAGACCACACCGTCCCTCTTCTATGCTGCCTGTTCCCTGTGGGGGCAAGATAATTACATCCACCCTAAGAAAACATCAATATTTTATTTTTAATGAGCTGGGCAGACCCAATTATCTCAGTAGGCTGTTAATAAGTGAAATTGTGAAGTACGGCTGGAGCTTTGATGGAAACAGAGTCATCTCTGAAATGGGAATTTCTGACACACAGAGTATTAAATAAGATGCCAGACTGCTGGAAGTTAGTCAGAGAAAAACTGTATAAGAGAAAATTTGCCTTAGTAGCAACTCTCAGTATTAAAAGATAATAAGTCAAAACACAAAGAATCATCGTATCAGCTTAAAAATCACAACTCCTGAAATAATAATGTATAGTGTTTTTCAGTGCCATTCTGATTCTTGCTGTTTTGTGTTTCATATCACCAAGTTTTTTCTCCTCCCAAATAGTGATAAGAAATGCCTTTTTTTTTTTTTTTTTTGAGAAGAAAACACTGTTATGGAAACAACATAGAAAGTAAGCTTTAAGGCAAAAAAAAAAGTATGAAAAGACTTGCCATCATTGTGTGGTGGACTGAACCACACATTGGCAGGGAAAGGACATGCTTCCCTTTACTCTTACAAGAAGTTTGGTTCAGGAAGCAAATTAATCTCTTGCTCTTCCCTTCCCTGTCTTGCTGTGCCCTTAGAATATGCCCTTTTCGTTCACATGTTAAAAAGCAAATAGAATAGAAGAACATCTCAAAAGATCAATGGATGAATTTTATAGAACATTCAAAACTTACTAATCACACTGACAACAACAGCAACTGGAGAGATAATCCAAAATGTGATGGAAAAAATACAAACATGCCTCCCCCCTCAAGCTTTTGCATGCAACTGAACTCTATCAGTACAGAGAGCCTAGCTACAGACTCATAATTCAAATTTTATTTTCCTATTTAAGATGAATTCCAGTTCCAAAATAGAGCGAAGATAATTTATTCTCTAAGCAATATATTAGATATTAATCAACAAGTGAAATCTATAAGCATTTCATTTCCTCCTGAATCTCAACAGGTATGTTCTTTTCATAAACCAGAGAACCAGATTTACAAATCCAGCTTCTGCCTCAGATTACCGTGAGATTACTTAGTTTTACAGATCTGAGATGATTTAAGATGTTGGGTTTTGGTTTTTTTTTGGAACAGGATAATCATAAACATGCAAATTGTGCTGTGTCCTACTCTCCAGTAAAGCCAATCTCCACCACTGCAAAACATCAAATTTAAGTGTATTTGGCAGGTGTGCTGGTGAGCTCAACACAGTTTGTTGTCTAACCCATAAATGCAGATAATATAAATGTGGTTGCAAGAACCGGTCAAGCCACGTGTGAGCCTTGAGCTCTCATCCACATGAAGTGGTTCCTCCACCTATTCCAGTTGCTTCACTGGGATCAGTGGTGCTATTAGTGAAACAAAGCTCGTCTTTGGGAACCAGAGTATTCAGTTCAATCTCCAAATGAACAGCTGCCCCTAAGAGAAAGCCAGCCCCTGGTTCTACACCTGACACGCCAGCTCTAGATTTTATCATTCCTTTTTTCCCTTTAATAATTCTGACAAAGGTGGAACAATTCTAAACCTGGTTCTGTAGCTATGGCCCTCATGAAATGAAATGCATGTATTAGCGTAATCATTTCACTGACATTCCAGACACTCAGCCATATGACCTTGCAGTTCATTTTAAAGGGCAGGAGCAGAATTAGCATCCTCAGCCAGCTCAGTGAAATAAACATAAACCATATAATAACTAAGAAAACGGAGAACAAAAAAGTTTGCAAACTTTGAACTCCCCTAATCAGTTGTGTTCCACTAAAAGCTGAGCTTCTTAAGACTTCTTTCTGCCTTGACTGCCCGTCCTAATCGTAGAAAATCAGACGTTTAATTCCAGGAAGATGCAAAGGCACAATACAGACTTTGATCCAAAGCTGTTTCTTCTCGTTGGACTCCAAAAACAGTTTTCAGGCTTCCAAAGACTCTTTGCCAGCTCTGATTAGAAGCCACACAGGCTGACACAGTAATTGCTCTATAATCATATCTTCAGTACCCTGACCTGGTTTATGCATACAATCTATATTCTAATAGCAGTCAACAGGTCACCAGTTAATAAAAATACCATTAACATCCCCCTGTGAGTAAGAAAGGGAGATATTCATCTCACTAGGCCAGTGGTGGGCCAATATAATTTCTGCGGCTGTTAGTGTAATTAACTCTGCTGGCACGTGGATCTCCCTGGAGGACAATGCAAGCACGGAATGACCTTGCTGTGACTCCTTACTGGTGGTATTGTGGTGGGCACGAGGATTTGCAGGGACTCCAGTCAGAGAAGAGTGAGTACTTCCCAGAGCCTGACCTCTCAAAAAAAGAGAAGCTCATAATTTCTAGGATGGTGTAGAGCATATTTGGCTTCTACTGTAAAACAAAGGCAGGGATGGCCACAGCATGGGCAGCCAGAACTGGCGTCCTGTGTTCAGCAGTGTCCAAAGGGCAGCCAACGAGAGAGAAAGTGAGCAACAAAGGGAGTCAGGCAGGCAGGAAAGTGATGGGGAAATTAATTTTTGAATGGAGAAGCAGTATTTCCATTCAGCCTAAATGTCATCCATCTAAACACAGTTTGTGTGGCATGTGTTACAGCCATTGTGTGTAGGTCAGAGGAGTACTGGAAAATTTTACAGTTTCCTAGAAATAGTCTTAGAGGTCTGTGTTACCATCTAAAGACTTAATTGAGACATATATTGTATCCACGAGCAGAAAGCTCTGCGTGTACCAGGAGGCACAAGATGCCTAAAGTAGAAGGGTTTTTTTGAAATAGGTTTGTGGGAAGGGATTCTTCCAATCCCAGAAACCATCGTAAGGATCCGTGCCAAAGAAACCAGGGGATACAACATATAAAAAAAAAATCTTGAGAGAAACTTGGGCTTCCCAATCAAAGAAGCAGATACTCTCCCATACAGTGGGTTATGCATATCCTCAGTTTCTAGGTTTGTTCCCTAATTCTTTACACTGGCTCCCAGTTTTGCTGTCTGACACAGCCCGAGTCCCAGGAAAATGCATCCCAAAGAGAGGACCCAGGCTGACACTTGCTTGCAAATGCAGGCTGAACTCCAGCCTCATACATCTCCCCATGCAGGAGTCACTCAATTGGAGATAGACCAAGACCTAGCAAAATTCATTTCACACACTAGTCCTGTTCCAAGATCAAAGTCAGCTCCCAGCAAATAAATGTCCTGCGTTTAACTGCTGTAACACACCTCCTCCAAATCATCTCGGATCCAGATCATTGCACTGCCCGCACAGACATTTACATTCTGCTCCACCTACGCATGTTCACCTGGACCCAAGCCCAGGAGACAGGAATGACTGTTCCCCTCCTCAATTTAGCATCTATCAAAGGTCCTCTTGTCCTCTGGTTCCTTTTCCCCCTTACTTGAGCAGCACCACAGCATGCATTTGGAGACTTCAGCAGTTGTTTTATCGCCAGATGAAAGGACAGGACCAAGAAAGAGCTGCTGACTGGATTTGTTCCACCAGCTGACACAGACAGGCACTTTAAAGACAGAATGTCATTGTCAGATGAGACTCACCAGCCTTTCAAAGCATCTCAGTCTCTGGGGGCCCATAAAATCCCTGATGTTGTGCCACAGTCTGGATTCTTTCTGACCAATGTTGAGCCCATTATATTGGTAATGTTGACAGCGCTGGACAAAAGTGACTGCTATGTAACAAGGAGCTCTAAACATTTTCTCCTTACCTCCAGTGCTCTCTGTATGATCTATGAGCTTAGTGTATTAAACCCTAAGCAAATCTACTACTTGGTTCACATGACAACTTGCAAGTATTAAGGATCCAGTTTGATTGCAACTGTTGAAAAAAATTCAGTTCAGAGATCTTAAAAGAGGGCCCCTGCTGCTACAGTTTAGGGTGAAACAGCACCCTGCACTGGTAATGAGTGCTTGGATGCTACCTGCCAGTGCACGGCGTCCTTCATTCTCAGGAACACTGCACTCTGCTTAGTCACTCAATGAGGATCCATGGAATCAAATCCACACAACAGAAGATTCAACTAAACTGATCCATGGAAGAAGAGCACTGAGAACCAAAAGCGACATTGGGAGAAAAAGGCCAGGAACTCTGGAGAGAAAGGAGCAACAGCAGAATCAACTGTATCAGGAAGAAATTTTTCACATCAGTTCCCACAACAGATAAAAAATGGAAATTCAATGCGGCATAGTTTATAACTGAATTATCCACTGACTGCATGCAATATGTCTTTATATACCAAATAGTTAACAAGATGAAGGAAGTGCAATCTACATAGCTGATAAATAGCTCAGGTAGAATCTACTTTCAAAGACAATCAGGCACTGGCTTTATTATAGATTAAGAAAAATTGCAAACACACAAAAAGAAGTATGCAAGATGGAGAGGAATCACTCAGCAATCAACACAGAAGATCAGAAAGAGAACAGAATGTGAAAACAAAGAAAGAAGGCCAGAGAAGGAGAAGAAAAGCAAATTAATTGGTGGAGAATATGGAAAGCAAGGGAATGAGGAGGAAAGGCTCAGTAGTCTGCATGTTCTCATGCTTTTAGTAACCAAATTTGGAAGCGTTTTCAAACACAGCTGCAGCCTTAGGGTCTCACCATGGTATATAATTTTTCACATTTTTCCAAGCTCTTTCATGACTTCTTATCTAACCATCTAAGTTTGGCAATTAAAATCTGTCCTCACTACCGCTTTTCCAGTCCTGCCTCCCATTTGCTTTGCTTGCAAGGTACAGCATCATTAGGTGTAAGGATTGCCGTCCACAAGGCTCCCTAACGATGTTTGTTGAAGTGCATTTGGGAGAATCTGGCAGGTCTCTTCTACAGCCTCAGTGAGAAACTGAAGAGCCCAGAGAATGTGCAATCAGGAGTGGTACAGTGCAGAACTTGAAAGGGAAAAAAGGCAAAATAAAACAAGAAACCGGATGCATGAACATCATATGTCAGCTCAGTTCACTAAAAAAAAGGTCGCCATCAGAGATAATGTCAGCTGACTGTACTGTGTATGGATACAAACTTTTATGCCAACTACCTTCCTGCTGGTTACAGATGAGGATAAAAGGCTTCCTGAAGGTCCTAGGATTCCACAAAAATCTGAGGTAATTGTTTTTTTGGGGAAGTGAGTTGAGAAACAGCAAACCAAACCACAAATCCAATTAAGAAAGACAGCCACACTAGTAGGAAAAGGTCTGGCTAAAACCAATAAAAATCAGAAATAAAAACTGAGACCCCATGAAAGGGTACTCAAGGTTTTCTAACCATTTCCCAGTAGAAGGATATTTTTAATATGTTTCTATTAATAAGGGTAATCTAGGTCTATGGGAAGAAATGATGAAAAGCATTTCTTTCCGAGGAATTTCAGTTTCATGGTATGTTCATAAACATGGTCCATGTGCAGGACACCGTAGCTGCATTTTATCTGGCTAAGCCAGATAAGCCCAGCTGCAACCTGGGCTAAGACCTGCTGAAGCCTATCAGTGAGGCTGGGACAACAACAAAAAGCTAATATCCTACAGAAATGATGGACACTAGGGAAGATTAAAAGTCCAGAGGCAAGAATATTTCCCTGAAGTATGTCAGGACAGGAAGCAGCAGACTCACCAAGAAGGAAGGCACTCAACCTCTAGAGAAAATCTCTTCCGTTACTTGGCATTATTATCTAATGTAAGCATCATTTTCCTTTCAGGAAGCACATACTGCCCTAAAACACAAATGAGGGCCCGGCATTTACCACAGTCCTGCAGCTCTCAGGTGACATATACAGGTACATATATCCGCCATTTTTTTAGGAAACAGAAATCAAATTATTATTTCCTTTCTCTCCCAACAGTATCTTCCCTTCTCTTTCTTTACTGAAAGATGGGCTTTTCATATACAAAAAAATTGTTTAATGATAGCCATGTGCTTGAATGCTGAATTGCTTTCCTGATCATAAGGCATTAAAGATTTGACAGAATAGCTCCAAAATGTCTCCCAGCACAGGGAAGCTGTTCCAACTCAGGACTATGAAGAACAGACATGGCCCACATCTTCAGCTGTATTGTCTCTAGTTCTGAAAAGAAGGGAGAGCAATATCTCCCCCAGCAAGCAGTGATGAGCCAGGATCTATTACACTGACTCTATATGAAACAAAGTGGTGATCTCTTTTCCTCCCTTGCAGCTTTGTAGCTGTCTTTGAAAAAATAAAAATGAAATTAAAAAATACCCCAAAATACACAAAACACAAAAAGAGTAAGGATGTGAATACGCTTTTGGATTTGCTGTTGGCCTCCAGAAAGATGTTTGTTTTCCAGCAGAATCTACTTTACTTCAAAACCACTCTAAATAAAAGTAATAGATGAGAAATTTGTCATAAATATGTTTAATGCATGTGCTTATATCACCTTGCTCCACTGGGAAACAAGCAAGCACCACATCAGCACAAAAGCATTTCATTTAGTACCATGCTTATAATGGACTGTATAGTATATACAGCAAAACTGAACTAGAGGTGAAGTCAACGATCCGAAGCTAATAAAACAATAAATTATAATAATAAATAAAAGCTGTCAGAGACGAGAAAGACCCATCATCTCCACCAGTATGTCCATTTGCCAAGCACAGGACTGCTCCCTGCAATTTCTGACCTAGAGAGTTTTAAACATCGCAAACAATAGCATTCCCAGCACTTCCCTTGAGTAGCTCAATTCATCTCACTGCCAAGGAGCTTTGCCCCAAGTGTTGTTCTGAATTTTCTTTTTGCTTAGTTGTCACTATATTCTCAAAACAATCCCCCACTGGGTGAATCAGAAGTCAGCCAGAGGAAGAAGAATTTAGAAAACCTTGTCCAGGGAGCTCCCTGCACTTGATGAGGTAAGGTATGAAATGTGACTGTATGGATTTTTGCGGTGTCCAAATATCCAACAGTTTCTGAAGGCAGAAAGAGAAACAAAGGTCACAATACTTTTGGGCTGATATTTAAGCTCTCCTTCTAGAAAACGTCTACCAACCCTATAGGGAGGCCTGAAGAAGAGCTGGAAACAGCGGGAGCAAAAGGTGGCAGACACCGGGATGCAGCCCATGGGATGCAAGCTCTGCTATGGCCTCAAGGGGACTGTTGGCACCTGCGACTGGAGATGGTAACCCCAGGCTGAGGAACACAGTGTGTGTATTTCTGACTGGCTTTGGGTTATCACTAAATGCAAATAACAGATTTACAGGTGGAAGTACAGGGGGACTGCTCAGTAATCACCAACACATCTGCTTCACAGGTTATGATGTTACCATTTCACAGAGTGCTGTGTTTTCCTCCTGTTTGGAGAAGCCAGAGAGATCCCAGAGTACAGCATGTGCCAGAGTGCCTTAGAACCATCCATAAGCACTTTATGCACTTACCTAGAAGAGAAAAAAATAACACACGAACATAAGCACATTACAGGAGGCAGAGCTCCCACCAGCAGCTGCACCACCCTCGCTCAGCCCGCTGCCTCCCTGTCACACTGCACATTGGGAAGGACCCTTTGTGCTACATGTGGCAGCTGAGACAGGACCATCCCTTCTGGACTCTGCACAGGGCAGCTACACTGAATATTCAGTGACTTATCTTCCCCCCTGAGGGTTTTGCTCTCCATGGTTCGCTGCTGATGCAAGCTGCAGCCAAAGAAGAAATGACAGGTGCCTGAAATTCACCTTTTCCTTCTGCTGCTCCCTCTTCCTTCCAGTGCTTTCTACTTTCATCTTCTACCATTCACCATTTTCTCTCCCTACATCTATGGCTGCTTCGTGGTGAGGTTTCATCCTGACACAACAGTACCCCTTTTGAGCAAATCCCATTTGTTTTAGCTCAATTTCCTTGCTTCCTTAGAGCTTGGCATTCCTTTCTCAACTGCCAGCACCCAAAAACCTGTCCCTAATTGCGACTGGCAGCACCTCTGCAATAAGGCACTGCCAATCTTTCCTGGACACTTAAGCCAAAGAGTCTTTTCCAAAACTGGCTCCTCAGCCGACCAAACCCTTGCAGCCACCAAACAGCTGACTAGTAAGGAGCCCCTGAAAACATTTTTCATTTCCCCAAATCTAATTGCCAGCTACTCAGATCTGTTCCCCAGTCTTTCTCTCTGGATCTACATTTCCAGTACAGACAGAATGCAGATGGTGGGAAATTAATCCAACACTTAAAGGTTTTCTTCTAGGTAATATTATGTCTCACACTGCCAGCCACACAAGTGTTACAGCAACAGTTCCTCATGCCAGGAAAAAACACGGCCTAGCTCTCATTTCTCCTCCCTGGCGTCATAGACGCACACACGCCGCAGGGCTGGAAATGAGTTAATCAGATGATGCTCTATAAAGTATGCCAGTTTCTGTATAAACAATATTAAATATGATAATTTCCTCCCATCTTCTTTTTAAGCTGTTGCATTCGCATTCTCTCTCAGTCACATCAAGTTGGGAAGGGAAAACAACTGCAAGAAATCTTGGATAATGCAGTTATGCTAATTTACTGAAAAATCTATAAAAGTCAAGGATACTCATGGATGTAGGAGCCCTGCAAATAATATGCTTCATCTTCCTTCCCCACATGCCCTATTCTTTGTTGATCAGAAAAAAAGTGACCTGCCGCCAAACTCCTTCTGAAAGCTAGAGCCAATCATATCTCTTCTATATATAAAAGATTTGGGAATAAGATCGGCAAGTTCACTCTCCTGTTATTTGTGAAGCTCTTATTATTCATGAAAATGTTCACAAATCCCTAAAGCCTCGTGCATTTTAGCACAGATCAAGTGTCTGAAGATTAGTTCTGGAAAGTGCATAATTCACTTTCTATTTTTTTTAAAGTTCCTGCCATCCCCTCACACACAGCATGCTACTTAGGCAGCGATTGCCACGGCACAAAGGTAAGGAGTTGCAAAACACTCTGAGAAAGCAAAGGAATGGTCAAAGCTACAATGCCTCAAAGCAGACAATGGGTTGACAACTGAAGTTAGCATTACTTTGACATGAAGTTAGCAGAAAAAAATCTAGTGACAAAATGTTTGCTGAATAGAAAGCATATCAGTTTTGTAATAAGTTTTAGACCACAAGGTTTGCCAGTATAATTCAGTGTCAGTATTATGATGTATACCAGATGAGGGGCTGAGCCTTTCACTGAATTTTCAGCTTCACTAGGAATCTCCATTTACTTGAGATGCTGCTCATGTTTATCTGGATGCCAAGGCAAAGCACAAAACTGGATTGAAGGCCCTTAGGCTCTGCAAACCACGGACAGCTTTGGGCTCCTGCCCTTCAACACTGAAGCTACTCAGAACTAACTTTGAAAAAGGTGTGGAGGACACAGATCCTGTTCTCATTCCCACATTGGTCCATCTACAGCACAAAGGCAGTGTTATCATACCACTGGGATGAAGCTCAGTAGGCTGTGATTACTAGTGATGAACCACACAACCCTCAGCTCTGATGATAAACTAGAATTTCAGTGAGAATTGTTTCCATCTTCACTGAGTTAGCAAAACCAAGCTAGAAACCAGATTTTCCTGTGAGATTTCCAGAACTGCTTGTTGGGCTAGAAATATGATGAGAAGGAAAACCTTGACTCACTGAAGCATGAACAGGCTAAATCTTCTTAAATGCTTTGTCTGACACAGACCAGAATCTCCAAGTGTTGAAGAGACTGGAGTCATGACAGTTTGGGATTAAACTCCCTTGGCATTTCCATTCGAGTCTACTTTTGCTTGGTGGCAAACACAAAAACATTTGAGATGTTTGTTGCTCCCTCTGCTGCTTAGCTGCACTCTTCTGTAGGACCAGGTAGCTGAGGAAACCTGGGTACAGTACACAGACACCCCCATGTCCCTATGACCTTGATCCACATCTACAGTGAGTCATATAAGCATAAAGAATTGCCCCTCCATTTGTATAATTCATGTCTCCTTCTGTTTGTCACAGGGAAACAGACTTCTTCTTGGGCTTTAATAGACTTGCACTGCAGGACCCTGTTCAGTCTAATGCCTACTGATGGAAGAAGTGTTGGTGGAGAATTGCTCTTCACGAAGCTTCAGACAGACACACAATGTCAATCACATGGGAATCATTCAGACACTATGGAGCCATTGTGACTGCATTATTGCAAGTCAGCTCTCTATTATCTTGGATAATAGGGATGGAAGATAACAGGGATGCCCTACAGGACAAGGAAAAAATGGATAATTTGAGTAAGTGGATCATCCTAGGGACTGCAGAGCAGACACGCTCCAGTGCTTCCATAAAGAACCGACTCCAAGTGAGCTAATTAACTAGGTGGCAGAGCCAGGTGTGTTACTGCATCTCTTCCCTAGCAAT
This sequence comes from Oriolus oriolus, assembly GCA_013400235.1. Classification (NCBI taxonomy): domain Eukaryota; kingdom Metazoa; phylum Chordata; class Aves; order Passeriformes; family Corvidae; genus Oriolus; species Oriolus oriolus. Next base: position 2,011,214 of record VXBT01005206.1, on the reverse strand, counting down.
TGCATGGCTCTGAGAGGTGCCCACCCAGCAGGGTGATTACACAAGCCACTGTCTTTCACTGTCCTCAGCTCGCCATTCTTGCCCTGCCCTGGGAGGAACTAAATAAAAATACACAGCCTGTGGTTTAAGGCAACTGCAGTCAGCAGACTCCCCACCATTACTGCTACTACAGATCCTTCTGCTTGTCCTCACTCTCCTGCTAACATGCACCCCAGTTGCTCTTCCCCAGTCTTGCTACAGCAAGTCCAGGATGCAGGAGGCAGAAAATCCTTACCAGCTTTTAGGGGAAGGAAAGGTGGGAGCTGAAATGCCATTCTCCTAGCAAAGTTGAAAACTACAGAGTGACCCACGGGGTTTTAGTCCAGTCAGCGTCTAATGCATCGAGGAAGGAAATGGTTAAAAGAAACAGAAAAGCGAACTGCACTGTGCATCAATCAAACACAGCATCCCAGCCCCTTGTAAAAACTTTCGTAATCTGGCCTGAAATGACAGCAGCTGTTAAGTTTTCAGTCTCCTGATTGCCAGAAAAGTCTCTCCTGGTCTAGTTAGTAGAGGCTCAGCAAAGAACCCAGCTGCTTCCCCTCAGCCTCCTAGAACTGAAGAAGAAAACGCATCCCACAGAGACATGCCAGGATCTGAGGACTGAGAATGTAGCCCTTATTCTAACAGCTGGTTTAGCTGTTGCAATTAGCTTTTAGATCCTTCTGGAGGCTTATAGCAACAGCTGCAATAGTTTCCCAGATCAGTGGGTCTTGCCTGCATATGGGGAGAATGAGCGGCAAACAATCAAAGTCCAGGGAATGCTGTTAGAAGCCCTGGAACACAGGCTGGCTCTGCTGTATTCTCTCTCCAACGATTCCCAGCATCACAATATCTGCCATGTGCGATATCCAGCGTGCTGACTTCTCACAGCGTTTCTCACACTCTGCATTATTGCCTCACAGTCTCCCTGCTAGTTCTGAGGACAGGCTCCAACACACCAGGCTGCTTATCACACCTCACCACTCCACACGAGGCACACGAGATCACATAGCCTTTCTCTGCTATCATCCTCTCGCCTCCCCAGCACCATGCAATCTCTGCAGAGCACCACAAACACGCTCTCCGCCACCACAGGTCCTACCAGCTCACACAGTGCGTGTGGTCACTCAGAGCCTCTCCATTAACACTCCCTCAATGAAGAAAAGCTGTGTGCAATGCCACCTTTCTCTGCCTCTCCATGGCTTCCTACAGCAGTATTTCATTATGCTCCTTACAGACACCTCCTACAGCAGGCTAGGAAAGCAGCAAAGAAGGCAGGGAGCTTGCTGCAGTGCTGGCACACCACCCATGCACACTCTAAGTCTTCCTTCCTTCATGTATGATATAAAATTCACGTCCCACCATCATATAGTCCTCGCATGGGTGGACTAACCTCAGTGTACTGTGAGCTGTCTGCCTCAGCAAAAACTGAAGAATCAGGGCCAGTTTTTGTGAGATGATCCATTACCTGCTTAGATTACTCTTGCTTTTCTTTCAAGCTGACACGAAAGACAGACTAGCTGAACAGACTGAAGTGACAAGAGTTACAAAACTCTTGCCAGCAGTTTTTAAAAAATGTAGATCATTTTAGAATACCGTCTTTTTGCAGGGGGAACCTTCAAGCTCACTGGCTAAAGAAATTCATAGAAAGGCCATGATCCCAGGACAGTCGTCCATCTGAAATTAATTTGACAGGTCTAACATAAACCAATTCCCAAAAGTCCAAAGGGCACACCATCTACAACCACAGTCAGATTTCACTTGCCTCCCAGGCTGACAGTCTCAGGAAAGATGGAGAAGCACACAAGGGATAGATACTGGCCTTACCTCCTGCCAGTGAGGCTCCCAGTGTGCCCACACAGCACTGGCAAGAGCTACTAGAGTGAAGGTTGTCTAGGTGAAACACACTTTACTTGGAGGAGGATTCACGTCAGTGTGTCTGACAGCAGGCAACTTCCCTGGACACACCTGCCCAGTTCACCTCTGAGGTGACTGAGGCGCTAAGGTGGAGAGGAGACATGGGTCTGTGGGCCCATGGAAAGAGATTGGGAGACAGGTTGTTATTCAAGTCCTTATAGTTTTTGGAAAAGAACACACACTGCTTCTCACTCCACACTCTCCCTTACCCCTCCCTCCACTGACTAGAGTAATGAGCTCCAGGGGGACCTCAATGCCTGCCTTTGAAGTAGCATGTTTCTCTGAACACATTTTGAATTTCGTTTCGTGTCTTGTTTGGGTCTGGTTGCTCTGCCTGTCTCTCTGCTGTGGGGGTTGACAGCTGTTAGTGAGGCTACTACCACAGCTCAGTATCACAGAACATGGAAGAAACAAACAAACCAAGCCTAAATCCCAAACCAAGGAAACCTTTGAAGGAAGAATGCATATTCCCCAAGGAGAGAGCTCTCTCCTCCCAACCAGGCCTTACCAAAGCCACCATGCGCAACTGGAGGAGCTGAAAACAGCTGAAGATGGACTGGCAGTACAATTTAGCTGAGGAAGATAGAAAGGAGTTACGCTGGGCAACTCAGTCTGGAGCGTAAAAGTCATCCTGGGACTTGAGTCATGCTTAAGTCAAGGCTGTTGCTTAGACAAGAGGAGATAAAGACACTTGAACTTTCTTAAAAAACAACCTAATTCTTTAACTGCTGATGGCCTAAGGAGCTGTTGACCCAAAATCTCCTCCTTCAACAGACCACGTCACAATGACTCAGGAAAAGTATGGTCAGTAGGGCACATCTCTACCCTTCCAACACATACAAGTAGACCTTAAACCACAGCAGGCAATACCAAAACCAGAAGTTTGACTGGACTTAAAAGTGGAGGTATTAGCTCCACACTGTGATTCAGTATGGGAAAAAAATAATCAATTTTGATTTCTCTTTAGTTTTACCAGTACTTAAAACAGAAATGGAATATGGGCTCAGCAGAGATAGCACAGCTTTTTCTTCCCTCAGTTGAAAATATTAGACCACTTCTGCCATTCTCCAGAAGCCTGGAGTCTCTGTGCTTCCCACAGCTTCTCTTCCCCCTCCTTCCCTTCATCATTGCAACTCAAGGAGCTAGAGAAGGAACTCAGACTGGGGCCACTGGAGTGAGTCAGCTGTGGGGACTGAAATCATGGTGAGCAAGGTGAAGGAATGATTATGGGACCTGCAGCCTCTGGGAAGGCACTACAAGGGAAGTATCTGTGTCAGGGAGCACTGCGGAGTTGTCTTGCTCATTGGTGAAAGAGATGAAATGACTGCTTAGGAGAAGACACAAGTTGTCAGTGTCTACCTGAAATCTCCTTTCTGACTCTTCTGCCCTTGGGACTGTCAAGATAAATAGGAACAACAGCTATAGCAAGAAGGATCTCCTAGAGTGTGCAGAGCTCCACAGCCCTGGGACTCAGCACCAAAACCCAGAGGAAGGGAGAAGGGGCAGCTACTCCAGGCCCATTTCCTTCTCCAGAAAAGGAGAGGGCAGAGAAAGGGAATCCATGAAGCTGCTGCTTCCAGTTCCACACCTCATCTCCCTGGTGAAACTTTACTGGTTAAAAACTTGTGCTTTACAAATTGTCTTTTACTATAACTATCAGTAGAGTGATGTTCACTTGAACATTTTAAACCAGGGGGTGGCTGACTAATTATTCTCTAAAAACAGAGAAAATAAAGAAACCTCTTTCTGATTTCCGGAAGTGGGAAAATAAAGAAACCTCTTTCTGATTTCCAGAAGTGGTTAAGAGGACTAAATGAAGGTTTTAGACAGATCTCCAGCCACAAAACATGTCAGAATTTACTGATACATTCTGAGCCTTATATTCCCTGGATTATATTAAGCACCACACTGTCCAGATGACATGCAGGGAGAGCAGAGGAGCAGTATATAAATACACATATGTGGATAAAAGCATCTCCCTGAAGCCAGGTGGCACAACCATAAAATACAAGGTTTTCTAATGCGATGAGCACTCATCAGTTTTCACTGAAATCACTAGATAAAATCGTCAGGATCTAGCCACATTATAAAGAGTAGTAAAATCATTTGAGTAGTGATTTGATAGCAAAGGAGGTCATTGAGGTGATAATTAATTGCCTTTTACTGCAAAACCCATGAGCTGTGACGCTTTCTGTCTGCATCCCAGAAAGGGGATGAATGTCTTACCTTCTACAGAGTGCTACTGAACCTCCTTTTACCTGAGGTAAGCTGGTACCTGAGAAGCTGGAGGAATTTTGATCCTAGGTCAGACACAAGGGTCGGCATTGCCTGCTGGCTTGTCACTGAGCAAGAGAACCCAAGCATCCCTGTCCATTTTATGGAGAGAAAAGTCTGTGCTATTCCTCTTGGGGTCATAAAATCAAAATTCCCTAGTATTACTTCAAAATCTGTAGTCCTCTCGCAGAATGGCGTGAGTTATCATTTGATATTTATCTTGGAGTAGTTCCTAGAGGTCTCAAATCAAGATAGGGACCCTGCTGTGCTAGCTGCTCTGCAAATACAAAACCAGACTCACTGCTTGTCCCTCAGAGCATAATTTTTGTCTTGACAGGCGATATATTTCTGCCCAGACACAGGACTATTTCTTACAGCCCTAGAACATCTAATCATCAGGGGACTTAAATGGAAGCAGATTTAGGATCAAATATTAAGTATGTACACAGTTTTAAATGGTGAGCTTTAGGAAACTCAAAGCTATTTGTTATACTAGATAAACACTAATTTTTCACAGCAGAATCACTCCCCAACACAAAAAAAATCTCAGAATATTTGGGGCAATTTACCCCTCTTGGCAGTGAAGGAAAACATGGCTGTGGATATCATTTTCAAAAGGCAGTGATCTTAGCAGCCTCTTCTCTTCCTTTTTAAGCTCCTTACCATCGATTCCACGGAAGTGCTAGGTACTGTATGCAAAACAAAGGCAGAATTGTGATAGGGGAACACTTCTCACCCGTGCTGAAAATTTTAAGCGCCAGCTGCATTGTTCAGACAATGCTGAATCTAAAATACATAATTTAAAAAAGTGGTACACTTAAAAGGTTTTACTGGTTATGTAGACTCATCAGGAAACTAGGCAGGCAGCACTGGAAATCCCACAAGCTAACCTGTTCTCTTGAGACTTCCAGCCCAATTTTGCAGACTCGAGAGGTTTGGATTAGATTTGAATAATTAATCCAAATTTGTCGGTGCTTCATAGATGAATCAAACCTCCAGCCCTTTTAAGGTTCACCCTCAGTGCTAATAACCCTCTTTACTAAGCATTAGCATAGAGTAGAACAGTTTAATGATATAAGAAAATGCAAAAAGTAGATTTATGCTGTCAAAACTTTTGTAACTGAAAATATTATGGATTTTAATCAGCTGGATTGTTCTCAAAATGAAATATGAAGATTTGAATAAATCTTAAGTAGATTAATTTTTTTTTTTTTGTGTGTGATTCCCACTACTATATTACCAAGGGTCTCTCCACTAAAGAAAAATTACAATGTTACCGGGGTGGGGACATATATTTCCAGTAATAAATAAACTGCACCCTTCTGCACATGCTATAGAACGAGTGACTTTGGCTTCAGCTAAAGTAAACCTTGCTTCACACCACAAGAAACAAAGAACTGACAGGTAGCAAAATCACCAAGAAGAGGTCAGTGTCGCACTCATCTTGGGGTACCTGGCTGTGCCACACAAAGTAAGCTTTTTGGTGCTGGTAACCTAACACTGGCAATAAGGAAAAGGAACCAGCTGAGTCATCCCAACAGAGCTGTAAGGCTTGCCAAGACAAAAGACAGCTGGAGAGGACAACAGGCACAGGAGCAGAGTCAGTCTAGGCTGAAGCAGCTTTGTGAGAGGGAATAAAATTGGCACAGAAACATATTCATGAGAAAGAAAGAGATGTGCTGCAATCAGCAAGGAAGGCTTGGAAGAGAGGATCACTTTGCACAAGGGTAGACCAGTCACAAAGCAAGAGGTGAGTCAGATCCAGACTGCTCAGGCCCCATGAACATCAAAGTGACTGATAGGTGTCATATAATTCTCAATAATTTGGTGGATATTGAATGTTAGTGCTGTAACATTTCTCAGGAGGTTCATAAGGTTCAAAGATATGTTAATATTTGCCCCTTGGCCGTGCTTCCCAATCCCAGAGCAATCTAAAAGACAGTATGAATATTCTGTGGGTACGGACACCCTAAGCATTTAATTTAAATCTGTCTTAAAAAAGACATGATGTCCCAGTGCAGAAATATCAGAAGTTCCATAGTACCATAAATGTCACCACCACAACCCTCACTTCAGCTACTGTTGCCCACATGCACAGAGCTGAACAGGCACAATGGAACCAGGCAAGACTTCAACACTCACCTACAGGATTGTCACCCCCAAACAAAAATAATGTCAAAAATAATGAGCCAAGCCTAAAAAAAGAAATCCCAGAAATCACAGGCCTTAAAGACTGTGAGATCTGAAAACATGTGTGTTGACTTTGTAATTTGAAATTTAGGTTTTGAGCCTTTATGAATCATGCTTCCGAGTTATTTTTTACAACTACAACAAGAAAAAGGATATTTTCCATTCAAACATAAGAAACCTGTGATTATACCATAGTCACAGGATGTCTAAGTCAGGACTTTGAAGAACATCAGTTATTGCAAAAATAGAAAATTTATGAAATTCAGTGAAAAGTACATTTAATATGTTGTATAAATAACACTTCTAAGGGTGCTATTTTCTGGTATTGGATGAACTGTGCAATGGAAAACATTCTTATCAGCTGCACTGGTTTGTAAACTGCACAGGAAAAGACAAGGACTTACATTTCTCTTTGGATTTATTGGAAAGCATCATATGACCTTTGGATGAAGCGATCACGGTCATCTACTCATCTCCACAGCCCACACTTTCTAATTTCATATTTGTTCCTTGCATATGACACCTCGTCAAATAAGTCAGAAGTAGTGTTTTTCTCCAGGGTAGCTTGGATGTAGCCCCTGTGCCTTTCTTGAGCTTGTGGCAGCAAACATCCAGCTGATTACAGAGTGACTTGCAATATTCACCTGAGTCACATAGCACGGCTTCTGTCTCCTAACTGGCTAATCTAAAATTCGTTAAATACCGCTCCTTTTGAACTCTGTTTCCTTGTGCAAGTAAATACTTTTACGTCAATCAAAACCTGACAACAGCATGCAAATTGTTAACTTTAATCACCTGAATGCTCAGCAGCAGTGAAAAACATGGGGACCAACGTGAAACTTTGACTTCTAATCAGGAGCATTTTACTTGCTTCCTTACAACTCTGTCATCTTGGGGTGTGAATGCCACACAACACTGCAGACATTTATCCCCACAAACCTACGGCTCCATTGTATGGATGGAGAACTGAGGCAGAGAAAAATTTGCACGCATGTGAATTGCTATTAAAAAACCCCAACAACCATGCGCTCCAGGGATTTGAATGCAGACAAGACATCACAAAGTTAAGCTGCTGCTTGGAATACCAGACTAGCTTTCCATGCCATCATGGAAACTGTGAGCATTTTTTTAATCTCTGCTTGAAAGGGTCCTGTATTTCCTTCAGATTACTAAATACCAGAGGACTGGTTTTAAAAAGCAAGACTACTGTAGTGGAATACAGAGCATGGTCCTCAGGAGAATTCAGAACTTTGAAGACATATTTGGTATTGGTTCTTAAAGGGCTTGGCAGCATCCTCTTAAACAAAAGCTATAGCTGTAGCTTCTTTTTCATGATGTTTTTTTCTCCTGCAGGAACTTGACATGAATGAAGGCGACTTAAGCATTTGCCTTGTAAGCCGTCTAAAACAAAGCCATGAGGGGACTCGCTCACCCTTCCAGAAAGGGTCTGGAGTAAGTTTCAGCACTGACGAATATAATATTTCTAGTACCCCACGAATGAGATATTACCACAGGGAAACTGAGCAAACCTTGTTTGGCACCCAAGAGGCACAGCTTTCATTCTTGATCAAGGTCATTTCTATTTACCTGGGCAACTATATCCAGTTTGTTGTCTACAAGGATGCTGACACATGTGGAGAGCTGGGATTAAGAAATTGAACCATCAGCTGTGAAACCACAGGCCCTTGCCAACTAAGCAAGCATTTGACAAGTGAGTATTCAGTTTGTTATTTCATATTTAATAGCTGGAGTAGATTCTCACCTGCTCTGTGGGGTCAGCCACTAGTAAGTGCCATCATTTATTCATGTATGTCTAAAACACTGATGACTGGCACGTCCAAGGGACTACAGAGAGAGACGTTTTTCTCTAGCTTGATGAACACTTACAGTTCTTTTAATAAAAAGTATAACACCTCAAAAAGCAGGCTTGAACAAATTCAGAAGACCTTGTGTATGTCTCTGGAGTTTCTAGGTGAGTAGATTCCAACCAACTACACTGTGACATCAAGCAAAGAAAATCACCATCATCTCCAGCATAATGACAAAAGACTTAGAGGACAATCTTAATATAGGAATCACACATAAGAAGCTGTCTTCCTGACAGCAGCAAAGTACTTCTATTGCCACCTTGCCTTCCCCCAGTAACGGCTCAATCTGGAACTGGCTTGCAAGTATTTTAATGGCTGATACTTCAGTGCTTCAGGACCTGCAACACTGAGGGGCTAAAACTGAAGAGTTCACTGGAGCCATACTGGAATTAAACCATGTGAGGATACAGTCTACTCTTCCAGATCCTAAGCAAGTTTAGATATTCTCATTAGCCAAGATGCAGATAGCTTTCAATCATCTTCTCAAACACTGAACACTGACTGGAATGAACCAAAATATTGTGCATGGGGAACTTCTAGAGAGAAATATATATTGGACTTAAAACATAACTTAATCACATCTGTCTTGTTTGTATAAAAAGAAATAATTTCCAGAAGGCCTACCTTTCTAACTGAAGAAACAAAAATTATGAAAGAGTAAAGTTAGTTACCACAAAAGACAGCAAGAACAGGGAGAACATCTCTGAAATACCACTGGGAGCACAAAATAAAAGGTATCTGTGAAACACCTAACAGCCCAACAAACTTCTAAAAAAACTTAAAGACCAGACTGACTAAAAGCTAAGTGGAAAAAATGGGGGAGTGCAACAGTTTCCGGTCTATCTCAGAGTCATTTTGGGGTGCAGGGAAGTGAATCACAGAGTGCGCAGAGCTGTCTTGCAGCTACAGCACTGCTCAAGGAATATCCTGGCACCGGAGCAAATCTCACCACCTTTTAAGCTCTCTCAGTGTTGGTGTTGCAGAAGTAGTCAGCAGAGGGAGTGAAACTGCAGGAACATCTTCCTCAGGAATTCCACTGACTACAGCAATGAGTGTCGCAGTAAATAGTGACACACCATGGAAAAGGTGTTGGCACAGTCTAACACAGGTGGGAAAGAATCTTTTTTTGGAGAAAAAGAGAACACCAAAGAAACTCCACTGTTACATTGGGATAAAAGGCAAACTGAGAAATGCAAACAATCTAATGGCTTATGTGTATATATATATATAGAGAGAGAGAGAAAAATAAAACTACTTTAATCCACATCTAATTCCCATTTTTATAACAATGGGATTTGCTTCTTGTCCCTTCAGCCCACACAGAGTCTCTGTAGGCTTGATTTTGCCCTATGCTGAGCCAGCCACATGAGGCCCTGAGCACATGCAGGCTGCCATCATCCAGCCCTGAGAATGCAGCAGCACAGTGATCTTCCCAAGGGCAAAGAGTTAACTTCATGGGGATGACTGGATAAGTTATTCGTGCTTCCTCACCAAAGTTTCAAAAAGTAATTTTCTCCTTAAGTCCAGGGGCTATGTCCACATATATGAGATTAGAGGGGTGGACAGTACGCTGGCTGCAGATACTTACAGCACGTTAACATTTAATTAGGAATGTTTGCTTTAATCATTTAAGGGATATTAAATGTAAATAGAGAGCGTGAGCGAGTGGAGCTGGCTCTGTATCTGAAAGTGGTCACAGAGTTCTACAATGCAGGCGCAGGAGGAAGCAGCAGGGAGGATGATGACTGTTCCCAAGGACATACCAAGCCCCAGAGGCATGCTCTGGCTGCAGTCCTGCAGGCTGGCAGGATGGAAGGAGATGAAATTTAGGAAAGGAAGGTGACAGATGACTCTTACACAATCAACAAAGCGATGGGAACTGCACTTTAATAGAGAGAACAGCAGGGACCCCCAGCCCACAGTCCTGCTGTGGTGTGAGGGGATGGGCTTCAGCAAGGTCTGTCCTAAGGAAGGTCTGCTCTGCAGCAGCCACCTGAGCAAGCATGTGTTTGCTCGCTGCTCATGGGGAAATCCTGCAGTGCAGCACATGAGGAGCATACTGCCTATCAAGCATGAGATCAGTCATTTGAGAAGATGCCTTATTTTGGGGAGTGAGAACACAGCCCTCCCAGATACGTTGCAAACCTCCTGCTATAATAATTTCACAGCATATTGCCAGTCCACAATCTGGCCACACATCACAGCTTTTGATGGCTCTCTAGGCATGAGATCAGGCACCACACAATAACGGCAGCAGAAGATACATACAATAAAATGCAGCGTGAATTCACTACAACATGGAACATTTGATGTTTAAACTGGTCACATACCAATTGTTTTTAAAACTGCTGGTTTTAGAACATCAGCCATATTCTTAGTGTGGTGAATGTCTGGTCTACTTGAGCTGAAGTATCAGTTATTTGGCTGAAATGATGAGCTTGCTCAATCACTCCCAGAAGTTCCACAGACTTCTAAATACCTGACAGCATCTCTGATGCTATCCGTGTATGTGAGAACCATCAAAGGGGCAACCCATACCAGAGAGGCACACAGCGCTTGGCATGTGGTTTCCTCTGGCTTGTACTTCTCTCAGATATCCTTTTATCCACAGACGTGCCTTAGAAAACTGTCTCAGGGCTTTACACGTTGGGATCAGCCAAATGAAACAATTGCTGCCCCAGAAATAAGAGATAGAACCGTAATGAAAGAGCTTTTTTCCACAAACATGAAAGGGGTGGGGAGAGGACTGGAAAGCTAAGTGGTCACCCAGATTTCTGTGTCTGTTGGAGTAGATCCTTGCCCACCACCATCATGCTGTCCTGCATCCCAACCCTCCTTCAGCTGGCAGGATATGCATCCAGCCTGGCCTGCAGAGGCTGTGAATCAGGAAAAGCTGGCAGGTAAGTCACAGCAGGGCCACAGCTGCCCTCCCATCCCTGTAGCCTACTGCCCCCAGCAGCTGTTTGCTTTGCCCAGGGCTGCTAGTTCCCAGCCTGGGAACAGCTCTTGCGTCCCTGATGATTTTTCACATGCCTCCTTCCTGGTCTGCATTATAAATCACACAAATACAGACTGATGGTGGAAATGCACAGAACATCCCATAATGAAAGTGACCCCTGCTAGAGCGCAAGGAAGCAGACAGATTAAATAAGAAAGAAACGGGAGAGCAAAGATATGCAACAAGGAGGCTGTCGGAAAGAGGTGAGCGCTGTATGGAGAGCAGCACAGAGAGAGAACAGGGCACCCTCTCACTTAATGAATATTTATTGCAAACTGCCGCCTATTATCTTTCAAAGAATTTTTATACAGTTCCCATGTCTTTCATCTGTTTCATGTTATGGTTTATCTAACTGTGGAAATTGCACGCGTCAGGTAAACGTTGATTTACATGCAAATTGCCTTCGCTAAACTTGCCTTTAAGTAAAATAAGATTCGGAAATAATTTTTTCTCATTAATTTGCAGTTTCAAAGAAACTCAAAAACACAACAAATGCAAATAATCTAATTCATTTGTAAATATAAAACAATTTGTTGGGATTTAACTTTGCCATATTTTTTCTCCCTTCCATGTGCTTTAAATAAATTGCAGTGTTTATCAAAGACAAACACAAGAGAGATGCTGGGTTGTTCCAATTCAATACCTTCCTGCTCTTTTTCTTTTAAAGGGCCACTATCAGAATAAGAATCTCTGCAAGATTCACTCCTGGAGTAACTGCTGAATGATAAAGATTTATATCACACATTCAATTGGTTCCATAAATTTAAACCCAAATGTTACGTCACTAGATGACACTTTAAATTATTATAAGTGAATTTAAAAAAAATGTAGACCTGCATTTGCAAAAGTGGCCAGTGATTTAGGGACTTTGGTTTTGAGGCCTCTTGTTAAAATTATTTTGAACTGCAACTCAAAATATGCAAGTCCCTTAAACTGTCACTTTGGAGAACCTCAAATGTCATTTATGCAACACCATGACTGACTGCATTTTGCAGTTTATTGGCTTCAAAAATGATGCTATATTTGATAAAATGTGGATCTTAAAAAGGTTTTCCCTGTTTTAGTGTGTGATGCTGGTTAAATAACAAACCGATTATGTCCCTATTTTCCCATATATTCACTGGAGATAGTACAAAAGGGTATTCTTACTTTCTCTGATTTTGTGGGGCAGGGGTTTAATATTTGCAGAGCTGTAACAAGTGCAATTTCTTTCTCATTAGGTGCTGTCATTGATTTTCAGCATCGATACACTGCTCTTTTATTTGGGTTTTTGGACAGAGAGTTTAAGGACATCTTCATGGCCGCTGGAATGCCTGAGGACAATTCATGTGCCAGACTCAAGTCTTCTCCTGAAAGATGAACATAGATGGTAACCAACAGAAAACATTGTTTTAGCGCTGAGTGTTGAGTTAAGATTCCCAAAAGACGGGCTAAGTTTCCAGTTCCTCTAACAGGTCTTTGAGCAACTGTGGGCAAGACAGTCCTCCCACAAACAGGGAGGAAGGCAATTGCTTTTTGTGTCTGCGTCCTTTATCTTGTCTAGGTATTGCAATACAAGTGCTTCGGGCTGCTTACACTTCTTCTCTGGTCTCTTCTAACCTGTACAAGAACATCCCACTAACCCTACCACACTGGTACTAGTAACAATTAAAAAAACCCACTGCTTTTACTTTAAACCACAAAATATTCCTTTCCAGATTTAAGCTGATCAGGCTCTTTACCAGACATAATATGACTTGGAAGCTGCTCAACCATTTCACCTTTATAACACACACGTTTAAATATGTTTCATTACTTGAAGAAATTTCTCCCAATTTTAATGGGCAATTTCTTGGACTTATTGTTCAGTCTTCTAATGCAATCCCTGCTGGCATCACCAAAAGTCATTTCTAACTTACATGTGAACTGCATAAAATGTCTTGATGTAATCTTGTTTTACTGCAGACAGGTATCCTCATTATTTAAACATTATTACTACCGCACTTGACTCTATATTCACTGACAGTTTCTGAGTAGAGAGGCCAAGAGCTAAATAGACCATAAAGAACAAAACCTCCTCTCAACCCAAAGGGTGATCCCTTTGTGCCAGTCTTTAGGGTTATGGAAGGAGCATCCCTCTGGTAAACTGGCAGTAAAATGTCATCACCAGCACTGTCAATCCAGAAGGAATGCTAAAGTTCCCCAGTCAAAGGAAAAGAAAGCTGGAGGCAGCCAGGGCTACCCGAGTCCTTCTTATCTCAGAGGGCTGGAGCAAGGAGCCAGGAGATGGAGCCCATTAATTATCAAAGCCCTGGGTGAGGCCAGGAGATGGAGCCCATTAATTATCAAAGCCCTGGGTGAGGCCAGCAGGAAGCTGGCAGTGCTTGTCAAGAGTGCAGTACAACAGCAAGGAAGTAAACAAGGCAAAGCTACCTCTGCCTGCCTCCCTGGCAAGAAGGTGGTGGGGAGGGAATCAGTGTTTGCCATTGTAGTATTTGCATGCAACAAGAAAAACATTCACAATTATCAGAGAGAGAACTCCTTGCTCAGGCTGTTGAACAGAGACCAAACAAGCGTTAGTCTTTTGGATCTCCAGTTAACACAGCCTGAAATATTTGGCCCTGCTACATGATTTCTCCCCACATCCTCACTCTGTGACCACCCTGCCACCCAAGAGAGGGGATAAAACAAGTACAGGAAAAAACTGCCCTTGTCAGATTACAAAGGAAACATTACCAGGCACTGAGTAGAGCAGAGATGAAGAATGATTTCGAAAAAGATAATTGAACATGTTGTAATTTGCTCTCTTCTGTGTTTCAATTTTTATCTGCTTGTAGCTCATTTTGCCAGTCATGCAAGCAAGTGCGAAAGGGAGGGAGAATGCACATGGATGTGTGCGTGCAGGGCGAGCACGCACGCATGCAAATAAACAAATAATCATCATGAACCTACAGCCTGGGCTGCCCTGTGAGGAATGTTCAGCCAGTGGCTGAGCAGCACTGAGCTCAGCTCAGGGGAGATGCATTGAAAGGTAGTGGTTCAAACTGATGGAAGGACTGTGTTCTGCCTTGAAGCCTGCACCGGGGTAAGGCCCTTGGCTCACTGGCATACTCTGAATGCAGCCCACTGGAGATGACAACCAGAGTCGGGGTCCAGGGAAACCCCAGGCCAAGCAAAAGGAGTTTCTCTGCTCTGATGTAATCAAAGGCATAGGTCTCACAGCCCAGACTCTGTGAAATAGGAACCTTTTTGAAGTGTTAACACCGCTCTTATGCTAATGAATATTTATGCTGCTGACACTTTAAAGGCTAGGAAAAGAACAAACCCATGTTCACAGCCCTTTAACCAACACCACTGTGTTACGCAAATCAATCAAGGTGAAGCCAGCAATCACTCACTCATTTACCTCTGCTGTCCACATTCCCTGCCGGGCTAATACTGAGTTATTCACAGCTGTCTTACATAGTGGGATTAAGATGGAGAATGGCATATCGGGGCCCCAAGTCACACATGATCTAGCCCTACTCTGAGTCACGTCCCTTTGACAAATTTGGCTCCCTGGTTCCCAGGAAACAGTCACTGCAGATCTCTGCTTTGAAAAGGGTAGACAGCTCTTTTTGACTTAGAAGAGATTTCAAACACATAGTTTGCCTTCCCTGTTACGTGCCCATAGTCTTGACCTTCTCCTGTGCACAGGCACACGTGTGTACCAAACAGATGGAGAGAGAATTCCTGAGCTCCATACTCTGCTTTCCATCCCCTTTCCCAGTGTTTAGGTTAATAGCATTGTGGCCCATGACAACTAATCAATTCACATCAGTCTCCAGAAGATTACTGTATCTGGAGAGAAGCAGGAAGATCAGTAAAGGCACGTTCCTGAAAATACCCACTGGACTTACTGAGCCTGGCTGCACTTGGGATCAAATCAGGTTTCACTTAACCACAGACCAGAGCACTTGTGATTTGCATGAGTAATTAGAACTGATTAATAGAATGACTTGCTTAATTAAGTTTATCTGAAAAGGTGCCCCTTGAAGACTCATGAATCTGAAAATCCAGAGGCAATTTCTCCTCAGAATCCTTTTTGGGTTGGAATGCTTTCAGCTTGGATCGCTGGATGCATGCGTTTGTGCGTGTGTGTCTCTGGTCCCAGATTAATCAAAGCGATGGAATGGGTGCACAAAGGTCTCAGGCCTGAACACAAACTGGTGATTCCTCAGCGAACTCAAAAGGAGCTCTCCTAACCCTGAGTGAAGAAATGCTGGTAAATTTGCCAAAAGCCGATAAGCATTTCTGCCTGACAATTTATGGCTCTGCTGAGCTTTGCTTAATTTATTGCTCAACCTAGCCTTCTTCTGGTTGAGCACAGCTCCCGTTGCCTGACGTACTGGCAGACCAATTCCCAATGTTCTGCCTACATAACAGATTTAGACAATACTTTGTTATAGGTGAACATGGCACCCAGTGTGCTGGTAAATCTCCCATTTCCACCACCAGCAGAGGTACTCACACTACGATGGCATTTGGAGGAAATCCCAACATAGACAAGAACATCAGTTTTCCTAGGGTGGGTTAGAGATCTGGAGACTTTTCGTGCTGAGAGCTTTTGGGTTTTTTCTTTCATTTTTCCCATACTGAAAGCAACATCAAGATTTTATTTCATTCTAAGTCAAAGCCAAACAACTTTGACATTTTCTTTGAAATAAAATTTTAACACACATCCAAACATTTGGTTTAGAGAATTGGAAACATTGTATTTAAATGAAACCAAGGTGTTTTTACACCTTCTTGATTCGGAGATTATATAACTACACTGTGAATTAATATTGCAAGACCAAAAGGCACTTTCCAATGAAAAAAATGTTAATTAGAAACAGCTTTCCAATGGAAAATGTCTGCATTTTTCCAATGAAAAAATTCAGCCCTGCTGGAAGGTGAGATGGAACTGATTGCTGGGGCTTCTGAACTGTTTTATGGGTGAGTGGAGGATCCAGCACTGGCATGCAGTCTCATAAACCACAGAGCTCTCTAATGTGAGGGACTCAGTGCTCTCACAGGTACATGAGAGCTTTAGCTCACTCCTCCCTGGGATGGGAAAAGGGTGCTGGTGTTCACACAATGCGCTTTATCCAGGATAATGATGGGTAGGGGTCCCGCAGGTTTTACTCTTTGGTCAGAACCCAAAGAAAGTGCCTTCTGCACATCCAGGAGGGGAGGGTGGGAGCGGAGATGAGGAAAGTGCTGGTGGCAGAGCAGGGAGGCACATGTCCCTCCCAGAGACGTGAGGTGCAGAGCCCAGACTAGCAAACCCTGCTGGGTCTGGGCTGCCTCAGCACGACCAAGTGAGGCACCAACCTGCCCTCCTTCTCAGGGGAGGCTTGGCTCCTGCAAGGAAGACTGGGACAAGGCAGTCCACTGCCTTGCCCAGAAAAGGCTATTTAATGAGAGTTTGAAGCTCTTCTCCTACATAAGGGTCCCAGGGCTAGGGATATGCCAAGTCCCCAGAAAAGCCAGGCAGCAGTTAAATATACAGTGGCATCTAGAGAGGGAGAGGGTCATTCGTAGATGAATTAAAATGTAGTGCCAAGAAAAAAAAAAAAAAAAAGGACGATGAAAAGGGAAAAAGTCAACCAGATCAATCAAGGAAACAGGCATCTGGAAGAAGCAGTTATTGATCCAGCTGTTAAAGAAACCTTCTGAACCAGATTACCCAGCAGCCACAGACTCCCTTCTCCCCAAGACACTTGCTTCAGTTAATCAAGAAAAGAGGTGACATGAGACAAAGGAATAAAACCCTATTTTTTCAGACTGGGGTTTTGTTCCCTTAGAAACCCTCAAGAGGATGAAACAGTTGGACCTAAATTGATATAGTCAGAACAGAACAGACAATATAAATTTAAGGATTAATTATGTATCTGTAGAAATGTGTCAAAAAAAGGGAAGCAAGATCTCTCTGCCTTTCGATCTTTACTCATCTCAAGATTTTCAGGGAATAGGGAATTAGCAGGGGTATATTTTCATGCTGTCCTAGTACCATACTGTGAGCACTCCTAGAAAGTTGTCAGGGGACGTTGAATTTCATTTTTCCTCTATTCAGCCTAACATAGTTTCTTCAGCTTTTTGTTTTGCTTTGTTTTGTTTGTTTCTCTCTTTTCTTGCCTTTGAGTGCTCCAGACTCTCAAGTACTCTTGACTGTCACTCCCTTTTCTGTTCCAGATTTATTCCATTTGGGTACAGCGATAAGATGCACCTGGTGTCAAGAAAACTGTAGATGATGATTTGGATTTCTCATTGTACCTTAAATGTCAAGCCTTGTGCTTCCTAAAGTAAATTCTTTGGAAAATCTAATTTGTGCATCCTGAGTCACTGTTAGTTCTTCAACTATAAGGCCAAACCAAAGCTCCTGATTTCTAATATATTGTCAAGTTTGTCACCAGATCCATCTTCATAGGAAGGGGTAATAAGAGGAATTAATCAAGAAATGCCTTTACTCCAGTAAATGTAGAGCAACAGAAATGGGATACTGCAACAGAAACCTACAGGAAGAGACTCAGAGTAATGTCCTGCAATTGAGCACCCATCAGAAACTTAGATTAGAAAAATCCACATTATTCCCTGTTTAGGGACATATTAAGACCAAGAGCAAGGGATGGTGACTGTTTAATCAAAGATCTTCATAAATGGTACCCCAAAAACCTAATCTTGCTTCCAGTTCAAAGATATCCTGTGTACCTGCGTTTGCTGCTGTCATGTTGTCACAGGATCTGTTGATTTTCTGGTCAAGCTCACAGGAAGTACCATGAGATTGATTTCTAAAGGAGTGGGTGACAGAAGCAGCATATAGCAGTAACTTCCTAAGAAAATGAGCTTTGAAAAGCCTAAATGCAAGGATCAAGTGGTCAGAGTTCGGACTCAAAACATGCCCATTTTGGTGTTCTTACCTGAAGCTCTGAAGAACAGAAGAATGTGGGAATAAAAGTTTCAGGTGCCATGTAACTTCTGGAAAGTTAGGAATACAGGTTTGAGATGGCAAAGAATCAAAATATGTGTTTTCCTTTTCTCTAACCATTTCCCACTTAAACGCAGTGGTCTCCCTTCTATCGCTCTGCTTTTCTGTATTAGTGCAAGAGATACTCCTTCTTAGGTCACTGCTGAGTATTACAAGAAGGAAAAGGGTAAATAAGATATGAGTTTTGCCTGACTGAAGGAAACAATACAGACAAAGAACAACAGATGGCAGACTGAAAAGGTTACCAAAAATACTTGGCATAGGACTCTTACAGCCTCTTGTGTTCTGGTTATGAATTATTCCCCCACGTGCAGAGCTTATCACAATCATCAGAATCACCCTTCCTGTAGTGATCTGAAAGGGATATGCCATCCCTTCCATGTGCAGCACAAAAGCACAGATGGAACATTAGGCAGAACTGCTGTGAAAATATTCAGAATTACCTCAAAACTATCCACACCTTCCTTTTTGTCTTCCATCCCCACACCCAAGCCCACCTGTTCCTGTAGCACCTTCAGTTTTATACACTAATCAAGTGGCTTTCAGAGCCCTGACATCTGTACCTGCTTACTTGCTCCTAAGCCCATCAGACCCCAATCTGTAGGTATTAAAACACAATCCATGTGCCTGGCTTGAATCTGCACATGGAGACAGCGAAATAATAAAGTGCATTTGAGCTATGGCTTTAAAGAGATGATGGCAATTCTCCAGCGGCATCCTATATTTGCAGTGGTTCCCATTGATCATGTGTGCATTCCCTTGCGCATGCCAACGCCTAGGCATGTAGGAAAGCACTGCAAGAAGCAACATCAAAACACAGGGCTGCCAGGATGGGAAGCAAGCTTATGAATACCCCAGTTTTGCATACTGTATCTTGCAGCTATCCCAAAAAAACCATTTGTGTTACAGCGAACAGCACGGAGGAACATTTCATGAGGCTTTCTAATATGGACAGATAGATTCCCACAGCCTTTTTTACAAAACAAGATTTTGGTAACAGCTGTTTTGGGGTATGCTGATTTAATTCTCCATCCTCTGTTGGCACATGTATGCACACTGGGACTGACAGGGGATGCTGTCAGCCAGGCATGATGCAAGCTGGCAGAGTTAGGCATAGGATAGAGGACTACAACAGAGGCAGGAGATAGATCTGCAGATCCAGGCAAAGCTCATTCTAGCTTTTAAACAGTGATCTGCTCAAGTCAGTGGCCTTGATAAGGCTTCCAGATTTGCATGTACAAAGGATAAACAGGGAATCACAGGAAGTGACACAGGACAAAGCCAGCAGTGCTGAGTGTGGAGAGCCCAGGGCTGAAAGAACATAAGGCATAAGGAGCTTTTTCAACTAGAAAACATTTGACTATGGAACACTTATCTTCCTTATTGACATAAACTCCTAGTGAACTATTTACTGCAACTAAAATAAATACACAGGAAAAGAGAAAACAAATAAAAATTTCAGCAAACCCATCCTGTAGTGTCATTATAGAGCAAGTTAAGTGCTCTGAACGCTATTGCTTAATGCTCTTTAAACAGCAGTTTAGGAAAAATATGATTAATATTCTTATGAAAATAAACGTGTCCTGCTGGTGCAAATCTCTGCTAACACTGTCAAGGTCAATAGACTTCCTTTACTCACACCAGTGAAATACTGAGCAGTGTGGCCCATGATCTGTGCCAGAAAGGGTTGCACTTACAATCTCTAGAAAACTGAAAATGGAAAACCATAGCTAAGAAACAGCAAGGACTGGAAGCGAAGGAAGAACTGGAGCTCAAGAAGAGAGAGCTGGGAGTGGAAGCTGTATTTCAGGAAACATATCAGTACAAGTTGAAGAGGAGAAGAAAGTGGAAACTGCAAAGTGAGGGAAAGCAGAAAGGTCAGAAAGGAATGTAGGAGACATCAAGTACTTGGTAAGTCAGACAGTAAAGCAGTGAGGGTCATGACAGGCAGAGACAGCCTGCAAAGATGGGCACCAACTACAGCAGTTCACAAAAATTTGGACTGAGATGTCAGAGACAGAGGAAAAGAGCACAGGCCTTCAGTGAAGATAAGGTCAAATAAGTGACCACTACAGGAAATGAAGGATTCATTTGAAAACTGAAGGTCAAATGAGGACATGAGGGAAAGAAGCTGAGTGACAGAGGGGAAGCATGAAGCTGGCAAGGATAAGATGAAGCCTTGAAAGCACTGAGATCTAATAATGGCAAGGCAGCATGATACTGTCTTGGACATTCAGAAGAGAGGACACAAGCTTCACAGTAACAGAGGAAATCCAGAGCAAAAAATTTTAGCAATCTTTGCCTCCTCTGGGGTCTCCTGTTCCATCATTTCCATTTTAAATGACATAAAAATACTTCTAATAACCAGAGAAACACTTAAAAATTAAGAAACACTTGTTCCAGTTAATGTGTCTGAACAGTGTGAGCGTGCACACACACGCACATGCAAAAATCACCCAAAAAAGTTTCCCCCGGGAGGTCGTTATTATGCAAAAATTACTCTAATTAGGTCATGAATATATTAGTCCGTATTCAGTGCCAACAACAGCAGGGAGAATAAGAGAGCAAGAATTGGAAATGTGACATGCATACACTCCCAGTGTGGTTAGGGGGACTGGATTCCAAAATGCCATTAGGAGATAAAAAGGTCACCCTGTAGGGAGGTAATTGGTACAGCAGCACTCGAGCAGCTGATTAAAGGGACCTTTGCTTTTGGGGGTGGGAGGAGGAGTGGGGGGTTAATGTAGGATCTCCCCTGCCAAAGTATACGATCTTGATCAAACATCTACTTTTAGGACAATCACGAAGAGAACAGAAGAGGCTGTCACCCTTGACATCCTATTGAAGCAGATGCATTTGTTTAATAACACCTTGGCTTGCATGCTTTAGGACAACATTAAAGGCAGAGGGTATTTTCCCTCATGCAGGTTTCTCTCTGTTCAAACACACGAGCCTCCGTTTTCCTAACTCCCATCACAGCTACTGCTCAGACACTGCCCACGACGCATTAATAAGAAGGAAATGCTTTTAATGAGTCAGTAATGGCTGGGGGAGCAGCACAGGGGAAAGCTGCTGCTTCACTCTCTCCTCTTCACCAAACGATGACAGGCTCTCACAGACTGAACTAACACAATTCCTGGCTTGGCATGCAAGACAGAACAGCAGAAGGGCTCAGAAACGCCAATCGCACACACTCCCCACAGAGAAATACAAGGAAGCTGGCTTGGAAGGATCATAAACACGTTTCAGAAGTTATGTTAAATAGGATGCTGTTTAAGCTCTAGAAATTATTGGTGACACACATAAAGACTCGCTCTTGTGTTTGCAAAGACAGGCAGTCTCGCCCCATGTTTGGGGACCATACATTAGACATCATGAATAGGTAGGGGAAAAAAGGAGAAGGATGCAGCAGCACAGGCAGTGCTGCTCCTTGGGAGAGAGGGCAGTGAGAGCACGGAGAAGGGTGCACTGATTTTCAAGCTGGCTTGGGAACCAGCTCAATTTTATAGCCTCTTCTGCCTCCCCAGACTGAAGTGCTCCTCATACTGCCCAGCTGAGTCTTGCTCCAGTTTTGATGCTGATGGCCACTGGCCTTTCCCCCTGCTTAGAATGATGAGCAATTACAAGTTACGCTGAGTGCACAAGCATTTCCAAACACCACCACAGATGGGGCTGAGCCCCTGGTAGCAGAAATGGAGGAACTCCTGGCACAGAATGCCACTTGGACCTTCCCTACCAGCAATGCCTTGGCAAAATTTCGAAACAGATCCTGATACAGTTTTGCCTGTGAAAAAGAGATTTTTAGTTACACAGCGCAGGCTTGAGCTTTAAGGTGCTACCTAAAGGTGCTATGCTTGAACTGTCACTGGTTTAAGTCCTGCTTTTGATTTATAACTGACTAAGGAGATAACTGTTGGATTGACTTTCTTCCTTCACTACCCAGAAAAAGCAGCATATACTGAAAATAGCCTCAGAACGAGCAGTTTGGTCTATGATACCTAAAGAAGAATTTTTCAACTACACTTTGAGTACAGCTGGGTAACATTCCCATCCAGTGAGAAATATTGACATTTCAGCCTTCATTCTGGTCCCCCAGCAAACTGGAAAGTTGAAATTAAACATGTATTGAACTGAGTCAAAATAAAACATTTGGCTCACTTCTGTAAAATTAAGTTTTATGATTTAGGTTTAACTGACAATAAAATGAAGTCTTTCATTTTGATTTCCCAAAAGAAAGTTTCAATTTTCTAAAAAACCTTTTCCCAGAAAATCATTCCCATGGAACATTCACAACCACCTGTAATTTTCAATGATACGGAAAATAGCCACTGCAACTCCACACAATATAGTACTGATCACTGGAGTCCACATAACCCTTAAAATGCATGCATTGTGACTAAAATAATAGTTAAAAAATAAGAAAAAGAAACCCTCTCATTTTCTAGACACTCCTGATATCTAGCACCACAACTTAGCAGTTTAAACCACTGCTTTAAGACACTATAAACTTCTGCAAACAGAATGGGTCATCAAAAGCAAGAGATTTAAGATACAATGACCAGTCATTGTTAAAGCTTTAGTTTCTTCCTTAAAAATAATCTTCTTTCATTTTCCCTTGTAGAGTTCAACAGTAAACAAATTCAGAGTGTGATTTGTCAGTGGAATATGAAGGGCCTTTTAATTTCTCTCAAAATCAATGCAGGCAAGTAGTTTGTAAATTTAAGCTGTTTCAAAAGAAAAAAAAGGAAAGCAGGTGGCATATATCCCTACATCACCGTTAGATATTTTTTTCAAACACTTTAATTACTATACATAACTTTAGATGTTTTTATAACTTGTATACCTGCCATGGCATGATTTCCACTTTCCAAAATCTTATTTATATGTTGCCTTAGAAAATCCTTAGGAGTGAGCATTGCTATAACCCTATGTAGGCATGAAACACAGAAACAGAGTGACTTGTGTTATGGCCACTCTGAAAGTCTGTGTCCAAGAAAGCATTCAAGTCCTTTTTTTGTTTCTTTTCCCTGAGAATAGAAATTAGAAGATTCAAACAGAAAGTATATTCCTATACCCTTTGGAATGGAGATGTCCCCCACAGCTGCTACCGGTTCCTTTAACATCTCCACAGAGGCTTCAATCAATCAACCTCCTCCTCTTGTATCCTGCAAGCCAGAAGCACTTTGTGGGAAAAGGAGGATGTGCAGGCAGGCACAACAATTCTGAGCATGAATATAGGTGTTGTGGAGAGGCTGACAGTGCTTCAGAGCTGAGGGACAGGCAGAAGGACAAGGTTGTCCATGTCAAAGAAGAAATGACATTGAACCCTTTCCATGTGCTTACTTGGTTACTTGCCTGTTAACCTCTGAAGGAGCTGTGGTGGGGAAAATGGTCTTAGAAGACAGGGTTTGTTTATACACAAATTTAGACACTACTAATTTTTCTTCCAAATTTGCTTTGTAGCAAATGTTTAAAGCGGCAATTGTTAAAATATTTGGCAACCTGTTTTTCTAAGTGAGAAGCTGGCCACGCCATCCATCACTAGCAACCACTTCTGTTTGAACAAGAATCTGAATCTACAGCACCCTGCTGTACCTGTGCCAAGAGCTGTATGTAGAGCACAGGAGCAATAGAAAGGGAAGAGTCCTCTGTGTCTCTGATGAGAGAAACAAAACTACCTGAAGGTAAAATGCTCTTTACATGTGGCCTGGTGCCTTGTGTCCCAAAGGGTACTCAGCAACTTGCAGTATCTGCTCTGTGTAGGGATGAACACAGTCCTAGGCACATGGTGAGCACTGATACCAACATCTCTAAAACCAGTCAGCACAAGGGTCAGGCAGGCCTGAAACTGCTCAGGCATCCATGTGGTGCAGTTCATGCAGTGTTCCAACGTAATAGCTGGGCAGCAGCGTATTGCAGAGCACTGATTTCTCCAAGTCTTCACAAAAACAGGACAAATAATGACCCCTCTCTGCCAGAGCACTGAGACAGTATGAAGAACCCCTGCCCTGCACCCCTGTGTTTCTTTCTTAAGCAGTTATTTAAGTAAAACAGGCCTGTGGACCACTTGATTGTGCTAGGACCACTACCTTGTGCTGCCTTGTCTGTCTGCTCTGCCAGCTGTTGTTTCCTGACTTAGGCTGGATAGATGGCTCTGAGGCAGTGAAGAGTCGTTGTTCTCTCCTGTCCATCTAAGCTTGTGCGAGCACTAAATATTGACTGCTTTTGAAAGCACATGTGCAAGACAGCAGTTGTTCTCTATTAACAGTGTTGTTAGAAGGCTGCCTGTGCTGTGTTATTCCCCGCCACCCACGATTTCATATTACTGACATGTAATTTACATCATTAAAGTATACAAAGAACATAGACACTGCAGCTGTATTGAATACCCCAGGAGCTGACATTTTGGACTGAAATAGTGGAAATTGGCAGGCTTTCTACAAAGACCTAATAGGTATATTCCATGCTAATTCCAAGTTAATAGCTGAAAGAGCTACCCCCTTCCCAGAAGTGAAACTCTGAATTGATGTGACCCCTATTTTGTTCCATCAGTAACTTCAGAGCATGCAGTGCTAGCATGTTTCTACTGCTCATCTGCAGCTACAGAGGCTTTTGCAACTTGCCTGCATGGGTGCTACACTTGATACTTGCCTCCATCTCTCAGATACAGAGGTGTCAGATAACTTGTGGTATATAGGCCACCTGTGCTAAAACCCATAACCTCGGTGAAACAGCTACAAAGCAGCGTTCTTCTACAGCTCTTTCAGAATGCACACCATTCTGAACAGCTTTCCAGAGTTTGAAAACAAAACACGACCTCAGAAGAGTATTAAATAATAAATGACTGTAAAAGGGGAAAGACTAAGTGGCACAGGCAGGAAAGAATCAGAGGGATAATCTGAGATAAGACTTGAAATGAGACTGTAAGCTGACAAGTGGGGAAAGCATAAAATATCTACTCTAGATAAGATCAGGAGTGGATTTACAGTGGGCAGAGAGCTAAAGGGCCAAACTTCCTGGTCCTACACTGGACAGCACTGCAAAAGTGTAGTACAGCCTCCCAAATGAGGGCTGCCACTCCCCTGTGTGTTTTCTGAAAAGCAAAAAGCACTGGATTAAGCAGTGAGTGGCATTTCACTAACACTGGTCTCAAAACTGTATTTTGTGCACTCGTGGGCTTAAAAGCCACACATGCAGAAAAAATATATTAGAAAACCACAACAAATGACAAAGATTTTCTCCAACAACTTCCAACTCTTTGCTTATATCTGATATTCCCTTAGTGTTCCCTTTACGTGCTTAATGAAATCATATTTCACCACAAAAGTCAAAACAGATATAGATCATTACGGTACTTCTTCAAGAACTGGGCTCCGACATTGTAAGCAGTGTTAGAGAAAACCTTGGGGGGGAATGTAATTTCCAACCTATTAATCTAATCCTGAAAATATACCAAACAAAAACTTCCCATCAGGCTCACGAGTTGTATCTCTACTGTTGACTTCATCCAGCCTATATACCCAGAAGTTAACAGGAACTCCAAAATCTGATTAAGTTGTGCCCTCAGGACACTGTACCTCCAAAGTCCTTCTTCCACTACATGGATGCACACTTAGCCTATTTCCTCCATTAAGAAGTCTTAACAGCATTCCCACTCCAGGCGTGAAGCTAAGAAAAAAAGTCCCCCCAGTAATGCCCTGAGAGCACATCCATCTTGTATAAATAACAGGGGTTAGAATGCATTTGAGGAGCAGGGTCACAGCGCATATTCGTGTTCCTACACTGGATCAATTTACCATATGGTTTCCTCTATGCTGCGAGTGGGGTGCAATACATTTCACAACCATAATAACTTACCATCTTCAGAAAGTATCACATATGCTATTTCTAGCAAAAATTGATTTGACATGTGCAAACACCTGTTTGGCTGCAGCATCCTCACATAAGTTTTCAAAGGGAACCAGTACTTTTTTCCTGCAAATCTACGTCTCTCTTGCTCAAGGACAAATTTTTCCTGTGCTGCCAACCTGGTCTCTTTCAGTGCACTGACCTCTATTTCTGACACTTTGGTAGTTTCCTCAGGATCACTGTTCATTTGAGGAACACTAGAAAATATCTCTGACCTCTCTCAGAGTTTTCAATCCCTAAATAACCTTCGTGTATCATTTTAATCATATTTCCCTGTAACATGTTTCAGATCATCATCCTGGTGCCCTTAAACAAAATCCTCTGCTGTACTGAGAACTTCTTAATCCTAAAAGGGACTGGGCACATAAACTTCTGGCCAATAGTTTCACTGATTTTCGAAAAGGTCTATTCCTTAATTATGACATCAAGACAACTCCATATTTTCTTGATATTAGAAAGGTTGCTGAGATTTTTCTTTCTTTAATCGGATTGACATATCCTTGGTCGGTTGTATGCTTTCCTATAAATCTTTCTTACAAATGCTCAAGAGTGTAACTGCAACCGCCAGACCTCTTCCTCCACTGTTCAGTTTGCAAGTCATACATTTGCAGTTGGTCAGAAAAAATAATCCCTCTACACCTGGCAGGGGTCTGCCCAACGCTTCCTGGAAACCACAATGAATTGCTTGCAGTCATTTTCAGCTAATACAGGCCTCCAACAAACACATGCTGGAAATTTTTCATCACCATGAGCTAAGCTAGGACATCCTTCTCAGCTTGTATATACTGAGATTCAGCTTTTGCTGCAGCTATGATACATAGCTCACTGGCCTTCAGTTTTGAGGACATTATATAGATAAATGCTCTGGCACCTGCTCTGGTAGCTTCATGTTTAACATTAACTACTATCTGTCTGTTAAGACCTTGGTGCTTAGATGCCATTAATTTTTCTAACTCTTCATGAGAACATGCATCCTATCTCTCCTGTGCATCTCTGGATGAATCTGACCTCAGATTGTTGATCAGGACAGCCACACAAAGCCATCTGCTTACCAACCTGCACGGTCCCTCCGTTCGTTAGGGTAGGCATACCATTGACAGCTGGAATCTTCTTCAGATCTGTCTGTACAATTTCCCAGTTACTGCCTACCCCAAGGAATTTACATACTCCCTCGCTGTGGCAGGCATCCCTATTAGCTTCTCCAGCATCATCCCAAAATACAATTTCTCAGTGGATGCCAAACACAACACAAATTGGTGCTATTTTTTTCAAAGTGCCAAGGAGATGGTTGATGGCAAGAGCGCAAGCCAGAATTTTGCTGATGCCTTAATTATAGACAGATACTTGGAATTAGTCAATAACTCTTGAAAGGCAATGGAAATTTTTGCTCTTTGCATATTGCTTTAATTGTGTGGGCCTTAGACACAGGTGTAGGGAACCATCTGCCTCTGTCAATTCTTTCAGTTCCTGCGTGACTCCCAGAGCCTACTCAGATCCCTCTTTATATCTGTTCTCTAAGGGAAAAGAAACTCTTCTCAAAGGAGAGGCAAGAGCTACATGCCTTTGCCAACCCCATTGACGGGGGCCTTCTTCAATTCCAAAGGGACATCCATAAGCTTGTCTTTATTTAATTTCCCTTCACTATATCTATCATCTTGATGCACCCAATAGCCTGACAAAACATCACTCAGCAAGGTGAGCTTTCTTCCCTCACTGAGAAATTGTATCTTTTCCCCACTGTTATTTACCCAACAAGATTTGGTATCCCTGTATTATAAGTGTTGGCTCAATGCCAGCATTACTTTCTTTTCTCTTCTTGTGTGTCTTGACTCAATATGGAGCCCATGTAGTCAAAAGGAAGGCGTGGAACAGTTTTGTAGTGAAAAAATATGCTATGGAAACAAAATAAGAGTTCAGAGCTTGACAGTAAGATATGAGAGGTACATAACATCAAATGCATCATTACATCTCCCAAATTATCCACAACAATTGCAATGATTACAAGATTTTCTAAAGAACTCTTAATTTATAAGCTGATTGCATAAGACTGACAAAATTTTGGTTTCTGAGGTGATGAGAACACAGTCAAGTCTTTAGCTGAGAGTGTCTTTTCCCATAGTGCAGCGTCTGTATTGTGTTGAGCTGAATATACTGCTGGACCATTTCCTGAGAGGGTCAAGCAACTTGCCTTTGAAAGTGGCACCTTTAATGGAAGTCTTGAAAACCAAAGAACCTGCACCCTGAAGCCACTGTTTAACTTGCTGCCATAATTATTTGTTAATATACAAATAATGACATAGTGATGAGGGGAAAATGGAACAGGATAGTGAGAGTTTTCTCTCTCCTGAGGTGTCATTCTAGTGGCAAAGCCCATTATAGGGTGATTACAAACCCACCTCTCATCGACATACAAACAAGTAAAAACCCATTATTTTTTTGCATGTCAAGGTTTAAGTCACATTGACAACTAGAATTTATTCTCAAATTTTTCAATACTTTAATCTCTTTTTGAGTTAAAAAAATAAGAACAGCTTTTTTTTCCCAAATTTTTGTGAAGTGTCTGATGTTTCTTTGTGTCCCTCTGTCAACCCAATGAAATCACATTATATCACAAAATCCAAAACTTAAGTAGATTTTACCGACTATCCTCCAGGCAGCTCCACTGTTCATTTTTAATCCATGTAGAGTGCTTAAATACCACAGCGATAAGTGTTTTATACAGGCATATAGATAGATTTTGACATTGGATCACAAAACAGGCAGTCTTCAAGGGCAGCAATTGTAGAAATTCTAAGAAATTGCCATCATTCAGGAAACAAGACATGATTATCCATCATTGTAGCTGATAGAGAAAATAAAAACTTGTGGAATAAATATATTCTGTGACAGCACCTGTCATTGGTGAATCCTTTTGCCCACCACATCAAAGATAGCAGATGATTTATGGAAGACAGTGGATTTCTGCTGACAGTTTTCCATGATTTCCAAGCTGCTAATAGAGTACAGATACTGTTTTTAACTTCTCTCTAGCCTGGCCAACACTTTAATTTAGTATTGATATTTAATTTGTTCCTTTATTAGCAATCTGGTGACCCTTCAATCCCACTTACTAAGAATCTAACAAATTATGTCTTTACTTATTAATGGAAGAGGAAAAAGTAAATGTGAAATAAACTGGGAAGTTCTATAATCAAAAACTTTTTTTTTTTTTATTTTAGAGCTAGTTAAAGTTGCTAAGAGATGTAAGTACCTCCTGTTCCCTTTGTTTACAACCAGTGAGAAGACTTGAAGTAAACAATTTAAGGTGCCATAAATTTTATACTATGCACAGTATAAGCTCTACATTATGCCAAGGAAAAAGAAATACATATTTAATCTCTGCAGAGAGAATTTAGCCCCTACTCACAACAAATGCTCTAGTGCAATGTCAAAAATAAAACTAGAGACAGCCAAATCAATTATTAGACTTTCTTGAAAAAGAAAGAAGGAAAGAAAGTAGATATAGAAATACCAATTTCCATGTTAGGTTTTCCCACAGCTCATGAGTCTTAAGACCTGGAACTTGCACTTTAATTTCTAGCAAGAGTATTTCTAACCCTTCTATTTTTCAAAAGAAAAAGTGAACAAAGTGCCGGCCAACCCAGTGAAGTTCTTCTGACCATCTGTTTTTCTATTTCCAAATATAACAAACATATCTAATCTGAAAGTTATGGTAACTACCGAAGTTAACTATGATGATTTAAATGCTCCTTTTACCACCTATTTCACTGCTGGGCTACTTAGTGGTCTCAGCTTCTTTGTAGTCCCAGACAATCAGTTCAGAAATTGCACAGCAAAATAAACAACATTAGGAAAGGTGCTGCCCATAATACATTAATTTTATATCTAATTCATTAAAATTCTATTTAATGAAGCTGAAGCATAGTTTCCTCTCTGTCAAAACAGATTTTCACAGCACGAATGGACCAGGACTGAGTCCCAGACAACCAGCAATTGCTGTACAGAGACACTGTTATTTCTGCTTTGGAAAGCTCATTTTTCCAGAATAGTAGGCCTTTGGTTTGATGGCCACTTTATATGTTGGCACCTTCAGCTTTAAAGGGTTTTGATTTTGTTTTTCTTTATATCAAAGTGAACAAATTCAACAGACAGAATGACAGAAATGCTTGTTGGAAGGGAACCCTGGAGATCACTTAGCCTAATCTCCCACTCAAAACTAGATCAAGTCAGCTGTGGATTTGTCCAGCCAAGTCTTAAAAACCTCCAAGTATGGAGATGTTGCAACAATCTGTGTACCTTTTGTTATGGAATATTTCTCTCCCAGGGATAAAGTTTTTCTTAACATTTCACCTGAATGCTGCATCTTGTATCCATTGTGCCTTTGTTGTGGTTTAACACCACTAGCAACTAAGTACCACACAGCCCCTTGTCACTTTCTCCTTGCAGTGGGGAGGAGAATCAGAAAGAAAAGATAAACCTCATGACTTAGGATAAGAACCATTTAATAATTGAAGCACAACAAAATAAAATATTAAAACTAATAATAAAAAATGTAATGAAAATAAGCAGGGGGGCTAGTGGGGGACTGAGGGTGAGAGAAAGAGAAATATTAACCCCAAGAGCAACAATCCATCAGCTCACCACCCACTGACCAATGTCCAGCCTGTTCCCTCCCAGACAACTCTCCCCAGTTCTTATACTGAGCATGACGTTCTCCGGTATGGAATATCCCTTCGGCCAGTTTGGGTCACGTGTGCTGCCTGTGTCCCCTCTCAGTTTCTCATGCACCTGCTCGCTGGCAAGAGCATGGAAAGCTGACAAGTCCCTGATTTTGAGGAAGCAATAGTCAGCAATAACTAAAACGTCCAAGTGTTATCAATGTTATTCTCATACTAAATCCTAAGCACAGCACTGTACCAGCTACTAGGAAGAAAATTAACCCAATCCCAGCCAATACCAGGATATCCTTGCTTTATCACTTGCCATTCCTGGGAACAGGCTGGGTCTTTTATTTTTGCCACTCAACAAGCAATTAATGGTTACTATTTCCTCACTCTACTGCCTCTTTCCACCAGACTAAATTAACAGAATTCCCTCATCTTCTCCTAATCATCTATGCCTTCTTCGTTCCTGAACATCTTAGTGGCCCTCCAGTGGACCTCCCTGGTTTCTTGATGCTCCTGTAGAACTAGGAAGTCTAAACCGGATATAATACCCTCATGCAGGCTCAGCATGGCTGCTCAGGGGAGCATAAGAGCATCCCTTGGTCTGTTAATCGCACTTCTCATACTGGGCTACAGGAAGATGACTGTCTTATTCTGCTGGCTCATACTCAGCTATGTGTTTGGTACCTTAACTCCCAGGTCCTTCCCTGATGGGCTGCTACTCTAAGAGACAGTTCCTGACCTGCACTGTCTATGAATTATTCTACCACAGATGCAGAATTTTTCCTTGCTGAACTTCATGGCATCACTGCAAGCCCAGTTCTCAAGTTTCTCAGGGTCTCTCAATGGAACTTCTGCCATCCCAAAAGCACACATTCATGTGACCACTGCCCTTCCAGGCATTACCTTCCAGTCAAAACTAGAAAATCCCTTCTTGATCATTAGGAACCCAAATAGTAGAGCAGTACAAGGTGGAAGACTGATGAGACCACTGGAGAAGGAATCACTGACAAAAAAAATGGCAAGTTTAGACAAACACAGCTCTAGATGGACTCTCCTTAAAAAAGGTGAAGCATTCGGGAGCAGAGCTTTAAGAGCAATGCTCCCCTCCTCACTTTAATCACAGCATTTCCATGCTATGAAGGGTAGCTTGTGGAGGAGATGGAACTAGTTGATGTCACCTCAGTATCCTGGGATGAACATGGTGTTACACGATACCTTAACCCCTTTGCTCTTTCTATCAGCTCCTCTGACAGAAAGGGCTGTCACCTAGAAGACGAAATATATTTACAAATTAATTAACTTTGGCCAGTGACTGAAGAATTAGATTTCCACGAACAGGGATTCTGTCTGAGTGATGGATACACAGAACACTGGAGGAATAAAATACTAGTCCTTCTTGCCTCCCAAATCTGAATGCTCAGCAATCACACCACCTTTCCCTTCATCAGTCTTTTTTTTTTCCTACACTGTCAACCCTTCTTTTCTCAAAGCCAGTGGAATTTGTTTTAGTAGATGAAGGTACATGTGTACTGAAAACAGTATTTGATCTCTGAAAACAGCTCCTCAACTCATTAAACAGAGGCCCATTACACAGAGAGCTGTAAAAGGCAAAGCAGAGTTGGCGGGCAGGATATGGGATTAGCTGAGAATAAGACTGAATAAAACTGTTTGTGATTTCAGGACCTGAAGCAGGGACAAACCTGGACAGAAGTGTTCAAGGCACAAGCTGTATGTTATGTGGGTTGGAAGTTTCATTTTGTTCTATCTCATGTAAAACACAAGCTGTTTGTCAGAGGGACTGTATTTGCCCAGCTAGGGAGGTGTTAGAGAATACAGGCTTGCACACAACAGTGTGGGAAGAACAGGTGACTGTTCTCATGGTGCTAACAAATCTGAAAATAAATTATGGGTGTGATGCGGTGCTCACAGAGTGAGGGCTACCATTTAATCCTGGAAACAAACATCTGTGCAATTCAGACAGTCTCAGCAGAAAGGTAGAGGGGGGCTCATGGCCCATTTCCTAGTCACTCATGCAATAATAAAGCTTCAGGTGGCAAACAATGCAAAAACAGGCCTTCATCATACTGCTTCTTTTTCATACCCCCTCTCCAGAGAGGGAAGCCTTAATGAGCTTAATTCTGCTGTGCAACTCGTTAAAGCGGCAAAGCGGAGGCCCAGACAATTTAAGTTAGCAGTAATTCATTTAAAGCAGACCTAACAGATTAGTGACACTCCAAGGATATAACAGATTACAAATAAAATAAGCTTTATTTGCCTCGAAGACCAAAATAAAATAAAGAAAAATCTGAATTCTTTCATCAAAGAGAGTGTTCATTATTTGGTGGAACAAAATTCATCTTCAAAATCATCACATGTTGGTCCAAAGGAACATCTGATGTTTGCAAAGGTTTCTTATGTCAGCTACAGAACTAATAAATTTTGAGACATTTTTGAAAGAGTTGTGGTAGGTTGCCATAATATCCTTACCAGACTTAAATATCGATAATTAGGTTTTTCCCACTGTGAAATCTCTTCAAGGTTTGAACTGGCAACAATAATTTTTCTTTATTTCCCGTTCTATATTGTCAGGTGAAACCAAGATGTGTTGTGAGATAGCTGCTGTGTTCTTCAGAGCTACGTAATGAAACTCCTTTTATCTAATATCTATCGTTTCTTATTTAGTGGAAGATATTTATATGTTATTCTTTCTACATTTAAAAAGGTCATTAAAACAGCAGTTGGGTAGACAGCAATTGACAAATATAATGCTACACTGGAAGTGGGATGGACAGAAAAATATTCAATATTCAGCAGACTGTAATGAGTGAAGCAGCACAGTGGAGTGGGCAAGGCTGACCTCAGAGATCCAGAGCTGATTATAGTTAGGAGGTGCTGTTCCTGGGGCATGAGGATTACAAAGATGAATTTCATCAAATGTAGTCACAGTTGGCCTCCCATTGTCCATCCTTCCTCTCTTCTGGCAACAAGCACCTGGGGGAAGGGGTGAGTGCCACAATGCCACATGCTCCTCAGCAGCCAATGGCAATTTGAATAGCTGTGAAATTTTGCACTGCAGGCCACCAGATGTGCTCGTGGGGCAAGACCCCTTTATCAGGGACAGGCAATACAGTGTGCTGTATAAATTACATAAGCTCCAGCTAGAGCTTATTCCCAGGCATCTGACAAGCACATACACAAACAGAGTTTTTTTCCTCCTGTCAATTCAAAGCAGGATGCATTAGTGTTGAAGTCCAGCAGAGGAAGAAAAGGCATGGAAAGAACAGAGACATGTTCTGCTGGTTATGTTTCTAGGACAGTAAAAACTGTGATGTTTTAAGTCCTCGCACAGGCAAATCTTCAGCAGCTTCCAAACATTTTTTAATACACTTTAGCAACTATATTTACCTAACATGAACTTGAAGGTGCTAGACTCTGTACTTTATCAACAACACTACTGAATTGATTTTATTGTTTTTAGGAATATTTTCCTACATCTCTCCAGAGTAGCAGAGGCCATGCAGTGAGATTAACAGAAATGAGACTCTTGACCTGAAGAGTGGAACAAACGTACAGAGAAATAGGAGATCCACTGCTAGGTCAGTGACAGAAGCACAGGAAAAAAAAAAAAAAAAAGAGATTTACCAATTTGCCAGGCCTTTTGTAAAGGCTGGTAAGGTAGATAATGTGTCGGTGGATGTGTTAAGAAGCAGAGGAAACACAATTATACTTCCTAGAGTAATGCCAAGCAATAAAAATTTCCATGGTGACAGACTAAGTTATCACTTGCAGAGGTTTTTTGAGGGAGGAAGAGAGGGAGAGGTGATAGTCTGATAAGCTGTCAATAGTAGTTCATTATGTATTTTTGACCATCAGCCCCTTGTAGGGAGGGAAAAGCAGCCACCCAGCCAGGGCAGGTACATAATCTGATTGATGCTTCACATAAGTGGCTTTCAAAAACTTGACTGAGCATGAAATCTCATCATTAAAGTTTATGTCCTGAGTGAGTGGGGAAAAGAGAAAAAGAAGGAAAGAGACCAAACCAAAAGGAACTAAAGCTGACAGAACAATGGCAAATTTACAGCTAAACATCTACTCCAGCATGATTTCCAAAGCTAATCACCCAGCACCAAAACAGGCTTCTGCCTCTGAAGGAAGTTAAAAATGAGGCTCACTCTCTCTCCCTGTGCAGACACATAAAAGAAACCAAGAGCAGTAAAATCAAAACCCATGGGATCCCTGGAATGCAAGTATCTGCTCTATTTTACCGAAGAGTGTTAAAGCACTGTAGAATAATCAGGCATAAATAATCTAGGCTATCTATATCCATTTATTCCATGTTTAACCCTCTGCTTTTCTCTGGTTATTCAGAAAAAAAGAAACTGTTTGAGCAGTACATTGAACCCCACAATTTCTTTATTTCTATCTGCTTAATATGAAACTGGTCAGAGCAGTGAGGGATCACGAACATGACAACACTGCATTCTTAAGATCCTTCCTGCCAGAAACAGGAGTTGTTAAAAGCTTCAGGAGTAAAAAGGCCTATCAAGATCACAAAATATTCTTATATAGACAGGTCTCAAAAGAGTGGGGAAGAGTAGACTATTTCAGCAATATTCATTCTGATTTGAAAACAAATTGGTCTGCCTTGCTTTGCTCCCCCTTTTGTGTTCTTTCTGTGCAATTATTCTAGCTAATGAGTTTACTGGCAGAAGTGTTCACAGAAACAGCAAATTTTAGTGGCCATTAGAGATTATTTGTGAAGAAATTTTTAATCATAAGCATTCACTGTGTAAATGTGCTTCAAAGGCCTAGGCTCATCCCATCAGGGACTAGCACTGCCCTAGGTAACCAATATATGCAATCACAGCTAATCAGTCAGCCCTAATTTCAAATATTCTCAATAAGCAGATCACAGACAAGCTGCAACATAAAAAAATATTCATAGAAATTATTTGACAAGTGATTGTCAATACTGAATAATTCAAGAAGATCCCACATTGTTCATAAACAATTCCCAGAGAGAAAGAAGGGTGCAGACTGTTTTATAAGTTCATGATGGATTCTTCCACTAGGGCGTCTCGAAACACTCTGGTGAATAACTTAGCCTCTCATAGTTCCTTCTGAAACATGAACGTTTGAATGGCCACATTTCAGGAGGAGGCACTGGTTTTTGGATGCTCCATTTCAACTAGACAAGTAAATGAGGATCTGTGAAGGATACCAGGTGGAATTAATGGCATTGGTATCTGTGCAAACAGTCTGTGACACCAAGCAACTCCTCAGTGATGCAGAGTTATTTCTGCTGATGTTTGGCTTTAGCAACTAGTTTGACAGAGACTGGAAAGATTATTCTACTTGCTTACTTCCCAGTCTTCTGCCCCTGTGTTACTCGTCCTTCCACAAGGGCAAAAAAAAAATACTCAATTTTCCCCACTTGCCTTTAGTAAGCATTCACTGCTGAAAAGAAATTTGGCTGTTAGTCCTGCTGAACAGCACAGCAATATTGTGGTTTGCTTTTTATTTATAAATAAATGAAAAATAATCTGTCCACGTAATACAGGGAAGCAGACTATATATTAAAGTGTGATTCTAAGTCCTCTACAGTTTGTCAATAATGCTACACCAAATAAATTAAGGGTGACAAAAACTGTCATTTAATGTTTATAGTAATTTTATTTCTTTGAAAACATATCACCCCTAGCATCTCACCACAACTGTATCTAGCTCCCTGAGTGTCACCTGTCCAGTACTTGTGTCTGCACCTGAAGACTTGACTGAACAAGACTCATGAACACAGCACTGAGAAAAGTACAAAGTTCAAGAAATAGGACATTAGAATACAGAAGTTAAAAAAAAGGAAGAAGAAAAAAAAGGGGGTGGGGAAAGAAGAAGAAAAAAAGAAAAAAGAACACAAAAATTAGTTGTTTAGTCTAGGAAAACCTGAGGTATGACACGATAACAGTTTCTCATTATGCAAAACGCAGTGAAGACAACTGTGATCAATTGTTCACCATGTCTGCTGAGGATAGAACAGGACGTAATTAATTTAATTTGCAACTGAACAGAGTAAGATTAGATGTTCAAAAGAAATTTCTATCTGTAAGAGCAAGAACTAGAAGTTCACTACCTCAGGCAGTTATGGAAACTCTCTATCAGACGGTTGTTCTTAGAAGAACACATTTGACAACGTTCTATCAGAATGGCAAAAGCAACTTGATCATCCCCTGAGCTGCAGGATGGACTGGAGAGGTTTTCAAGAGCCAAATACTCTCATGATCTCTTAAAGCTCTGGGCTCATGAAAGCCTCGACCTGCCTTACAGGAGACCTCCTGCAGTACCCATGAGCACAAGGAGGGCTCCACAGTGTTTGACAAGTTGGTGTTGTCACAACTCAAACCACGATGTTCTAGTCCCCCTCTCCAAACCACTCCTGTCTGCTTTGTGTTACCGTGAGAGTACAGTTTTCAGATGTAATGCAAAGGGTCACCTTGGTACCTAAAAACCTGCCTGCCACAGAATTTGAGGATTAATTAGATTTAGCCATAGGATGCTTTAAATGTAAATTTTGCATGACTGGAAATAAAAGGATGTTTCAAAGAAATACCTCTTTCTACTACTTCCTCACCAAATCAGTGAGCAGAAGTACTGTAAGATCCCAGGAAGAAAAAAGATTAAACTTAAGAGAATGAAAGATTGCAAATCACATGTACTTGTGCAAATTATTTTGCATAGATTTAGCTGCTGACATGCTCAAGAGACTGCAGGGATCTGTAGCTACCATTCAGATTCTTACCATGCCTGCCTGTAGGGGATTGCTGCTCTGCACAGGCACTCCCCAATACACTGGTTCTAGTGAAGATTTTTCTCCAGACTTTTAAAAACCCTCCTTACCTCTCACTGAACACAGAGCACCTCAGTTTGCCAAGGTAACATCATATGCTGCTTTTCTAACAATCACAACACTGCTTTTAAATATTTTCCCTTTTGCAAGTCTGGCTAACCCAATGCTGTGCAGTCTAGAAGACCTACCAGAGCTGCAAGCTCTCAGGTTTTGCCCCTTCCATGCTCTGCTATTTTTGAACCCACTTGCAGACCCACGAAGAAAAGCACCATGTCTACCTGTCTTGCATTCTAAATATCCTCTATTCCTCCAAGACACAGTCAACTTTTTTTTTTTATATTCTAGACAATACAGCCCATGAGGGTTTACACTCATATTGGCAACTTTTCTTCAGTTTGCTCATATCTCAACCTCCTCTTAGTTGTTATTTATGCATGTATACGTAGTTAGTGTTTCAGATTTTAGGGATGACAGCTCTAAGTCCACAGGGTTCATTTAGGTAAAATAAAGCACAATGAACAAAAATATTACATTAAAATTATTATAGTGAACAAAAGAGGAAGTGTTTCCAGGCCTGGAATTCAATGCTATGCTGTAATCCTATATGTATTTTATACATAGAATAGATATATTCTATATACAATATATAAAATACATCTCTATTATATATATTATTATATATAAATAATATATATAATATATAATTTCTTCTTACAACCATCTATTTCTCTAGTTCTCGCTCATATTTTAAAACCAAGCAAAGAGGTGTCATCGCTTTGCCTTTCATAGGATGTTCACTGAAAATTTCCAGCCTCACATGCGGAGTCTGGATTCACAAAGAGTGTTAAGAGCGGTATCTCCCAGCCTGTGAGGACTTGCAGATGAGCACTATACTTCTGATCAACTCAGTTTTGCCTTGGGTCAGATGTATTCTGCCTCCACGTGACAGTTGCTCTTGCTGAATTCCCACTGCTGAGAGCCCCTGCCTTGTTTCTCTACGAGTCAGATGCTGTTTCTGTAAAACTGGAAGCAAAGACTCACAGAAATAAGCACTTACTTGTTTTTTCTCTGCCTCCCCTGTTGCACCGTCTGTCACCCCACCACCAGTTCTAAGTGGTGTATCTATCAAAAAAATCCATAGGAGGCAAGTGGGAAGAAATAAGGCTGAAGAGATAGATCACCTCCACAAATCCAATTACTGTGTTCCTCAGGCTTTTAACTTTAGTTTTTAATTTTCAGACCCAGTTCAAGTCGGTTAGTTTTTATTTATCATATAAGCAAGAAGCTCATTAGACCAACTCTACCATTCCCAGTCACTCAGACACAACGCAGCTGACTACATGCCAGAATCAAGTGTCCTACTCTTGATAGGGCCAAGGATTTCACCCTGACATTTTTACTTATATTTGTTGAAACCAATACTGGACTGGACTGTATGAAGTCGTTGTAAAATCCAAGCCCAGATACCACGACCTTGTCTTCTCCGTCTCCCACCTGCATCAATGTCGAGTTAAATTGAACTAGTGGCAATTTTCTTGTAAAAGTCGACAGTGCTATAGACCACCCTTCAGAGTGTTTCCAGGTCTAATGGGTAAAACATTATTCTCCCTGCAATAATTATGGGTTCTACAGAACTTTGACGAAAATTGCTGTGGACAACACATAAACGCTTCAATGATGTGATCACTTGATGACTGGTGCAATGACTTTGGGGTGAAAAGGGTCAATGGCACAACAGTTATGGAATGGCTGATAAAATTTGCATGATTTTCTGGCAGTCTCGTACACTACTGTGATGTTACAGGAAACTGGAAGGAAATAACATTCCTAAAATAACTTTCATAACTAATTAATTGTGTTGCAGAACCAAAAGCCAGAAGCAGTCCTTCCCTGTGGCTGTGTTACTGTCCAAGTCCACAGACAAGCTGGCGTGTGGGGGAGAGAGAGGAGGAAGGAGATAATGATTTATACGTAAGATCTTGGGAAAGTTTCAGTGATATTAATTCTTGACAAGTAAAGCACTTCTGCTCCTAAGCACATTTGGCAGGTATTCTGCAGCCAACTCAGAATTCACCGGAATGTTCTTACCAGCAACATTCCAAAAATCTTCAAATGGCCTTGAGCTGAGGGTTTAGGGAAAAAATAATACTTTATAAGTGATGAAGTGGGATGTGCAAGTAACACATAGGGAACCTCAGTGCCTAGACTAGTACTGCGCTGAGCATGCGCCTGGCATCAACCCCAGTGTAAGACTTGCTGACCCATCCTGAACCCAGCAGAGATAGGATTTATTGAACTCCTTTCGCTCTAATACATTTCTGTCTATTTTACACATAGCAGCAAGGGAAATGAAAAGAAGAAACTGCAAGTAAACTTGAATAAATAATCTCTCTTTCCAGTTACTTCCTTTCGATTACTATGCAACATCATTCATACTCTCTGAGGAATGAAAAGGAATCAAGAAATTTCTCAAGAGCTGTGATCACTTCTTCCATAAGCTGACTGTGGTCCCCAATCTATGTACTGCTGCTTATTTCACATACCCATCAGTGATCATACTAATTCTAAATGTCTCACTGTGCTGTTTACATTCAAAGGGAAGGTCCTGTCACTCACAGAACATGTCTGGCCCCTTGCATTTTAAACAGGTACCTGAAATTCAGGCTGATTTATAGATTCAGTCTTTGTTTGCTTGAGGTGGAGTCACCCATCGCATTTCCATTTTGAGATAAGATAGTCCCAGGGCTCACAGAGGTTAGATGCTTTCTTAGTTCTCCTCTAAATTCTCATTTGCTTGCTCTAGAAACACCCTCATATGAAGGAAAATGAAAATGTAGTATTGTTGCAAGCTAAAGGACCAATTTTGCTACCACCTCACCCTGCTTTACAGAAGTATAATTTCACTTATTTGAGCGGAGCTATTCCAGATTGTCTGTGAGAGTACCTGTAAGAGTGCACGTGTGAGAGACAGAATATAAGTGCAGGATCAGCTCTTAGACCTTTCCAACAGCAGTTAACGCTGTACAAAATGTTCCACTCGAGTCTCATGTTTGGTGTCTTCTAGAGGTAAGCAAACCTCTCCTGCAGTGCTGCCTTCCTCACCCTTCCATGAAACACAACTCCCCTAACTGTCAGGTCCTCTTACTTTAGGCACAATCCTCTCTCGATGAAAACAGATAAGCCCCAGGGCTGCTGGATAGCTGAAAGGTTAGTAATTACATTGGCCTCTCCTTTAGCATCTCCTCCTTTGTAACTCAGAGGCAGGTGTAACTTCAACAAAACACAGAATTGCATGATCACCATGGAAATGAGGGATGAGCACCTCTTGTGATGAAGACAAATGACTGGTGAGAGGGTTCTGTCCCCTCTCCCCTTTATTGTTTTGCATTAAGTATCTAAAACTTTGGGATCTTAAACAAGTCAGGAATGTTAAACAGATGCAAGAGCAACAGTTCAGAGTGGTTACATAAAGAACAGCTCACGCTGTCTCACAAAAGGCATTCACAGGTACTTTCCAAATATCATCCTGGCTCAAAAAGGTACGGAATACTTCTGGTTTCCAGGACAGTCCAAACCTGGGAGAGCAGAGGGAGCTGCAGCACAGCAGTGCTTTTGATACATTTGAGCTGCTTCTGTTCCAAATGGAATTTTGTGTTCTCAGTATGGAGCAGCATAAGGTGCAAGCAGGTGCTCGCAACCCACACGTTGGTAGGAGATCTC
The DNA here is from genome assembly GCA_013400235.1 of Oriolus oriolus. Taxonomy (NCBI): domain Eukaryota; kingdom Metazoa; phylum Chordata; class Aves; order Passeriformes; family Corvidae; genus Oriolus; species Oriolus oriolus. The sequence continues at coordinate 1,969,822 of VXBT01005206.1, read as the reverse complement.
ACGTGGGTGTAGGCTGCACTGTCATGATATTTCGCTGGAAGTTTTTACCTAACAAATACTATTGGGAAATTGGAATTTCACAATGGCTTGTCTGGGTTTTGTGCCCTGATACTCCATACATTTCCTCCCCTTCTCCCACCTGACAATGGGAATTTTCCACTTCTTCCTCACCAGAACCCATAGAAATGTTCAGTGTGCAGGCAGATCATCTTAATTTCTGACAGCTGAAGCTGTGTTTTTCTACAGATATCATCTAGTCCTGAATCCTGTCAGCAGGAAAGAATCCTACAGCTCAGCTTCCCTGAGATTCCTGTAAACTGACTTCTATATAACTTGCCTGGACACTTGGCCTCAGAGAATTTGCTTGGCACTTTCTCATCAACATGCGCAGATCCCCCTGTGCACTGAAAACGCTTCTATTTCCCCTGTGTTGGTTTCCCCCTCCCAGTGTGGCTCTCTCAGCTACATCTAGTTTGGATACTCGAGCAGCACCGCATCAACTTCCTGGGTTGCTTGAGGTGATGAATACATGCTAGCGCAAGTTAAGGAATAAACATCTCCAAGTTGACTCTGGGCCATATAAAGTGCTATGCAAGCAACTTAAAATCCATCACAGAACTGGTGTTATGGTCTAACAGTAAGTGGCAGGTGTATCCAAAACACAAAGCTCACAGTGCTGTAGGTACTGACCTATAGATACATTTATTACCTGAAGACACAAACAACTCCTATGGTGAAATGAGGCCTTCAGTGGATATGTGTGAGTTACTTCATTTTGATGCTTCAGTGCTTCCAGAAGAATGAGGATATCTTGTTTTCATCACACAACATGATTGCTAATTTACTGATGCTTATTTTTGCCTCTCAAAAGTCTGACACATCTGCAGCGATGGAAGGCAGGTTTTATTTCTTTGGAAACATAAGAAATAAAACTCTGCACATGTACTGAACTATAAGCTCTAGTAACTCGTAATGCTACACAGCTTGGATGCTCAGCTCAGCAGCTTCTGTACACACACAAAGCCATGTAATTACAATATATTCCATAGATGCTTCAGACACGCAGAACTGACATAACTTCCAAGGAAACTAATACATTTAAGTCATTACAGCAAAAATATTATTCCACAAATGTGTGCATTTTGTATGGGATGACTTAATTTGTCTGTTCACTTCCAGCACTCACCAGCTAGTGAATTGCCTGCCCAGAGTCTTCATATATATATATATATAGAGAGAGAGAGAGAGACAGAGAGACACAGAGAGAGAGAGACAGAGAGAGAGAGGGAGAGAGGGGAAGTTTATAATTCATTATAAACCACACAATATCTCTTGCAAAGAACAGGGTCACATGCCAACCTAGGACTGCAAACACAGCTAGCAGGTGTAATCAGACACTTAGTGAACTGATGGAAAACACTCTATTAGTTAAATATTATTCAAAACCCAGAAATGTCTTTATGGATGTTAGCCAGCAAGTAACTCTGAATGACAACCAATTCTGAGGAAATCTTAAACTTGTCAAATCAATTCTCTTCTCCCAGTGGTTCACAAAATGGAACAGGCAACAATGACTGACACAGAGAGGTCATCATACAACCAGTCATCTCTTCCTAAAAGGCAGATACCCACAAGCCTTCCCAGCCTTCTGAAATGAATTAATAACAACAAAATCATATTTAGGAGCATATAGAAGGTTCACTGAAAGCTATCAGGATTTGTCTCAGCTTGAATAGGCTTAAAACACAGCTACTGATTAACTTTCAAACTGTCAGGAATCTACAACAGAGAGGTATTTTCTTTGGCATGTGTCTGAATCATCAGTAAGGGAACAGCTTTTGCTGAAACACTGCTTAAACTGATTTAAATGTAATAGCATGGTACAGTGGTAGAAGGAGGAGCATAATAATCCAAGGAAGAACTCCTGAAAGAGTAGCAGGCGCTTTTTCATGCCTCATACTGCCATATTCTCCAAGTGGAAAGGAGAAAATAATCAACAAGAGAAGAACAACTTCATCCCAGTCCTGTTAACTGTTTGCTGCTGATAACTTTATAATACCCTTCATCCACCTTCTGGGACCTGCCTGTGCTGTTCTTAAGACACACGGACAGAGCTGTGCCAGGGCCCCAGAGAGTTTCTACAAGAAAGCAAACATATTGTACCTTTGTGTAGGAAGACTGCCCAAGCTAGCATACTCAAGGCAATTACTCAAGGCAAACTCTTATCAGCCTGCAGAAAACATCACAATTACTAAAGCATTCCTGCCATCAGCTGCCTCCCATTTCACTGATGTTCCAGTGTCAGTTGTGCTTGTATTCAAAGATGAGAGATGGAGAATCTAGTGTGACCCAGGCAGCAAGGTCTGAGTAAAGCTCTTCTTCCTAAATTTTCTGTTTAGGAGCCCCCTATGGCCTTTTCAATCTGAGACCTTAAGCTTCTCCACAGTTACCTATCCAGCAACACCAGGAGGATGGAACGCACTGAGGTGGAAAGATACAGGTACTCCCAAAATTACTAATCCACACAGTTTGGTTTTTCCTGCTCTAACTGGCTGCATCTACTTCTGCCATATAAAAAAAATTTGGTTTACTACAAATGCCTACATGTTATTTAATCTTTCTTTTACCTTGGGGTAAAATACCCATTTTCTGTGGAAGGAGTCAGCATCAATATTGCAGTATGCACTCGCACTGGCAGTCATCACAGTGTTCTAACAGGAACTTGTAGTAAGCTGAGGATCGAGTCACAAAGCACTACAGTTTCACCAACATCCTCAGCTATCCATCTGAGAGCTTCAGCACACTGCGAAAAGCAGCTTAACAAACGGAGAAACTGATGCATGACCCAGGTCTCTCGGTGTTACAGTGCTTTGGGTCTTCAAACCACACACACTGCTGAAGTCTGGAACAATGCCACCAAGGCCCCTAAAGGACCCACGGAAAAGAAAGAGTAGGGATGGCAGCAAGTCCAAACCCACCTGCCACTTAGCCCTGCTCAGCATACCTGGAGCCTGGATGGTTTTTTGGCTTGGATCACTTTTCTTCAGACAGACAAAACGTACCTCTCAAACGCACACCCCCTTGTTCCACACGTAGCTGTGAAAGCTGAGCTGGATCGTAACTGGGCCCTTTTCTCTCTGCCTGCGTTTGCCTATGAATTGTTTTAATATGCACTAAGCAGCCGCTCTCTTTGCAATTCATTTTCCTGCTTGCTCCCAGCAATGCCCCATTGTTTAGACACTTTAATGCACTAGTGTCTATGAACAGCTTGCCAGCAGCACCCACACAAGAAGAAACATTTCAAGACCTCAAAAGACTGACCTAGAGACATTATTTTCTCTTAAAATTGACATTTTAACAGAGCATCAGAAGCAGCAGTCCTGCTTGCAGTGCCTTATTTCCATCTTCTCACAGTTCCTGGATTTAAAGGGACAAGGGAACGAACATTTAAAGCATCTCCTTATCCCATCACTTACGTTTCCTGATTATTATTTGCTAGGTCAGGTTGAGATGCTTCCATTTTTTCAATCCTTCTCCCTGGACTTCATTAAGCCGTGGAAGTTATAAATAACCAGACTGCAGGATCAGTCTCATTAAAAATTAAAGTCCATTATAAAAAATCTGGACTATTCATATTATTGCATGAAAATCCACTAAATGTTTTTCTTTTTTAATGAGAAAATATGCAGATTAAGCCACTTGAGTCTTCTCTTTCTGCAGTTTGATTTTAATTTTCAAAACTAAAAAAAAAAAGTTTTAAAGCCAGGAAACTACGCTACTGCCACCAAAAATGCTTTTTATTCTCTTGTAAAAGGAGATGGCTTCAGAATTATATCCCCCCTAATCTCTTCATCACAGAAATAATGATCTTTTCTTGGATTTAAACATTACTTTATAGCATTTTCAACCTACACAGTTTTAAGTTGTGCTACTGCATGAAGCCTCATAACAAGAGAAAAAATAGCTTGCTAGAGTGAAACAAATTAATCTACTTCTCCTACCCTATTTGAGTACCTTAACAAAAACTGTACTGACAGAACAAGTTTAAAAAAAACATAAGATTTCATTTCCCATGATGATCTTAGGAGACTAAGTACCATAATCTAGGATTTATGTTTTGAAGCAACTCTTTAGAATCTCCATTCATGTGACAAATTATTGTCAATACAAAAAAAACCCCAACAAAAAACCCCACAAAATGAACCAAAAAACCCCATCCCCTAAAAATAATCAGCATTAATAATGTTAACATTTTTTCCTAATTTTCCCTCTGAATTTTTAAATCTGTGTTGAGGCTATAAGCGCATAATATTTCTAGATTTTTTTTTTCTGCAACCAGAACAGCAGAAAACTGTTTCCTATTTCGCATATTAAAAAAAAAAAAATATCAGAAGTTCTCACAAATACATTTCAGCTGTTGGGGTCTTTCAGGGCAGAAGGATGCTCACAAGGCTCATCATAAATTCATGGGTTGACAACACAATGCCAAGAGACAGCATGTGCTTGACAGACACCACTTCCCAGGAAAACGGAGAACCATATCTGACACCACTGGAGATGCTTCCCAGACATCCCTTAGGGTAGAAAACTGTCTCTAAGGGGGTGGTGCAAACATAGGAATCTGGACACTACATTTTTCTTGTTAAGCTATTTTTCACCCTCTAGGTCAGAGCCAGTGCAGAAGGAGCAGCGGTTACACTGCCAGAGAACAGCAGGACCACATTTTGCCAGAAGCAAAAACCAATTCAGCAAGGAAGAAAATGATCCCCTCTCTTCCATCTTCCCCAAGGCTTCCTCAAAAGTTCTCCACTTAGTGAAACCAGGCTCCCAGGGACAGAAATACCAATATAATCCTCAGTCCCTTAAATGTAAAGACCATCTTCCCAAGTGTCAGGGGGAGAAAGAGCATTCCAGTCCAGCCATTTCAAGAGTTGGTGATAATTCTTGTTCCCAGGCCATTTGTAATGATGCCTCATTTTCTTCCAATGCCACATAACTTCTCTATTATCTACTGGCATTACAGCTGTTGATTTCTTGTTTTCTCTGATGGGACTGTGCAGGGACTTTTTAAATCCAGCGCCTGACAAGAGTTTCAGGGGAGACTGCCATAAAAAAGGCCATAGATTATTCTTAAATTGCATCTTCTAAGTCCTACCCAGTGGTTTTAAAATTGCCATCAGTAAAGTATTAATGGTAATAGCAATAGAAGTGATAGCTACAATTGGCCCTCTTGGACAAGCTATATGTAACATATTCCCTATAATAAGGAGCTCTGCTTTGAGCCAAGGCATCAACTTTAATAAGCTATGCTACTCCTACTGGTGCTGCTAAGAGGTTGTTCGGACAGTTCATTAAACACCATTTTTTCTGCAGTTGGAAATCTAGCAGCACTAAGTATATTTGCTGTGAAAATGGCAGGCTCAGCAGCACATCTGGGGAAAGATTGTTGGAGAAAGGATTTCAGTTCATTAGAATTTGTGGAGTTTTTTTGTTTTATCAGATTATCATTTTTAATAGTGCATCTAGTTGGATAAGGCAGTCCCCTCCTGTCAGAGCAGCCCACAAAACTACTTATCACACAGTGCTACTGAAATGCAGCTGCTTCCACAGCAGCAACCAGCTAGGAGGGAAAGCACAGAGCAGTTTGGCCGAAGAGAGAAAAAGGAAGCTACAGGCGATGTAACAGGATCTGCCACTCCTGCCACGTGGATTCCAATAGTGTGATTATTTCTCTGCCCATGCTGTGTAGATGGCTTTCAGGTCTTTTCAGAACCAACAGCCTCAACCTGTACTGTAGGAGCCTGACAGCAGGCAGCTGGAACAGGGCGATGATACCTGTGCTAGATNCAGGATCTGCCACTCCTGCCACGTGGATTCCAATAGTGTGATTATTTCTCTGCCCATGCTGTGTAGATGGCTTTCAGGTCTTTTCAGAACCAACAGCCTCAACCTGTACTGTAGGAGCCTGACAGCAGGCAGCTGGAACAGGGTGATGATACCTGTGCTAGATAGGACTGAAGCAGCTGCCCTGCAGAGAACATTTTAGTCTGCCTGAAAATGGCCCATGAACGATCTCTGAACTGCACATGGCTGGGCTGAAATTCCAGAAGAGTGAATATGCCCCTGGACAGACACACTGGGCAGAAGACAGGTAGGAAGAGGGTAGATGACAGGTACAGAAAGAAAGGAGGAGACCAGGCTGCTCTATCAGGGCTTTCACATGTCACCCCCCAAAAGTGATCCTAAGGAGAAAACACAGACCACTATGTCATCCTCTCCAAATAACATTAACCCTTCAGAAAGAAAGGAAGAGGGAGCTAGACGATTCAGTAACTCTCACAATGTGTTTCAGGCTCCAAAGAGAAGCAGATGCTATTTCCTCTCTCTCCTTGCTCATCTCCTTCCCTTTGAAAAACAAGGAGCCCTGCAAAATCATTCTCTCCACGCAGAACAAATAGTTCATTAGTGTTTGCCTTTATGAGAGTGGGCGAATAGATTTTGTACCTTGTCTGATCAGCGTTCGTGCCAATTTTTCAAGGCTGCCTTGCTGAAGCAGATGCAATAACATTTTATTATAGAACACAGAATCCAAAGGGATACTCAGCATACACTGAATTAGCATAGGCACAAATCCCCTGGCTGGTTGCACTGAAAGCTGCACTGTCTCTGCCAGAGCCCTTGCAATCTCCTCAGTCAAGGAATGAATAAAGGCTGAGAGACAAGGGAGAGTGTAACCAAAGATGTAAATATATTACGTCCAGCTCGGATCCTGACAACTTCAGTTTCCTTTGATTTAGGTTCCCCACCCACAAGGAGAGAATAGAAACATCAGCAACAGCTCCTGGACTTCCTGGTAGCTTGCAAGCGTGTACAGCTCCTCAGAGGGGAATGCTAGGGAAACGGATGGGACTGCCTCGGTACAAGCTTTAAATAATCGACATATTGTGATTGTACAGACAGACTCTAAAATGGCTCCAGTGGGAAATGGATGGCAAGACTAAAGAAGAGAAAAGAAACAGAGATGTGAAAAGGAGCAGATGAGAGGGAGGTGAAGTAATGGGAAAACGAAAGCAAAAGTTTTGCAACATTGGCTGCACCAGCTCTTTGGCAGGGGTTCTGCGAACCCTGATGCGCTGCTCAGCCTGGCCATTTCCAAAGATGGATTAGCAAATTAATGTAAGCAGAGCATAAAGTTGCTGACTGTGGTGGTGTTGAGTCACCTTGGGCCTCATCAGCATTGCTAAACATTGCCCGTAACCTTTCCATTATCACTGAGGGTCTGCACAGCACCAGGACCCAACTGCTCCAATAATTTCAATTACTTTCCCTGACAAATTTTATGTTTCATGTATTTTACTGGCCTGATAATTATGATTTCTCTCATTTCTCGCTATCGAGCTTAATGGGTTCCAGCACGAGTGTACGGTTTCAGAAATGAAGTTCCACTTGAATTCACAAGTTATTATCTACTTTCGCTAATGGAATTGGAAAAAAGAGAAAGAGTGGGAAAGAGATAAAGGATGAGTAGAGAAGGGAAAGCACAGAGGAAGAGACAGATGCATGCACAAAAGAAAAAAAAAATACTAAAGAAGAGCATATTGACAAAGGGAAAAACAAGAGAGAAAGAATAGAGACTAAGTTAAGACAAAGATGAAGTGCAAGGAGGACAAAACCCAAAATGAATGCATGGGAGAATGAGATAAAGACTGAGACAGAGAGAGACAGACATAGAAAAATGGGTACACAAACAAATGAGAAAGAGCTGTGTAAGGATCAGCACAAATGAGAGTGGAAAAACCAGCAACATTAAGAGCATTAAAAATGCTTTCTTGCATCATGACTAAAGACTTAATAGGTTATCTTGAACCTTGGGCAGGCAACAGAGATCTCAGCTCTACACCTTTTCCTACTGACCACAGAGAAAATTATTAATATCCCCAAAATAATCTTGCTGGCAGAGGTAGACATCCCAATTAGAGTTAGCTGGAAATTAATATTTGAAAAAGTGTTAAAGATCCTGGGGAAAAAAAAAAGTGTAAAATATGCTCCTTTTTCTATTGTGGACCTGTCCTTCAAGAAAATTTAATCAAATTTGTTGTCTCTGCTGACAAAAGTTGTCACTGCTTTTCCTTTTGATCATCCCTGAAGCATCAGAGGAGGTATAACAGAGTGTGCTGGAGCTATCATTATTTGCACAAAATCATCATCAGAGATGTTTTAAAAAAGGAATTAAAAAGCTAAAGTAGCAATTAAATACCAATTCCAGGCACGGCCTTTCAGCAGTAACTGGTGTCTTTTTATCCATTTATGCCTCTGAAAACATCTACCTATATTCAAATTCCCACATTCCCTCCTTCCCTACCAGTACACAGACACTCAGCATGAAAATATTGCCCTTATGTCAGTGAACAGAGAATTTACAGCAGCGATGTTAGAGAGGTGAAAGCAGAATTTTTCTTTCCAACTTTTTCTGTTGCCTGAAGTAGCGAGTATATCTATCAGGAAAACTTTAGAAGCTAAAAACCAAAGAAAGATTTTCTGTAAGCTGGAGGAAGTTGCTAAAAGAAAACAAACATCCCTTAACATTGCTATTTTGACAGCAACAAAGCATCTTAAAAAATTAATGACCCACTTTACCAGAGGTGTTTATAGAGACAATGTTCAACTCTCCTGCCCAAGCCCAAAGGCACAGGGACACAAATAACCTGGTTGGGGATGCAGTGCCCATTCAGGATGCAGACCATCTGCAACAGGGTTAATGTCATTGGAGCACTGAGAGGAAGAGCACACATCCAGAATGCCATCATCTACTGTCACTGTCACGGTTCACCGGTGGAAAGGCGCTGCTCTGAAAATCACTTACGAGCAAGCCTTGAATGTCATGAGCTTATACATGGCCTTGAGTAGGACAGAAAAGTGAATACAACAAGCAGAGCTATAACAGGTATTAGACATCTTAGTCTAAAGATTTCTTTTTTCCAGATCTTCAGGAAGGTATGTGAGTTAATAATCGAAAACAGAAAATCAATACTCAAAATTTCTTCCTAAGCAAACATTCTAAAAATCCACTTTAGGTCAGTCTTCATTTCCCCCCCCCCCCCACCAAAATTAACAACTCATTCAATAAATTCAAGATAAAAAGTCATTCCAAACAAGAACAATCATTAAAACTGTATTCAAAGATATCTAAAGGGAATTCCCAATTATCCTTCTAAATAAATTTTACAGAAAAAATAATTTTCTAGTGGAACAAATTTTAAAGGAAGTTTTTATGACCATTCTGAATGTTGCTATGAATTAATTATTTATGTTCTGTTGACAATACTTGAGCTGTTTTCAGTAAACCTGTAGATTTTCCTCCATGCGTGATGGCACTTGGTCAGGCACTAGAAAAATATACTTCCCTCCTAAAAGCCTCTAAAACGAGCAAATCCTGAAACTTAATTCCAAGGCTAGCACTGTTAACAAAGAAATGAAAATAAAATAATAAAGGACAAGGTCTCTGCTGCTTGCAGCATTTTTTTTCATTATTTCTGATATTAATCCTTTGAAGGGCTCAAACGAGGTTTGAATCAGAGCTGAATATCTAAAAAGCAAGAACTACACCTGCATCTAAAGTGAAGCTGTGGCCATTTCAGATCCATGGGTCACTGAAATGCCAAGGAAGGATCATTTCCCTGGAACCTCCTTGGCTGGGACCAGTGACATGCCAAGTGATGTGCCAAGGAGAGGTATCTCAAGGGGGGATGTCCCTTGATGTACCACTGAAAGGAGATCACTCAGATGATATCTCCACTTTCACACTTCTCCCTGAATGTAGCATCATCCTTCCTGCTAAAACAGCAACACAACTAGGCCTCCCTAGAAATTTCAGGAATACCACCTAAATTCTGTTTTTTTAACTTTTCAATGGATCATCTTCTTATACGCAGTGTTTTAGGTCAATCCACAATCCTACATTTTCCAGCAGCAAAAAAGACTCAGTGATGCAATTTTTTTCCATTATTGTTCATTTGCACTTTGAAGCCCTGTAGAAAGGAATGGTCCCACCAAAACTGATAATCTTTCAGGGCTTTTCTCTCGCATTCTATACATTGATGTTGAATAGAGGCTAGAACAATCAAGAGAGGGCTCTTCACCCTGCGTTTTCTTTGTCCTGATCTGTGTCCTGTCCTTCTCTGGCAATTTAGGAATGAGTAACAATCAGTATGGAGGGATTCTGGATAGATAAGACTTCAAATGTGGAAGAAGATATAGAGATTACACAAGAGTTTATGATGCTGGAGACATGGCGAGGTCACCACATGTACAAGGAATCACACAGAATTTCTCATTCCACAATGCAAAAATTGAAAATATGCAACTCTAAGGTTATGTAGCAACAGCTCAGCCAGAAGGACTTTGTAAATGCTGAAGAACAGGTTTGACAACAATGTCTTGAAAACTAAATCCTTCTAGACTAACACCCCTACCCATTGATGGCTTCCCAGGAGAGGTGATGATTTAGTGAAGGCCAAACCAAATACTGTGGCACAGCCTGCACAGTATCCCAGGAACCCAGATTATCCCCAGTGAACAGAATAATTAACTCCCAGTCCGTTAACAGCACAGGGGGAACTGAAGGTTTCATCCAACGGGTGACAGCTGAGACCTTACCCATTCCTGTCCCAGGAAGGGGAAGGGATCCCCATAGGATCAGGCTTGCAACATGTGTGGGGAAAATGGGGAAGGCATGGGCAGCCCTGGCTCCACTCGCCAAGGCAATCATTTGTGGTGCGGGGCAATTCTGTTCAGCTTGTGCCTTTGACTGGTGTCAATAAACACATTTTGTCTGGGTAAGTTCAGAGAAGGCTGTAACCACTTTCCAGGGCTCAAAACAAACTCTACAACTTCTCTGAGACTTACAGAACGGCACAATTTGGATTTTCCTGAGCTTGATTAATCATTGTTGTTTATCTTCCTCCACAAGTAGCCAACACAGTTGTTAATTTAGTTTTCTAGCCCAAGAGATTTACATAAGCAGGTGATTTTCCAAGATTGTCTACATAAGAGGAGAGAATTTTAAAATATTTACTGCGCTTGTCAGCAGCACCTGAAAAACCAGTGTAAGGGAAACACATTCTTTATTCCTCCCATTCTTGTCCCTGTACCAAAACCTGCTTGTGAACTCCTGTGGAAGATACATTTCTGGCACTGTGCTAAGAGTTAGTAAATTTGGATTCTGTTTCTTATTCTGTCAGAAGTTTTATGAGTGACTTCAGCACTGCCTCAGTTTCCCCGCCTGCAGAAGAGAATGATCTTTTTAGTAAAGGCAAAAAAAAAAAATTTAAAAATTAACGTTACTGAGCCTTTACCTTTTACTTCTGTGTACTGGAGAAAAGAATTTCTACCCTTATTGTATGTCTCCTTGTCATGACTTGCCTAAATAATAAAAACATACCTTCCAGCTTCTCTGTTTTCCCACACTCTAAAATCTCACCTTGCTGCAACTGCTTAAGGTTCAAGTGTTCAAAAGAACTTAGCTATCTATTTTCCATCAACTTCAATGAGGACGCGTTATCTGTTGATTTACTTTAAGGGCTGTGTATCTAACCTCGGGCTCCAGAGTCTAAGCATGATGCCCTTTGGATACATTTGAGAAGGACTTTGTTCTCAGTACTTTAGCTCAGAAAAATCCTGTTAACTGAGCCCATATACATTTGCAGAAACTTTCTTCATTCCTCCAGCCACTTCTAATGAAGTGGTACTTAAGAAATGTAAAGCAAAAAACATAATTTTAGAGGACGGGAAGCAGCTTCATCCCTGTAACCCTATGCTTGCACTTAACCTGAAAGACGAAGGCACCAGTTAGTGTTGAGCTCCTGGGATAAAGGCCTTCTCAGATGACAGGTGGAAATTTTATAATCTTTGTCTTCACAAACACTGTCAAAACATTGGTGCCTTTATTACTGTAGTCTCTAGAGACCAGAGCCCAGTGTCTAGAAGCAAAAATCACAGCCTCCCGTGTTTTTACAATAATTGCTAGCCCAAAAATTTAGGAAGAGGGGGCATGGATCTTTACCTATATTTGTGTGTTAACAAGACAACATACATACAAGCAAGGACAGATCCATGTACCTGAAGACAAGCATACATTTGTATCAGCTAGCCAGGAAAACCTGAGCAGCTTCATAGTGACTGATTTTATTTAAAAAGTCTGACATTCAACAGCCAAAAAGAACTATTATCTGCAATTGGAGAGATGTTATGTAAAGCATAAGGGTCAATTTTATACCCTCCAGTATACTTAATTTAAAGACTTGCACCTATTTCACTTCATCTTCTACTTTGAGAACTCTTGGGGATTTTTGATGACGCTACTTCATTTGTACCAGAAAACTGTTGCTTGGAGGGTCAGAAAGAGAAACCTTGTTAGTTGCAGTAATTTTCAGAGTCCTTCAGTACACATCAGCTACCTGGGGGAAGGCATTTAATTATGGAGTTTGACTCTTCTCAGGATTCTTGCCTGACCTTGTCAAAAAGTAATTGATGATATGTGACCTGCAGATGTAAAAAGCACATGTGACTTCTTCTGTCCCCGCTTGTCCAGCTGGCCCTGACAGAGGAGGTATATATGAAAGAGTAAGAACACCAGTGCGGGAACAACACACAGCTGTTCCTCCCAACTCTGCAAAAATGTAAAAACCAGCCCTGTTGGAGAAGCTGTTGTACCCTCCTTCTTCTGGCTTCTAAGCTTTACTCCAGAATTCTGTTTTCTAGAGGAAGTTAGAAGGACACAGTTTTAGCCAAATAGATAACTAAAGGAAAAGAGCAAATCACACCCCAGCAAGTTCCAGAAGCGGCAATGTCAAGAGCACATTAATAATGCCACCACGTGCATACATCACATGCATGAGACAGGACAAAATATTCTGACAGGCAGAGCAAGAGGATGAGTATCATCCTTTCCTTCCTTCTGATTAGATGAGGAACAAGTGTTCTTCTTCCAGTTAGTTGCACCCAGCCTCAGATACCAGTGAAGCACTTTGTCCATATGCCAGGACTGGCATAGCAACCTGCTGTACCTAACAGCCCCAGAGCAGAGAGGTGGGAGCCATGGGTGCACTGTGCACAGAGGTGGGAGAAGGCAGCAACTCAGCAATCGCTCACCACTGACCAGCCAGAGACACAACCAGGTGGGAAACAAGGCAGCAAAAACGAAGCTCTTGGAAAGTATTTCTAAAGACAGTCTTATCTTTCCGCCAAAAACAAAGTCTTTACAAGATACCTGGCTGACAGAATTTTGTCTCATCAGCTCAGATTTGGCCCCTAGACCTCTCATATTAAGAGACTCTGTGCTTTCATACAGAGTCTGTGATCATGAACTGAAGAACAGGCTTAAAGCCACTTGGGAGTAGAAAACAATATGATCATGCATATATCTTGCATAGTCTTGTGAAAAAGAAGAAAAAAATAGATATGTAAAAAAAAAGAAAAGACTACCAGTCTCTAGGGAATTGTGGGTGTTGTATCCAGAAACTTACTTTTTCTAGTCTTCATCGTTTCCTGCCTCTGCCTGCATATAAAATAAGAACAGGAATGGAATCTTTTACCATCAAGTCTTGATCTGGTGACAGTTTTCTCCACTTGATGGTTGAAAGTGCTTTTGAGTTTCAGGCTTCCTTTTATCTTGTTTGCAAACAGAATGACGTTTCTGTCATTTCAGCCATTTGCCCTCATCAGCAAGATAGTGATGACAGCCATTTCCCGAAACCATGGGGCTAAGAGAAAGGAGGGGAATGACAAATTTTGGAAGATGGCTGTGTATGTAAAAGTTTAATCAATACAGAAACAAAGTGCTGCTACATTCAGGAATGCTGCTCATCTCCCTAAAACATCCAGAGATAGGCAGCAGGTTCTGTGTCCTAGAACCAGCAGCTATAAGGCAGTTTTAACCTGTACTTTGCTACCTAGATGTAATACACAATGATTATGTTTCTCTACACTGGATAGACCCATAGAGAGGTATTAATATGTCTTTAATTAATTACCACTACTACAGATAGCTAATAAAATGTCCTATAATTCAATTTAAGAAGTCTGCTTTAGGTAGCTGAAGGACAAGAGTATAATTCCAGTTCTCATTTTTTTTGCCTGTATGAATGGGATTAATCAGATGTGCTCAGAGTCAGAAACCAGTTCTGAGCAGTTTTTCCGGCAGGGGGACCCAAGCCCTCACCGTGCAGAAAAAGCACAATGATGCATTAGAGCATGACCTTAGGTGAAGCACTTAACCTCTTTGTGCCTCATTTCCCCCCCATCTGTGGAAACAGAAATGGCATTTACCTAACTAGCAGGGGTACTGTGCAGCTTAATTCATTACTGCTTCACTGTGACTTTGAGAGCCTCAGATAAAAAGGTGCTAAGAATCAGCAGGGAAAGGAATGACACACAGGAACATTACACATGGGCTGGTGCAACAAAGTTAATTCAGATATGCTCTACTTACATGGATATTTATTATAAAGGGTACTTTCATTGGTGGTTTTCATTTGGAGTGTTTATTTGCTTTAATGTGCTGTATTACCATTCCCAGGAAATTCTCTATTAATCCACAGGACAGGGAACAACATTTGCTTTCCGTACCTTATTCCACAGACACATCCAAATGTTGATAGAGAGGGACTGTCTCCAAGCCAGAGATTAGACCTCAGGCTTGGTCCTTCTGTCAGGACTCTCTTCTAGAGAGAGTTTACAGTCTGGGGATGTGCAGTTTGCACAGATGCCCACGAGGTTAGCCAAAGCCACAAAGTCAACAAAATCAGTGGAAGGATTTGTGTTTGTCTCGACATTCCTTGATTCAAGAACAAGGAACTGATGCAAAGCCTACATATTCTCCTGGGACACCACGATGAAGCAGCTAACAACATTTCCTAGGCTGCATTCACATCTGCGGCACAGAAGTATCATTGGTAATACTCGTATTACCAATCCCTTAAACCACCCAGCTTCCCAGCTTCTGTTTTAATTCCTAATGCCCTGCACAGAACGAGATGTGGGAAAGTTGGCTGATACCTGCAGTACCGGTTGCTAATATACCACTTGCATGTTTTAAAAGTACAAATTAAAATGGCTTCGTTTCTATATGATGCTAATTAGGGGCAAGAACTGTGGGAACTTGCATCACTCAGAGAAATCTAGTTACCAAAGCTGGACACATTTCAGGATTGTAAAACTTGAGCCCATCATGGGGCTGATTCCCATCCTTTGCTGCTAAAACACTGCTCTAACTCCACAGGCTCCAAAAGGTCATGCTTGCATCCTGCACTTAACATCAGCAAGAAGAGGATGTGAGCCCCTCGACCTTTTAACTCCCCTCCCACTGTCTCCTCTTGCTTGTGAAAAATACCTTCCATGTTTGGGCTAGAGAATGCCGTGTGTGTGGCTAGTGAGCAAGCAGCTCATTGCGTTGCCCAAAATTCCAGCAGCAGTGCTTTATAAATCTACAAATAGGCAGGGCAGCATCTAAAAACATGCTTTTGCATTCCTTTATTTATCTAACAAGGATGGGAGGTCACAATAAGGCATGTTAGTAAAAGGTTCTGCAGAAGAGAGTACTGTTTAACGTGTCAGAAACAACTGAGTGTTATGACCTCACTTTGGATAAACATATTTCATACCACAGACATTTAGATAAATAATGTTTGGCTATATTAAGTAATGAATAATTATATTAAAAGTAAATTAAATGTAGAAAAGAGGCAAGAAGGAATTGCAATTTGAATATTTCATCCCCTTGCTATTTATGCTATAAATAAGTGTCCTAAAGACAGTCATCATTCCAAGTCTTCTAATAAGCAATGCTTTTTCTACTTCTAACTCACTGATTTCTAAAGCTGAGAACCACACCCCTAGCTTGTTTGGGGTTTTTTTTTGTCTCTGGCCATGTTTTTAAAGAAAAAAGAAGTAATCAATTTTTAAAAAGTGAAGACAACATGACCAGTGCATCCTAATGTCCTATGAATCAAATAGATAACGGTTAGGCTTACTGTGTTTTAAAATCACATGCTTTCAAAGCTCATTATGCCCTGGTTCCTTGAATTCCCAGCTTTCAACTGAACTTCTGCTCATGCATGCTCTTCTTCTCTGGATCTTTCCCGCTATGGTCAGGATCTCACAGAAGGACAAGATGGAAATCACCTTATTTAGCTTTAGTTTTGTCAACATAACTATTCCTAATAACTATTTATTTAGTTACTTAGTTTCCTTGCTTTTTTATTTGATAGGAGGACAAGGGAGATGCACTTGTGGAAAGTTAAGGATGTTTGCTTACCAGATACAGACTCTGAAAATGTTTGCACTTCTGTGTGCCTTGAAGGGCCTGTGTAGTGAAAGCAGCCTCCCTCATTTGCATGTGAAGAGCACATGAAGCTAAGCAGCATCTCTGGCTGTGCATCGCCAAGTGCTCTCCTCTCTCTTTATGGGATTATGAAGTGCTCTCGTAAACTGTCAGACTGACACCTGCAGCGAGCAGCACTTGGGAGTGTCCAAGCAGCGCGTGAGAGCACTTTACCATGCCAGAAAGAAGGCAAGGAAAGCAGGGGAGCCCTTAAAAAGGAACTAAATCCATACTGAGATAGAGAGGTGCAATTAAGAGTGGCTGGCACTAAAGGAGAACCTTTTTTCTCCATTTTAATTTCTGAATTGCTAAGGAAGCATAAAAAGCACCTGCATCTACATATCTGAAGCACAAGGTACCATTTTCTTTTAGAGCAAAGGGGTGCCAGGGACTCTGGTGTACCCTCTTGCTGCTCTTGCCATAGTGTGCTGTCCAGCATTATATTTTACATTTTCAAATAGATTTCAATAGTCAACAGGGAGAACTTCCACTATAACCTTTGCAATCCTAATGATGAGGCTGAATTTCTTTTTTTTTTTTTTTTTAATGTTTTCAAGAAGAAGCACTGCTACGTCCTAGCTGCTTTCCAGACACTTGGAAAGACATGATCCCTGCCTTAGGGAACTTTTAAAGACTAAAATGCAACCAGGAGTTATCAGCAGAAGAATTGACACAGGAATTTTTTACACAAAACTGTAAATCTTTCTGAAATTGATGCAAGAGATTAATACTCCCAACATACAGTGATAAAGGGCATAAAGTTGATTATTTTTATGTAAAATTTTACAAGCAAAAATAAAGATGCAAAGGGGCACACGGAGGGGGTCTGCATTTCCCACAACGTATGGACAACTCTTCTGGTATGTAGCGGAATTCTTGGCCTAGAGAAAACCAGTCCAGGTGTGCTGGCCCTACAGGAATATGGGATAGAGAGTGTGAGTGTTGTGGTGGTGCTACAGCTCCCAATGCTGTATGACAGCACAAATTCCTCAGTGGGGAAGAAGCATTTAGATCCCTCCCATAGATCATTTATTCACTTTGAAAAGTGACAGACTTAACTTCAGCTGCTTGAGTAAAGCAAAGGAACAGTGGAAGACAACAGAAGAGGTGGTAAAAGTAACTGTCAAGCTCAAAGGCAGAAGACTAAGACTTGTGTTCGGTTGTCATGAAAGATAACAAGGAAAGTTAGCATCACGGGGTAAAAAATATTAGAAATGAGTCAATCTCTGGGGAAAAGAGCAAGTCAAAGTAGGAGGAGTGACAACATTAAAGTAGTTCTTTGGGGATCATTTAGACTGCCTCCGAGTGATTGTTCTGCCGAAAGTTAGGTGAAAACACAACTGTTTTAGGAAAAATAACACAGGAAACTGCAATGCAGAAAAAGCAGAAACCACAAAAAGCTGAGAAAAAACCCTGTGTGTATGACTCTCCCAATTTTTCAGACCAAATCATATATCTTCCCTCTTCCTCTTAGAATCCCGTTTGTATGACCTGGATTCGGGTTTACCATGAGAAGATATGAATCAGTGGATGCCAGAGCATAAATGAGGACACATGTGAGAATGCAGAACTGTGTCTAGGGCCAAGTTCATGTGTGTGAGAGCTGGGACAGGTCCACAAGCGTTAGTGGTAGCAACTGACACATACGTGCTATTTCAAGTGCTTCACTTAGCAAATGAGCTCCATAATATTCCCCCTGAAATAGGTTGCTCCCGGGTGTTTAACGAATGGTTGGTCATTTAATGGCCCAAGGCAAAGCCAAGGAAGGTTAACACACTGACAAAGCGGACATTAACTATGATAACAACTGTTTTCATGGAGGATCGTCGCTATTATAAACCTTATTCAACACCATAATGCCAACAATCATTCCCTACTTTTCCCTCATCTTTCAAATAAAGTTAGTGTCTTCATGATGCAGCAGAGCAAACAGTGCAGCCAAAATCCGAGACCTTCAACTTTTTAATAATTGCCTTTCTGTTTGTTCAGGTACAAGCAGTATTGGACTTTGGCTGGAAGATAAATCAGCACAAAGAAAGCTTCATTTAAACAGAACTCCACGAGCTCCTTTTATCCTGAAGTAAGCAAAGGGAGCAAATTGTCTCCACCAGGCAATTTGGTGGGCACAAAGAGTGCTGCCATCCATGGAAACACTCAGGGGCAGATTGGACAGGCCTCTGAGCAACCTGGCCTAGTGGAAGGTGTCCCTGCTCATTGCAGCGTTGGACTAGATGACTTTAAAGGTCCCTTCCAACCTAAGCCATGCTAAGATTTTATGACTGGGAGTTACATTTTGTTTGTTTTGTAGGAATCACCAATGGGGCTGTGCAATGGGGCTGTGTTTCTGGGTTACCAGGCACTGTTCACTTAAGGAAACATGTAAAATACATTGCCTCAAGTAAAAGATGTACAGCCTTTTTCCTCCCCAGCATCTCCTGATGTATAAGACAGGCTTGACACTTGAAACAAAGTTCTGCTAGGAAAAAGACCCACTGCGTGGTATTTGCTTTGGAAGGCACAGGGAAGGCATCCAGCCACAGAGGCCATTAAAGATAGAAACCAGCAGGCAGAAGCTACAGATGGTAATGAGGTGCCATTACGGAATCCCTTCATGGTGTTCAGAAACTAAACAAAAGGGACGCTTTGGGGTTTTTTTTTTAGGAGCAATGATAAGGTATCATAAGCATTGCCCTGCAAAGATTGCAACTCGGTCTCTCACAAAGATTCAAGAGTCCCAGCAACAATGAGGCCACTGAGGGCTCAAGAAGATAAGTCTAATTAAGATCTTCAGTGTAGAGATCAGTGACCTAACAACACTTGATCTTGTCAGCTCTGCCACATCAGCTTCCGTCTATTGGTGAAGGGCCAGGAGGCAAGAGCAATGGAGAGAGGCTGGCCACAGTTGTGTTCTGCAGGGTTGTGGGAAGGGGAAAGAGAATGTACAGTATCACCCACACACTGGAAATGAAGCAATCAGTGAAACTTACAGAAACTAAATCTCAATTAGGCTTTGAAGTTAAAAAATGAAAATGACTGAGATCAGATGGCTGAAACATTTGTATCCAACCCATATGATAAATGTGTTTAATAATAGTTGTACTTTGAACTTTGCTATCTCCTTCCACTTTAAGATCTCAAAAGGTTTTGCAAGCTTTAGAAATAAAGCCTCATAATACCTCTGCAAGGTCAGCACTATTATTCTCATTTGTAAAAGTAAAATAACTTGGGCAAGGTCACATACAGGGAGTCAGTAGCAGAGCCAGGAATAAAACCTATCTTTTTTGGCTCTTAGTTACATATATTTAAGGTGATCTGCAAGGGAAAAACACTTGGGTATGGGCCTATTTTTTTTCTTTTCAATTTTATGATGAATAAAGAAAGTGTTAAGATTTTTTTTAAGCGTTCATATAAACTGGCCTGAAGGACAACAGTGGTACTTCAAACAGGAATGATGATACAGATTTAATTTTCAAGCACTTTGAAATCCGTGGGGGAAAAAAAATGCTAAATTAAATGCTGGTTAATAAATAACAACAATAATGATAATAATAATCATCTGCTGCAGCACTAGCAGAATAACTCCCAATGTGAGCACTGTATTTGAGAATAAAAGTAAGATGACTCTGATACAATTACTCCATTTCATTTATGGCTAGGCCACAGTGGTATAATTATAATTATTCCACTACAGTTCTACCAGTTCATTTCCCTGTGTAAAATAAGCCCTAAGGGATTCTCTTCCTGCTTCTATTCAACATTTTAAATTTATATTCTTTTTACTCTAGACAGCCTCTGATAGAAAATTCAGAAAACTACTGCATAGCACGAGACCTGGGGGCACATCTACAGATAGCATTAGGTTGTCATAACTCTGACTCTGTAGAACACCTGAGGATCTGCTTTTAAAAAAGTGAGAAGGAGGGATCTGTGAGAACACTGAGCTGGTTTTGATTTGAACCACATGGAACTGAGATAAATGGGAAGCCATCAACTCAGCAGCTTTCCAGCAAACAAACAGAAAATCCTCAAAACCAAAACCCCTCTTCTGTCCCCTCCAACTCAGTGGACTATATGAATGACAGATGCTCAGATAATCAATCTCTCTCAAAAACCCAGGGTTAAGTACTCTTTGATGTTCTGGATGCACTTGTTCAAGACTGTAACTAAAACAACAAAGCACCACAAACTCAGTAGTCTCCAGCGCATTTATCTTTTCCACATTAGATGAAAAGCCAAAGTACACCCATTTAAACATGTGTCATATTTCATGTCAGACACCCAAACTGGAGCACCAGTTTTAGAACTTATGAGGAAAATCCTACCTTGCAAATCTGTGATGTCATTCACACAACAGCCACCTTTCCACCCAGAAAGTTTTACTTACTGGAGTGTTCTGGCTATAGTCAGTACAGGAAATCTAAGAAAGCTGTGTGATCTACCTCTATCCCCACCTTTGGCTCCTATTTCATAGCTTGTCTTCCTCTGGTATGCCTGGCCTTAGGTCACTGTTATGAGATACAGCCACAGGCTTGCACGCGCCGTGGCTGCTCCGGTGATTAACTGCACTCTCACAGCAACAGAACCCTCCTCGACTGTGGCTTCATTTTTATGCAAGTAAAAATTGAAGATTGGTGGCAAGGCAGCTAAATAACATCTCTGGAAAAACAGTACAGCTTAGATCTTTGTAGTTATATGTTCAGACTTCAGCAGTCGCACTTCTGCTGTACGTTTCTGCATCTGTAATTGCACACTGTGTCCTTTCGATGTGATTTGCAGAGCTTTGCATTGCTAAGCTCACCTAATAATAAAAAAGGGCTACAAAATCTCCCAAGAAGCCTTATTATAGGAGCTTGCTATGACTGCTAGCAAAACACTTCCCCTGAATTTTTGAGGCTAGACATACACACGTATATGCTTTCTGAAATGGAGGTAAAAAAAGACTTTCTCCTTTAGAATATCCATGTCCTGCAAGTGATTTCCCCTAAGCTACTGCATTTTAAGCACATAGTAGAGGCAGCAGAAATTAGAGACAGTCAAAAAGGTTGATATTCAAATACTTGAAACACAAGCAAGAAAGGGCAAGGCCCATCCAGTTTAGAGGTGCTGCCTAGGAAAGGTCTCTGACACCATTAGAAGTTGTGTCCTGGAAGGGCAGGCACCACCACCACCACAACAGAACACACGCAAAGACCTTCCATGGCAACGTACAAGGAAAACTGGAAAAAGATGGAAACCTGCTCAGAGTACCTGCACTATGTTTATTTGAGGAGCTAGTCGCTGGATCACTATTCTTCTATCATTATCTACATCTCCAGCAGCAGAGAAAAAATGCTCGACTTTTGAAGGTTATTACATAGACATCTCTCTGATAATAGAGCCATTAACAACGCCACGTTTGTGTTACTGAGATCAGTAGTACAGTGTTGTACTCTCAGTGTGCATTTTCCCAGCCCACTGCACAAAGCAGACCTAGGACTAAGAAATCAGCTTACCAAAAGACTCAGGCCTTTTTCAGAAAGGTCATGCTGCTGCTGCTGGGACCCACCACACATGCTCCAAAGCACTACCATTAATTTACCAGAAGAAGGAGAGGGAAGATCATTCATTCAACATGCATGAAGCACCAAGTGGTCATCAGAAAGAAAAAAAAAGACTTCTACAGCCATAACTAACTTCAGTGGATTTGAGCTAATGATTGAGAACTAAATTCATACCCTGTATCTGATCCCTTGGCAAGACAGAAATTCCTTCTCAGGTGTGCATTTGATCTGGAAGGTCTCTGGATGACAAAGATGATTGTGTTACTAAACTAAAAGCAACAACATGCTGATTCCCACCTGCTGGTGAGGTCAGGTGATGAATGGGCAGGAACAGAGACAGAAACATCCTTGTGATGTAGGGAGTTCCCTAGAAGAAGTTTGATCTGGATATCAAAGAAGGGTAGAGGGAGGATAAAAGAGGTCCAGGCAAAACAGAGCCAGTGTATTAACAAAGCTGCTTTTCAGTACACCTCTAGGAGAAGTCTCTCTTAAAAGAAGGTGGCACAAAAGACAACATTCAGTGAACCAAATTATTGCATCTACTTTAACAAAGCCATCTGAGCACAAATAGTTTGCAACACAACCCACTTACAAAAAGCAAGGAAAGTGGAAACAGATACAAGCCAGTTCACTTCAGGAACAATCTGAGGTAAGAACCCAGATGCACATTTCCTTTGTCAAGTGCTCTGCTAGCTGCACAGGGTGCTTCCAAAGACTGAGTTCACTAGTGACTCAAAGGTTTGACATGGTATCTTTCTTCTAAGCATTTCCTCTAAGGTGTAGCTTTTTCCAAAGTGGAAGCATAGTGCTCAGCCTCTACATCACCACTAACAATATTCAGGGAATACTGCAGCACAGTTTCCAAGCAGCTTAGATCCCAAAGCAAACAACTGCCCCACAACATGTATGCTGTTCCTTTTAATCCTCCAGGGTCATCACTACTCCTCTTTCATGACAGAATGAACAAACTTTGTTAATATTCATCAAGGCTTTTATATGCTGGGCAACATCCCAGTGAAAACAATGGAGATGCACTGTCTGCTGTACTGAAATCAACATTCTTTGGTCTCAGGGTCTTTTTCCCAGTCTGGCAGCACAGGAATGTGGTGCTATTACCTATAGCCAGTGTTTGTCAAGATAGAACCAGTCATGCAGGGATCCATCCCTTCAGCTAGAAATTCTGATTTCGGATGGCAGGGAAGTGGAAATGTTTCACTCATTAGAAGCAGTTTCTACCAAAAGCTGCTGCAATATGCATGTTCTTGCTAGCCCCACAGTACCTTCTTTCAACTTTCCTCTAGGGAAAAAGGGATGAGATATTTAGAAAGTAGAAGAGACAACCAGAGCTGGTTAGAAAAAGCAGGTTAATTGGCACGAGGATATTTGCAACCAGCAGGAAAGGAAAGCAGTAGTTAAAGTTTGTCAGAAAATAAGAGTCAAATATTGCAATCCTGCAGCATCTGTAAACACGCATTTAATTTGCCCACTCAATTATATTTAGTCTTTCCTGGAGAAAAGTAAACATCTTGAGAGAGGAAGAAAAGAAATTTTTGCTTCTAAAACTGTGAAGGCTTTCTAAATTTCAGAAAGTGATTGCAGTGTAGGCAGAATTTTGACTCCATTTACTTGAGGATTGAATTCCTCCTTAAAGACAGTGAATAATCACAGCAGAAACCTGCTCCCAGACATTGACCCGAAACCCTGCTTCATCTCTCATTTGAAGGAATTGCTTCTGGTAGAATCACTGCAGCAGTATGCTTCTGTTCAATTTGTGTCTGCTGGTCTTTGCACCAAATGATGGTATTAACTCAGCAGCAGAAACCAAATTTTGAGATAGGTGGAAATGGTTACAGTAATGTGGACAAAAGCTTAGCAAGACTGCTTTCACTTGCCTAACTAAACTCCAGAATTGGTAAAAAGCATCATTTTGTGGGTGGGAGGGTAGGGTTTGGTGTCCTTAGAGTACCACTGCTCGTGAAAATCAGAGATGTCACTGAGATGTTGATGCTTTAACCAACATAATACCCAGCCTGGCATACACAAAGATTGTCACAGCAATGTTGGCTTCAAGCACTTTTTTCCTTGCACATGTCATTTCCCACGGTGTGAATTACCCCACCACACTTCAGAGCTTCAGGTTTCCACACATTCCGCAACGTCTCATCAGAAGATGGTGAGGCAGGGAGGCCTGATTTCAAGAAGCACAAGGCTGACCTGCCACATTTACTTCTACCTCCTCTTCTACTCCTGTAGAAGTAGGTTTGTGTGGATGTTTTTATGCTACTTGAAGGATCCTCCAGGGAAGACAACTGCTCAGCTGGCTGCTGAAGCTGGTTTCTGGACAGCAGGAAACAAGAAGGGGCAAGGCTTGGGATCCAGCGCAAAAAGGCAGCATGAGACACCACATGAAATCTATATTATCATCTGGACAGATGGATATCTCTATCATAGTGGATACAGGCATCCCACAGAATCATCAGTAGATATACTGGCCTATTTTGCCCTTAGAAGCAAGGAAGAGTGGAAACACAGCTACTGAACAGGCAGCTTGGGTTTATCCAGAGGGTGTGGAACAGGAAACTTGAGTAATTTTTTTCTTTCTTATAATGGCCTGTGATTTGACCAACACAGTATAACTGTACAATATCTAAATTAAATTCTTATTGAGACAATCTTACTTCAAGCTAGACTTCTTCTCTTCTCTCCCTTCGAATTTCCAGACCAGACAGAATGAACACTGATGATCAATGAAGTTCAACCTAAGTTCAGCACAGAGGCACTTCCATGCAGGAGACTAACTAAGCAAATCTAAAAGACCACACTGTAACACACTTAGTCAGGAGATTGCCAGAAAGGCAGCTCTGGAGTTCAGCATACAGGCTATTCCCTCAGTTAATGTAAACTCAAACTTACTTGTCTGCTATGTTGTACCTTTTGCCCTTTCCAGATTAAAGTCAGCACAATGGTCCCCTTTTTCTTGTCCTTCTCCCCACTTTCTATTTCATAAAATGAACAAAACAAGGACTATCACAAAATTAATGGTGAAGAAAAAAACCAAACAAGCAGAGCAGAACATGGCAGATTATACAGCTAGATAGAAGAAGGTATAACAAAACCAGAGAAGGACAGGATCCACTTTTACACACCAACTGCTCCTCAGTTGTACAGAGAACCACAGTATATCATCATCATTCACCTCTATTCCACACAAATCACAGTGCTGTAACCATTTTATACCTTCATCTGAGCTTCTATCAATTTTCCTTTTGGGGACAGCTCCTGAAAGTCCTCCTGTTTTTCTGTTTCCCATTAGAGACATGCACATGCCCCTCAAAGCTAGAGTTACATTATGCTTCTTCCAGCACCAGATCTTACCAGAGCAAACTAAGAGGCAGGAAACCTCAGCTGATTAGACAGAAACCTTATTGAGCCTGTGAAATACTTCACGTATGTTCTGATGATGATGGCTTTTTGCTATAAGACCAGGACATATTCAAGAAGAAGAGAAAAAAAAAGGTAATTTCAGCCAGAGAAGAGCAGGGTGGCAACATGTGAGAGGAAGAGCCCTGCAGACACCGAGGTCAGTGGAGAAGGAGGGGGAGGAGGTGCTCCAGGTGCCAGAGCCGAGATGCCTCTGCAGCCGTGGTGCAGACCATGGTGAGGCAGCTGTGCCCCTGCAGCCCGTGGAGGTCCACAGGGGGATGCAGAGATCCATGTGCAGCCCATGGAGGAGCCCCATGCTGGAGCAGGTGGATACTTGAGAGGAGGCTGTGAGCCCATGGGAGACCCGTGGAGAGAGAGGGCCCTGGCTTCCAGGCTGGAGCAGCCTGTCCTTGAAGGACTGAACTCCCTGGAAGAGTGACCCACACCATTGCAGTCTGAGGGGTGCTGTTGCCTGTGGGAGATGGAGTCACATTGGAGAAGTTCATGGAGAACTGTCTCCTGAGGGAGGGACCCCACAGTGCAGCAGGGGAAGGAATCCTCTCCCTGAGCAGCGGGAGAAGCCTCAGGTGATGAACTGACCACAACCCCCATTCCCTGTCTCCTTGTGCTGCTGGGGTAGGAGGCAGAGCAGGGAGAGAGGGAGGGGTGGGCAGAAGGTGCTTTTCAGGGCTTATTTTACTTCTCATTATCCAGCTCCGATTTTGTTACTAATAAATTCACTTCATGTCTCCAAGCTGAGCCTGTTTTGCCCATGACGGTATTTGGTGAGTGATCTCTCTTAACCCTTATCTCAACTTGTGAACCCTTCATTATATTTTCGCTCCCCTGTCCAGTTGCAGAGGGGAGTGAGAAAGAGACTTTGGTGGGTGCATGGCATTCAGCCAGGGTCAACCCACTACACTGAGATACCAGTGAACAAACAGCTGCACAGAAAGCAAACATGACTCAAAGATTGAAAAAAAACATTTTTTTTCCCCAGAAGCTAAAAGAGCTTCCATTTCAGTCCTAAACTGCTCTGCAAAAAAGAAAAGAGAGTCATGATGCTTCCCTTCAGGAAACAGAAGACTTAATTTAGAGGAAAGCAAGGAAATTATTTTGATAACAGTTCAGAATTTGAAGCACTTGTAAAAAAGATGGAGGCATCCCCAATGTTCATTAATTCCTCAAGAAGTGTCCCATGCCCAGCTTTGCTAGTGAACCTCTGAGTAATGGGGAATGCTTCAGGCTTGTGCATCCTACATTGGCTCCTTAGAACTGCAAGGAGCCCATCAGCTCCAAGCCCTGTTCCCCTCTTTCAGAAAGGCTATGTTATATAAGGAAATACCACTCTGGCCAGTCATGGTCAACAGACCTTTTCTTTTTAGATCTCTTTTTTCCTCTCCTTCCATTTGAGGGTTTTTTTCCTTCTTTCTTTTAATATATGAAGGCAATATTTACAGCCAAAGCAGTGCTGAGTAAGATGCAGTGATTATGGCTGATTTTATCACAGCCGTATTACTTAGCTGCAAGGTGAAGCGCTGTGCTAAAATGGATCATGAATCCCTGAAATTGACTATCCGTCACCTTTATAATCCTGATGGAAAGGCAGGTCAGATCAGGCCTGACAACTCCCCATGCAAACGAGACTTACACCAGTGACGTCTGCTTGCCTCAAGGCATTTATTTGTCTGGAGAGGAAGGTGATGCCTCAGGGAACTGGACTAGAGAAAGAGGGAGAGGAGAAACTAACTACTCCAACTGCCCCTGCAGGAATCAAATGCAAATACAGGAGCCAATTTTCTGCACAGAAAGACTACTAGAAGTATTGAATGAAAGAATATTACATGCAGCTAAGAATCAGGACTGCAACATGAAGGACTCCCCCCAGGCAGAAGAATAGATTTCAGTTTCAAAGTTAGAAAAATAAAATAACACCACCTCACTATTGGGAATTTGTAGGATCAGATGAAATCCACAAATGAGGAAAAAACTTCTCAAATGTCTGAAGATTCTAGTCATAATTCCTTCCGATTCAGTGTCACTGTCTTTCCAACAAAATCAGATTTTAAAAGTGTCTGTAAGTTTGGAGACCAAATTCATCAGGGCAGTGGCCATTATGTGTGGCACGTATGCAACAAAACCCACGGAGTGATGGAAGTGTTGAATCTCACAGGAAGTGTTTATTTGGAGACAATCAGCTCACTTGATGAGAAAATCACTAAACTACCTTGGTGAATCTTTTTAAGTGGCATATGGCCATATAAAGGAAACTTCCCAGTCTGACCATCCACAAGATTCTCTAGCAGGCACATTGCCAAGGCCACGGACTTTGCTTCTGGGACTGAAGGCTCTTTGCAGCAGGTGACTCCAGTGAGCCAACACCTGCCTCGCTTGACTCCCTACATACCCCACTCACAGTCAGACCAGATTTCCTTAGCACTTCGACCCAGGTTTCCCCTAGCAGAGTCTCAGATGTTTTGTTCCACAAAGTCATTTATTCATGGTGCAGTAACACGGAAACAGCCCAAGCTGGTACCTCTGAGGAGGAATGCACCACAAAGGACCCCCTTGGCTTTTACCCCCTCACAGTCCAAGCTCACAAAACTCTTGCTCTTCCCTCCTGAGTCTTCAGCCTTTGCAGTGTCTCCCAGTGCCCATCCACCTGGCCTGTCCACCAGTCTTTGTGCCCTTTCTTATGAAAAGGGTCAGCAGTTCACAGCCTCTTGTCTCTGGCTCCTTCCACCCAGAGTTCAATCTGCAGCTCCCACTGCAGCTGTGCCCAGAGCTGCCTGCACCAAAAGTATTCCTCAACAGCCCCATGCAAGAAGGACACTCTTGGAAAAAAAACTACCTAGCATGTCATTTACTGTTTCTAATGAGATTGATGTGCTGCTTTAGGTAAACACCAGCTTCTTAAGGCAAGACTTGTTCTGAAGTATAAACACAGGTTGTCTCATTCATACACCTCCCAGGTTTGGGCATGTCTTAGTACCACTGAGCACCAAGGAGAGTGCTTGCTCTCGGCACCCATGTTCTATTCCCAGCATAGTTTCTTACATATCAGGCAGCCTAGCCATAGTCATTAACACCACCGTTCCTTACTCCTGCCCATGCAAAAAGAGGTTAACAGTATGTATGTCACAGAGCTACTACACACTTGTTGTTAAAAGTGGGGTAGACTCTTTAAGATCCACAGATAGATGATATTAAAGAAGGGCAAAGACTA
The DNA here is from genome assembly GCA_013400235.1 of Oriolus oriolus. Taxonomy (NCBI): domain Eukaryota; kingdom Metazoa; phylum Chordata; class Aves; order Passeriformes; family Corvidae; genus Oriolus; species Oriolus oriolus. Next base: position 1,941,255 of record VXBT01005206.1, on the reverse strand, counting down.
CTTACATCTTGCTCTTCTCACCTGTCCTTTTTTCCCCTTTCCTCTAGTGCCTCTCCTGGGTAAGTCACATCCCAGCTAAACCTCTTAGTGAGTGATTACATTAGAGATAGTGCTAATTACCAAGTGTCGTCTGTGTGGTACAATCTTATCAACACCCCACACTTCCTCCCCTGAGGTGAGGGGGCTTGATCCATTTCATAAAAGTATCCTAGTTATCTGCTCCAGCAAGCTCCATTCCCTCAGGCTTGAAGGTGGCTGGTTTTCTTTTTTATTTTTTAAACCCTAAGTACAGATTCAAAGCTTTTCTGGTAGAACCTCTTGGAGGGTGGTGGGGTTACCCCAACAACAGACTTGTGGGTGTTATGCTGTGTGTACGAAAGGAGCCAGCCAGTTCCCAAGGTGCTGTGTTTCAGATAACACACACAGAGGCTCATCCCCAGCAAGCACTGCAGTTCTACTGCCTCACACCAGGCACAGGAAGTCAACACCTGCCCCACAGCTGGGAACACTGACTTTGGAACATGGCGTAGCAAAGGAAGAGCAGAAGTAGCTGCAAGAAACACCCATAAATGCTCTGGTAAGGCTACTGAATCACGATTTAGTATCCCCTGGTATTTTTTTCCTTAAACCTCCATCTGACCAAGCTCTACCAGGCCCATGCTCTTCCGCCCTGTGTGCTCTTCTCCCTGCTAGCCCTGAGTTTGGGGCTCCCCCCACATTTCTGACAACTTAACACGGGGTAGGCTCAGTGACCCTGTGGGTTTGGCCACAATACTGCTGGTTACCAAGGCTTCAACCGGGCAATTCCATCTTGCATTATAACCCAGAATGCCATTTGTTTTCTTATTAGTGGATGCTTCAGCTGTATTCTTTCTGGGGGTTTGGTTATTTTTATGTTTGAAGGTTGTTAGTGCTTTGTTGGTTTGTTTTTTTGGTGGGGTTTTTTTTTCATATAATTTGTGTGCATATTACTCCCTGTCCCTGGAATTCATTTTGTTCCCTGCTAATGAAACCTCTGCGTCGCTAACAAAGCAGAAAATAAAAAAGGTAAATAGCACTCTCCAGAAACAATTTGTTTCTTGTCCTGTAAATTTTTGCTGAACAGCATCTCAGGGAATTTTCACCCCAATAAGAGAAAAGAGAAGCAGGAGATGATTGAGAAGGAGCTACAAATGCAGTTAATTGATCTGGAAAGGAAATAATAATTATATACACATTGTATACAAATAGGTACCCAGACAGGTGCACCTGTGAAACTCCAGAAAGCACTTGAGCACCCACACCATTTGACTGAGTAGAAACCACTGGTTGTAGAGAGATTTGAAGAGGGGATTCGTTTTCTCATGTTTAACCCTTTGGATCTATGCCAAGAGTCAGCTGCCCTTGCCAAAGTCCAGACTCAGAGAACAGAACAAGACACAGAAAATTAATGAGCAATCTTGTTCTCCTACAGCAGCTAAGGTAGGTGTAGACTGCATCCAGTGGTATTGGTGTCCATGAACATAAAAGAAGGAGATGAAAAAACTTAGGAAGAGGCGATGCTGGTTTTTCCTGGCACGTCTGATGCCACTACCTGCTAGAGAAAAGCACAGACATGCTACTAAAGGTAGTTTCTTTCTCACATTGGTGAGTCATCACGTTCACTTTCAAACAGCTGAATACAAGTCACAAGGCTGAAATTTTCCAAAAGATTAGACCACTGAAGAGATTTTCAAGTTCATATTGAAGCTCCTAGATTAAAGGCTTGCAACTGAAAAAGATCTGAATGTACAGCTGCTTCCACTGATTTTACTGTCTGACATTCAGATCTTAAACTCTCTAATCCAAGCAGGGAGGTAAAAACAATGTCATAGGGCAGGAATGAAGGTGATCTTACATCCTTTCCACCAATAATCAAGTAATATGTCATCTCTGTGCCTTATTGCCTGGGAACTAAGAAATTAGTACTCTTCCCGGAAAAATAAACCAACCAACATCAGATTCAGTCAGAGTGAAATGCATGGAATCCAGGCCTTATTTCTGAGATTACTCCATTGGCTAAAGTAGCCAAGGGAATTAGATGGCCAAAAGCCATGTGGCCCCAAGTCTCTTAGCCACCCTTAAAATTGCATGCACAGCGCTCCACGCATGAACACACCTTTGCCCTATCACTCACTGGATTACCGGACCAGCCCTCGTATGGAAGATTAAATACAAACTGCTCTACTGCTAAAGCATATTTATTGAGCTTTAAACACCATGTAATTTATACATCTCTCCTCACAGAGCTGGAAGAACTCCATCAACAATAATAACGGCAACATTCAATTTCAATTGGTATGTTTTTAACCTACAATAAGCAACCTGTTATAACTGTAAAGAGGTCTTTAGAAGTTATGCAATGTATTAATTGAGCTGCTAGGAGACCATGCAAGTTGGTTTTGTAGTAACTCTGCAGTGAAAAAGAATGCAGCAACCAGAAAAATCCTGGCAAGACGGCAGCACCATCTCAGGAGATGATTGCTTCGGCTGTACTAGTTATTTACATGAAGTCAATTCCAAGTGATTATTAAGAACATGAGGTTTATCGTTCAATATAAAAGGCCAGTTCATTATGTCCCCACAAGCTACAGCTTAAATGGCAAACCTCGATAATTTAGTTTTTCTAACAGCAGTTTGGAATTTAATCGCTGCACAATAACTGCATTAATTCTGAATTAATTTCTTAATGGAGATGTAATTGTCTGGAGTTTCATCTGAGAGGCCAAAATATGCTCTCACCAGCATAAATCTAGTGGAACTTCATGTGAGAGAGTGGGATGATTTCAGCAAAAGGAAACTTGAAGTCAACAGGCAGCTGAGTTTTACACTGGTATCAGAGGAAAGAGTACGGCCCAACCATCACTGGCACTGTTTCGCTTTCAGTCCCAAAGGACCCTTGTTTGCCTGGGCAACATCCTTACAAGTACTGAACACAAATGAAATCACCTCTGTTTACTACCATTATTATAATCCTAAGAATACTTCATCCCAAAAGGCTGCAAAGCGTTTTGCTGCAGGGAAAACATTCCTACCAATAACAAAATGCTTTTAGGTCGGGGTGAAGACACCAGCTCATATAGATGGGGAAGCTAAAAAGGCAGACGGCCACATTTCCATTTGGTTTAGACATTCAAACTGACACCTCCAAGTACTATAACAAGCCCTGTATGAACAATTTGAAGACAATGACTTTAGAAGGCATTCACAAGAACTCAGATGCTATTGTGGCAGGCATGCTGGAAATCCTTAAGGTAGAACTGAAATCAACAGGAACAAAAAAATGATCACTGCTACAGCCATAATATGGAAGGGAATAGCGATGGCAAGAAACTGATGCTGCAGGAAGAATGCCTAGATAGTATGAACAGGGACTGATGAAACATATTTCAGCTCTTCCAGTTGCCCATTTGAATGGATGAACTCTTAGTGGCAAGAAGAAAGTTGAGAACACAAAAAGCAACAAAGAAATAAATCATCTGGAAAAATCAGTGAGACAAAGAGTTACAGAAAGTTACAGTGAGAAATCTGCAAGTCACTCAGGAGATTTGAGTCTACTGAGTGCCCTAAAGCTGCAGGGAGTTCCTTGAGGCTCATACCGTTCAAGGCCATACCAAGGAACATACCAAGTGTGGCCGTAACACCTCTTAGAATCCTAGCCAGACAGATAAATCACAAATTGAATCCATACTAGTAAGTGATCCTGACTGAGAAAACACAAAATAACACAGACCACAATTCCCTTACTTCAGTTTAAGGCCTACCACCTACCAGCATATACAAATACAACTTTTTCCTGTTGCAAGCAGGCAGAGAGAAGAGAGAATTTTCAGATGTACATGTCAAGCATTTTCCTACCAGCACCACAACAGCCTCATGTGAATTTTCCATCCATTTTACATCTATTCACACCACTGGTTACACAGAACCAACAACAGCCCCTCTAGTGTTTGATTTAATATTTATCAAATGAGAAGAGCAGTCACAAACTGTATCCTGCTAAAACGTCACGCACCTGCCCGCCTGCTCCTTGAGGACCTCCTCCACAAACACTGCCCTGACACAACCTTTGATAGAAGAAAGAGAGCAGCTTGTTTTGAGGTCTACTATTTATATATAAATACATCAGCAATATATTCCTTTACACACAAGACATAGGTAAGCAAGTAGATATTCACTACCTTTTTTTTTGAGAAAACATAAAAAAGCCATAAAGACTATTCCTCCTCCAGAGCCAGAAAGGCCTGAGAAAAAAATGTTCATGATGTGAGCAAGGCAGTCAGCACCAGAAGTTAAGAGATTAGGAGACCCTGGCTCTTTGTATGCCTGAAAAGGATGCCAGCTTTCAGGTCAGTGAGCTGACTCTCCTTATCGATAAAGGTCATGATGAAATTTAGAAGATCAATCATCTAAACTGTTGGAGAGAAAGGAAAAAGACCTGCCAGAACAGTTTTGATTTAATTTTTTATCAAAATCAGATCTCTCTATGGAAACTGTCAACTTCAATAAAATCTTTGATGGCTAAGCAGTCAAGAGTTTCATTGCGATAATCTCAGAACATTTTGTTTAGATCCATTTTTCTGATTTTTTTTCATGTCATGTTAATATTTCATTTAATCTATTGCTCTCTATCAGATTTGTGTGAATTACTATCTACTTATTAGTCTAATACAATAAAATAGGAAAAATAAATAAATCAAAGGAAAATAGTGAGAGTTTAAATTAAAAAATAAATTCTTATTCGTGGGGAGAAAATTCAGCTCTAAATTCTGAATTCATCTCAATTAATTGAGATAGGCTAAAATTCTAGCATCCACAGTATAACTGCCCTGGCATTCTAGCCATTATGAGCTTCTCTGGCTGTTGCATAACCTGTGCCAGGCCAACTGGGGAAAGAAATAAAGCTTAGAGAAAGAAAGGAAGATATAACTTAGCTATACCTTATAAAGAAACGGGATTTGCTACAGCCTCTGGCATTCCATGGTATCACAGACATTTGCCTGTGGTGTCCCAATTCCCTGACATGCAAGACACGGTGCAATTCACATTTGGGCAGATTTTACAAAAGCAGGTGACAGACCAAAGACTTACCTGTGGTTCAGTACGTCACTGGATTAAGTAATTTTTATGTTGCCTTAGGTCCTTATACCACATCCACCACTTCAGTATTGCAGCAGCTGGTGATGTTCATCAGAAACAAAATCAATGAGCAGTCAAGATTGCACAAAATGGTGGCCAAAACTAGGTTCTTAATTCCACACTTTGCCAGAGAATAAATAGCATGATCCTTCACAATGAATGACCAAATAGGATCAGGTAAGTCCCAAGGAGCCCCATGCTGAATCTCCACAATAACTCACAAAATGCACCCATACGTGACTACAAATCTAAGCCAAAGCACTGGGTTCAGACCCAGTAAAATTCTCTGGTCTCTGAAGCTCTTGGTAGTGGGCCTGAAAGGTACAATAGCCTTTTCTGGACTTTAAACCTGTGAATCTGTGAACTTAAGAAAACGCAGTGCATACTTCAACCAAAATCACCCTGCATGTTTCAAACTGTAGCAATCTACAGACACATCCTACAATACCCACATTTGGGCAGCACAACACTCCAAGCACTTCTGCACATCGAGGCACAGGATGAAGCAGGTGAGCTTTTGGGATCTCTGTAAACTATTTTCTCTGTGATCCCTAGGAAACCTGCACCAACTAGCCAGCAGGGAGCTTTCATACAGCTTGCCTGGCAGTATTAACCTGGACCAATCCGATGGAAAGTGCCATCACTCACAGAAAAACATTCTATAAAAAATGTTCTTTTTGCAAACATATATTACTAAGGGGAAGCTGATACAGGACTCCTTGCTCTCTCCCAACTTTGCACACAAGGAGTGCTGGGGTTATTACTGCCTCATCATATATTCCATTAAGACTGACAGTCTGAAAAGAGAAGTGCCATTTGCACAAGTTCTCACCAACCTCCAGCAGCCCTGTCAGTGTCACAGCTGGACTAAGATTCTGTAGTGAGCAAAAAATGAAGTCAGAACCTCTTTAATATATAATTAGCAATAAGAGGAGTGTGAGGGCATTTGAATAATACATCTCATGGTCAGATAAAGCTGTAGGAGCCAAAAGAGAAAGGGCATAACAAGTCAACGGGGCAAAAATCAGAGAAAAATGAGGCTGATGTACCTATGTGAAGTGAGAGGTCCAGCTTTAAGCTGATTGTAAAAATAGTGCTTTGCATTTCAAAATGCTTTGCTTTCAAACCTTTTTCTTTCAAAAATTTTCAAAATGGAGTCAAAGGCTGGTGAGAGCAACTGCTCCCTTATGCAGAGGAAACAGAAATCCATAGGGAGGACGTGAAATTTCCAAAGCCACTTTCAGGTGTCAGTGGCAGAGTGAAGAATGCAGACCATTCTCTAATGGCTGGAGGAACTGGCCTTTCCCATCCCATCCCTGACAGGGAGTGCCCACAAGAAGGAGGATAATGCTCCACACTGCTGAGTTTTCCCATACACTGGATTAGAGTGGTGTTTGGTACTAGCATCAAGTTCACTGGTGCCAGGCTTGCCTAAGGATACAAATGCAGAAAATGAGAGAATGGAAATAACTTAGCGCTAATGCCCCCAGTTTCAGCACCTCAAAATACAGATGTGTTTTTCTCTTGTATTTTGGTTCATATTCCTCATTATAATCACTGCCTTGTTGTTTTTTTTTTTAAATTTTCAGAAGTATCTAGAAGAGCAGATCAGGCTTCATTTAGAGCCATCACCTTAATAACTACAGCACTTGCAAACAACACAATAGATACAACTTTTCATTTTTCAGCAGAGCAGCTCTTCTGACCTTGACACGTTTGTGGTCAGTTTTAACTGAGTGTACCATGCCTATCCACCAACTCATCCGTCATATCTGTTTCCCTCGGGCTTTCCCATTTTGATGCAGCAATCTTTTTTGGTTCCTGCAGCTACTGTACATCGAAAGGATGATGCTGCCTCACAGGAAATTTCCAGCTGAGAACCACCACAGAAAGAGTGAGAAACATCTTGGGCAAAACAAGGAGTTAGAGGTGGAATTGAAGAGGGTGCTCTGCTGCTCTCCTTAAAATAAAGCTTCAGTACTAAATAAAGTAAAAAAGACATACACAAAAATCCCTTCAGCTCCTCATTTAAAGCTAGAGAGCAACAAAGTGGCATGGCCTGCAGCTGGGGCAGCAGACTAAGCTATGGACCTGTATGGGCAGAAAATCCTTAGAGATGGGATTGCCTTCTACGACCAAAACACGAGGTAATGGTTTCATCTGACAGCTACTGAAAATGGAATTATTATTTTTTTCATAATACTTGCATGGGATGCAGGACACAGCTGAGTCCCTCAGCCAAGCTGGCAGCACCTTGGGGAAAGTATGTTTAAGAAAAGGTAGAAAAAAGCTGGAGAGGGGGAGGGAAAAGAGTGAGAAACAGAAGAGGGAATACAGTAGTCTGAGAAAGGAGCAGCAAACAAACCACCATGTACTGACCAATTCCTCATAACTGTAGGTAGACACATCTGCACCCCATGCATAGAAAACAAACAAACAAGCCCACAAAACCCACAGAAATGGGAACAAGTTAGATGGCCAGTTTCTTAAAGTGATCTCCAAATTTCTGACTACCTCCATGACTTTCAGTACCTCACACCCTTCAAAAGCAAAGGGCCACTCCAGGAATGAGCTATGGATTAGAGGACAAAGAACAGACTCCCACCCATGAGCAGCACTGCATCAGGCTAAAATGCAGTAAGAAAATCCATTAAATTGATGCTTTCAGTCACTGAATCTTCTTCTGTTTGAAAAAGAACATTACTCCAGAAACTTTCCAGCTGAAAGATGCAGAGAGGCTACAGTGCCAGAAGAATCTGAATCAGCTCCAGCTGATGGCTAAAGGAACCTAAAAGGAGCTTGCTTAGAAGGAGCAGGAGCTGTGATACCCTGCAAGCTCACAGACCACTATACAAGGACAGGTGAGAGGTCCTTGGTCATAACACACACTTGTAACAGAGAACAGCTGATCATGTGAGAGAGACCCTAAAAAATTATACTGAAAATGCACTTAATTCTCTACAACGTGTTTCTTTGAAATATTTCAGAGGCACCATATTAGCTTGCATAGTTGGAATTACAGGGACCCTGTAGAGAGGAAAAGTTCAAATAGAGGGGAAGTGTATAAACGTTACTGGAAATGCAGGGATTTCAGGTAAACACACTGTGTGCAGAGGGGGTGGGCTCAGGATGGGTTCCATCTTAACTACAGCAGACCCCGACTGTGCTACTGAAAATTAATATAGTTTGGAGGGGATTTACTTAAATTCAGAGCTAAGGAAAGCTGGCAGGTGCTGAGGAGCGCTCAAGTCAGACAAAGACATCTGCTAGGGATGTCAGCAATAGAGAGATAACTGTTATCTGGGAGCAGAGGATAGGACAAGAAACTTCAGCTAGAGCAAAGCTAAGGCACATCACAAATGCAGAAACAAATTCTGAAATATAACAGGGCTTCTGACACAGAATTTCAATAAAATTAGGCTCTGAGCCAAGACTAAAAATCATCATATGCATACACATCATTGCATAGGCTTCTGAGCAATAATGAGTAAACGAGTACACTGGATAATGGAAGAAAACCTTTGTATAATAAAGACTAATGAAATGACAAAGATCAATGGAAGAACATGATCTTTGGTTTCAAACTGTTCGCGAAGGACAGACTAGGCTTTAGAGGTGAGCATGCTCACAGAATCCAGAGAGGGAATGCTTTGAGAAGTTCATATGCAAGCTCCAATATATAAGCCCAAAAGCTCTCAATATAAAAGTATTCTTTATACTAGCAAGGTTACATTATCATCCTCTTGATCAAGAGAAGAGAAAAATACAAAATGCATAAACTTGATGAACATCAAAGCAGTAATCAGTCTAATAAAGCAGAAAAAAGTGGACGACTTTGGTTATCTGCTTACAGAAATGAGTCAGGTGTCATGTTGGGTGACAGTTTAGAAAAATAATTTCTTGATGTGTTAAATAAATTATCACTTAGAACAGCTGACTCCAGAGCTCACAGAGACAAGAGACGGTTTTCAGTGCAATTTGACATGAAAGACAAAAGTCTGTTTGCAAAGCAAATGCTGCTGATGCATTGTGAAAAACAATGACCACAAACAGGCTCAGTGTCCTTCAAGGATTACATGCACACACCAAAATAAAATAATTTAAAAACCCCAAGCAACACATACAAGGTACTAAATTTTTGGAAAGGGATTTGTAAAACTACTGAGGAAACTGGTTGAAAGAGAAGTAACACCAAAAATGGTAAGGATTAAATCCCTGTCCTAAAGACAACAGGAAAAAAAATCATCCACCCAGGAGTCAGAAAGGCATTTCCAAATAAGAAAGATAAACATTAATCTAGGAAATGAAGTAAGGAAACCCTTAAAACAGAACAGTACATTTAAATGGACAGGCTGAAGAAATGATCTATTATTTATATCACACTTCTGCTGGGGCAAGGTTTCCATTCCACTGAAATGAATATGCTAGAGCCTCTAAAAATCCAGTGGGTTAGCAAAGGACATATGTTAGGTCCAGTAATCAAAGCATCTGTGACATCCCCAAGATTCAGATTATGCAAAGAGAGATTTGAAAGCTGATGTTATGAAAAAAAAAAAAAAGGCATAAATAATAATAATTTTAAAAAATCAAGCAGATAGAAAATTACATGGAGACCAAGACTGAAGAGCATTTGGACTTGGATTGAGGGAGTCCAGCTCTAGGACAGCAGACCATGAGAGGTAAGACTTCAGGCCAAACACACTGCATTTCCTTACGTTTAATGAGGAAACAACACATAAAAATCCTATGGACACCACGGGTAAGGCAGAGCCATATCAAACCTTTTGTATGAAGGTAAGAATTTGTTGCTATTTGCTCCCCAAACATCAACATGAAATCTCACCGAAAATCCTAATAACATTTTCTTTACAAAATAAGAAATAAAAAAGAGAGGAGTAATAATAAAAAAAATTCCAAACCCTCAGGAATGAAACAGCAAAAGCAATGTTCAGAACTAAACTCAGAGTATTTGATTCTTTACAGCTGCCCAACATATTCCACACAGATAGTATCGGAGGGAATTGGGGGATACAGATGCCTTTAGCCATGATGCACTGAATGAAGGGAAGAGGTGAGAGGAAAGCTCACTTTCTAAATACAAGCAGAACCGATAAATCACAGCCTGGCTGGCGTGGCAAACACCAGTCCCTCTGGCAGCTTTGTAATTACTCCCTAAATGTGGTCTCAACCCTCTTGATGTGGAGATAAATAACTTTATGTGCAAAGCAATTAAAGCCTCGGGCAACACTGCTGGCAAAGCGTGGTCACTGTGTGTCACTATCCATTTGCCAGGGAGGTGTACAAGTGGTACTGAGTTTATTAAACAGAGCCAGAGCACTGGCTTCCACACATCAACCTGCCAGAGGCCTTCTTTGGATGGCCCTCAAACAATTGTTTCTACTCTCCAAAGCAATGAAACATCCTGGTCCAAAGGCTGAACCTGAAGTGAGCTGAGACCCTCCGAGCAGTGTGTTAGGCATTTTGCTCCTATCCACTTTCCCAGAAGAGAGTGGTTTTCTGCTCTGTAAGTCTGATACCTACTGGGGAACCTCTGAAGGTATTATCAATCATCGTGATTAGATTCCTCCTCTTCTCAGGAGAGATCATGCTCAGTTGAAGCGAGAGCTATTGCTGGGATGGTAACAAATCACTCTGCAGCAGAGTCCTGCTTACTGCAAGCCTCTTCCCCTTATTCATGTGCATTTCTCTGCCCTTTTCCTGGATGGTCATGTTTTCACTAAATCTCCTGTCTATCCAAAGTAGAACATGCCTCGAGGTTTTTCTCACACCTGCCACCTACTTGTATTGACAGCTCTGGAAAGCAAACTTAGGAAAGCCCTCCTGCAATCTCATCCAGCTGGGTGAAACAGCACTACACCGTGACACCTGAATCCTGTCTTTCCCTGGGGAGCTGCTGGCCCACTCATCTCAGAAGCACCGCATACTGCAGCATCCACATCAACAAAAAAATCCCAGGAAAGCACCGCGCGGAATGCAAGCTGCTGGAGCGTTAGCTATGCTGTGACTGGCTTGCACGACCTCAAAGCAGGCATCATATGCCAGGCAAATCACCTGGTGGGGATTCCAGCAGCCTGTAAGGAAGGCATGGACTAGCTATATCTGTCACAGCAAATTAAGCCATCTTTCTGCCTGACTCCTATCATAAGGTACCTGACTGGAGTGATGCAGCTATGGGCTGGACCAGTCTCCAGCCTCCTGAGGCTGCACATCTCCAAGTGATGTGAAAAAGTAGGATAGCTTCTGTTTCTAAGAAAAACAAACAAACCTGAAATATTTCTGTTTTGAAAAACTTTTTTTCCCCTTTTCTGGTTTTAAACCACCAGTAAAAGAAAATAAATCAGCACAACAGCCATTTCATTCAATGTTCTTCTTGGCAAAGATATTGTTAATTTTTTAACCTGGTTTGTTAAAGTCAGAACTTAAAACAGTATTGGTGTATTGAAAAGAAGCAGTGCTCCTCTTAAGCCAGTTCGGATCAATAATCAAAGCTGCTACTAGGGGGCACTGTGACATTCAGAGGAGGTACAGCTCTGCTTCCCACCGCCTATTCCTGCGTCCACGAAATCTTTCACAATTCCTTGGGTACAAATACAGCTAAAGTCCAGTTTGGGTCAGTCCACTGTTCCTAGTAACGTACCTCTTAAATTTTAAAATGTGTACGATGCATGACTCCTCTCTCTCTCCCTCCTTGCTTCTTTAGCACAAAAACACTCAATAAATGCTGGCTGCTTCTTCAGATATTACTATGTTTTAGTGATTGAAGGAAATGAAACTTGTTTGTAAAACAATTTGAGGTTGTTCAGGACAATCATGACAATGTGATGTAAGAGTTAAGAATTATAATAGTAATCATAATAATAACGATAATGAGTATTTCTCTTCTCACTGCAATGAACCCATCTGGGAGGCCTCAGTGTGAGGCTTCAGAAGTATCCAAAACTGTGATTAGAAAGAAATTCATTTCGGCAGGAAGGTGGAAGCTCAGAATGCCAAAGAAAGAAAAAAGGAAGAGAAAAATCCTTTCTAGTTTTGGCCAACAGACCTAATCGGAAATTCTTTTGAAATGTTATTCTCTGGAAGAGAGCTCAGTTAGCAATATTCTGCAAATGCTCAGCCCACTTCATCCATCTGCCAAGCTGAGAATGAATATTCATAGCAAGTTATTTTAATCATTGTGTTTTTCTTGATGTGACATAATTCTATATAATTTTTCCCCCCGGAAAAAAAAAAAAAAAAAGCCCTCTTTTTATGCTGTCAAGTCAGAAAGTTTTTTCTCCATCTGCAAGGGGAAAAAAAGGGACATTGGGCGGCTCGTGCATTGGTTGTAGCAACATCTTCATCAGTGCTTCTCAAATCCCGGCATTAACAACTTAGCTAATGACACTGCTGCAAACAGCCTGTGCTGGCTTTTACCTGTCCCTGTTGAACCCCAGGGATTAATATCTCTCACAAGGGATGATTGGGGTGACAATAACAGACTTATGTAGGCTAAGAATGGGATCCACTGGCAACACATACACAGGGGAAAAAGGGAAACTGCACTGGAAGAGCTGGGTTCAGGGAGCTCAGGGCTGGTAGAGCCTGGGTGCTGCAGCTGGAGGAGGAAGGAAACAGGCAGAGAACTACTGCAGATATGTTCAGGGGATGCAGCTTGTAGTCGGACACCTTCATAAGCACATACTACATAAAAATGCTTTTACAGTTTTTGATTGCTCCTTAAAATAGTTCTTGTTCAACACTTAGCAAAAGTGCACACTTTTGGCAAAATTGTCCAAGCACAGACAGGTTATAAATATTTTAGAGTACATAGACATACCTCAGGAACAAACTGGGTCCTCCCCTGATTCTAAATGGTGCTCCCAGTTCCCAGTACATCAGGAGGACATTTTATTACAGTTGAAAATCTCGAGGAAAACCTTATTCCTGCAATAATCAGGAGTCTAAAATATTCAATACTTGACTGATGCAAGCAGTTCCCAGGCGCCATACATTGGCTGCTGGGACAGGCAAGCTGGGTCACAGAGCTCAGCTCAGTAGAGACAAGGAACACCACCATCAGGTTTTCTTCAAGCCAGGCATGTGTTTTACATACCACTCCTGCAACTCTCTTTTTCGTTGCATTGTTGCCCCTTGGTGGCCAATCCTGCTTCTTGTTCTCAGGTCTACCACCCTGGAATGACCTCCCAGAGAGTTTGTGTCCAATGACTTGTTAGTTACCTCCTGCCCCACAGCATCCCAGATACCCCATGGGATGTTCTCTAAAGTGCTGAGCCCAGCTGATTCTTGGGTGGGATTAACATGAGGAGCTGCTTATTAAAGGGACGACTGTGATTCATTTCCAGCTGCTACTCAAGTGCAGTCCAGGTCCTTGAATGCAGTTCTTTGAGTCGTACAAAGGGGAGGCAGTGAGTGCCATACAAAGGTGGGTTGCAAGAACCTAAATGATGCCATGATGATTATTTGCTTTTCTTTTATACCCCTTTTATAAACTCTTTTATATAGCTTTATATATTCTTTGTGCTTTTAGCCTACAGAGTTCTTATTCTTTAAGTTTGGTAACTCCTCTTAGACCCAGCATTTCGTTTAGAGACTAAACATCCTAAAAACCCCAGACACCAAGGTCCTCTCCAGAACACATTCTGTAAACAAAGATAGGCCCATCCAGGGGGAGGGTCCCTTGGGTGGGGGGTCTCGCTCGAGTCCCTCACTGGGGAATCTTTGATAGATATGCTAATTTTTGGAAGGCATATAATTGTATACTCATCACATTGTGGTGGCCATTTTCTTTGGTGGGGACTTCGGGGTGCATTTTGATGTGCATTTCGGTGCACCTGAAGATCTTTAAATAAATACCCAGCTAAAACCCTTTTCCCTCTTAACTGTGTTCAGCTCTCTTAATTTTAAGACCAGGATAAGGCATCATAAATAAGTTGAGACTTCTTTGTTGCTGCCTCTGCTTCATGTGATCTAGACAGATCTGTATCTAGCTAAGAACACATGCAGTCATTTCAAATCACTTCTAGTCAGTGCAGCAATCCAAGCTTTCAAATTCAGGAAGAAAAAAGGAGGAAGGAAAAACAGCAGGCAAGAAATGAGAGATGGCGGTTTGCATTTAGCTTTGATTAACTAGTGGATGTTCTGAAAGACAGCAATATGCACCACCAACAGGCCCATGCAAGCATCCGGAAATCCTTCATTGCATCATGTTGCCTGACTGCTGCTCCTCTTACTTTCCTGACATACTGGCTCCCCTCTTTGGCCACATTCTGCCAAGCACTTTGCAGAAAAACAGTGCTCTCCTTTTCCAGTACTAGAGGTTGCTGCTGCAAAATGCAGGGTAGCTATAATGCTTATGGTGGACAAGAGTAGAAAGAGGTTAAAGTCCCATTGTCACTATTTCCATTCATCTTTTTCCATGCAGAGACTGGCAAACAGCTTCCACGCTGGTGGATGGCATGGGAGAAAGAGCACAGCAACAAACTCACTGGGGCGGATTCATCACCCCTAAAAACCAGCACTGCCTCACTGATGCCTCTTGGAGATCATGGGAGCTTTGGTGACCACCACCAGCTTTGAATCTGACCTACCTGGAACACAAAATGACTCATCTGGCTGAAGGGGAGAAGAAGAGTCTGTCTCAGAAGACAGGTTACAGCCTAGCTCTTTCAGAAAAACCCTTCAGACTGCAATGGAGAAAACCTCAACAGGACTCTACAAAAATTCAACAGGCTATCCACACAATGGCTTTCTAAAAAGTACAGGACTGAAAAAGGAAGAGATTCTCCTAGGATTGCTCGAATTCTCTATTAAATACTAAGCAAGATTCCATAAAAGCTCTCTAAATGTTAGCAATTTCCATTAGGGAAATCTTTAATGATGGAAGGCCATTAGCAGCTGAAGGCCTAGCAATGAGTTCCTGGCTCCCAATTCAAATCCTGGTGGACAGTGTCTGTATGTACAGCTGAGCAACTAACACATGCCAGATAAGGCAGCCAACAAATTCCGCTTCTTTCCACGACCAGAGGGCCACTGCTTTGAATTTGGTTTTGTTTATTTTTGTTTCCCAATTATGTTTGTTAAATTGTTTGCACTTTTTTTCACAAATGGTTTCAACACACACTCTGTATTCCAAATTCAGACGGTACTGCTTAATTGCAATTGGTTAGATAAGTAATATTCTTACTGCCTGTGCGCTGAACTGCTTCTGGAGTGCTAGGATATGCTCGCAGTGTGTAAATTAGCTAAGGGGAGTACAGACAATACATCTGAATGTCCCCAAAATCTTCAAATGAGACCAGGAGAGAAAATGCATGTATATGTAGGTTGTCCAGGAGGAAAAATGAGATAAAGGCAAAATCAGGGCTACCTTCTCATCCTGACATCACATTTGAAAATTTGCTTCTCTGCCATCTTCCTAGTACTTTGGTTTTTTTAGTCTAAATGCTAACTGTTTGAAATTCATGACAAATGCCTCCCAGCCAATTCCCTATTCTGTTTCCAAAGACCATAATGTCTGATATTCTCAACAGTCTGGCAAGGGAAGACTTTTGGAAGGGGTGAATGCCTTTCAGATGAAATATTTTTTTATTAACTTTTTCCATTCCAAACACATTGTAAAACTTCTTGTCAGAAGTTCCTCAAATAAATTGTTTTGGTTAAAAAAACCTAATAAACAAAACAAGCCAAACAAAAAAAAAAACCACTACCATAGAACAGTAAAAATAATTTGCAGAAAAATTGAATAATTTTCACTGTCACTTTTACCATGAATCACTTACATGTTTAATTTTAGTCAGGTAAGAATATGTACCAGTTTGTGTTCCATTTAAAAAGCTGAAATATTTTGAGTCATTTAGAAGTTGAGATGATAAAGAAATGTAGTGTTTCAGAATCTCGGAAATGAAACATCTCTATGATGTCAAAAGAAAACCTTCCCATATGCCTAAATATTTCTCTCATAAAAAATATAGGGATTTCATCTTTTTTTCCATCTGCTTTTCAGGGAGATTAAAAAAAAAAAAAAGTTTGTAAGTCTTAACACTTCCAAGTGGGATGAAACTCTGTTTTGACAAACTCCTGAAAACAGGCCTATAAATGTAGTTCAGACATTCCCTCCTGTTGTGGCAATTACTGACAAGACTACTTCAAAGAATCTGTCTCATGGAAACATGTGTATAAGCTGCTCCATCAAAGCACGCTCCTCCTTAAGGTGCCACTGCACTGCTTTGTCTGAGCATCCAGCGGAACAGGGAGTCACACCTTAGTAGTGTGATATCCAAAATCATTGTCCTAAAGTTATTTGGAGACCCAACAGCTTCACGTCGGGAAGAGGGACAGCATAACCACATCCATTTTGTCTCAAGGAAATGGAACGCAAATACCTTATGGAAAAGTGGACTGGAGCTACATAGAGGGAGAACAGAACATCAAGGAGAAAAGTGGAAAAAAGAGGCTATTACGACAAAAGCACAGTGCAGAAAACAGTGATTATGTGCAGGTATGCAGGTATGATAAACTGTTTTCAGCTTCTTTTTCCCCAGAAATCCTACATTGAGCCCAAAGATGGTGAGACCCCACCTTTCCTTTTCAGTACTATGCTTGGTTTGAGTTCTTAAATTTTTTGATCTCTTTGACCAAGCTCCCTCCCAAGGACTAAGGAATTAAATGGCCCTTTTTAGGCTCTTCAGAAAATACACCACACAGCAGGAGGTCATTGAGGCACCTGACATTCAGCCCTCACTTCTCCTCCTGTGGGAGTGAGGAAGTTTCATCTATCCTTCTCTTTCCCATGCTCCCACTCCTGCTCTCTGTGGCTCAAACTTGTGCATGACATTGCAGGGATGGCAAATGAAAACAGCTGCCCAACTTCTCTGCTGCCTCCCCGAGCTGTGCTTTGAGCAGAGTAACACACATGGCCAGCTGCAACCTGCCCACAGCAGGGCACTGCTGGCAGGTTCAACCTCGCACTGAATCCATGTGTTTTGGTCTAAGGGAAGTCTAACCCCAGCACAGAGCTCAGCAAGGCCTGTGAAGTGCAATGGAAGAACACAGTGATTTAATTCCCAGTGCACTCCTGCTGCTGCAGCCACCAAAATGCAAACAAGGCAATTTAAACAGAGCCCGGGTATCTCCGCATTGCGGCCACCAGTGCTAGAAACACCAGTACAAGTAATCCCAAAGCTTTTGAGGGGGTCACGTTCATCTCAGCACTCTGTCACTATGGTCACAGGGGTAACAGCACTGGCAGGAAGTTTAAAAATGAGAGCATGACTGTCAGGAGAGCCTAAAAACTAAATGAACAGTGGAGACCTAGGTGTCCTCCATCACCAAGAGATAGGTCAACAGCAACAGATGGCTACAACAGGCCTTATCATTTTTCTTCTCCATGAGAGAGGAGAGAATGTCATCTCCTAGACTGTCAAGACAGTGTTTTTGACCAGTGTGACCTTTGCAAGGAAAACTGAGAACAGCCATGATTGGCTGGTCTGTGGGAGAGACAGGACATAAACCCCTGGAAACCCACCAGGATGGGAGTCACACTTCAAAAATGGTATCAGAGTCTCCTCCTCCAGCCTCAGAGACTAACAGTAACCTCACAGGTGACCCAAACCTGTGTGACAGAGCCCATCCACCCATGGCTACCCTGTGGTGGGCAGTGCTGGTCCCCCCACCTTACCCCTTGTGGTAGGTGGTGCACTCTGACAAGAACCTCAGCTGTCAGAAAACAAACTGCAAGCGACAGATTGAACACACCACCATGCAAAAGCCTGTCTCAGGAGGGACAATTAAAAACACACACAGAAAAATAAATGGCTTTTCCTTCTCATCCCCTTTTCCTCTTCAACAAAGTAACAAGACAGGAGCGAGTGCCTGTATGCTAGAATGCCCAGAAAATCAGCAATTAACAAGCGTTCCGCTCTAGCCTGTCTGCGATTTCCTCCCTGCAACTGTGGCTAAATGTTTAAATACATCACTCCCCCCTTCCATGCACTTGCTGTGGCTCTGGCTCACCTCAACCCTTCTGGCTTTCCATATCATGCAGGCTTCCCTTTCTCACGTGTTTATCTGAAGCTTCCTCTAAGATAAACACAGGGAGAGGGGCGCGGTGACCACCCGCCTGCCTGCAGGAGCACGCATGTCAGATGAACTAAGTGGCCCAAATGCACACAAGCCAAAATGCACTTAGCCCTGTGTGCCACAGAGGTGTTTTATAAGCCATCTAGTCAGCAGCATCCTCAAGAAAGACGCATTACCATATCTAGCAAACAATAACATAATCCAGAGAATTCAAATGGGATTCTTCCCTCGGAAACTAAGTGCTAACCACATTACCGTGCAGATGCTCATTAACAAGCTTGTATCAGACAAAAGCTGCAAAGGTATTTTTCTGAGGCACAGGCTTAAATAAAGGTTTTTGACTCAGATTGGCACTCAGAATTAAACAGATCGAAAAACAGAGTCTCTCATTAAATTAATACAACAATTCAAACATGAAGGCTTAAAGTAAGATCTATGCAAACAAGCATGGGGAGTAGAACACTCCAGTAGACTCAGTGCAACACTCAGCATCACGGACACCTGTGACCTACTGGACTTCTTGGGCGCTCTTCAAACCCCAAGTTTCACAAAATCAACTCAGAAAAAGGTGCTGACACTGTATGCTGATGTTCCTGTCATGATAGGATGGTTTTCACTGTACACTGCATAGATAACTGATGATCAAACTTGGGAAAAAAAAAACCCCAAACTATCAAAACAGAGTAAAATTCTATTACAGAGAAGAGACACTGAACATCCTTTAAATTATATATAGGGAGGCCTCATAATTAATGAATGACTAAGCTTCAGTCTAAAAATGAAATCATGACATAAAGAATCCACTAGGTAAACACAGCCCTGCAAAAAGAAAATCCTCCCCAAATACTTGCTAGCATAATCCTTCCTGGCCAACTATACGGAAGCAAAGGCTAGGGCCCAACTTTGACAGCTGAATAGACTAATTATATTACAACTCCAGCATGGAAACCCCCTCATCTCAAGTTTTGCAAACAAATGGCAGACATGCAATGAGCTTCAGCAACAACAGCTGCAGAACAGAACTAGCCTGATCTCCCTTGCCAATAGATCTACAGAAAACAGCAGTCAGTCCTGATGCCAGTTCAACCAACCGAGAGAATACAAGCACCACCACATAGCGCCAGAGGACCCGAAATTGAATCCATATGAAAACATGACCTATTTCTATACCTTCCCATCTATTCATTTTATGTTGCTGCTCATCACTGAGATACCCTCTTCATGTAAGATCAACAGCAATAACAAAGTTCTGAGTTGGCCCTGCTAGGAAATTAAACAGCACCTGGAAACATTCCACAGCGCTGGAACCACCAGCATTTCTGAACTGCTAGAGGGGTTCCTGACACAGTTTTGGCCTGTGTCAACCAACACTATGCCAAACAGCTCCCTGTTACAGCTACGGGTTACGACTCCCAACAGACCCATCCCCAACAGGCAAATCAGACACAGTCAATCTGCTTGGGAGAGTAAGAGATTTTAGCAGACTCAGTGTGGGCTACTCCGTCGTAGTTGGCCTCGGTGCCAGGGTACAGGCCAGAGCGCATTTTGTTGTTGTTATACACGTAGGTACAAAATTGCTGGCACTTGTCCTTTTGCAAGTTCACAATTCCAGCTAGGGCTGGTTGCCTTCCTTGGAATCTAGATGTTTCTTTAAACTCAGATTTCCTTGAAAACTGTGCATGGTACTTGAGAGTCTTGCTACAATGGTGTAGGTACGAACAGCAGATAAAATGGGTACTGCTGATGGAACAACGGGTATGAAGAAATTAACGTCTTAGATTTGTTGATGGCTGGGATGGCTGTTGATGGCTGATTTTGTATTCAATAGCAAGAAATTCAGGCTGGAACGTTCTTTACTGCTGTTCTCATTCAAATATGCAGCTTTGGGGTTTATCTTCTCCAGGGGTCCTTCTTCAGGGAACTTATCCATCAGCCCCAGGAGAGATCTGCACCAGCACACAGGTGTTTCCTTCCTCCATATTCCGAGTCTAGCAGTGTTGTTGTGAGCTTTGCAGCAGCTCAGAATACTTTTGTGATTGTCCCTAAGTATGTAGCACTGACAAAATATAGCACTGAAAATAAACGACAGTAGCATAAGTAAGCAACTCTTCTCATTTCACCAAGAGGTGACTCTTGGTGTTCCGTCAGGGCAGATGAGAAAGAGCTGAAAGAGCTAAAATTACCAAAGCTAATTAAATTTTGTGGAAGATGCTTTTACATTTCTTTTTACACTTAATAAGAGGAGGGAATCACCTGCAGAGAGTAGAGCACAGGTATTTCAAAAATCCCATGACCTTGTTATCCATGTTGTCCGTGAAGCTCTTCACAAATGGAGGCAACTAAAATGGCTCCAAAAACCTACGTTTAGGCAACTGAATTACTGCCCTGATTCAGCAGTCTGGAGAGCAATTTTGCCAACCAAATGCAGATGTCTAATCTATCTTGGCAGCTGACTCAACTGAACACACAGGCAGAAAAGTAGGTTATGAGAGCACAGATACTTGGATAACTATAGATATCTGCATTTAGTGGTCTACACTGTGAAGCTGAACTCCAATCTTGGTTGTAGGCAAGTAGAACAAACTTGTTTTGAGAGGTCAAAGATGCACTTAAGGCATGGGTATGAGATCTAGTACATTCCACACTCCCTCCAAAAAAAGCCACCTTCTTTGAAGCAAGTTCTGCAAATTAATAATTTTCATTTCAAAGCAAGCTGAAAGATGAAATTTTGAAAGTTCTTCTTCCCCACAGGCTGCTCATATGTGGCCACACTGCTCTGAATGGTAAGAGAATTTACCCCTGTGGATGTAAATGGTGCTGTGCCAGCTGGCTGCAGGGCATGCAAACCTTCCCTGGACTGGTCTCTTTGGGAGCACCACTGAAGCCACACAGAACTCTTTTGCAGAACTATAGTTATCACTGTGACATGAGAATACACAGTAAACTGTGGCCAAACCCAAGATCAATGAGAATAAACTCATATTCAAAACTTTGAGGTGGAAAACATAACATCTTCCAAGGGGAAAAGAAAGCCTATTCTTCTGTTTAAAACAGAAGCAGGATGAGAAACACTTTTGGTCATTTGTATAGAAAAGTTAAAAGATCTAAAAGAAAAAAAAAACAAAACGTGGTGGAGGGGAGGGGGAGGGAGACACAATTCAACAGTTGGGAAACTAAAGATTATAATGCCAGAAGGAAAAGTGAACTTCTTTGCCAACCTCTTGAATAACACAGCTTATAGGACTACCCTAAATTAATTCATGCTTGGATAGAACATATGTTCTGAAGAAACAGCTAGTATTGATTTTAAAATTGCCAGTGATAGGGAATCCACCACATTCCCATGGTAAATTGTTCCAATGTTTAATTACTTTCACTGTTGAAAAAACTTGTGCCTCATCTCTAGTGTGAAATTGCCTGGCTTCAGGTTCCAGCCAAAATGTCTTTTTATATGTTGTTTGCTAGTTTGAAGTGCCCTCTTATTAAAGTTTGGTTCTCTAAGTAGGTATTTACAAACTGCAACCCCTTAGGCTTCCCACTGATAAACTAAAGAGGCTCTTCTCCAGGAACCTCAGCCTGTGGAGCATGGCCCCTCACATTACCATCATTTGCATGCCTGGTTTCTGACACTCTTCAGTTTAGCAGTAACTTTCTTTACCTGGGGACACCACTCACAGGAGCTGAGCACCTCTCAAGTTCACACATCAAATATTACTTCCTAGGTCACACCTGAGATGCTACAGTTAACTCTTTAAAGCCTCCAAATTATGTCTTCCAGCATAATTTTGAACGAGGATTTACTTTCAGCTAACTACTAGCACACTTTTTTTCAAAATTGCTGCTTCTCAGAAAATAATCCTTTAGGTTAAAAGCATGGCTAACTACTAATATATTTTTGCGTGCCTTTGTATAGTGCTTCACATTGACCATATTAAAACACACACCGCTTTCCTAAGCCAAGTTTAACAAGGAATCTGAAATTGCCTTGCATCTGTGACCTTGTCCTTTTTCATGGTTTGTCTGCAGAGTTTTATCATTTTTGTCACCAATAAACTTTCCTTCAGGTGGTTTTACATCTTATTCCCCAGTATTGATAAAAATAATAAATATGACAAGGAGCAAGAAGCAGTGTGCACAGCATTCTGATATTACATGTTTGTGCTACTAATTCCCTGTTTGCGTCCGTATTTTCAGAGTGCCATTTAACCAGTTTTTAATCTAATACACAGAGACTCACTTTATATTATTCTTGATCAAGATCCTATGAGGTATAACAACAAATGCTTTCAAAAGTCTAACCACATCTGCATTACTACCTTTAGCAACAAATTTTATAATCTCATCAAAAAGATATCAGATTTGTTTGACAGGATTTATTTCCCATAAATCCATTTTGATTGGCATTAATTATATTTCCCTTCTTTAATTTTTTATTAATCTAATCCCATATCAGTTTTTCTATTATTTCACCTCAAAACAACATCAGAATGACAGGACTATAATTATCTTAGGTTGTCCCATACACACCCTTAAATTTGAAATCGTATTTAAACACAAGCATTTTTTCCAGACTTCTGGCACTTCAAAACAAATTTCAAGCTGTGTGGAATGCACTCAGGTCGTGTCTGAAACTTTTGTAGACATATTACCCACATTTTCTAACTGGCCTTAAGAATGGCTGTATTGATTCAGGAGCCATCTGTTTTGGCATCCTGCCTCCAGGATGCCATGGATGACATGGAGGAAAGAGTAAGAAGCCTGTACCCAAAGGACCTTGCCCAACCTGCTCTCCCAGCCTGCAGTAATTTGTGGCTCTGGGAGCTCCTCTGGCAGGCACTGCACCTGCATCCTTCTGTGTACAGCCCCAGGGTTTGTCCTTCTGTGAGTCACTCAAATTACTTGCTGAAAGAGGTTTTATTTCTAATCACCTCACTGTTCTGTGGCAGTGAATTCCCTGCAGGAACTACACATTGCATACCTCCTTATTTTAAACCTACTGCCAGAAACTATCCTTTGATGACCTGCTCTCACACTGTAAGCAGCAGCTAACAGCTGCTCTGTGATCACCTTCTCCATTCCCATGGTGATTTTGCAGACCTGGGCCTTCTCTCAAGAGCCAAAGGCAACTCACTGTCTTTTCCCAGTCTCTCCATGCCCATCAGTGCCAGTGCCTCTTGCCTTGGACACCTCTCCTTATCTCTTTTAGATGGGCACCAAAACAGCATTTGGTTTGTAAGATGTAGACTGGTCACAGATTTGCAGTGACAGACACACACATTCCTTTGTGCCTGGTTGTCCTGTTTCCCAATTAATCGTTAGGTCTTCATCTTTTGTACTGCCCCTGAATGCTAATCTGACATCTCAACAGAGGTAGATATCTTTTCTCTCAATTTACTATTTTGGAAGCAGCTCTTTATCTTCCTGAGCTATTCCTGCACTGCATTGTTTAGCTGATTGTCACTACATCTGGAACTGGCACTGCTGCCAACTCAAATTACAGTCATCGTGCTTATGAAATGACTTAGGACTTCAAACCCATTACCAGTCCCTTCCCTGGGCAAACCCTACCTGCCTCTAATACAGCCTCGAGATGAGCTGTGTTTATTCACTTCAGTCAACGCTGGTTAAACTTGCCATCACAACAAAAACAACAGTTGGAGTTGTGCACAACTCCCCCACCATTTGGAATGGGCGTGTCTTTGTGTATTCCCTCTGTTTTCGGTGCAGCACATCCTAAAAGATGTCCACAGCCACAACAATGGAGGCAACAGCCATTCCAGTAAGAAAATTTAAACCAGACCAAACTCCCTTACTGGAACAGATGTTTTCAGCTGCACTCACAAACACTTCTGCCTATACAGCAGCCTTCTAGGGCTTGCATATACTATCTAGGGCCTTAACGCCTGGATGAACGCCAAACTACCCATGTGCACAAATGATCCATGTGTAGTTTTATCCCCATGGACCTGTGGTATTGTTGTTCTGTTTGCCTGTGCCTGTAATGCAACACAAAGAGTGACCGCCACACTGACTTAACCGAGCTGATTTCAATGCTAAACATTAAGCCGGAGGCCAGCAGCTGAGGAAGGTGAATGCAGGATGAGAGGTAGATCTTAGCTGATCCCTTGGCTGCTCCCATCCATCACATTTGCTCCTACTGGAAAGGATATGAGCAGATCTTTGTTCATGAACAGCTCTTTTTTAAATCTCTGGCAATTAGAGTGCATCAGGCAGTGGATGTGCCGTAACGGAGAGAGAAGAACCTTCTGTTTTTCTCTCTGTCTTAATTGCCTGTGTATTTATGGGCTTTGGTAATGTTGGTGAAAAACTTCCTGGCACTGTATGAATGCTTTTGCCTTCCTTCTCTGAATGACTGGCTTGTTCTTTCTATTCTGTTTCCTTCCTCTGTGAAGGCATTTTGCTGTTTGTGACCAGACAACTGCCCTCCCTTGCTGCCCAACCTCTCACTGCCACCTGGAATGCCATTCTGCAGATGGTCAAAGGAAACAAGCCCTATTAGCTTTACATTTCCTTATAGAAAACTATCTCTGAGAGAAGGGATAGGGTCTAGTTCTACTCCCTGAGGAAGCATGTTTGCCTTGGGGGAAAACAGCTCGTCCCTAGGCAAAGGGAGTCCCATTAAACAACAAGGCACCACTCAAAGTCATCCCCATTTACAGCTGTTGCTGCCTCCAGCAGATTTCCCCAAGGGTCTTCATTTAGCTGCAGTTCATTGAGAAGGTCAGGCAGGGATGGCTGCCCAACTGGTGCAATGCCTCCTTGTTGGCCAGTCCTGTAGCGTAATTAGACTCAGCCCCAACGGAGGCTGAAGAAAAGAAAACCTGGGCTTGGTGCAAGGCAATACCAAGCTACATAAACTCTGGACAGGGTCTGGGGAAGCCACTGGCAAAAATCCCACGAACTCAAAAACCACCACGACTTGCCTCTTGCCCTTAGCCCCTTATACATCAGGCTCATAAGCACATTTGTTTGCAGTAAAGTCAGAGGAACCCTTTTGTCCTGCTCAGTAGGAAGCTGTGGCATTTGGAAAAACAGCCAAAGACTTGAACCAACTGCTCCCTTAAATCCTTCCTGATAAACAAAAGAAACAGCAGGATCTCAATACTGCAGCCGTGACAAAAGCTCTGAAGTAAGAGGTACTTTCCTGGACAGAATTCAATTACAGACTTAACACTGGTTTTAATTACCTTGACCCAACTCCTCCATGGCACAACAGGCCAGCACACTCAGCCTCCACCTTGCTGCTCAAGGCACTCAGCACAGAGGCAACTTGCTCTCTTTTTTAGTGAATTTTGTAGCAATTTAAACTATATCAAATATATACTTTGCATCCCATGACACATCACTAGTCCCTAAAGGCATCTATACTTCCTAACATGCAAACAGTTTCAAAGCTATCAGGAAGAAGTTTTCAGAAAGTTTTCCTGAAACTAATCAGGAAATTATCACTAAAGCATTACTTTAATCTCTCTTATTTGAAAGTTGTTAAAGAGTGGTATCTAAATGAATTAAATACAGAGCACAGGAAAATAATGGAACAATCATAAAATATCTTTCTTTTTCCTGCTAATCTTTTTTTTGTTAAGGCAAGATATAGTTCCTTTGGCACATAAAATCTTCAAAAGTCTTGATTTTAAAATGGAAATTGTTTTTGTCAACATCTCTCTAAGAGCACATATCACTGAAAAGCTATTAAAATTTCTATTTTTAAATAAAAATTTCAATCAGTTTTAGGTGTAGAGATCTAAGGTAAGTATCTCACTCAGTGCAGCAAATAAGTATATTTAGGAACCAAAAGGCTGTCTCCTAATCTGCTGTTTCCAAAAAGAGAAGCCTTGGCTCAGTGCTGCTTACCTTCTCAGGCCTATGGCCATACAATACGGATTTGTTTGCTAAAGGCAGCTTCGTGAAGATAACTTTATTCCCTTGCTCTGAAGGTTTTGGTGAGATGCAGCACCTTTGCTGTAAACAGCATCTACTACAATCTGATGGTTCACAGCCATCCCATCATTTTCTACCACTGCATCTCAGGAGCCAGTTCAGTCATACACATCCTACATACCACAGCTGTTTGTAGCCTCCCAGCCAAGTCCAAAGGGAGAAAATACGTGAAATAAAATGCCCCCTCTTTTCCAAAAACCATGACAGACTTACCATCACCCCCTTTCCCTAGTTACCATGCTGCCCTACTCCCTGAAATAAGCAGTTCTAGATGGGTCTGCCATATTTCTATTCCTTGTGGGAAATGGAATGTTGGAGGGCTGTCTGTCCCAGGAGGAGTTAAAAGCACTATCTAGGATGCTTGGAAGATTTCTAGGGATTACAAACAATAGTGAATGGAGTGTTATGACTGCTCTAACTTTTAATTTCCTTGTTTTTAAAGTTATATGCATTCTATTATAGGCATGCTACACTCAGCTGACAGATACTGGAGAAGTTCCCTATATGAAATTCCTAAGGAGAAGGCCACAGGTATAGCAATTGTGGGGTTTATAATCCAATCACGAGGAAAATTTTCAGGTTTTCTAAGGTTACTAAAGCTCTCTAAGACCCTGCAGTCCCTAAAAGTAGCCTTTGCTTTGTCTCTGGTTCCCTGGAACTAAAAAAGGCGTATGCTGACAAGAAAACCAAAGCTTTTTTTATTCTCTCCCCTCCCAACTCCTAACTATCAAACTTAAACAAGGGAGCATAAGTATTTCAGAACTCATTTCTCTCCAACAGCTCTCCATAATCTTAATGACCATTTCAAAACTGAATATTAACTGTTGTTTTCTTAATATCCCATAGTTGGGAACAAAAAGTGAAAAAGATAGGTTTGATGATGTGTAGTCAAATTTTGTACTAATTAAAAAAGATGTTTACCTCAATCCTTCACCATTTCTTAAAGAAACCTGAATTAACTTCCATGTGGCCAAGGTGTGAAGGTTTTTCTAACCCTGACAGCCACCACTTTTGAGTCTCTTGGAAATCAACTGAGGTATGAGTCTCAGTGGTGTTGTGGCTGAACCAGCAACACAGGAGTCTGCGCACGTAATTGTTCATTTAAGAACAAGCATCTCATCAAGAGAGAGTTCTGAATCACAGTGAGCCCAGATTAATTTAGCAACATTACACCAAAAAACAACACAACAGCACAGGGCTGGACCAGACTTCCTCCACAGGCTACCCAAAGAGGTAACGAGAGAGCAGGCTTTGGCTGGAACAACAGCCTGGGGCCATGAACATCACAAGTCTTTTATGGTGGATGTCCTTCCAGCAATGAATGAACTGCCATTATCACTTTTAAGTTAAAGACCAAAATGGCTGCAGCCTCCCTAAGGCTGATCTGTCTCAAATGCCTCTGGAATGGTGAATGATGAACACTGGACCCCTACAGAAAATCAGGGTTGGTTTTCTTTTTTAATCAAAACAACCAGAACTGGCTTTTCGAGCCAATGTAAAACTGTCTCTCCCTCCAAAACAGTCATGTTTGATATCATCCCTTAAAAGCTGCAGAGAAGCACAGTGACCAAGATGACCCTCGAGACTCACACAGAGGACAAAAGTACTTTTTAAAGTTTTTAAATGAGTTTCTGCACTGATGCCAGGAGGATGGGTCATTCTCCGGATTCAGTTTGACTTTCCACTTTTGCCCCCTGCATAACAAAGATGCAATGACACCCTCACCCAAGCCTGCTACTCCAGCCCCAGAGAGACTACACCCTCTCAACTTCCACCCCATGTAGAAACCCAAACTCACCCAATATCTCCCAAACCCCTTCAAAATATGAAAGGGGCACAGAGGTCCTATTTCATAACCATAGCTGGCTTCCTTTGTAACACATGCCTTGAAGTCTCAAGGTACTTTTAGTTCTTTGGGAGAGGAGAAACAGGCACAGAGGTATGGAAGCTGAGATTAGAGGTGACCTCTGACAGCTGTGACTCACCCAACATCCCTGAAAAAACCTACAGGAAAGCTAATGATGTAAACAAGTTTCCAAGTGTTGGACTGCCCTGTTTCACTCATGAGGTCATGTTTTTTGAAGCTGAGCTGGAGAAAAGAAACTGTCTTGTTTCTTTCTCATGAATTATACGAGCAAGGTAGTAAACAACTACTTCTGCTAGACCAGCTCACATGCACTCTTCCTAAAGCAGGTTTGCAGAGGCAGCTCTTCATGAGAAGCCCACACACATCTGCGCAACCTCTCTAAAAGAGCAAATTCTATGCATGCAAATCACTGCAGTCTCCATGGCACGGGAAACACAGCAAATTCTTCACTATTTTGGGAGAGGTTCCCAAGAGGAAGCAAAATTTGGTTTGAACTGAAAATAAACTTCAGCTTTAAATAAAACTCTTATCTGCCAAATCAAACATTAACCCCAGTGTTAGTGACACAGCAGCAAGCGTTGATCCCGGGCCCCGAACCCAGTCCACAGGCAGGTATTCTAAGCTGCATTAGGCACTTAGTTGTTAGCACAGGAGGCCAGGAATAAGCATTTTGAATGTGGGGGGAAGGAGGCAGGTGTTGCTGGCTGAGCAGTGAGCAGGAGTACCAAAAGGGCAATGTAACCACGTGCAGAAGAGGTGAACCTTGCTGTTGGCTCTGCAAGCAGTGCTTTGCCTTAAACTTCTCACTTGGGCTCTAGGAGTGAGAGGAAGGGATGGTGTGTCTTGAGGAGTGGCGAGGCAAAATCTTGGGTAATAACAGGCATTACACAAGGCACAAGAAGGGCAATACCAATTCAGTGTAAGAGGTATGCCTAGAGTTGCTCATCCCTTGTCTCACAGACCAGTAAATTTCCTCAGAAATCAGGAAGAATTTGTGGCCCAGTGCTGTCTGGGTAACAAACCGATGAGCTAACTGCCATGTCCCACTCTCCAGCTCCCCAAATTAAGTCTAACAATTTTCTGCATTTCTGATGTGTGACCATCTGTTTCCAACCTTGTGCTAGACCTCACTGAGGCCATCCTAGGGATATGATTTTCAAAACCGACTTGTCTTTGCTCCCTGTTCGTTAAACAAGCAATTAAAAGTTTTTAAAGTATTTGTGCCCCCTGAAAAAATGGCAAGAGGCTTATCTGGGTTACTTCCCACTCACAACTATCTTAAGTTACATCTTACACACTCTAATACATCAATTTGAAAATCTGTCTACGTACCACAAAGCAAATGACACGGCTTTTCCAGAGTCCGTCTCACTGACTAGAAAATTTCACACCCAGCCCATTGGCCAGCCTTTGTTCAGCCCCTCCACATAGGCATTAATATTAAAATAGAAATAAACTGTAAAGAACACATTACACAAAACACCTTATATTGCAAATAAGTACACTCTATTCAAAACTTTCAAGTCTTGAATTAACAGGTCAGCTCATGTCTGTGTCTATATTCTCCATCAACACCACCAACAGCACACATTTAGCCTTAAAAACACCAGAGGTGTTATGAAATGACAAGTAAATGCTGAGTGGGGAAGAAGATGTGCTTTTTGAGAGAATGTACTTCTCTGCTTGCCTGTGCAGCTTTGAGGACCACAAAATTATTTCATTTTCAAAAGGAACAAAAAAATTCTCTTTTCTCCAGGAACTGTAAAGTTAAGTAAAACACCAAATGTCATGAGAATTACAAATAATTCAGCAGTTGGCAAAACTGGATGGAGCACGACTGACACAGATGGAAGATTTAGTGGCCAAACTCTAACAAGTCTCTGCTGAGTATGTACGCAGTGAGATTTTTCAGAGGCTTGCAATTTGGCCACATCTAGGTAGATATGAACTGAGGTGGCAAAAGGTAAATCCCTGACACCGAGGTTACTTTACCTGCCAAATTCCAATCTCTCCTCCAAACCACATAAACGCTGAATTTTCATTCAAAACAGAAACATGAACTTTTTGTTTTTTAATGAGCAAGACAACATATGTTTTCCTAATCTCTGGACTTTTTAGCTGCAATTTTCGCAAATATTCAGCCCTTGGCTAATACTCAGCACAAACTACTTCAAACCAAATAGATGCAGTTTGGCAAACTGATAAGCAACGTAAAATTACTTTGGGTAATGAAAAATGTTAGGCACTGTAGTGATAAGCAACTGTATCAGCTTTGCATAGGACGCGCCTCTCTCCAGCTGTCTCTCTTCAGACCAAATTCAAGCACACACAGACAGGTACAGTTCATCTGTAATTTTCTTTTTTCCCCAGTCATTTGCAGCAGATGGGAATGCAACTTACAGTGTGTGTTGACTGCATGTGTACAGCATGCACTGCTATTGTGCAGTAAAGTCAGACAGAAAGCCAAAGCATTTATTCCTGCTGCTGCTCTCCCTGCTATGTAAGCTCTATTTTTGCAGAGGAGTGAAAGGTAATGGGAAAGGTGCAGAAGAGAGGATTGCTAGGGCTGGGCAGTGCAGTCTCCTGGCCTATTTTGGCTGCTTCTATTTTAGGTTCTTGGCCATGGGAATTTCTCTTCCTCTGCTGACAGACTGGCAGCAGAATCCCAGGCTCCCTCACCTCATTCTGACAGTGACTGCTGATGCTGTGACCCGCCTCCCAGGATGCTGTCTGCGAGGGGGTGGTGCATCAGGGAAAAGAAGAATTTAGGTAGACAGAGGTCATAATTTAGAAGTGAGGGAGACTGAGGCCAGTCTTCCTGAGGAGGACTGTGATAAGGTCCTCATAAAAAGCAGCTTTGCCCAAGACCTTCCAGGGAGAATTAGAAGCTGGGAGACCTGGTTCCCCTTTCCTGCTCAGCCAGTGATGTGCTGTGTGACAAGTCATAACTTCGCTGCTCTCAGATAAAACTGGGAATGGGGCAACCCCCAAAATGAGCATGTGCAAGAGGGGAGAAAATCTACTGAATACCTGTAAATGTGCTTATTTCTTCCAAAGGGGATCTTCCCAAAAAGAGCAACACTAACAGTACATTCCCTCTGCTTTACCCACTGCCCTGTAGAGAATACATGATCAAACATTTTCCACATTTCCTACCCTTCAGTTCACAGAGCATATGCATTCCCTGCAATCCCTCTGCTGGTCCCCACATGCCAATCTCAGTCCCTGATTACCCCTCTGCAGTCCTCAGACTCGGTTATTTACTCTCCCTGCCTCCTATACTGATCCAGGACCCTGCCTTCTGTGCATGCCCAGCATCACACTCCTGCTTGCCACCTCGCCCCAGCATTCTCCATGTGCTACCGTCTCTTTCCTTGCACACTGTGCTGCCCTTCCCCCCCAGTCCCAGTCACACACTCACACAAAGCCCCTTCTGCCTATTAAGCACTTCCATTCTGCAAAACCTCACAATTAAAACTAATCCTTATCCTGCAAATAAGCTGAAAACGAAAGCAGTGCCTTAGAAAGCTTTCTATTTAATAAGCATCTTTGCTGTGGCCCTCACCATTCCCCATCTTCTCTGAGCTCTTCTCCAAATGAAATAAAGATCAGCCCCCCTGCAGCTCCTTACTGTAAACATTAATTCAGGAGGTCACTTACATATTAATGCTGACCCTGTTTCTGTCACCTTTGCTGATACAGAGCAGTCCCATTAGCGGCAAGTGTTTTAAAAGAAGCTGATTCTTAATGTGGGTATGGGTGGTGGAAGCTGACCTCCATCATTTCTCCTCCCTTCCTTGCCTACTCTTTGAGTGTGACCAATGCTCCCGAGTACCAAATTACTGCATGACATGTGTGTGCCCAGGGCACATTTCTGTTTGTTTTCTTCCCCATGCAAATGCATGCCTGTGGCCAAGGGGAGCACCGTGCCCACACAAATAAGAGCAGCCTCAAAATGCAGCAAATGCCTGAAACCTGCTTTTTTCACAAAGCACTCAGGTACCAAAATCCCGGACAACAAAGCAAAATACCAGACAGACAGACCTCTTGCAAGAACACTTGCATGGCACTTACAACACCCACGTACAGACAGACATCGCCAGTCCCAGAGGGATGCAAATCCAGCCTTCTCCTTGTCCCATGCCTCCTCCTATGCATTTTCTCAGCTCTCACACCTGACTGCATTTGCCTGTTTCAGTGCTGCTGAGATCGACAAGTGGCCAGCAGCAGCCCTGTTCTTTTCCCTGCAGTGCCCCAGTGAGACACCTGAGCCCTGACCACAACACTGCAGCAGACTGCATTTCCTGAAGATGAGACTGAAATGTCAGTAGTCTTCCACAGTACCTAACATATTGCAGGGAAATTAATGGGAGTTCAGGACAGAGGGGAAAACTGCAAGCAGCAAGCTTAAAGAAACAACACCTGGGAAAATCCATGGGGGATGCACTTTACCTGCCAGGGCTGAACCTAACCTCCTGCACCATCATCTTTTAAAAGCTGGCAGCTGGAAAAGCAAAGCCTTTTCCCTCAGAGGAATAACACAGGGAAATCTCACTTGAACATCAGCTACTCCACAACTCTGAGCTCACTTTTAAGAGTTTAGGAAACATTTGCTCTTGGAACTAAGAGCACAAGCCCTCCCACTACTGCCCACCTAATTGCATTTCCACTTAGGCATGCATACCCCAGCTCCTGATAAAATATTCATGGGTTGCCCTTGGCTCTAATGGGGCAAAGCACCTGCAGAACTGGAATTGATAAGTCTTCCACTTGGGGCAGGTGAGACCCACATCACTGGCCATGGCAAGGCTCAGTTAAATCAGCTTGTGGAGCAGGGTCACAGGGTATGACTGCAGAGATTTATGCCAAACCCACATCTCTGGGCAGTTTACACTTGCCTTTTACACTGAAAGGTTCATATTTTTTCATTTTCCATTTCAGGCAGAAATTACCCAGAGAGGAGCTGGACAGTTTTGTGCTCGTTACATGGAAAACATAAGACGATGCAACCAAGGGTCATGGCAAAACTTGTAACACAGGGAGTGGCACTACCTGGGCCCACAAAACCTTTGATGTTTCCTTCAGAAAGCTTCTAGGGCAAGGAGAGGCTTTGCCAGCTGTCATCCAGGCTGTAAGTTTGCCACGGCTTTCACTTTAGATTGAAGAGTTCAGAGTTGCTCGTTAAATATACATATGCATACATTATATGGAATGGGATTCTTTCTCAGATTTTAGTTGGGTTTATAGCATAAAATGATAATTAAACATAGAGCAGTCAAAATCCATGCCCATTTCCCCTCTAAGCAAATCAGTCCACCCTCCAATTCCTCTGACACCACACCAGAGGAGCTAATTCTTCACACAGTATTACAAATCCCTGGTTGGTCACTGCCTCTTGCCCTGCAGCCCCCACACGTCTTGGGGCTTCCATACCAGCTTTGCCCCTGCCTCTCAATTTTATCCCATTGTTTGTCCCAAGGACCTCACAGAGCTCTGTCAACCTGTTACTATAGTCCCTTCAGCTTTTCCTCAATTAAGACAACCAGTCATGCCTAATTGTTCCTAGTTCTGTGATGGTTTAGTGATGTGAATAAATGTCCCCTCAGGACGATGTTGCAGACACTCAAATCATTCACTTGTGATCTAAATACAAAGGGCATCTGGGTCCTCTGATATGAAAGGCTGCTACATACTACAGATAATTATATTTATCTGGAAAAAAGGCAGATGAGTCACTTTAGTAACACATTTGTAACGAAAATGTGCCAAAAGCTCAGTGTTTTTTAACAGGGCCATGCATGTCCCTGTGTCTCCCACACTCCCCACCAACCAGATGGATGCAGTTCAAACTGTGAATACACTCACAAAATTGAATAGTAGCAACTAGGTCCCTGTCCCTTAGTATTAGTCATTCAGAAACATTTTCACAGATTTACCTGGGATTTGGTCCTGGTCCTCACACCCTCCTCCTCAGCATGCCTGGAGGAGACCTGCCTGGGCAGAGCCTCTCCATCAGCAGAGGGGCAGCCCCGCTGCTCCTTTGAATGTGCCCCAAAAGCCCACATTTCTCACACTCTGACAGCAACCTGACCCCATGGGAAGCAATCCAAGCTGTAGCCACTGTAGCAGCCAGGGCTGCCTTCCCGAAGCAGGCTGGTGGGAGCGTGCCAGAGTGGACGCACTCAGCTCAATGACCCGAGCCACATTTGGGGCAGCAGCACCAAGCCGGTCTTCGCAGGCCGTGTGTCCCACTTGGCTGCTCAGCTCTGCAGGCAACCACAGCTCCACTCTCAGCACCCACAGCACCCCCTTCTCCTTTCTCTCTTTCCTTCACTTTCCAGTCATGGCAAAGGCATCTGAGGGGCTCTACCCTTGTTCTCTGCCGAACCAGTGTCTCTAAATGACAAAGCAGCCAGTTTCTCCATACTTTCTCCCTGCAGACTTATATCCTGTTGATTTTTGGCAACATAGGTACCACCTTGCTCCAGTCTTCCACCCTTGATCCTCCTACACTCATTAATGTACAATGTTTATAAAAAATAAATAAATCAGTTTTTCCCCTTGCAACCTTGTGTGTGTGAGCTTGCAGAGGGATTGCACGCAATGATGCCACCCACAAGGCCCACAAGAAGCGAGGTGTGATGGTTTTGGCTCTCTTCTTCCACCTTCTCTACCACCCAGAGGCTGGTAGGCACAAGTGGCTTTCTGAGGTTAAAAGTGGTAATGAGGCAACTTTGGCTTTCATACACTGTGATCAATATTTAGTGGAGCAATAAGAGAGTTCAGAAACTGCAGTGCTGGCACGACAGAGAAGCTGGAGAGAAGAAAACAGCATTTAAAGTCTTCAGAGAGGCATGACAACCAGCTAATGATTACTTAGGGACTATCAGATTTCCTTCTTCATTTATTTTGCCAGGGTGTATAGTAGTTAAAACACAGCATCATAAGCTGGGCCTGTCCCTAGTCTGGGGAAGCAAGTGTTTGTAACAAACATTTCTTTTTTTCTTAGCCAGGTTTGGAAGGAGAGCATTGCTTGTTAAGGTGAACAGGAGCACATCTCCCTATTCCCAAGGTCCTCTTCCAACGTGGCATCCTGGGCAATGCACTTTGCCCTGCAGGGCTTCTGCAAGTGAACACTTTGTCACATATTCTCCTGATAAAAGGGTCTTGCTGCCAGTAATTTGTCTGTTTTCTCAATGTTTTTTCAAGTCAGTTCATCAGCTAGCAAGCTTCTGGTGTTGTCCTACAAATAGGGTAAACCTTGGTCTCTTTTAGACTCAGCCTTAGTCTGCAAGCCACAGCATCCCTGCTGCACTCCATGGCCTCTCCAAAGCGCTGTGAGGGGCCTCCAGGCAAAGATGTTTCCTCTAGTGTAACCCAGACTTCAGCAGATTAAAAAATCCAAACACCAACAACAACACACCAAGGCAGGACAATTTCTCAACAAACAACCCCTTTTGTTATCTATTTTCAGATAACAATGAGTTCTCATGCTATTCCTGAAAATAGAGGGACAGATTTTGGGGTGTAAATAACAAAACAGACAAAATACCTGAAGTCCATAGACGAGGAGAAAGTAGAAGGGCAGAAGAGGCACAGGATTTGCATGGTCTGGGCTCAGAAAATGCTCACAGCTCCTTATAGCACATCACGATCCCTTGCATCAGAGTACAGGATTAAGACCTGATGTTTCCACATTTGTGGGATAGCCTCAAAGTTCCCATGATAGTTTAGCTCTTAGAAAACAAACCAAATGCGTTAAGGATCTTTGCAAGGTCCTTTGACTTACACATCATCTGCTTCCTCCTACATAAATTACACTGCTATTAGTATTGCTCAATGAAGAGCATGAAACAAATTGAGCCTCTAGCCACTTCTAAAAGATAAGGGTAGTTAACCCGTATCTAAGCTGCATGAGCGTCTTTTGTGATGAAAATTAAATTCTTGGAACTCATCTGGAAGCCCGGGCCTTGCACTGATCACATTTTCACTCTCCCATCTGTCAACCTCCAGCTGAGGCCAGGCATTCCTGCAGGCAGTGGGGGAATCCTGGGAAAGAAGCCGGGCATACAAAAATGTTGTGAGGGGTATTTGGAAGGGCGAAAGTCATGAATCTTTACAGGTGAATCCACTTATTACAAAAAAACAATAAAACTCTCTGTCTTCTTTCCATAACCACAGTGGTCTGAGGAATAGAGAAAAACCCAGAAATGTTTCCAGTGTCCATTCTTGACAGCTGAGTTCACAGTGGAGCAAAGCTAACAACCAGCATACTGGCTTGGGAGGAGAGATGGGGAATAAAAATCAGGTATTTGTCATCCAGGGTACACCTTTTTTAGAAGAGTGCTCTAAAAAGAAAAGTACTTGGACTAGGATGATCCAAGAAAGAGGCTGCCAAACGAGAAAGAACTGAGAGCTGCTGGTGGGAAAGATACGGTACTGAGAATGAAAAACAATTGGAGCGGAAGAAGAGAAAGAGGCACGGAAGGCTCTTGCAGTAATCCCCCTCTTCTCCCCTGTGTTCTCTGTCTGATCAAATCCCGGCACAGTGGCAAAAAAAAAAATTGCATAGATTTGCAGATATAGAAAAGAGCACACAGGGACTGGCTTCTCCAGTATCTGAAGAAACTTAGGCTGCACGTAATCCCCCTGCAGTTACAGTCCCCCTCAACACACACGCACACCACATCCTCCCCCTTCCTGCACAAATGACAACAAAGTATGTGGCTGCAGTGCCCTTTCCCCACCATGAGCTGCAGCTGCCCTAGGCTGGGCACCCCTCTTCCCTCCCACCCCACACCTCCTCCCAACTCACCACCCACACTGCTTTTCCTGTTTCATTACACTGCTATCTTTGATCCTTTCCATGTATCCATCTCCTTTCATGTAATTTCCTGTTCACTCCACCAAGCTCTCTCTGCTCCTCACAGGACCTGGTGCGTGTGTGTCAGGTACCATTGTGACTTCAAAAGACTGGATGGAATGGAGAAGTAACAAAGGCAAGATCACTGTCTTGCAGAGATTAACCACTGGAACGATGTGGAAAACCAGCACTGATAAGGTTTGCTGCCAGACATGGGGCTTGGGACATGGGTTTCAAGAGTTCCAGCTTCCTCAGGGATTCTGAATCAATAGATTTTTGCCTCAGTTTACCCTTTGCAAAAAAGAAGAGATTAATAGTAGTACACTAATGATAGAAAAGGAGATTGAAAAGAATGGAGTGCAGACATCCACAGATATAGACAAAATAAGAGATAGTGGGAATTACAAAGAAGTCAGAAGCTGACTGAAGAAAAACAGGTAAACAGGAGGAAGGCAAGATGCCTGGACTAACTGAAATCACAATGAAGATACGATGGAAATCAGCGACAACAGTTCTTGCCAGTTTTCTGCTGCGGCTCTGGCTGGTTCAGTCTCAACATACAAGCTCATTTCTGTACGGCACGTTCCCCCTCCCTTTTAAACCCTGCTTAACACCCATCCATGCAAAAAACCCAGCAGTGCCTTGTGATCCTCACCAATTCCCAGATGGAAGGGGATGCTGACCCAAGCAATTTGCAATCCCAGAACCTCTGAGAGCACATATCTAACCTAAACTCTAATACAGCAACTTCTCATAGTCTGTGTCCTGAGCTCTCCAGCAAGGTCACTGGCTGTGTCCTTGCAGCTCCACTCCACGCATCCCACTGGCAAGCTGTGCTCTCCTCCACAAAAGCTGCCAGCAAGAGTCAGCGAGCAGAGGTGGCTGTGGTTCCCAAGGGGCAAATGGTAATGCCATGCTGAAGATAGTAGAAGGGGGAACTTATATCCAAGTCAATTAGGATTAATGCAATGTGGGAAAGTATTAGTTCTGGAGCTGTAAGTTTCTCCATTAAAGATTGAAGGCAGATTGGAAAGCGGGGGGAGGAAAGTGAAGACAAGCTAGTAAAGACTTTTCTTGGCTCCACAGCCCTTTTCTTCCTTTCTCTTTTTTTTGGGAAGTGATGAGGTGTGGATCTAAGACATTAGACTCTGGAGATTGTCAGTGGCTCCCAACCCCATTAAGGCAGCATTTTTTTTGCTCTCCTTTCCATCTCCTTTGCTGAACGCCGTTACGCACTGATGGTGGCTTGGCCTGTTATCAATGGAAAACTAAAGACATTCTCCAAAATGAAACATCATGGCACCAAAACCTTTATATTCGACTTCTTTGGCCTGAGGAGAGCTCACTTTTAGTGGTGAGGATGACAAGAACAACAGTGAGGTTAAGTGCCAGGTAACCCTGTGAGAAAGGCAAGCAAACACGTAGGAGGGGCAGGTAAATGGATACATTAAGCACTCACTGGGGATCTGCTCTCAGCTGTGTCCCCACCACACTATAA
Organism: Oriolus oriolus; assembly: GCA_013400235.1. Taxonomy (NCBI): domain Eukaryota; kingdom Metazoa; phylum Chordata; class Aves; order Passeriformes; family Corvidae; genus Oriolus; species Oriolus oriolus. Next base: position 1,902,810 of record VXBT01005206.1, on the reverse strand, counting down.
CCAGCTTCCAGACTCTCCAAAAGTGGCACAAGTCGAGGAACTGGAGGCCACAACCACGCCATCAGCTTCTCTTCAAATGAATGGTAGAGCTGGGCAAAGCATTCCTAAACCTGAGAAGCTGAAGGGCTCTGCTGTTCCTTTCCGTGCTGACCCCTACAGGTGCAGAAGCAGATCAGTCTTCCCTGGCTGCCTACTCGTACACCTGCACTAAGAGGTTCCCAAATCCATTGTGCCTCCCTGAGGCAATGTCCCAGCCAGGTCAGTACATAATGGTGCTGCAGCACTGCAGGCCAGTATGAAATAGGCACAACGGAGTGCTCAGCCTGCAGTAAAGAAAGACCTGTCAATATTATTTGCCTGTAAAGTGCCACACATGCTTTATAAGTAAGTCAATAAACAAACAGCATCAAATTACAAAGAAGAATGAGTGATGAACCCTCTTTCCTCTTTCTAAAGAAATAAATTAGGGTCAGAAAAATAAATTATACGTAGTTCAAAGTTCACAAGGAAGCTGGATTTTGACGATCTGGTGATGCAGAGGAAGTTTCAAAGCAACCCTCTCCCTCTGAATAACAGTAGGTAGCAGAGCACATTGAGGATGCTGGCAAATTCATTATTTTAAGTATCCAGTTATATTTACAGCAGCTCTGCTAATTACTAAATCACCCAATTATGAACACGTGCATCTAACATGGCAGCAGACCCCTTCTCATTCCAGCTCTGAACTGCTGCAGTTGGCAATTCCCTCAGACCCTTACCATGCACTGTTTAACTTTAAGCACAATAGGTAGTCATACAGAAAGAAGGACTATCTAAAACTAGATAGATACATGTACCACTGATGCACGGGACTGGTACTTCAAAGAGACGCAAAAAAAAAAAAAAATCCCAGAGCTCTGCATGGCTTTGTCAATGCTAGGAAGCACAGCATGCTACCGTGCAGCCCTGTCTTCTGAAATAAGGGCCAAGTCCCCTTGCAAAACCAGGGATGTCACAGGCTTTAAATCTTTAACTAACATTGTTACGTCAACTGCACATTGAAGAAGACAAGGCAGAGAATGGAAAGATGTATCAGGGTTAGAAAAATCCCTGGATTTTTTTTGGTTGTTATTATTATTATTGCAATGGAAAAAGAACTGTTGTGGTTTGAAATCCATTATTTCCCTGCAGTGTTTGCAACTCTAATAGAGCAGTCCCAGCTGTTCCCTTACTGCTTGCATGGAAACTACAGGTGTGCCTGAACATAAACAAAACAGGAAAAGGATGGAAAGCTAAATAGGAGCAGGGAAAAAAAATGTGGATAAGGAGCCTGCACACACAGCAGTCAGGGGCTCTTGACATTTTGCAGCACTCAGCCCCGGCAGTGAGCTGCCATAGCACTGCCCTGGTGCAGCATCTGCAAAACCTGGGGGCTGCAATGAGGTTCAGGCACGTGGTTAATCCAGGGAAGGCTCCTTTCCCAGCCCAGGCTGCCTCCCTGGTGAAGGCACAATCAGCATCCACCCTCCTTTTGGCACTGGCTCCTGGGAGGCAGGCATTTCCAGCACTCTTCTCTGTGCATGGTTTAGGAACTGCTGATCTCTTTCTTTTAAATCTGCTTCTGGGGTCTAGAATATGCCATTATTTTTTTTCCCCTTAAAAAGCTTCAAAAGACTCCAGCTCAGGCAGACTGGGAAAGTAGGGCTTGCTATTGTTAAAACTGTCAGGAAACTCAGCCTGCCTGTGGAAAGGACCAGTCTTGGAAATAAGAGAAGACCATCAGAGGTGCCAGCGAGGGAAGTACAGGGAGCATACCACAGCACAGCCAGCTATAAAGCTTAAGTGTGACTATCCTGAATTCTGCTTCAAGGGAGTGAAAAGTGGAAGCACTGTGTCTTGCTTTATGGTGCATACCCTGCAAAATGCATGTTGTAAACCTTCCCACCAAGAGCATTAACCAGAGAAAATACTGGGGATTTACACAGTACTTTTTACTTTGTAAAATCTAGGATGCCAGCAAAAGACAAAGGAATCTTAAAATATAAGTGTATAATGTGGTGGTATACACAGAATCACAGTGGCCATGGAGGTATGAATGAATTCAGATTGCTAACAGCAGACCAGATAGTGTGCATTAACCAAAAGAAAATAACACTGTCTCTTCTCATACTATTATTTATGTACATGTTCATGTAGTTAAATTGCAAAAGCCTTCCTTTAAGGAAAATGACACACTGAGGATGTTTACTCTGGTTTTGTTATTACTTTAAATGCATTTCTGTTTGATTTCATTATTCAATATATATTTTCTTTTCCCAGTTACACTTGGGAGACAAGTACAACATACACACATTCATACTTTAGTGTTGTGACAACCAACATCAGAGTAGTTGAAATATCCATTTCAAAACCTACCTTAGTGCAATCAATCAAATCCTTTGCTGCAATATAGGGAAAATAAACAAGGCTATCGGACTGCAACTCCTGCTTGGGCAAATGGAGTGCAAAGCATGGAAGACTAATGGGGAGGGAAGAGAGAAAGAGGAATGCCAGAAAGAAAGATTATTTCAATGGCTCAAAGAGCTTAAAGAGTCTTAGAGGGGATTAAAGAATAAAACAATATATTAAAATTGCAAGGAAGCAAAATCAGAAACTCAGTCATCTTGGCGGCCATAAGAACGCATGGGCCATGTAGCATGAAAGCCTTAAGCACTGTACTTAGGAGGAAAGATAGAGACAGCAGGAAAACTGTGCTATATTACTGCATATTCCTTCTGACCCTGAGAAGATGGCATGCTCAGCCCCTTTACCTCTACCCTTCTGTTCCAGTTGTAAGATTGACACCAATAAAAACGTTCAAGCTCAGAGACCTTCCCTCCTCCCCTCCTCTTGGGATGCATTTATTTCCACAAAGGTTTCAAAATTGCTCAGAGGTCACTGTGCAGAGTCATGGATTCCTAATCAGGTAGTAGAGGTGCTCCAAATGCTTGTTTTCAAGCCCTCGAATTTTCTAGTAACACATTTCCAGGCAGCTGCACCCTGTCCTGGCTTCCAAAGGCCCCTAGTTAGAGGCCGCGTGTTTGTGCGAGTGTGTGCGCGCAACAGACGCATGAGCCGGGGGAACCCTGCTCTGCATATGCTGGCACCAACTGTATTCTTTAAAAGTGTCTGTATTCCTGGTTAGCCAGAAACAGACCCCAAATCCCTCCAAGCAAGACTCAGTGAGAGCATATGTTCAGAAGCACACTGACAATTAAATGAGAATTTCATGTCATCTCAGTACAACAGAAGCAACTGAAAACTATTTGCCTGGTTCAAGCAAGGAAAAACTAGCACCACCAAAACTACATAAAACTCTATTGCTGAAATTCTGACAAAACTTCCCATTTACAGCAGCACTGTGCATGTGTATTTTATATACATGCTTCTTTACTTCAAGCATGGAAAATGTCAGCCCAGAGGGAACTGTCTGAGAAAGTTACAAGCAGGCATTGAGCTTGGTACTCGCTTGCTTATTGTGTTCAGATTTTTTTTTATATATTTTTGATGGAAGTGTTGCAGCTTTTTGCTTTCATTTAGAAAGAAAATGTGTAGCAGACATATTTGACATACCAGTGCTTGAGTTTTCAAGGGAGACTGAAGCAATACCTAGAGACGAATCATTCCGTTCTACTGCTCCTTGCTTACCACCCCAACTCTTTCACCAACTCCTTTCCTGCTTTCATGTCTAAGCCTATTGCCTGTGCTGCTTATGAGAGCTGCTGGGAATTCTGTTCGCTCTCTTCCATTCCGTATCTCCTTAGCTAGAGCTTACAGCTCTTGAAGTCACCGTAAACAACTCCAGATCACGAGTGTCCTTAAGAAATTGTTGCAGAAAGAAAGAGGCTGTGATGACTCTGGAGAAACCTGGAGAAAGGTATTCAGTAGGCAGGCGAGGTTTGGAACCCCTCCTAAGATAAAGGGATCACGTGGCACTTTCACAACAGGACTGAGAAAGCCATGTAGGACCATCACTGACCAAGCTGCAGGCCCCTGCACTACAAATGCAGCCTGAAAGCAAAGTACTTTAGCACAGCATTTGGAAACCTGTTTAAAAAGCAACATAACTTACTATATATCTATTGCACACAAAATTCTGCAATTCTGTAACCTTCTAAATGGATTTTCTGCATTGCAAAAATTAGATCAAGCACAGGAGATAAATACATGAAAAATATCCAGGTTCTGCCTTGCCCTCTCCCTCGTCTCTACTTTCCTTGCTTTTTCTCTTTTTTTCCAAGTGAGCTGGCCACTAGAATTCTTGCCCTGGCATTCTCACCCAGAAGGTATCCAGACAGCTGGGTGAGCTCATTGTTCCAAATGCTTGCTCATGGGGATATAGTAATGACACTTCAATCTTCTCCTTGCTGTGCCCTACAACCCCCATACATTAGTGTAGAAAACAAGTTTACAAAGCAGAAGACAAGAGTCTGTCAATAACATTAAACAAGCTGTTATTTCTCCAGTTAGTGCCAGAACAGGGTAGAGAAAAGGGTGGGCGAAAAAGAAGGGACAAATTGTTTTATGACTCAAACACGAATCCTCTGTCTAATGCCTGTATGTGTGTATTTGCTTCCTTTTTTCATTTTCTTCCCTTCCTCCCTCCCTCCCATTTTTTCTCTTTGTGGGTGTCAAATGTAAATCTGGAGTTTATCCTGCTTTGCTGCAGCATGAGATACATGCATAATCCTATTTTGTAGAGGACAGAATGTCCTCTGTAACTCATCCAAAACTCCTTGGTCGCCATTCTGATGCCCTGGCTCGAAGCTCCACTTTGGAATTATCTCTTGTCTCCTTAAATTCCCCACGCAGAGCATTTAGCAAAGTTGTAGACAAAACCACCCTGGGAGGTGGATGCTGGCTGAGGTTGAATTCAGTCTGAGATTGAATCTCCCACAGGTAAATGCTGCGTGGTCTAACTTCCCACCACAGTTAATGAAGACTTGGTCCTTACAGGCAGTGAAGTCAAAAGGTTAATTCAGATGATCAGGAGGTGTCTGCTCTAGGATGAGTTGAATTAAGTTCCTAGCCTCAACTGACTGCACTGAATCTCTATCAGCTATAATGAGTGTTTAGACACCAACTCACATCTAGATACTTAAAGGAAGACTCCTAAATTTAGACACTTTAATCTGGAGCTGAATCTCATTCTAGAAGTCAAGAAAATCTTTTGCTCATTTCCAGCTTCCTTGTGAACATAAAGAAAAGATTTATGCCTCAGATTCTCTCTTTTTGTGAAACAGGACTGAGTTTACATGCATTATGTGCACCAAGAAAATACATAGCACCACAGAAGAACTCAGCAAAAGTTGTGTCCACATAACGGTGGGCTATCACAGAAAAGGGGATGTAGCACACCTAGAAGGAACAGCTGCCAAACCACGATACCTGGCACAACAATTCTCCTCCTTGCAGAGCATCAAGGACACAAACACAGTGACTGGTACAAATGGCATTCCCAGCACCACCTGAGCTGTGATGTGCCAGTAGAATTACGGAGTTAGCACAGGCCTGGGCTCGAGCAAGCCCTGCTGAGAGGCAGAGTCTGTCAGCTCATGGACAGTACGTTGCTATCACAGCATTATCTGGTTTCCAAGACTGAGCAAGCCCTTCCCTGAACAACGGCATCTTCGTGTCATGTTGGACTACTGTGCAACATAGCCATGCCTGTAAAATGCTGGTTGAGAAGGCTCTCTAGATTTGGAGCTCCTCCTTCAGTGTTTGCATGATGCTTTGATGGTCTTGTGTTCCTGCTTTTTCATTGTTTTGGAGTTTTTTTTAAACAAAATCGAGCTGGTTAAAGGAAGCTGTAGGCCATGCTTAGATAATAGTCTGGAAATGTCTGTTACACTGAAAATGAACTGCTCCTTCAGATCTGGAAACGCAGAGAACAAACTTTCTAAGCTCTTCTATCCCAGAGCCCAGATAGAACACTGAAGCTCAAAGGCACATTAAAATGAAATAACAACATACAACACTTACCTCTTTTGCTCTCCAAAGTACTTCACAAGCTTTTATTAAATTAAGTCTCATCACACCCTTGGGACATAGGTGCAGTAAATACCTTCATGATAGGTGAGCGAGTAAGACACAGAAAACTCCACAAATAGTCCTCTGACTGACTGTATGAATTGATTCATTTCAGTGGCACCCTTGTGCTGTCATTTCCCACTGAGTTTCAAGCAATCAAATTTTACTGCCACAAAGGGCTTGCAGGAAATGAACTGCAAAGTTGTACACAAGAGAATTTGCTTATGAAAAGCACACGAGCAGATCCCAGCAAAGAACCAGAGCAGCAGCTAAGACTGCAACTCTCTGTGTTTGGGGCAATAATCCAGACATTAAGCTACGTCTTATCAGCATGAGCCTGACTTACGCGTTTTTCATCTATTTGTGCATTTTAATTAAGCAGCTAAATGAAACAGGGAAACCTCTAGCAAGTTGGTCCACTCTCAGGGTGTAAGCCAGTTTGCTTTCTACCACGTAAGTCATCCCCTTCTGTGGGCAAGCTGAGCAGTGTGTCAAGGACACACAGAGTGAGGGACGGACTTGACAGTCACAGATCAGACAAAAGGATGCTGACAACTCACAAAGCAGTGCTTTCTGTTTGGTGTCCAAGACAACTCATTTCCTAGCAGGACCAGTCATAGAGACAGGAATAAATACCTTAAGCACCTAATTTTAATTCAGAATGTCTTCATGCAAAAACGTACAAAGCGGACATGTAACCACATGAAAAGCAAGATGGAAGAAAAATGTTGCTCCAAGGAACTGAAAAATACACATCTTGGGGGGAAAAAAAAAAAAAAAACCAAACAGGAGAAGAAAAATCCAATCAAAATCCCGAAAGTCAAAACTCCAAAGCAAACAACAGGAGCAGCATGAGGTTGTACCTGGGTCATATCAAGATCTACCTGAATTTTCCTCTTCCGTAAGTCCAGGAAACTCAGAAAGAATATCTCAGAAGCAAACTTACAGCCCAAGAATTGTCTGCAGAAATGGCCCTGGTTTGATTCATTTGACTTGAATAACTGCAAGTAGCAAATACATTCGAAAAAACCAAAATTCTCCTGGAGGTGTTTTGCAACCAAAAGAAGCTACAATTTTAAAATTAATTCTACAACCCAATTTATTCTACTGGTTTCAGTTATCAACTCTATTTTACAGACAGGAAAACTGAAGCAGAAAGAAGCTAAAAGCAGTATTCTCTTCAGCACATGAATAATTTTACAGGTTTTGGTTTAGATCTGAGGCATTTTTTTTCTTCTTGCCACCTTCCATGCTCTGCAGCTCCCCAGGTCTGTTACTGGGTATGACATCAAAGTCCCTGTTAACTTAAGAGACATCATGCTTTGAGCAGGGTCAAAGGAAGCAAAGTTGTCAAACTCATTTGGTAATTTTCAAGACAAAAAAAAAATTCATTCCCATTTGAAATTTATATTCATGGCTGCAAAGTCATCCTTTTCCCGATGCTTATATTGGAATAATTATGTTTTTAAAGGATTGTAGATAAAAAAAGTAAATGCAGCTCATTTTTTTTCCCTTTAAAACATTTTTTGGTAAAAGCTATATTTCAATGAAATTTTCAGATTGACTCATCAGATGTGTTCCACAGAAAATATTGGTATTTAAACTGAAAAAAATCAAACATATGGAAGTATGCAATCATACTCCAACTTACATAATCTACTATACCATCTGTACAAGGTGACTTCCATTCTTCACTTCCAAGCAAAGTATTTTGGAAAGAGGGAGGTCTCTTTTTTTTCTGAAAAGGAAAATCTGAATAAACGATTTTATTTGTGGGGAAAGAAAAAAAGTCTGTCTTTCTTGCTTGTTTTTTTTTTTTTGAGTAACCCTTTGGAAAACGAAACAAATTAAAAACCACAGAAGTTCATGAACAGTGACAAGAACAAAACCATCTTTGGTCAACTTCAGACAATATATCTTTTGTATAGATGCAACCATCAGCAAACTCAGAGGGTGGTGCCTATTGGAGTTTGGATAAGGTAGGTTCTTTATTTCTTTTTCAAAACTCAGGTTTATTATTTTAAGAAACCTATTTCCATCATCAGGTCTCCTTATTTGCTTGAAAAGATTAAAGTTCTTCAAAGTGCAGAGGATAAAGGTACAATTCTTAAGAACACTGCAAGGTTACAGGGTCCTGTGTGCTAATAAAGCGTGTTGGTTTGGTAACAAGCTGAAGCAGAGAGCAGCAGGGGCACTGCTTCATGACTTCAGCTTTTTCAAAAGGGTCTGTTGAAAGTGTTTCAGGAGGAGAGACGTGTGAGTGAAATCTTTAAATGTGTCAACAGGGAGGCCAGACACTGAACTTCTGCTCACTCCAGAGCCAACACCATCCTTCAAAACAGAGGAGATTGACCTCTGCAGTAAAGAATCATTGAGTGGCAGCAGGGGGGTCCCTGAATTTGGTCTGAGCCACTTGCAACACAGAAACAGGGAACAGTCATTTGAAATCATGCTTGAGTGGGGGGAAAAAAAATTCTTTTTCCCTGGAAACTGGATTGGAGAAGGAGGGTAGTAGGATATTGATTAACAAAGTTCTCCACTCTGTCCTTAATGAAATCGAAAAGTGCTTGGAAGAGGACAAGCACAGTTCATTCTGCTTTATGAGGAGTGCAAGATGTGCTATCCTGCTCGAGGGCAAAGCAGTAGGTACTGGCAAATCTTACAGCAGGTATTGGAAATCCACCACATCATGTACCTCTTCTTCTTCCCTCAAGCCACATTAATCATGAGCACCATGTCCTGCTCCATTCCCTGAACCACTCTCTGCCAGCCGGGTATAGAAATCATTACAATGCAGCCTCTTCCCCTCTGCTCTGACCAGTTTTACCAGGAGAATGCATAAACCAACTGGGGAAGAGAAAAAAGAGCAGTCCTCGCACTGCAGCAAGGAGACTCTCTAGCAAAGAAATGAGAGAAGTCAGGGTGTTTCAAACAGCATGACTAAGTTTGAGATCACCCTGTGGGACTCACCAGTGAGCCCAAACAATCAATACACTGCCTTTCCTGGGAAGCAAGCACCAGCCTCTCTCTTAGTAATGTCCTCCTAAAGCAGATTCCTCCCTCTGTGCCTGATGCACAAGAGAAACCTCTCACTCCCACTGCTGCTGGACCAGCACCATACAATCGCACACTCGTCTCCAAGTGCAGCTATCCCAGATGGAGCCATGTGCTCTTCAAAGATAAAGTGTGGTCTCAGTTGCTTTGCTGGATCCAAATCTTAAAAGTGGGAAGACTGACCCCTCAAAACTCATGTCCTCTGTACTTTCCAAAATAGAAGGAAAAGTCTGCGCAGATGGAGGAAAATACAAAATTAAAGCAATTTCCAACTGCCACCGCATGACCTCAGACAGATTGCACACCTCTTGGTATTTTGTTCTTCCTTCTTCCCCTCTAAGCACATCCCCACATCCACTGCTGTGAAAATCAGATTGGAACACCTATGTCAATGACTACATGAGGACTAATTTAAATGATGTTTGCCAAGTGTATACAAATCCTCGGGTAGAAAAACACTTCATAAAACAATGCAGCTGACCAGTAGGTTTTATGTAAGTAAGCACCATGCCATGGGCATGGGGAAAAAGACCAAAAGACCACTGACAAGGAAGGGAGAAGAGAAATCCATGCCAAGCTTTCAGCAAGTATGTGTTAAAGAGGAGCCTGTGCCAGCATTTGAAAACCAAGCAGACAGCAGAGCAGAAGGCTAATAAAGAGATTCAGCTGATAACAGCTTAGCTAAAACACCTATAGATGAACCAGTTGGCACAGAGATCTAAGTGTATTCAAGTAGGGAAAGGCTTTTTGTTTTTTCTTATGCTGTATTTAAAATTTCAAAATCTTCCCTAAGGCACTGTTATAAAATAAAAGGAAAAAAACACTTATTTGGGCTAGTTTAAGTGTTCCGTCTTCACAGATGAAAACAAACAACCAAGACCCTCCCCCTCTATTGTGAAAATATCACAGTTTTCCATTCTGTTTCAATCTGAATTTTGTCAACATCAACTTGACTTCACAAGTCATTGATTTTGCTGATACAATGTCTCCCTACAGGAAAATTTTATATTGATATTTTCTAATCATATCCTCTAGTTTAGAGCTGAAGGTCAGTGGAGAACTAGTGGGGTTGATCTTTTACTACTGTTAGTCTGTAATACTTTTCTCCCTCTCTCTAAAGATGAGAGATTTCCTTCTTCATATTCGGAGTATGGTGAGAGAGCCTTAAGATGAGGTTTAAATCCACAACATGCTCTGTGCTGCTAATTTTAGAAAAGGACAGAGCTCGTGTGTGTCTTTGGTGCAAACAGGTACATACTGCATGATGGCCTCTGAACGATTTGATCAGTACCTTGCAAATCCTGCCCCAAACATCTTCCCTTCTCACAGCACTATTCAGCTTCCTCGGTGCTGGTAAACTGCTGCCATCCATCCATCTATCCCACAGGAGGCAGTTTACCATCAGTGTTGTTTCAAGATATGATTTTTTTTTTCTTTTTCTGGCAATTTATGTAGAAAGAAAAGCTATAGAAATGAGAACCCCATGAATATTCCAGCATTTTGTATTACTACGTATTAATCACTCTCCTCTCCAGAGATGCCATTGCTGATTTAAAAGACTCAATTTCTTTTTCTTTAAATGTATCTCCAGACCGTTTTAGAGAGCTGAGCAGACTTGGAGAGATAAGAAGGAAAACACGCCTCTAAAGATGCTTAATGCTCAATTCTGAGCGTGTAGAGATGCTCACAAACTCTAAGCCCCACAAAGGACTGAGAGGTTCAGTTCCATTCAGTGTGTATATATTTACCCTTATTCACAGCATTACAGAGTTTCCACTGCAGTCCTTCCAAAAGAGATATAATAAGTAGGAAAGCTTTCTGTGAGAGAGTGCTCTGGCACATTCATCCAACAGTTTAGCAGAACAATGCAGAGAGGGAGTCTGCAGCTAAAGAAAACAGAGCTGTCACTTAAAAGCTCTAATGTTAATAGCTGTTCTGCAAACCCCATCACAATGGAGAAAAAAAAAGGAGAATTCTGAGGAAAAAGGGAATAGGACAGCGTGAGGGTCACAGTACTGGCTGAGACATTCAAACAATAGATGCAGTACTAGAAGACAATCATGGGAGCATTAATTTGGGGTATTCCCCTGCAGTGAAGAAGGACATTGCAACTAGGATCTCAAGGAATGGCTGTGCAAATCTCCCCAAGAGCTGCCTGAGCTGCTGACCTCCTCACTGTCCACTTTTGCTCTGACATCACTGCAGCAAAATCTGTGGGGCACTCAGATCTGCTGCAGCCACAGCTCTGCATGCAGGGCCACCATAATCTCATTACCCATGGAAACGCAGTCTCAAGAGGGGCAGCCTGGGAACGAGGCAGCAGAGCCACACTCCTCCTAGCCCCAAGGGAAAGAGGAAAACTGCAGGGGTGCATCAACAGAGTTGGTAATAAATGCAGGTGCATGTAAGGAGGCTTACCAGCCCTGGATTTAATCTAGCAGAGATGCCACATTTACTCTAGAGCCCACGCTGCTCTGCTCTCCAGGTTGCTCGTTACCCATACTAACACCACACTAATTAACCCTGGCACTGCTGCAGGCACAGCCATCCCTCTCCTCCCAGGGAGAGCAGAGGAAACAGAATGAAGGATTGATAATGCTGAAGAGAAGAGCAGCTTGCAGTAGCCAAGATGAAACGAAAGGAAATGGTGAATGTGTTTCAGGCGAATGAAGTAGAAGAGACAAAGCTGCTTGCACCAGGTGTGACTTAGATACATCGTGTATAATGTGGTGGAAAGATCCCTCCCTGAGTTACCCAATCAGATTTGACAAGAAAGCCACTAAAACGTTGGGACTGAGCCATTTGGGACATCAGGTTAGATTCCGCCAGCTGGTCCATCATGCCTAACATATCTAGAAAAATTTCTAAACTTTTATTGTTTGGCACTGTTAAACGCTGCCTTCCCCCCAGATATGTAGGGTAAGGTCCTGGTCTTCCCGCTTAGTCATATTTTCAAGTATTTATCAAATATGACTAGCTACTCCCCTCAGCTTAATTTATTCTCCTCCTTTATTTTGTTTTTTGACACTCCCAGCTCTGCACATGCACAGCCACTGCTGGGATCACTCCAACACAATCCATTTCTGTAGGCAGAGGGGCCAATAACACCTCTGTGGAAAGCCTTAAGTGTATTACCCTTAAATCAATGCATCCCCTCAGCTGACAGCTTATGCAGAAAATGAGCAGGTAGTAATACCAAATGTTTCTTCAACCTTCCCAGACTGATAGTAAGCTCTTGGAGGTGATACCCCATGGAGAAGACCAACTTTTTTCCCTCCCATCCCCATCTCCCTTCAGCACAGCACCGTGATCAGGATGCAGACCCAGCTGCATTAGCCAGAGTCCCCGTGGGGCTGCTACCTCGCACCCAGCTAAATCGACTGCTGAGAGCGTTTCCAGGATTACAGGGCAGCAGACAACTTGAGAAGGACTATCACAAACTAATGTTTATATTATGAACCCCATGTTCCCACCTTCTTAAGGCTCCCTACCATCTCCCTGTTTGTAAGCAACCAGAATTTGGGTTTCTTTGAACTGAGCTAACACAACTCATACATAGCCATTCCAGCAGCAGAATATATAACAAATACCATCAGCAAAAACAGGAGAACGAGAAAAGGAAACAATTGAATTAATGGCTGATATTTTTGTGTCCCTGTAATCTTCCTCACTCCTTCCCCACAGAGGCCTCTGAAGGGAGCTGACAGAGCCCTGACTGCAAGGGAGATGTTACATGGATGAGGAGCCACTTCAGAATGACACAAACCTGTTTTATCTGTCAGTCAGGATGGGGGATGAACAGTCGTTTAGCAACAGTGTCGCTGAAATTATATTGCTTTTCTTTTGAAATACATAAATATTTGATTCTCTCTTCCTCAACTTTTTGCCTCTCCTCTTGTTTTAAAACAGAATCTCATAGATTTTAAAATAGAACCATAGTTTGGTTTTTTTCTCAGTCACATTCAGCTGGTTTGAAAAATATCTGAGTGTCTCTGTGTGTAAGAGAACTGGCATATATCCTGCCTATGGCTGACAAGAAGAAAAAAGAAAAAACAGGGAGTTGCAGAGTATATTGCCACTAGAATCTAGCAGGTTTCTGTCCCCTTTCAGCTGTGGAGTTTTTCCTTTAAAATCTGATGAGACCAATTTCAGGGGAAGGTCTGCAATCCCCAAGTTCTCACCACTTGCCATATGCCAAATGTCCTGCGTGATAGTAGATGATTGGACATGGGCCTGCTCTACCTGACCCACAGGTAGGTGCCCTGAACTTGAGTTTCCTCCATCTCTGAAGTACAAAGGCTGTTCCCCGCAAGAGCTCTAGCCCTTCAGAAATCCCAGGGGGTCAGTAAGCCAGCCTGGGGAGGAAAATCACAAATATGTAAGTAATTTTAATGTAGCCATGTGGACCTTTGCCGCAAGAGGATGGACAAGGGCCTGAAAATTTGTCCCAAATGGAGCACAAACCCCCCATTTTGTTTTAAAGTCTTTCCTAGTTACATACAGGAAACACCACTGGGTATGTTTATCTGATTGAGACAAAGAGTATAGATCAGTTTTTTACACAGCACTCAGCTTTCCCCATTTTGGAGGCTGGCTAAATACAAAATAACTCTCTTTTCTGTCCAGTCTGCATGGCAGAGAGTAGCCTATTGTCCCTGCTGCTGCCTTAACTCAGGTGATGGAGACAAATTCTTTTGCTACCGAGAGTTGTGCATGACTCCTGTCCCCAAACTGGTAAGGGGGAATGCATCATTACACAGGTTATTTTTGTACGAGAGCAAATCCTGTCAGTGCCGTGTCCTTAGGGATAACATAACATTCTTGAGCTCCATTAGCAAAATCTCACATCTCTGTAAGGGATTTGTAAATGTTAACCCAGGATTGTGAGGGACTTCTGATTAAAATAGATGCTAGATGGTATCCATGGTCACACTAACAATGAAGCAGGGTTTGCCACTTAAGAGTTTGCACACAAGGGCACACAATTATTTAATGCTTTAGAGAAAAAAAACCAAACATGAGCAGAGTCTTGACCAAACTGGAGGATTTCTGTTTTGTGGGAATAACTGCTTCAGGAAATTTTGCAGAAATTGCCTACTGAGGAATGTGGGGAATTTATTACTACGTAAGAAGGATGTGCAACATGAACACACAGCAAGGCCTCTTCAGGCTGTAGTTCCACTATGGGTGTACCATTGCTGCAGCACTGCCTTTGTTCCAGCTCTAGATAGACAGGCTTATCTGCCCCCTTCTCCAACCCATACCTGGGCAGGAATGGGAATTGATTAGCTCTGGCTTACATCAGTTAAAACTATTGTGGAGCAGCATCTTCAGGGACCATGGTGATCCAAAAAATGTACTTCAGAACAGCTCACCCCATGAGCCGGCTTCTGACAGCCCTTGTGTGGTGGAGGATCATAAGTCTGCTGAAACCAGTAAGTTTCTGCAAAGTGTTTTGATTTCAACAAAATGGTATTTGCTAATGAGAACCTGAATCAGTAGAACAGTCTCAGCTGCTCCTCTCTCTGGCAAAAGAAATGTGGGAAAAAAAAAAAAAAAGAAAAACAACTAATGCTTTTGTATGTAAAAAGACATTTCCAGCTAGAGGGAAAAAAAAAAAAGTTTGTTCTTTTAACAGTAGAGACTTGGAGCAGAGAGGAACAAGGTAATTTCACAAGTTCCTGTGAACACGCTGCTGCAGATAGCTTCCCTGGATAATAAGTAGAAATGAGTGAGAAGAAATGGATAGGGGAAGATCTATAATAGTGCAAAGAAATGTGTGATCAGCTAGGGAATTCCTTTTAGGAGCATTGTAGAGAATATTGTATTTGCCAGACCAGATCAGACCACTGGGCCAATCAAGTGCAATTTAAACATTAAGTGTAACAGCTTGATAAATCTAGGTCAATGCACCTACACGCAGGTACAAGTTTAATACCACTTCATTAGCAGGACTGCAGCACCTAACATGGAGCATATCTACAGGTCCTGGAAGAGAGAAACTATTGGCATTTATGAGATTGCACAATTAAATCAATGAGTTTCGCTTAACGAGTGACCAGAGATTGGTCCCGCTTTACAATTTCTAGTCTGCAGCAGCAGACGGTGCTGATGCTTCAAATATAAGTGGAAAACAGTACTGCAGTGCTTCTCTGGCCAGTGTGTAACACCCTGCAGGAGGCTGGAGAGGGAAGAGCTCTGCCTTTTTTAGCCCATGCATTCAATGAGCCTTCACTGGAAATATATTACCTTAGCATGCAGCAAACCCACAATTACTATTAAACATTCACAAAAAACAGCGCTGACCTGTTTCAATCCATCTTGGCACCTTGTCTCAGCTGCAACCTGGTACAATGGGGATTTTATCTGTGCACTTGCTTCAGGTTACTACAGAGAGACTTCTGGGGCTTGCTCAATAGCAGAGAAATCTCAGAATTTTTAGGTGTACTTGTAGGATCTCATCTTTGCAGGGGGGCTGAGGAAGACAGCAAAATTCCTGACTGCCCTGGCCAGCAGGCGGGAGAGGGAGTGAGATGACAGGGGAGGGCTCTGCTCTCCTGAGACTATGGAGAGATGAAAAGACTCTTTATTATTAAAAGATAAAATTGGCAGTAGTAGATCAACAACATTAGATCCCCTGTTCCTTCTCCCACAAATGGGAATAGTAAAGTTTTCTTCTCCTTCCCTGACCACCCCTCATGACTCTGAGACTGGTCCAAGCTTCTCACTTGCATTAGCCCCAGGGCCACTCAGCAATTTCAGTAAAGAACCCTCTCTGTACCAGAACCTTCAGTGGCTGAGTAAAGCTGAGAGTTACTCATCTCAGCTGCAAGCCAGCTTGTTCAGGTGTGACTGTAGTACGCAGGGACCTCTCTCAGGACTGCAGTACAGTCATACAGCAGACCAGGACTAATGGCAGCCTGTTGGATACTCCCAGCACAAGAAGTTGTGCACCTCCCTTCCAGATGAGCCATCACACTCACGGAATTGCAGTACACTTCTATTCTGGCAGCCACCCAAGGCATACAGAGAACAGTAACACAGGTACACAAAAAGCACACCATGCTGTCAGACCTCACAATGTCAGGGCAAAACCTGCTCACATTCAGGGGTGGATGGGGCACTGAGCAAACTGACCTAGTGGGGGTGGCATCCCTGCCCATGGTGGGTGGGTTGGAACGAGATGATCTTTAAGGTTCCTTCCAACCCAAGCCATTCTATGACCCAAGCCAAAATCTGTCTCTGCAGGCACCCTGTGATAGATCTACCTGTTCTTTTCTTAGATACAACTTTCAAGGCTGCTAACACAAACCCAGACTTAATAAAAGCGCAAAAAGCTCCACAGGCATGTAATACATCTTTTGGAAATGAAAAGTGGTCCAAAAGATCTAATCAGGTGAAAGGCAATTCTTTACTGAGGCTGTCAGATGCAGATGAACTCTGCAGGGCTTGCTGGCTCCTGAAATGCCCATCTAATCTACCCAGCACTGCCAAAATACCATCAGACCAGGCCTCCTAAAATCCTGGCTAGCAGCCCTTCCACCTATTCCTGAAGTGCTCTGCTCTGGGGGCTTTTAACCTGATCATTATTATCCAAAACACACTGTTCACTTGAGTTAGCCCTTACAGCCCTTTGGAGACACTTTTGTTTACACAATTGCCCGTTTTTTTTTGGACAAAATCTACCTTTAGAATATGGGGTTCAAAAGCCTCCATGTGCTTTGCCCTAATGTACATGATGATGTTCTGGAAATGATTTCTGTGTTGGAAAAGTATCTGACTGACATAGAAACTGTTGATAAAAAGAAAGAATGCTTCCTACTTCTCCTGCAATAATAATGACTTAACCCCAGGGAAACACTGCACTAGAGAAAGATGGTCTTGGCAATAATCAGAACAACAATTTGCAGGCTAAAATTGCCATCTCTCACACACTTCTTCCAGGAAGCAGGACTAGAAGATTTTGCAGAGTGAATAGGACACACAAGTGGGGGTGAAAGAGCATGGAAGGAGCTGTGGCAGGAGTCATGGTAGGTGTGGAAATACAAGCAAGGACAGAGTCCAAGCACAAACACTCTTGTTCTCAGCTCTGCCCCCTAAACAGAATATCCCCACAGCACTTACACCAGCCAGGTTTCTTACATAGGTCAGATATCCTGGAGTCAGTAGCATGAAGGCTTTCACATGCACACACATGTGTGTTCATGCATGGGCTGGCAGCAGGACATGCTAAAAAGCGGCCAGAGGCCACTAGGCTTTGAGTCCCAGGAGTGGCAGCGAGAGCAGGACAGGATGGTGAGCATGAGTCTAGTACGAGCTCGCACAGCACAGGGGACCTGCAAGCAGGTTAGGGTGACAAAAAATGGTCCAGTGGTAGTATTGGACATAGAAGTTTGCAGCTTGTTTCATCTTATAGCTTCACCCCCATCCTTGTTCTTTTCCCCTTTTTCTTACTGTTTTTTCTGCTTTCACCTTGCGTGTCTCCTCAAACTGCATGGTAAACAGTACTGCATTCCCACACCTGTGCCTCACTCCCTTACTTCAAAGCCACCTCCATCATCATGCCATGCTGATCCCAGACAAGCCCCGAAAGGCACAGATCGTTCAACTCTCACGTGGATGTCACCTAATGAAGACATCCATAAATATGGGCACATTAGAGCTCACCATCTGGCTGTGCCTCTTGGATGGCTCCGCTCCCCACAGATCAGTGGGCATGGAGATGGCTGCAGCCAAGCAATTATTCCTCTAGCTGCTGCTCCAGCCCTGGCGGGCACGGATGCCCTGAGCGATGCCGCTGGCTGCCGAGAGCACAGCGGAGCAGGGCCATTCCAAGCGGAGCGGTGAGCCGAGCCCGGCGTGCTGCCCTTCCGCACACCACTCCCCAGCCCCTGTCCCCCTGCAGGGCCAGCTCTCATCCAGCACCCCAGCAGCACTGAGAGGGCGACAAGCCCCCTCCTTCTCTGTGTCTGCATAGCACCAGCTTCAGCCTTTCTATCAGCCTCAAGCACATTTTTCTTCTTTCTCATCTGCCTCTGACACACCTTTTCTTCAGCGCTAGGCACAATTTTTCTGTCCGCTAGTCAAAATGATAAATTGGAAATATTTCTTTCCGGGAAGACTCAAGACCTATCATTTCATTTTTGCTTGCTTGTTTGTTTTATTTTAGAAAACACTCTTTTCAGATTGGCTGAAACACTTTATTTGACCTATATGGAAAAAAGAAAAAATCCCTTTTCCTTACAAATTTCCTTTTTTTTTTTTTTAACAGGAATTGTCCAAAACAAAACTGTCACTGCAAATTCAGAAATGAAAATACTTCATCTTCTCCAAATAATTTCCCCCTTTTTCCCTCCTCAAAACTAAGCATGACGCACAAAGAGTGCAAGCCCTCCTCAGACTGTGCTCAGGGAGGTAAAATACCACTCTCTTGCTGACATTTTTCTGCCTTCCTACTCTTTTTCCCTATTTTTCCCTGCAATTATCTGCCTGTTCCCAAACGCTACCACAGTTGCCGGACCAAGCTCTCAGAGTAGAACTTGCGCACAGAAAAGTTCACTGAACTGCCATAGCACATTTTGCTCCCTGAATATCCTGTAGCCACAGGACACCTAAGATGATTGTATTTTCTTTGAAGTACATGAATATTTGATATTCTCCCTTCCTTTCTTTCCCCTCATCTTAATTATTCTCTTATTTTGAAACACCAGCTTGCATGCAGTATTTAAATAAAGCTGTTTTCAGACTCACAAGCAGCTTGAAACACTCAAGCCTCTCAAAATATATACTGCAAGTGATGTACATCCTCCTGTTCTGTGCGTAAGTAGCAGAGAACAAGGCACAACCTGGGGAATCCATACAGGACAGGGCATTAGAGGAGCAGCCTTTCCCTTCTGAAAGCTTGGGTTCACTCAGCAAAGAAATCTGGGCATGTGAGTTGAGACAGAGGGTCAAGGCTGTTCCTATGCAAATCACGGAAAGGTCTGGCACAGCAAACTTTACTCAGGAAGGTGTCTGAAAATGCAAGGGATGCAGCGGGTCAAAATTGAAGCAGGGTAATGGGAAGGAAATATTCAAAGCTGCAATTTGGAAAAATAGCTGCTGCAGGGCCAGAGAGAGAATGAAAACACAGAGAATTTGCTATACATATGGCTGTATTAGGTAATTACATATGTAATATGTATTTCATAAGGGTTCAGAGGGTTTGGGTGACTCAGCAGCTCTACAGACCTACATGGCCAGACCACACAAATATTTGCCAAGGCCCACAAACTGCAAGGATCCAGCTCTGCCAGGTTTTGAGAAGCTTGTTTTATGGGACATCTTTGAGACGATGCCCGGAAGCCCATTTGCTTTGAATCATGGCATTTTTACACCAAAACATCAGCTGATGATGAACAGCTGGATGTGCAGAGACCCAAGTGGCTCTAGCTGCAGGCCAGAAGGTGGGATGCTCCATGTCTCAAGCAAGTGAATGCTGCTTCAGGTTCACAGCTGTGACATGACACTCAGGGCTGGGACTGGGCTGCTTTTCACAGAATCCTTAAGGTTGGAAAGTACCTTCAAGTTGGAGTCCAACCATTCTGGGCAGCTGTATCCCCACGAAGTTGTCTATTACAGGAAGCAATGGACATTAATGGAGATAGCCACTTGCACCAGGTGAGGGTGCTACAGACCTGGCAGCTGTTCCAGCTGCTTGAGTGATGTGTCCTGGCTTACTTGGAGGGGTTTCCCTGAACAGCTGAGAGAAAAGGAAACGAAGCGTGCCTCTGCACAGGTCAGGGGAGGCCACGCACCATAAATGTTTGTGCAGGTGGATGAATAGCTGTGCCCACAGGTGCTCACAAGTAGGGCAGGGAGTAAACATGCATATTTGAAAACTCATCCATCTCTATTACAAAAATGAGTCATCTCATCCCAATACCAGTTTTTAACTTTGCAGAGGCTTGTATCAGACACAGCAGGTAGCTGGGAGGTTGGAAAAGGACTGCCTGCAAATCTCAGGGCCGAGTGCCCTGAGGTTTGACTGAAGCCTCCCAGTTGAGGTAGCGCTCTGCTGGGAAGGTGCACATGAGCAGTAACAGGGGCATATGGCAACTTCCCAAATTTGCCTGTGGGAGAAAATCATGCTTCTCCGCTCTTATCTGATGTTGCATCTCTGAATCAGTCCTTCATTATCAATCATCTGCATAAGATTTTGTGCTCTTATCTCAAAAAATCTCTCTGCACTGTCTACCTCCCTTGCTTATAAAACCCCAGCAAAGGTGAGAGCTGCTGTGAGGAAGAAACTTTATCCTAATGGAGAGATGCTTTTAAAGAACTGAAAAAGTTACAAATGTCTCCCTGCTCTTGAATGTATTTCCTGTTCTGCAATGAAGATTTCTAACACCACATTCCTCAGCCAATACTGTTCAGTCATGCTGGGTGAGAAGAGGTGGAATTTTTACTGGGTTCCATACATTGGATGGGGGAGGACATCTTTAAACTCAAGGAGATAGCCAAGGGCAAACCTCTCAAAGGCAAGAAGAACGAGATGTTTAAACAAGATCCATGTGCAGAAAAACCCACTCTACAAACATTGCAAGGACACAGCACACTCAAGTTTCCCCACAAGACAAAGGGATTCAAAGTTCCATTGATGCCTAAAAGGCCAACCTGAAAACAGAGACTAGACAGGGGTAAGGGAATAAAGGTGGATATTTATTTGAAAGGCCTTTAGAGACACGCCCTGTGCAGGCCAAAGGCTACACCCAAGATGGATGACAAGTCACAAGTTCTTCACACTTTTATAGTTTTGATCCATTTGCATATCAGCATAAATTCACCAATTAAACTTTAGCTAATGATGTAACTTCCCTCAGCTTGCCCCCCTTCTCAAGATGCTGGTTTACACCTTTTGGGCCTAGGATGGTCTGGGTGTCCTTGAAGAGCAAGCCTGGAGAGGCTTTGTTATGTCTGTCTTAGCATGAGAGAACAGCAGCTAAGAGGCTGCAAGACAGTTCAGAGTTACACACTAGGAATACAGAATTTTGAAAAATATAAAAGTTAAAACCTAAAGCATCACCATGCTTTAACATTGTATAGCCACAGTGGCCCTCTCCTCCCTCCCATGCATGAGCCAAGAGACAGGACTAACATGATACACATGCCAGCAGCTACAGAAAGCAGAGCAAAGACTACAGCACAACGAGCACTCTGACAGAAGCACAAAGCATGATATTTATTTACTGCCTGTCAATGTCTTGCCTGGATGTGCTGCTGCATCTCCATAGCCATTATAACTGCTCATTAGACATTAACAGGACGGGATTTTGTTGCAGTCAGGTCATCTGAGTTGATAGGAAAGGGGACAGCAAACAGCAGCGGAGAAATCCAAAGTGAAAGGGAAGGAACAACAATCATCTGCTGCAATGGTTACAGTCAGTAATAAGTTGGCTGGCTACTGTGCGTCACTACTGCTTTCTAGTAAGTGGAATTAGGAGCAGAGCCATGTGTCAGGGGCTCCATACTGTCAGCTGTTAGCAGGGAGATTGATTTAACACAAGTGACAATGGCACAAGCTTTGTCAAAGGAGAAATTCCCCTCCTAGCTGCCAGGCAGCCACAGCATAAAACAGTGGTACCAGTGACCAAACAGCCAGCATGGCTACTGACCCCTTGGCAAGACCCACACTGAAATGCAGCTTTATTAAACAGAGCAGACTTAGCACTGCAGAAGATTTTTAAACAGTCACATATATTATGCACATGCAAAAACATTCAGAAATAATCCACTACCAATGAGGAGATGAAGCAGAGCATACCAGATATAATGTAAACCCTGCCCAGGAGTGTGGGCAACAACACAGCTCCAAATAACCTGTGCAACCCTTTTTTACCTGGGGGGGTTTTGCTGGAGGGAGGGAGGGGAGAAAAATTGGGAGTGGGCAGGCCCCTCTCCCAGCAAACACAGTCTGTGGGAGAGAAAAGAGATCATCTGTCTGACAGACCAGAATGAGGATAGCAAAGAGAAAACCTTCAGGGAAAATTGCAGTGTTTCCTCCCAGAATGAGCCTGGACTCTGAAATCAGCACACAATACACGAGATTGAACACTTGCAGGCCTGGGCCTGTTATTGAAGTAATCTTGGGTAGAAAACAAAAACCATAGCATGAACTTCTTGTTTGCCTTATGAAATAGATTACGGTTATTCTCCAACTTAGTTGACTGAAATTACGTAGAGAAGTTCAGCCACAAAAGTCTTCTTTGAAAAGTGTAAAAGCTGTAGAATGCCTTTTCTCAGAGTTTGTTCTTCTCTTCATCCATCCTGTCTATGCAGCAGATTAACATGATCATTCACTACATTTTAGCAAAGCTAAAAGAGACACTGTTTTTTCAACTATGACCATTTTGCTGTGTCTTCCCTTTTGAGTACGTATGATTTACAAAGGAGGAAGCTTGGCTTGCAGGTCCCAAGATACACTATTGATCTGGAAGTGAAGGAGGAAAAAAAGCCCGAAAACTCCTCCTCTAGATATGCACAGTGACTTTCCTGGAGTAAGTCAGGTCCAAGCAACCAGATCCAGGGGCTCTGCATACTTAGACTCTATGCAAAACTGAATTATATTTGAAAACACGTGCAACTACATTTTGTTTCCAGGAAGCCTCACGACTGTCTTTGGAAACTGAAGCTGGATAGGTAAAGACTGGAATTATATAAAGGGAGCACGACCAGAAACAGCACTGGGGACAGAAGAAAAAAATTTCCCAAAATGTGTCGCTTTTTCTTATCTCTACAAGTATGTTCCCTCAGATTTCCTCATCTCAGAACACCAGCCTAATTCACACAGAGAAAGAGTAAAGCAGGAGGCAATTCCAAGAAGCTGCTGCGTGCTTGCGGGGGTAGGTGTTAAAACACACACAGCCACGTGTCAAACTCACATTCTGATCTTGCCAGACTTGCGTGGCACAAAACTCCCACAGAGGAGGCGGAAGAAAAAAATCAAGGCAGACACACCAGGATCCTTATAGCATGTGCTTCATCAGGGGTGGTATTTCAGGCTCCTTCACCTCTCTCAATGAAGAGGCTCTGGATTTTTTCCCATGGCTTGAGTTGGGAGGAAGCACTGAGGCACACGCAGACACGCCTGTGCCTTTGTACAAGGTCTTGGAGAAAGGGGGCAGCAGCCAACTTATCCTTCTGCCTGTTGTCAAACAGTTAATTGTTCTAAAACAGCTGGGCCAGACAATAGCATCTTTAATGGCCCAGCTTAAGCACGGTCGTGACAGAAATCATAATATTTTTTAATCTCCCTTTCCCAGCCTTCCTGGAAATTCATTTTTAATGACTGCAGTTGGCTTTCATTTTTGCTCTTGTTTTTAATTCAGATAACTTCCTGAGTCGTGCAACTTCTCTCTTCCACCCCTAACGCTCCCTGTAATGAAAGGCTGCAGTATTTTAGATGAAAAACTGATACCAGATGCTAACAGAACCAATAGGATAGTCTGATTCACCAGTTCTTGCCACCTTGTTCTGGACCTGATCCAATATCCCACATGCCCAACAGGTAAGGACTCTGGACAAGGTTTGTTACATCCCCAAGGCACTTCATAATATAATTTCTGCCTTACAACTAAGACCCAAGCACACAGGTCTGCCCATCAACCTCCCCCCATATGGCCCATCTTCAGATGTTTTGATCCAAGGTAGTAAAATGAGATAATGGCAATCTCTGAGACTCATTGTTCCCACATGGTATCACACCTGCATGGTTACTGTCTGTTGCTGCATGTTTAAGCAATGGTAGGAAAAAATCACTGCATTTTCTCCAGAGTTTCAAAACTGTAAAATTTATTTTTTGTTCCTTTCTTGGCAGTTCCCATGCAAGTGTTAGAAAATATTTATCATTGAAATTTCTGTGCTTTAAAATATCTACAACTTTTCATTAAAGACCTAAATATACAACAAAGCTCCCTCAATGCTTCCCTCCACCCTACAGCATCCCGTGATCTCCCAATCTAGGGCTCCCCTTATGCATGCCATCCAGATTCTTATCCACGACACATGACGTGGTCATCATCACAGTCCTCTGATCTAAGTTGGCCCATTTTTTAACACTCAGTTTTGTTTGCATCTATGACTTGACACCTTAATATTCTGCTTCATTTTAGACAACCAAATAAAAATGCTATAAAGCTTAAATTTATTTTCGTTGTTCCATAGCAGGCTACATTTGGTTCTTGGGTCCAATGCCTCCTCTTTTTTTTGGTTATGAATTTCATATTGAAGAAAGGAAAATTCATACCTTCTCAATGAAATTTTCATGAACTATGCATTGCACAGTGCTATATATGCAGCAATATTAACTGCTGAAGCTGTTTACATTCAGAAGGCTTCCCTCAGCCCCAGAAAGGGCAACATTTATTTTTGTGCACTAAAGGAATTTCAATTTCCAGAAAATGCCATGGTCACCTCAAAATATGACTCAGTAACCCAGATGGAGGTCACGACCCTAGAGCAGGAGAAACATATCCATCATCCATGAATCAACTGTGTCGCTTGGCTCTTACGCAAGACAATATTTAAATGAGCCCTACAGAAACGGAACTCCTGGTTGCTAAACACCTGTATGATCAATCTGATAGATTCAGCCTAAATGCCCGACTGACAGCTGCTGGGGCCACACGATGAAAGATCCCACCCTCACACATCCATTCAGTGCCCAGCATCCCACTGCATGAGTGGGACTTTGCAACTTCATCTCCAGCATGAATTTGCTCAGAGGAAGAATGAATGGCTGGGGGGGGATGGAAGCAGCAAGGGTGACCTTAAAATTCAACTGTGCTTTAAAATATGATGGGCTGGAGCCTGGGGTGCTGAACACCATCCTATAGTTCCAGGGACAATTCGGGATCCAAGATGTGGGCAAATTAAAGGGATAATTCAGCAATAAAGGGTGGGGGGAAAGCAGAGAATTGAGTTTCTGAAAAAAAACCCCTGTATTTTTTCTCCTGAGTTCACCTATGTAGTACCTAAAAACAGTTATCTATTATAAAGCCTCCAATTTCAGTGACTTAGGTCATGTTTAGCACATGAGTTCAGGGCCATGTCCATATATGCTTGACTGGGCTTAATCCAAAACAGTATCACCTGAAAATGGGTAGCCTTAGCAAGATCCTTACTACCTGTTAAAAATCTTTCTAAAGCTCACATCATCTAAATTGTCACTTTGTCAGGAATCACAGGAAGAGAAAGTTTGAAAAATCCTGGAACAAACAACCCATTATGGGCACAATGCTATAAATTTGTCAATGCAAATTATGGTTTAATGAAGATCTTTCATCAAGTCACAAAAAACAGACAAAAGAAGCCAAGTTCAGTGATCCTTTGGAGAGGAGCATGGCTGGTAGTTGGTGCTCCTTAGTGAAGGTGGCTCTCTGGCACAGAAGCAGGTACCCACTTAAAAAGACACAACATATCTTCAGCGATCCACATCCTGGATATCAACTTGGATGTTGATGTTTTCTTTACAAAACCTCAGGCTGGAACTTCTATGAGTCCTGAAGCATGGGGAACACATATAACTTATTTCTCCTTTTCTGTTAGTACCCAGGAGGCTCCTAGTAAGAGCTACCTGTTGCACTTCCCTACACGTGGTCAGATGCAGACTATCTGAAACAAGAGTGGCTTAGATGGGCAAAGCTGCCAGGGAGTAGAAAAAGAACAAAGCATAATTCCCTACTTTATAGACAGGAAAACAAGGCATGAAAAGACCCCACTGGAAATTTGGGGCAGAACTCACAACTACAGACAGCAGATCCAGGGCCCATGCTAGGATAGGCATCTCTGGCATTGAATGCGCAGGGTGCTGAGTATGGAGAGAATCCAAGGAAGGCAAGAGCTTTGTGAAAGCAGCTCCTCTGAAAAGCTGTGACTGTATTGATTCAAAAAAAATGTATGACAAAGGGCAAGCTACAGCCACCAATAGAAGTGCAGGTGTCAAACCTGAGGGGACCAAGAGGTGATTAAATTAGGAGGTGGCTGATTTGGAAAAAAAAGAAAGTAATTCTCCCTCCTGTTGTGACGGAGAACCTGTGGGATCCACAGCCGCAGGAAGCTGTCAGCTCAGATACTGTGACTGGGTAATTTTAGGAAAAATAACAACACTGAAAGTTATGCTGAACAAATGTGCAGGGGAAGTCAGGGCATCAGGGCCTGGAAAGGGAAGCAAAGAATTGCTTTCCCTGTTCTTGTATGGTGCTGTAACAATTGGGCATATGCATGCATTCTCCTTTGAAACACGCAGGGCGGGCTGTAGCATGCACTGCTGTGAGGGATAGATGGGCCAAAGAGATCTCATCTGAAAAGGGAATTCCTGCTCTCTCCTCATCAAGAGGGAATAAATGAGAAGGGAGGAAAAAGAAGGGGAAGAGCATAAGGAAGGTAAAGAGAGAGCAAAGGGAAGGGAAAGGACAGAGGAGGGGAAGGAAATTTTCACATGGCAGAAGAGAGAGCTAGGATAATCAGAGGGAAAAGACAGATCCCTAAAGGATTTGATTTTAAAAGCCACAGTGTTTTTGTTCACTCAGCAGCCACACTGCGGACTGTATGTCTGTGTCCAAACGCCTAAAAGCAAACATCGGGTCATGCAGCAAAGCCTGTGCCTGTCAGGGGGCACTGCCTGCCCCCTTGCCCACCCCAAACACAATAGATGGCAGCTCTCCACCACCGCCTGCCCTAGCGGGCAAGGCAGGGACTAGTGCGTGGTGCCAGTACGGTGACCTCCCATCGGTCAGCACTGCCACCTCCCGCACCTCGGGGGCTCCAGCCCATCCATTACAGCACCGTTTCCTCTGCTCCCGGCCTTCCCTTCACTGGCTGAAAGGGACCGTGGCATGAGGGGGAAGACAGCAAGGAAAACAATATAAGTTAAGAGGAAGCTAGCGTTTTCATAGAGGATTTGTGGAGTGGATTCAAGTCACTGCACACAGGCAATAAGCAAAGTAAGAGAAGGAAAAGAGCAAGAGATTAAAGCAACCCAGCTGCACACAAGTGAGCTGTTGGCATGGTTGAATGAAACAAAGCAGAATTAAGACCAGCTTGCCCAGTCCTAGAAGGCTGCACAGGCTTGCACACAGGGAGAAAGCAGGGGCTGAGTCCACCACAGTTCTGCCCTATGTTGCTCACAGAAAACAAAGCTTGATTCCCCGCTTTACAGAAAGTCTCTTTTCAAAATATGGAAATGGGACCCACTTGACTCACTCTCAGAGAGATGCAGGAACTCCCTTGACCAGCACAGGAGAAGGGCTGGAAGGGAAGACTGCCCTCCAACAGAAAGCAGAGGCAGAACTCAGCTCCGAACCATGAAAATTGAATTGCCTCATTTAGACCTTGGAAACCCTGGTGACTTCAAGTAACCTGTATTTACTGCAAGCATCACAGGAACTGAAATTTAAGGTTTTAAATGGGTCCGTATGGGAAACTGCTCCCAACACCTATGAAATCCTTTTGCTACACAGGAATATCATTACAGGACTAGCTAAAAAGGAGAAGCGCAACCTGCTGTATCACCACTTCTTTGCGATTCTGTCTTTTCTTACAATTTTGCCTCTGCTGACACCCAACAGTGCGTGCGCAGTGGAAAAAAATGGGATCACACAACAGAGTGAGATGCTTCCAAGCATCTCCCACAGCCAACCCTTTCTTTAAAGTAATTTCTGTTTAGAGATAGCAGATCTCTTTACAGTTCTGCAGCTCTCTTCCCTAGCAGGCCTTTCCTGCACATGAAAAGAAATATCTGATCAAATATATTCCTCTATCATGGCTTTGGAAATATTAGCAAGATTTAATTTATATATAATCATATCAGCAGAAAAGAGTTAATTGAAATATTGAATAACTACAACTTTAACAGGATTGGAACATAATGATTCAGACATACTAAGCAGATGATTTATCCACCATGCTATACAAATTTTAGTTAACAGTTAGGCAAAGACTTTAGAGCTATTATTTTTAGCAATAGAAGGGTATTCCCTAGGTTGTGCCAAGGCCTGTGTGCTGAAAAGCATTGTGAAAGTTCAGCTTATTGTGCATTTTCTTCTCCTATTAGAAGAAAAGGAGACAAATGTGTCTGACATTGTTAATTGGGATCTTGTGATAATGCAGCAGTATGTGCGCAGACAAATGAAATTTCAGTGCAAATTCACTGACCTTATCCAAGATATATCCAGGGAAGAAAATGGCTAAATGAATTGAATTCTGTGACATGAAGCATGTATTACATTCCCAGGTGTCATATTAATTGTGCATGTTACCAGCAGGACAGTTGTAAGATAGGTACAATATGCCTAAAATCACTGTCGAGGTTAACTACATAGCAAAGAGATTAGCAGTGGAACAGGCCTGAACTACAAGACACCATCTCCACCTTCAGACTTTACAGAAACGTGTTTACAGACCTGAATTCTGAATACAGGTTTTCCTTCCTACAGCCGTGGGCCAAAGTCTCAAACGTCAATAAAAATCAAGAAAATTGGGAAAGAAAGTTGACTCTGACTGCAATTACCCAGATGTGGACCATCTCCAGTCAATCAAATCAGTGACTTTGCAGAGATGCACTTATGTTAAATCACTAGTCTGGCAGAGGCTGGTGTTTATCACCAGATTGCAAGTGGAAAACGAACTGACAAATCTCAGATGAGATCCCAGGGAGCGGGATTCATGTTATAAAATCAGCCACTCAGTAAGGCAGCATTCAGTACCAAACTCATGCTTCCTGCAGTTTTCTCTAGACACTGCTTTCAATTAACTCCCTTGGGACCTCGCATTAGTCACACAGTTGCGTGGCATCTCTCTCCCCTTCTGTGAAATGGGAAGAGTAACACTGTCTTTCCACCAGGGACATATGCAGATAATCATCTCAACAGTTGTGATTAGACACAGTGATAATAGGGGCAAAAGTACTGGGGAGACTGAGGAAGACTGAAGTACTCTCTGTAAAAGGAGAAAATTGATCTAGCTAAAGTAAGTGATGTGCCTGGCTTGGTGTCCAGGAGCAAATTTCAAGCCCCTGAAAAGGCAAGGATGAAATACCCTGCTGCAGAAAAACATACATGCAGAATTCATGTCCAATGCTTACCATGTCTTCCATTTATGTTTAGATGCAGACATTTACTTTAAAATCACCACCAGTGTGTGCAGGTACACAGAAGTACAGAGTAAAGCTGTCTGGCTACACTCATCCCAGATCTTTTTTTCTATCTGCTTTCACAGTCAGTTCTCCGGAATCATGGTGTCTCAGAAGAATAATGAGTGAAAATCCTGTTAAAACGAAGACTGACCTAAAATTCTGAATGAAATTGAACCCAGCACCTTCCCTCCCATATCTTTGGTATTAAGCAAAAAAAGTTTGCAAAGGACTCTTACTAATTTGGTACTTGCTATTAGAAACATTTTAACAGATGTGGAAAAGATGCACGAGTATCCCACTACAGTCATTACATATGTTCTTTTTTGGTATTTTCCTGCTCAAAATATCTGGTAGCAAAGTCTAGAGAAGCTTCCATATTTTCCATGCTGATTCAATCCAGCCCTACATGTTCTTGAAGGATTTCCAGGAAGTGGTAGAAAGTATAAAACCACCCAAGTGTGTACAAAGTCCTGAAATGATAAGGCAGAGCTGTAGGATACCAGAATTGTTCCAAGTTACTGAGGCTTCGTCTTCTCTCTTTTGCCCTGGACAGGCCAAAGCAAGCAAAAGACCAGACATGTCTTTGAAGCTTTTCCTGGTATGTTTCCAAAAAAGCAGCATGTCAAGGCTCTTGTCAGGGAAATCTCTGCAACGTCCGAATGCCAGCTCATGAAACAATGCTTTGCTTTCCCAGTACACCTCCTGTGCCAGTGGAAATTCTGACCCCCACAGGCAAGGCTTCAAGGTGGTGCCCTCAAAAAAGCATGGCGTGGCCCAGTGCTTAGAAGGGACAATCTGCATGTAAGCAAGTGAGGCAGCATCTCAGAAGGAAGACAATTTGATTTTAAATGTAAGATAGTCAAGAAAAAACAGTTGAAGGATTCCTGTGTAGCTTAAGATACCAAAGAGATGCAGAAAACCAGTGGAGGTGGCAGAGGTGCAGGTATGGGAGAGGGAAGAAATTCAGAGCTAGTCTAGATCTCAACTCTCCTAGCTGGGAATGCTGGGAAAAGCAGCACCAGAGCACAGAGGGTGCAAAGAGCTGGAGCTTTCTCCAGCTGGAAACAGTGTAATAGTATGAGAAGAGTTGTATAATTAAATTCTATAAAATAATTTAATATTAACTACATATGAATTACCTAATTACTTATCCCAGTTCCACAATGTATTGCATTGCTATTTATTGAAAGAGAGCTAAATTTTAACAGAAGTGAATGGTCAGTGCCTCCCTTGGGCTATCAAAGGCTGCTTTCATTTTTAACTGTGAAGATTATTCATAAATATACCATCAAAACCCCTACTGGAAGATGAAAAATCTGTATGGATCCAGATTCCCCTAGCTGATCTTGTGTGCTGTCACCAGCAATAGGAATAGAGAGAGGATCAGTCCCAGGCAAGAATCTCTCCAGATACTGGGGGTTTTTTTGCTAAAAAGGTTCAGAATAGCACCAGCCTTGGAGATGACAGCAGGAGCACTTCACCAGCTTGCTCTGCTTATGCAGACACAATCAGAAAAAAAGCTACTGCCTTGGGGGGTGCCTGTCCCAGTGGCTTTTACAGCTTTTAGTAACAAAGCTGAGAACTAAAACCATTAATTTCACAACTGCAAGCAACCCTGGAGCTTCTGCCAATACTCCCAACTTAGCCAGGTCTCCCTACCTCTGCCATGCTGGCACTGATATGCTCATTACTCCCCGTAATTCTTCATGCCACTAATGACAATTTATAGGGAGAGCAAACAAAGTCTTTTTCCCAAGTAACGCAAAATGCAGCACATTTAGTAGAAAAGGAACAACAAATCCCGAGATGAACACTACAGGACATCTGTATTCAGGATGGATGTACGTATTCAGATCACTGAAGCCGTACCTTACTCTTTTGCCCTTAAACTCTGGAGGTTCATTAAGCCTAAGCCTGGCAGTATTTACATTTTGCGTGTCAACACTGCAAAGTCTTCGAGGAATGAAGGGTAGGGATTTGGGGAGGTGAGATGGGCAGCCAACATTCCCACTTCTTTGAATGAGATCCCAGGAAGCAGTTGTGCCCCCAGTTTTCTTTTGTCCCTCTTTGATCTCACATGGCTGATCCCTCCCGCCAGGAAGGTCCTAGAAATAAGGTCTTGCAACATCCAAAACCAGCAGCTGCACCTTGTCTTTAAAATGCCTTTAAAGCACTTCTGCCTCCCTCAGATTATGGTATGGAGCTTCTTCCTATTTCTCCACCCATAAGTCACACATGCAGGAGTAGTTGGGGAAGCTGGCTTTGACTGCTGAGCACAGGGGCAGGCTGGGAACAGGAATTTTCAGACTCCCCTCTCTGTGGGACAATAATCCAGTCTAACCAATACGCCATCTCACACTTCACCACAGCACAGTCCCACTGGTCATATCAGAGACCCACAGCACTGCAGCAGGGTCTGTGAACAAGTCCTGGATTCAGGGTACCGAACAGCAGCTTCCTCTAAATTCTCAGCATTCTCACTACTGAAGATATCAGCCCATCAAATGACGGCCCGCAACCTCTGCCCTGTCCTCATCTCCCATCCCAAGGAGAGCAACCTCCCTGCTCCCGCTCTTCTGGCAAAGGAGAAAGCCCCTGGGACCGAAATGTCACACATTCTGAGGACATGATTAATTATTTAAATCGACAAAATTACATTCCACTGGTGACATTCAGCTCTACGTCTACTCTGCCTCTGCCTCTCCCCTTCCCTCCCTGCCAGCCCCCAGCAGTTCTTCCCCCTGTGGACATGTGCCAGCAAGGGATCTGTTCCTTTCACTCCACTCTCTGCTAAATGTTTTTTATTCTCAACCACCTGCCCCAGGCCCTCTCATCAATTATTAATCAAGTGATCCATGAATATGCAAATCAACCCACGCACTCATTTTATTAAATTAAATAAAAAAAAAAAAGGAGACACGGCATGTACAGCAGCAGAATAGATGATGGCATGGACTGCTCCAGGGAAGTGGAGATAGGTGCTGTCTAACAGAAAAGGAAGGAGTAGGATGAGAGGGAATATGCACTAAACTAGCAGGAGGATTACTTCTAGAGCCATTTACATCTTTAAAGTGATGTTTTTCAGGAAGGTGAGGGCTGAAAGATGAGTGCACGCACATATAAGAGGGCTTTATCCTGCAGCAAAGGAACAGGTGAAGAATCCAGTTCCTTTCTAATAATCCAGGTCAACAGGGGCACTGTGGAGCAGGGCAGGAATGTACGAGACTGGGGTGGTCCAGCTGGCTATGCACAAGGCATTTCCACCTGGCCCACAGCATCTACCTCAGCAAAAATGCAGCTGGGCTGCACCCATGTGAACAGATAAGGGTAAGCCAAGGACACTGCCTCTAGATAGATCTTCTGAGTGGGAACCACTGCTGCCACCTGTCTGGATCACACAGGAGAGGAATGAGGGAGGAATTCCTTGAAAATGACATCTTCTCCCAGCTGATAACATGCTGTGTTAGGTGCTGAAAAGAACTCTCTCTCTTACATCAAGTTTTCTATTTGTGTAGCATCCTGTCTCACCTTCACCCTTTCCAATACTCTCTCCACACCTTTACACACCAACTGATCTTTTTGGATCTCCTAAAATCTTTCTCTGGTGGACAGAATATGAGCCATGACACTGGCCTGTCATTTCCATCAAATGCAAGGCTGCCTGAGTGCTGATGCCAGATCTGCACAAGCAAAAAACCAAAAACTCAAATCCCCTTCCAAGACAGGGAAAGAGTGCTGCCACTCACACGCCTAAAAGCCCTTTAGGCCTGTAAGAAAAGAGAGAGAAGCATGTGGTCTGCTTTCCTGGTCCCTGGTGTTGTGGTGAGCACAGCAGAATAGCTTTAGGATCACTCTCATTCCCAGTTCCTAACACTTTTGCACAAGCATCCCCTTCGATGTAGATGAGACTGTCCCCGCACCATGAAGAGACCATACTCCATTCCATCTAAACAGCTTGGCTTTTTCCCTTTCTGCCAGCTTCACCCAGCTCCATGTCACTGGCTGACTCACATCAGGTATTGCCCTTCATGAGAGTTTGAGGGAGTTCAGTGCTGGCAGGCCGAAGGGGATACCCTTCTCACCCAGGGGGAAGATGGTGCACGGGCAACCGCAGGGCATATGCTTTCTCCCCCAACAGAGATCAGTAGGTTATTCTGACTTGTTCAAAGCATTCCTACTAGATGCTGATATGTTGGGAAGGCATTTTCTCTTGTTCAGTAAACCAAGAAAGCGCTGATGGCAAAGGCCATACCATTCTCTCAAGGCAGCCAAATTGTGATTCCTAAGACCATCACACCAAACTTCTCTGCAGGAACTGGGACACGTGTTGTGCCAGATCATGGCCACAGAAGCCACATGGATGCTGGAGCTGGCAGCAGGCCCAGTCCTGTTCCAAGCAGACCTTCAAAGAGCTGCCATGGTCATTGGATTGGGAGGTTTCCATGTACCTTCATCTCTGCATAAGACTGGGAGATTTAGGACATGAGCTTTCTACCTCCTGACAGCGTCATGGTTTTGAAAAGCAATTTGCAGAATCAGGAGAATCTGTTACCTCCAGTACAGCTTGCAGCCACACACACTTTATGGAATAGCTGAAGAGAGGCCAGAAGAAAAGTGAATGCATCAGCAGCTGGAAATTATGTGCTCACATGATTCCTTGGCCACTGCTATGCATATGGGGGTACCAGAGGTGGATGGGAGGGGAGGAACAACTTTCTCACCCACTGATCCAAGACTGTTGCTTCATATTGAGGAGTAATTCTAGTTATAATCCTCCTTCTCCATAAAACAGCTAACAATCCTGCAGGCAAAAACTCAGGGCTTAAAAAGTATAAGGCCTAGCCTTAGTGGCACTAGTTTCTTAGTAATATCTATACTACAACGATGTGAAAAGGTGCTGCAACATCAATCACAGTACCAGCACTGGTGCAAAAACTCCAGTAAGGGGGTTTCAATATTTCAGAGCGATGCCTGCGCCTGAATGGAAATGCACAAGGATCAAGATGGCAGGCGGGAGTTCAAACATGCCCTGCACTTTCCACATGTGCAGCTGCATCTCCCCACAGAAGCACCCGTACTGGGATGCCTGAGGTACTGACATGCCAAGAGGGCCAGATGCTCTGTGCTAACAACCTGTCCCCAACATGCACCCATGGCACTCAGCACCCATAAATGCCTTGCAGGGGTCAGCTTCTTCATTCCTTCAGGGCACCTCACACCCCCACCTCTGGGCAGCATGCTCCTCTGATCCATTCAGGGAGCAAGAAGGATCCTACTTTTAACTTCTGAATGGGAGGGAAAAGGAGAAAAAAAGAATTCCCCTAATGTCACCAGCTAAATGTTAATTTGGAATGTGATTTTTTTTTTTTGTTTTCTAAATTGCTCTTAACTGCGTGCCAGCACACAGGTAAATTGTTCTTGGCTGAGAAAATGGCCTGTCTCTCTTCTCAGAGATTAACAGAGAAGACAGTGAATGGAGCAGCAAACAAGAAAACCATGCTCCTTTTACAAATCATTCAATGGTTTCCAGACCTCTTTTCTATATATTTTTCAGCTGTAAATGAGTTTCTACTGCTCACTCTAGCTGAAGGCTGTGCTTGCCATTGTTCCTCCCCATTTTCTTTTTAAACAAGGTGGAGGAAGGAAGGAGAAGTAATTTGCTGCCATGGTGACTCCAAGTGAAATGAAATTGCTGTACTTCCCTCCTGGCCTTCCGAAAGCTTCCTCTAGCCACCTTCCCCAAGAAACCTACTCATCTGGCATAGGAATGCCCATGCTTCTCTGGCTCAAAGGGCTGGCTCCACAAATGGCAGGCTGCCCTCTTTCTATTGTTGGGAAGAATTAAGGATATCTCACTTAGCTCTCTGTCTAGAAAAAAGCTGGAAGCAGCCTACAAGGAGGTCTGATGGACCCGTCCAAAACTTTGTAGAAGTAGTGCCAGAACTGTAACCAGGGAGAATGAACCTGTAGTGACAAAAGTCACTACACTTTTGTCCATCAGTAGTTAATAACACTGGCAGCAGAGGTCAGAAGATGGATATGTGGTCCAGATACTTGCACATTCTTCTCCTGCAAAGCCATGCCAAGAGAAAAACAGTAGCTAGTAGCTAAGACTGCAAACCCTGCTTCTTTCCCCAGACAAAAATACCACAAGCTACCGTTGTCCATCTCTCACATGGAGTAACTGCGTCCCTAAACCCATTACCTGTACTGGTCTCACTGAACAAGCATTTCCCACAAGCCTGCAATGCAGGTCTTGGTTTCAGCTTTCAGTGGTGGTAACCGTTCATAACAGTTGGGTTGTTTCAGTTATATAACAAGCCTACTGCATTTCTCCTAAGTTTTCCTCTACTGCTCTATCTAATGCCCTATTAAAGCATTTCCCTACCTTCTGCTTTAAAAATCTGACTCAACTCTTCTTTCCCAGTCTTATGAGAATTTCCAAATTATGGTGCCAAAAGGAGAAGTGAAATCTTAAATGTACTGCTGTAGAAACAGAGTCCTCACATACCAGTTGGATTCAAAAGAGCTTCCCTTAACCTAAAAAATCACCATTATGATCTTGTGCTTTTTGAAGCACAAAACTCGTTTGCGTCTGAAGGTTATTCCTCATGCTGAAGGAGTGGGAACATGGTTCTTGCCTGGAATTAACACAACCTGTCATGTTCTCTTAAATATACAAAGACTTCACCTGCAGTGGAGGGTAGTCTACTGATATAATTAATAATCATGTGACAGATGAAAATATCTATTTGCTTGATTCATGGATCTGGGGTGAATATGAGAAATGAGAGACTTATGCCTGCCTTCTTTGCATTGGAAGTTTAATTTACTGCCTCTGCAGAGAAATAGCGCTCATTTCTCCCTCTCTAAAATTCTTGCAGCTTATCTCAGAGGAGATGCACTCAGTCCCTTATGGAGACTGATTCAAGTCTTGAAAACTTGAAAGTATGCTTGCTTTTCCCGATGCCCAACTTGAAAACACACTGAAACCTTTATCCATAGAAAGCACATCAACAACTGACAAGAGGAAACACTGCTTTCTTAACTTTCAAGCGTGGGGCTCTGGAAATGGGGGCATCAATAACAACCAGCACTAGAAATCCCAACTTTTAGTTCTTTGATGATTTCCCCCACCCCCCATAGGAATTATGGCTTATTCATATTCTTATAGCACAACAGAATTGCATTTTAATTTCTATATGCATTTATTGCATATAGAAACATCCAGCAGCCCAAAACAATACATTTGTGGCTGATGTGTGCTCTAACTGGAGTAGAAATCCCAGCAAAATGTTTGGTTGTGGGAAACCCTTCTATGTAGACACATCACTCTTGCACCATAACAACTCACATCTCTCTCATTAACAAGCTAAAAAAGGTGAAAGGAATTAATTCAGGACACCTAGTCCCAAATAATCCATTTGAAAATTCAGCTAGCTGGATAGGAAAAGAGAAGTCATTAAGACCATCATCATTTAAGGCACTCGGGACAGATGAGGGAAGTCCCTGAAGGGTGTCTGAACCATGTGGGAATGGTCTGCTGGAATGGGATCTGAGGAGATGCTCTTAAACAGGGAGCAGAGCTTCTGGCTTTCTCCAGCTCCTGTCCTTCACATCATACCGGCACATCAGGAACCTCAGCTGGAAAGGAATATCCATACACCTTTGGAATACAGAATTCAGAGCCAGAGCTTTCAAAGTAACCCAAGAACACATCCAGATTTACTCACATATCCCTTTTCCATCTCTAATTTCCAGAGCTGAAGAACCTGAATTGGACTTCAGTGTCCATGGAACGGGTGTTACGCAGAAACCTTTCCAGTAAAAGATTAGTTCCCTTTTTTTTAATTTTAATTTTCACTTCTTTCAGTCCTGAAAGTAATTAAGTTTCAATGGCAGCTAATTATAAGCAAAGAGAAATCAGCGGCTGCATGGCTGTCTGTTCAGAGCAAGCTTGGCAAAGTGTTTTTTAATTGGTAACCCTTTGCTGTGTTCATTTCAATCCATTTTGCACTGTGTTTATCGTTCCAGATTCATATTATATCCATGACCTTTCATCTAATGACAGAAGCTCATGCAGAGAAAAAATGATTATTTTAACAAACAGACATTAGAGCTATGAAAGAGAAAGCAAAAAACAGGCAAGAGGAGAAAGCAGGAATGGTACAAGACAAGGATGAAGCACACCCTAAAATGCTAGATGTTGATATCTCTCGCCCTCCTTTTCCTCTGATATGTGGCCTGTGCAGGAGCCCTCCAACCCACAGCTACAGCATTACTTGGCTGATGCCAGGTACTAAGGAATAGCAGCCACTGAAAGCTTTAGAATAACTTCCTCTGCCTATGGTCATTTACTGGGAAGAGACGCTCAGAGGTGCATCCTGAACACAGCTTTTTTGTGCAGCCAGTGCCATCTTTGGAGTTATGGGCCAAGCCTTCTATGATTCTGAAGTTTGCCTTGATTGCAAGTCAGAGTTTAGTACGTCCTCCAAGGCATGCTCAGGTGAGAGTTTAGAAATGTGAAGCTGAGAATCATTACAGACAACGCACAGCTTGAACTGTGGGGCATGAACTGGAGATAAATGCGAAAACAGATCCTAATTCCATGCATGTAATGGTGCCATCCCAAATACATGCAAGTTCACCTTCCCGTACTTCAACTGAGTGGAAGATGTAGAAATGTCAATAAAACTCTATTTCTTACTTTTTGGCCAAAGCATCAGCCTCAGGATGAACCCTCAGCCACCACCCCTGACACTGCCTGTGTTTTCTTACTCACTACTTATGTAGCTGCCAAAACACCAAAGTCTGTGTCTTCAAGTGGCAATGAAATGTCTCAGAGTCCTCAAGCCCCTGTGGTGGTGGAACAACATCTCTATCCAAGCAGCAGTGGCAGCTCTGCCGGCGCTGGGGTGTGGTTGGTAGGTTGCACGCGATCCAATCTGAACTGGCATTTCCTGCTGTTCATGCACAGCTCTGGCCAAGTGCCCACCTGGCTTCTGCAGGAAACAGCTTAGCAGGCACTAGATGCTTGGCAAAAGACTCTGCAGATTAATCTCAGTAAATTTATACGATACGCTGAGCACCAACTGCCTGATCTGCGCTTACCAGCAAGCAGGGATGATCCTGCAGTGAAGGGCCAGGGATATTCAGCAACTCACCCCAGGAATACCCTGACACTGGAATGCCTAATAACACATCTTTACTCCCACCCTTAAGGAAATTATCCAGCATGCATCCCATTGTCTCCCATAAGGAAAACTCTGAGGTGTAATTCATCCAGCAGAGCAGCTTTTTGATTACTACATCACACCATGAGACTTCTGTTCAGGACTGTATCACTCCACAAACTTTCAGAAAGAACATAGGCATTTTTTCCTGAGTCCCTGTCCTGAAATCAATTTTTCTGCTTATGCAATCACTTTTCTATAGGTTCAAACAACTTCCAGAGAAAAGAGTATAAGACACAGAATGGATGGATACCAGTGCTATGTTTGAATACCACTATCATAAGTAAAATTAAGAAGGAAATAAAAGCATTATTAAAAAAAACCCTAGTAAAATTGCCTGCAAATAAGGCAATAAACAAAGATATGGTATGAGCCATTTGTTGATGGTCAGGAAATAGTTGCCTTAAGCCTTGGGAATAAAAGCAACTATGCAAAACTCAGAGATATTTCCAGAAGTGTGACAGTGCCTAAGACACGTGAAATTCAGTGAAACTCATGCCCTACCTCAGGCCTTGCATAACACCTGTTCACAAAACTTCGTTCAAAGATACAAAATAAACCAGAGCACCTATGCTCAAGATTCATGAGCTCTTTAAAGGCACAACCAGGTACCACACTTTGCACATTTTTTGGAATCCATCTTCACATCAGATGCCGACATACGGTCATAAAGTGACTAAAGGGCTCTGGACAGGCATCTACAGAACCCCCCAAACAAAACTCACCCCTGAAAGGTTTACAAAGAACTTCTTTATGGGGGAGATTTCCAGAAGCGCAAATGGCCCTTAGGCACACCCCTTCCATCAAGCTGCAAACCCTAAAATACTAAGCAGGTAATTTAGAAGCCAAAGAGGAAAAAAATACATTTGCAGAGCAATCACTTATAACTATACATCCAGTCCCAGTGCCTCTTTGTGATTCATTAATAAAGAAAAATCACAGACTAGCAGCTGTGTTCAAGAAACATTGCAGCAAAGTCCATCTGAGCACCAGCACTAAATACGCCATCAGATGTCACTGCACAGATTTGGGAGCCCTCATATTACTAGGTTGACATCCATCTGGCCACTTTAGCACTGTTGTGGCAGCACAGAGTTGCAGTTTTTATAGCCCAGTTCTCCCATATAAACTCGATACATCAGGCTGTTTGAGGTGAAGATTTGTTCAGCTGCGTCATGGGTGCCTCAGACCTCACCAAGACAGTTTTACATCAGCTCAGCTGATCTCTTGGAGTCCCTGCCCTGTTCCCTCTATGAACATGCAGGAAAGGCAGGGGGGAAAAGGTAGCAAGAGAGTGGAGAGGTATGCAATTAGACACTATGAATTCATCAGATGGTTAAGCATCAGGGAGGAAAAAGCTCTTTAAGAGATCATATTGACTTAAGAACATATGGATATTAACTGGCCATGAATACTCTGAGACTGGAAGTTAAAGAGGGGCTTTTAAAACTTCAGAGTAGTGAAATTAGACAGGGATCACCAACTTCACTAATAGGGGAAAGCCACCCGAATCACACTGTAAATTTATGAAGGAATATTTAACAAAAGCTGGATCACATAATTCAGAGGTTTCCACATATCCTATATTGTATTAGAGCTATCCCACACACTTTAAGTGGCAAAGTTACCCCCATACCAATGTCGCCCAGTTTTTCCCTTGATTAATGGTTATGTACAAATACAAACAAACCACAGTACCCTGAACATCAGAACAACCACAACTCTTTTTATAAGTCTGTTCAATAGGTCCAGAACAACCTATTTTAAACATGTAGGTTATGTTTCCAAAAGCAGCTTTCAAAAAAACAAGACCCATTTTCAAAAAAGAACTCAAATCCCTGAGTCCCTTTATTTTTCAGGAAGACAAGCTCACGAGCAGCTGAGGTGCTTTTAAGAGTTTTGTCCCTAGTCTTCAGTGCAATTTTAGGAACTTTGATTTACTCTCCCTTCGCTGTCACACAACATAGTTTTGTCCTATGCCATTTTGGAAACTGTCTCTAACCTTTTGATTCTAATGAAGCTTGAAATTCTAGGATAGATAAACTTTGCTCAGTTTTATCTACTCCTTTCTCTAGACATGAGGATCATGAGCCTTTTAACAATGTAGAAAGACACCAATTAGAGAAAGATTTGCTGTTGACTTCAGCACCACACCTAACATATGAATTACACGCTTTATGAAAACCCAAACCAAAACACATTTTTGGACAGGATCTGAATAACCCACATATCCACCTCGTCTCTTCAAACACTAAATGAAATACCGACCTGAGTAAAAGAGGGGTTTTTTTAATTGGCTTTTCAAAATTTTCAAGGCTTTTCAAGGCTTTTTCAAAAATTATTTTTAGGCCATACTCATGTTGTCAGATCATGCCTGGATTACAAACATCTTGTCATTGCCAACATGCCAGGTAACAAATCTTTACTGCTAAGTCAGTAATTTGAATATCTAATCAGAAACCAGACACTTCAACTGATGCAAGTGAAATTGTTGGTGAGGTACATATCCAATGGAGTAGTTGACATGAAAAGTAAACTATTAATCCTGCAAACTTAACTTTTTTGTTTCATCTGAGTATGTCACTAACATTTTAGACCTACTCCATTTGTACATTTTATCGCATAACACAGACACTGAGAGGCAGTCTATGAGGTTTACTTGCAAAACAAAGAATTTTACTCCAAAAGCAGCAAGCAATTCTGAAAATGCCCCCCACTGGTTATTTAAGTCTGAACAAGGCTCAAGACATGGATCGAAAGCTTCTTCTAGAGAAAAAGCCTGCTTACCCATCTCACACCACATATCTCAACACCAGCTGAGATACCTGTGTCCTACCTTCCATCACCCATTTGGGGTCAGTAGGCTGACAGGAGCATGGTGCATGCTTGCCATCCA
Organism: Oriolus oriolus; assembly: GCA_013400235.1. Classification (NCBI taxonomy): domain Eukaryota; kingdom Metazoa; phylum Chordata; class Aves; order Passeriformes; family Corvidae; genus Oriolus; species Oriolus oriolus. The sequence goes on along the minus strand of VXBT01005206.1, from coordinate 1,861,409 downwards.
GTCCAGACTGAATGCTGGTCTTGTAATTTTACTGTGACTTACCAGACCTTCAGCAGAACTCAGCTGTCACAGTGAAGGACACCTGCCATATGGAACATTCTACGTTTCTGACACACAAAATACCCCAGTGACTTCACTAATATCTTATCCTATACGAACGTACCATTTTCCTTGCCACCCAACAACAGTTTCTGAATGTTTTGCAACATATACATTCTACCAAAACTGTTACAAAAAGCATTGCCATGCCAGGGTCTTATTAACACAACCCTCCTAGACAACCACTCCTTCAGCTCCAGCACACATATTGCTTGCTGCCTTCTCTGGTAGTCATAGAAGCAGTAGCCAGTACCATTTGCATGACAGGATGTTCTCATACTTGGGCATAACTTGACGAATGCTAATTACAGTGAGATACTGATATTTATCACAGCTATGCTCAACAGCATCAAGATGTTTAACAGCGACTAGAACTCAGAACAAGCTGTGCACGTCTACTCATCTCTCTTTTCCCCTCCCAACTTTAGCACATGCAAGCACACGACACGGCAGTTTTGTTGCCAATCCAAATTACATAGTGATGTTATTGCAAAAAAAGCACTCAAATCAAATTAAATAACTTACCATTACTTTAAAGACAATCAGGGGAGGATTAGAAAGCCCAAAGACTTACCTATTAAGAAAAGAAAAAGAAGAAAAATTATGGGCTAAGCAAAAGCAAGAACAGAAGGTCTTCCAACAATTTGAGCTCAGAAATATCACAAAAGTCTTAACAGAATACCAAGAAAAGCAAATCTAGTTCCTTGCAGGGACAGCCCTATGAATTAGAGAGGACCAACTTACCAGATAACACTAAAAACAATGGCTATTTTAATCACATTTACAGGCAGGCTCAAAACAAAAGTATAATTTCCTACCCCAAGGAATTTACGTTCTCATTCAAGAGCGCATCAGAAAATGATCACCCAGGGAGCAGGAAAAAAATACTACTGTCCTATTTGGCTGAGAGAGCATCAGACAAGTCTTAAGGATTATGTGGAATGCTTGTGTTAGATGTCACAGGGGAGCAATTAAAAAATAAATATAATAAATTAGTTCTGAATTGGCTCTAAAATGTGAAGGGGGCTTATTTCCCGGTGTTATTTTGCATGCAGAAAAAAAAAAAAAATAGTTGAAGTTTTTCAAGATTTTTCACTTCACAGAATGGGCAGAGTTGGAAGGGACCACAATGGGTTATCTTGTCCAACATCCCTAATCAAGCAGGGTCATCCTAGACCATATTGCACAGGATTGTACCCAGGTGTTTCTAGAATATCTCCAGTGAGGGAGACTCCACAGCCTCTCTGGGCAGCCTGTTCCAGTGCAGGGTCAGCCGCACAGTAAAGTTCTTGCTCAGGTTCAGGTGGAACCTCCTGTGTTCCAGTTGCCCACTGCCTCTTCTCCCATTCAGTTCTTCTCTTGCCATTTACCCTGACAGACTAGCAGTATTAAGGAGAAAATCACCTGTGCACCCAGATCCTTGACGAACATCCACAGAGCTTTGAAATCAAGCTTGATGGTTACCAGTTTACCCTTGGAATCATTATTACCCATATGAAAGACCAACAGGGAGTAACAGTCAAATGTGTTGGTAAGCCTTGACAGCCTTTCCATGAAATCTCTGATTTGAGCCCCAGGCAGGCAACAAACTTCTCTGGATAACTGGTCAGTGTGGCAGATGGGTGCCCCTGTCCCCTGGAGTAGGGAGTCACCCACTTCACCCAGGTGATCCTGTGTGGCTCAGGTCTGGGGGACATAAAGCCTTACCCTCCTCAGCTTGGAGGGCACTAAAGCTGTTTGCTAATGTCAAGTCATCAGGAGGAACAGGAGTTATATGGAAAGTGACTGTTTTCCAGTTTTCCTCTCTGACTTCTGACTTGTTGCGAGATGCAGTGCAAAGCCCACCTGCACCTCCTGTGTCTGTAAAGTCTCTGAGATTATCCTCTGTATTTCTTTCTAATCCTCACAAATGCTGCACGACCTGCTTATTTTCTTGCATAACTCCTAGACGTGGTCACACAGCTCCATCTGCAAGGCAAGGACACACCTTCTGCAGAGATGACTCTCAGCCCCAGCTTCCTGGGCAGGCAGCGGGCCGTGCACAACCAGGGGCCTGCAGAGCTACACCTACTGTTGTGAGGTCTGTGGGTGGAAGCCTCTGACATCACTGGTGCAGCAGCTTCCACAGACACTGGGGAACAGGTTCTACAGCACCCAGTAACCACAGCGTTGGGAGCTCAGACTACTAAGGCTGGGGAGAAGGGGCCTCTTCTTTCCCCTCAATGTTAACTGCTGCTCCCTGGTTCTGCACTGTGTTGGCCCTCCTGTGGGCAGGAGCCCTTTCTGCACTCTCCACGCACACCCTTACTCCTGTTGCAGACGCTGCCAGGCCCTGCTGAGGCGTCCCACTTGTCCCTGTGCTCCTGGGCACTTATGCTTCCCCAGAACTGTTTAAATCTGCTGCAGTTGCCCTGGCAGTGCCCTCACCTAGTCAGCAAGGGCTGCTGAATCCTGGCTGGTCTCTCAGTTGTTACTTGGGTTTCCTTGTCTCTGGGAACCCTCTGCTGCCTTTTCCTGGTCTTAAAATTAAGAGCCAAACACAGTTAAGGAGGAAGAAAGGGTTTTTACCTCGATATTTATTTAAGGATCCTTAGGTGAGCCAAAATGCACATCAAAATGCACCCCAAAAATGCACAGCCACATGATAGATCGCATATACAATTACAGGCCTTGAAAATTAGCATATCTATCAAAGATTCCCCAATGAGAGGCCTGAGTGAACCCCTCATCCCCAGGAACCTTCCCCCTGGATGGGCTTATGTTTGTTTATAGAATGTGTTCTGGAGAGGACCTTGGTGTCTGGAGCTTTCTGACCCCTAACTGTGAGGCTTCCAGGATGTTTGGTCTCTTAACAGAATCTTGGGTCTAAGCTAAGTTACCAAACATGAAGAATTATAACTATGTAGGCTAAAAGCACTAAGAATACATAAAAGCTATATAAAAGGGGTATAAAAGAAAAAGCAAAAAAATCATCATGGCATCACCTCTGGCCCACTCGTTCTATTGCACAGCCCCCAGAACTTTCCATAGCCATCTGACTGAGGCTTTTGGTTTCAGAGTGTTAAATCTCCTGTGGTTGCTGCTGGCAACGCCTATCACCATTTTGTGATTAGCCTTATTAACCACACAGCTCTTTGTGGTACATAGGAACTGCTGTTATGAGCCATAGATGCATGCTGCTAAGTACATCCAGAAAACCAAAGACTCCTTTGTTTGAAGGAACTGGGGTGCATCCATTAATTTTTTCATGATTTTTCACCAGAAAATGGGAAAACTTGATGGTGAAACTACAAGCGTCAAACACAGCTGAAAATCTTGTATTAACTGGGCTCCCCACCCAGGCTCGCTCTCGTCCTGTCTCTACAACCCACTTTTTAACTTTCATGTAGTGAATTTGACTCCTTCCCCAGGCCTATCCTTCCATTCAATGAAATGCCACTGCTGTCCTTTAGACAATCATGCCTGTGTGCCAGAAAGAGCCATGCTGAGCTGGAGTATCAGCTGCTGCATAGAAAGTTTACAAATGGTAAAACGGCTCTGTAAGGATGAGTATTTCACACAGTACAATGGCTTCACTTCACTGAGATTTCCAAACAGAATGTAAAAAATAAAAACTCACAATATGAGGAAGCACTCATAATAAATTTATTTTGCTTAAAAAGCCTTATTTACGGGGGGCCGGATCATAAGACTGTTGATGTTAATAGCCCAGAGCAGAAAGGAGCAACATTACAGTGAAGAGACTCTTAAGGGAGGAAACATCACTTCTGGGAGATGTATGAACCTACATTATCAAGCTTTGACCCTTGCTTGCAAATTACTGACTCAGCTTACAAACATCCGAGCAAGCTTGCCAACGTGGTCACTCCTGCCTGCACAAGTCCGTGCCCACCTGCCCAGGAGCTGCACCACAATGCACCAGAGCTCAGTTGTCCTGCCTACAGTTCCAACTACGCAGATGTGCTTGCCACTAGTGGGGCCAACAAGGTGGTTGTTCACAAATAACATTCACCCAGGACTCTTGCACGCTTTGTGCTTTCTCCATTAGTCATCAACACAACTTCACTTTACGGTGTGCCCTCTGCACAGTCAGCACCACACACCTCTAGGGGATGAAACCCATTTAATGGAGAGAAAAAAAGGTGTCTCAACAAGAAGGAGCAAGATCAGGTGGTTCCTTTCAAAAAGACAGGCTTAGGATCATTCTTTTTTTCAGTGAATTCTATGCAAGACTGAAGAAAATAAAGACAGGATGGAGATGGTTATTTAGAGATGGAAAACCAGATAACACTAAAAAGCTTGTGAACACCCTAAACCCAGTCATATCTCAGTGCACACATTCTCTTCAGAAATGGCCTTGCAGATGTCTGGAACAGTCCTCAGTGTGCAAGTGCATACCAGAGTCATTGAATACTTACAGATAAATATTCATAGACAATTTGTGAACAGGCAAGAGGATGAAACCCCTTGTAGTGTGTTTAGACTCACTGATACAGGAATAGGAATAATGTCATACAGCATCATTGATCCATCAAATGGCATGGGAAATTAGGAGTAGATACTCAGTTAAAAGACATTCTCAAATAAACCAGAGGCTAAAATTCAATCACACAAACTATCTAACAACTGAGAATAATGAACAAATTAGTATAAAATCACCCTGCTCCCACATAACTTAAACAGAGGGGTGAGAATACATTTTAATAACATATCGCTGCATGGCAACAGTTCACCCTGCTCTGTTACAAATGGAGTAGACTGACAATAACCAGGAGTAGCTGATAGGGGAAAAAAAGGAAAAAAAAAAAAAAGAGGGAGAATGAGCAGCAGTAGAGAACAAAACATGAATGGTGATGGAAAAACACCAGTTCCTCCTTGCAGGAAAAGGAAATGAGGGGAACAAATCCTTTCCGTGCTTACACTGCTCAAGCTCCTACCTGCTTTAGTCAGGTTACAGCAGATTTGGCCCTCATTGCATAAAATCTAAGAGCACAACTACCTATGACAAGCAACACTGGATATAATGAACAAAAACCCCACAGCACTTTTAACACTTTCTCCTCCTTGTCACAGGACACCTAACCCTCCTTTCTCCCACCACCTCTTGCTCCTACTAAACTCTCCTGCCTTCCAGATAGTTCTATGTGTCAGTCAATCAAGACACTTGGTCCAGCTTCTGTCTTAAGGACACTCAACAATAGGAAAATAGAAGAGCAGCTTAGCCAGCTCTGCACAAGAGATTATTCAAAAGGTTAATTACTGAATGAAACAGAAATAGGAAATGGAGGGAGCAATGGGAAAGGGGATGGAGGAGGAAGGGAGGGAGCAAATTACTTTCAGCTGCTAAATCTGGCTTCCCAAATCCTTAAAGTCCTTTACAATATAGGCTGAAGAAGGAGGGAACAGGATGGGGTTGGGCTGTGTTGTTCACTTACATGTTCGATAAAACCTCAGTAATGTTCCTCTCCTAATCCTGTGTCATTAGGAATGAAATGGTACATCAGGAGACTATTTAGATACGAACGCCTGCAACTTCACCATCTGACCTGCTGACTTCTCCTTTCTTCTTTCTGCTCTCTCTTTTTGTTGCTGGAGCCAATTATTTTTAGAGATGTGATTTTTTTGGCTAGGCACTTGGCCTCCAGCACCAGGGGTTCCAAAATGACCTGGCTGGAGACCCTTATAGCTATTATTTATTTTTTTTTCGGTGTAAAGGTCATTATTACTATAATAGCTTGGAATTAATCTTTCTATTCAGAATTTTTTTAGAAAGAAAACAAAAACTCCAAAACAAACCAAAGAGGCATTTTCTACAGTGCCTCCAAACCCTGTTCTCACTAGAGCAGGAGAAGTCTGGCTGCTAGCTTCAATGGGAGAGGAAGACTGAACTCAATAGGAGAAATCTACAATACTAAAACAAAAGCCTCAGAGAGCAACCAAAATAATTAAAAAATAAAACTGGTATCTCTTTGCTCCCTGCTGCCAGAAGGAAACAAAACTAAAAGGAGCAACTATCTGTATAAACCTCCCTTCATCCTCAGCCTTATATCAAACCCAGCCCTGGCCCTGGGCACAGTCAGATGCAATGGGAAATCTTGTGTCAGGGACAAGCAACGCCATGTGGAAAAGCCTAGCATGGAGGCCAGAGGACAGTGGCAGTGTCACTGTGCCACCCCTCTCTTACCCCAAATCCATGCCTGTGACAGAAGTTCACCAGAGACGGCTGTATATCAATGACATGAAACAACACATACATCGTTTATATGGCTTAAGAGATCAATACAGGTATCTCTTCTCATCATACTATAATGCACAATGGGTGCAGTCACTACCTTTGAGTCACTTGCCAGTACGTGGCATAATGAGCCCTGCTTTTTGTCCTCTGGACACTATTGTACAAAGGCACTATGAGATTTCACAGGCAATCAACTTAGTATTTAATTTAGAGAAGAAGCACCATAGTGAAAGAGGCAAATAAATGTTTTCTCAGCCCTTGCCTAGCATTAGCTTTGCAGGCTGCTTTTGGTACCATTGGGGGAAAAAATAATAATCAGAGCATGTTTGGATCCTCTACAACTTTCCAGAGAGTCATAAGGTTACAGAGCCTTCCGAAACTGAAGAACCTACCTCATTGCTTATTAAAATGTAGGCAAATCATGAGGTGAAGGGGGTAATAAATAACCATGAGGGAGAAACACTTGACAAGAGTAAGTTCCAAAACATCATGGGCAAAAGAGCCTTGACTTTGGGAATTTCACTTAATTTGATTTATTGCCAATTAACATAAACTTCTATTTACTCTTTCAGGCACTGGAAAACAGAGATGATAAACAATTAAACAGACACTTAGGTAAACCTCTTTTTTTGCAGTTCCCCAGGGTCCACCGCAGTACAACACATCTTCCCACACACAAGCCAGCCAGTCTCCCCTTCCCTTATCATGGGCACACATTACACTTACTCACAGCAAGCCCCTTGGATGTGGGGGCAGACAGCTCAGGAGACTGGGCTGGCAGATGATGCTTTCTTGCTGCAGCTTATTTCTTACTGTTTACTTTCTCCCTTCCTTTCTGCTTGTTTCCTTTTCTCCTGCCCAGATTCTCCACAGGCTGCAGTCCCTTTCGGGTATCCCTGCTCCAGTGCGGGTCACCCATGGGATGCAACACCTTCCCCACCAAAGCATCTTCAGCCCCATCTCTGACAATGTTCTCTTCTGGTGCCTCCTCCTCCTGTATCTGCTTATGTACCCCTTTCTCACTCATCCTCACATCTCCTCCTGTTCTAGTTCGTTTTCCCCTCTCATCTCCTCCTGTTCTAGTTTGTTTTCCCCTCTCATCTCCCCACATGCTCCCTGAAGAAGCTGGGACAGCTCTGACTGGCCACTTTCCAGCTGAGGAAAAGCTTCCACCAAGGATTATGCTGGAGTGGGCAGAGTTGCCCTCCAACTACCCAAGCAGTTGCTGTCTATCTGCACAGAGCTATCCACCTTTATAGTGGTCACTCCAGGACCTTGCATCAGTACAAAATGCCGTGTTAGAAAGACCAAAACCAGAGAGGCATGTGCTTCATTGGGAGTGACCATCAGGCCCAGCTAACCAGATCCTTGCCACACCACCTTCCAACCAAGGTTCTTCAGCCACTGGAGCTATTTCATGCTGAGACAGTGGAAAAGATATTTTCACAGACTGGGTGATGCTCAGTCTTTCTTCCTTGTTTATCTCCCTCCCCTCCATTCCCTCCAAACATTCAGGCTGCAATTGAAGTAGTAGATGGCTGTATCCCTCAACACAGCTTCCCTGAGTTAGAGTCTGCCTCCACAAACTGAAGCTCTTTTAATAGCACTGTCAATGAGAGATTGCATATCTTGTTAAGTGCTATTCAGATGCACCCACAGACACTCACTGCTTCAGAAACACATCTCTTCCTAATAACATAGTTGGCTACATTATCTTATTTGACACTAAAAACTTGAGATGATTGATGGTAGCTTAAATTCTGAATAGACAAAAATTATAGAGCAGCTTTATAATCTTTTGCATTAGTGCCCTGGGGAAATGGCTGAAGTCTTTATCACATTCAAAGGACAGCATGACTGATGCTAAACCTCTACCCTTCCAGCCAGACCAGCCTTCCATGAAGGTCTCAGGCAGCCTGGTTGGGAGTCTGCATATAAGAATGGCTCTGAGGGCCAAGCATTTGATCATTAGGTGCCACACTTTTCATCATCCCTAACTACTGCTTTGCAGTATTTCTAACATATGTGCAACTGAGGATCAAGGAACAAAAAGAGAGGAAGGATGATGAAGGGAAAAGAACAGAGCAAGAAACATCCCTTTACCTTGGGTATAAATGGCAGTCCTGCTGAGAAGTAACGCAGTATTTGCTTCCTGGACACACCAATACCACAAAAGATCTGAGGAATTATATTCTAACACCTATAGAAGAGTGGTTCAAGAACCTGCCCCAAGAGAAAGAGCGAATATACTGGCAGCCACGAAGGGTAGGTTTGGGAGGGACTGGGCTTTTATAACATCCCCGGAAAGAGCGAGGTTCATTACGTTGAGAATTACAAATACCAAAGTGGGGTAGAAATTTACTCGACCCTGAATCTCTCTTTCCAATTTGAAAAAGCAGTCCAAACTAAAGCTCTCTTTCTTAAGAAAAAAAATATAAATGAATAAATAAAAAATTGTGTGGAACAAAAGGAGCCTCTCAGCAAGAGAAACAGAAAGGCCAATGAAGGCTCAAACCCCTGAAACAGCTCATATAATTTTAATAAAAGCATGGATAACTACGTGGAGCCCATGTGAACATAGGAGACACACAGGGACAGAGAGTTGGTCACAAAACCGCAGACTATAAGCTTGCTTAAGTTTTTTGCTGGAGGAGAATGTCCCCGCTATTCTTTTCACTCAACTGATGGTCTTTTATCCAAAAATCAACATTTGTCTCAGCTCCCAATCCCCAAATTTTTATTCCCATAAACAGCTCCACAGAACACTCTCCTTCTCCTCCCTGAAGAATTTTAACATACATCAGTTAGTGAGGGAAGAAGAGATCTCTGAAGCAATGCTCCCTTCAGTCAGTGAGTATCACTGTTACATCAACTATGTTTCTTGTCCTCCTTTCCTTTGTATCAAGCAAACTTCTATTAATCCACACACCAATCTTTTTAGACTGGGATTCTATTGACAAAGAGAGGAGGCAACTGCTGCAGTCTTTTTTGAGCATTGCAAGCCTCCTTCCTAGGTCCGAGCCTATCCCAGGACAGAGATATCAAGGCAACTCTCCAAAGTAAATGCTAGCCTTCATGCTGAGACCACTAAATGACCTAGGAATCCACACTAAAATTTCACAACAGTTCCTTTGACTCTGTCCAGCTAAACCTCGGTGTCCCATGTTTCACCATAAAAGGAGCTGCCCAGCATGCTGGGAGGGCTTTTTACCCCATGGTTTCACAGTAGTGCTGCAGCCCTGTGCCAGAGCATGCTAAACAAAGTGAACAAGCTCTGATTTGCATGAAATACAAAAATTATTAGCAACGTCATGCTGAAATGAAAATGCAGGAATCCATTCTGTATCATAACTGCTGGACTCTGGTGTAACCACAGTTTCTCCAGCTCAGCAGAGCAGTAGCTGATGGCTTTAGGTGAGGTCACTACACATGATGTTCCTTATCTCATAGCCTGGACAGTGCTGTCACAAGAGAAACCACAGATTGCTAATTTAGTCAGTCCTCTGAGAAAAAGCACAGCTTGAGGAGTAAATATTAAAAAAAAGCTTCCTTATAACCTGCTAGCCAGAGATCAGTGGGCAAAGAGTAAACCATGGCCTCACTGGTGCAGGTCCCATGAAATAATGTTGTTCAGTGACATCACCAACAGCAAAGGCAATACAAAATGCACTACCCTGCCTACATAGTTTTCAGCAAGCTTGACAGGGCACAGAACATTCTTCCTCCAACATCCAGAGGAAAATATCCTCTCCTTGTCTGTCTTTATTCGTCTGGTGTTTTGCCTTTTAATTAGCCTATGAACGTTTTGGAAGGGAGAACCATCATTCTGATTCTGCACTGGTGCAGAGCAGAGGGCCTTTTTTAATAGCAAGGCCACTTTAATGCTGCTGAGAGGAGAGCCATCATCAGCCAGTTTAGGCAGCTTTGCCATTACTTGGTTTTGCTGGACTGCAGCTCCCTTGCCTTTGCAGTCAGCCTGTGTGGCTTCCACGTGCATTCGCCACACGTGCTGGGGCTTGAAGAGTGCATCCACTGCAGCATCTTTCCCCACCCACTTGGCTGCTTTCCTGCACCCGTGCACATCTCTTCCCCCTGCTATCTCACCCCCAATTAGTTGGTTACTTGTGATTAAGTCCCTTTTAATAAATGACTCCCATTAAACTGCATTCCTCTGTCACTGTGAGAGACATAAAATTAAAAACTGACTGTCTTTAATCACATCAGGCTTCATCTCCACTTCTCAGGCTCCACTTATCAATAATTAATATAAGAAAGACTGAAATCCATTTCAATTTCAAAGACTCAAATATTACAAATTTTAATAAAAAAAAAATAAAAAAAGAGAAAGAAAAGAAAGAAGCCACCATCACTCTGAGAAACAGAAGCAGCCAGACTCATACAGAGGAAAAGATAATCTGGCAGCACTGCCTCAGCCTCCAAAAGGAGAGAAGGGGCTTGAATGTGACCATCACCTCTCCTCATTGCTTTATGACTGGAAATTTTTCCTCTCAAACACTCCCACACAGAGGAAGAATCCCAGTGGTCCCAGGGACTACAGAGATCTGCACTGCAGCTCATGGCCTTATTTCTTTTGGTTTTACCAAGTCCCCGGAGCAATGACAAACAGCACACTGCACTACCCAGCCTGCCATCTTCTTTAAAAGAACTTCCAGATCTCAGACGCTCCAAGGGAAAGTCACAAGCAGCACTTTCCTATAAACACAGTGGCAGTATGTGACAGAACTTAGTGGTATGAGCAAGGATGTGGGGCAAGTCACCAGCCTAGTTCTCACTACATTGCTTTATACAGGACTAAAATGAACATAAAAACCCTTCTTTCTTCAAGTGGTGCTGCTGCTTACTTGGGCTTTTTCTCACTACACCACACCCAGCTTTTCAGCCAATTCTACTTTTGTTGCAGAGAAAGTACAAGAAAGTCCAACATAAAAATATTGAAAAATGCCACAAATTTTTTTCAACTGGCTTTCCCCCCAGAGCAGCTCAGGACTCACTGTCCAGTGTGAAGGTCTGGCTGCAGCTAGCTTTAGACCAGACCTGGGTATAACTCTGAGCACAACTACACAATAAGGTCCTCTGCCAGCAGCACACCCTGAGGAAAGCCCCTGTGACCATGGTGATGCTGTGCCTCAAGTCACACGGCCTGCAAGGGCTGTCTAGCTCCACTCAGGCTGCACTGGAGACAGGGCTTTCAGTGAGTTCAGAGCATGAGTAGACCAACTGACATCCTCAAGAAAAACAAGATGCAGAACTGTCATGCAGTACCTGACAAGGGCTCAAGCCACATTGTATGAACACAACAGCTTAGCAGGCTGGACAGCAGTGCCAGCCACAGACCTGTCAGCCACTACATAGGTAAATACACAAGTGAAAGTGAAACAGAACACAAAACGCAGGAGTTGTCCTTTCAGGGAAATCTTGCACGCGAACAAAAAACCCTTTCCAAACTCAGGTTGCTGGTCAACATCCAAACAACACTGAACAGAAAAACGCACAGCATGACACTAGAAACATACATGAACCTCCAAGCTGGGTATTATCCTACATAATTCCAAGTCAGGCTATTTCCAGCATACTCATCAGCTGAATACCCAGCCCAACACCTCCCAGGCCTCAGCAGCTACCCAGAACACGCGGTCCATGCGGATCTCAGCACATCCACTTCCCTGCTGTCCAACCATAATTGCCATGGAACAGGGGAGTTACACACAACTGAATCCTGCTGCTGGAGGTAGCAACAATTAGGACATTACCCTCTGATTAACAGCCCGGTGCGGGGGAGCACAATAAGCAGCCTGGCATAACACCGTCACACCATAAGTCATTACTCAGTAATTACTGTGCAACTACGCAGGGACACAAAGGTACAACTCCCCCCTCAGAGCTACAGTGAAGAAATATCATTCAATAGCCTTTAATTACTGCAGAACCACACAGCAACAAATGATGACCTGCCCACTGGTATAAAGTGGACCTATCACTCAGGACTCATTCCCTCATAGTTACTAAGGGAACCTTTTTGGTAATCCCACAGCGACTGTGGCACATTATTGCTGTGGGGATTTTTATCCCAGCATATGGCCCATTTTCAAGATTTTGGAAGGGGGGCCAATATGGAAGAATCACAAAGAAACATTTGCTGAACTACTGTTATCTCCCCAATAAGCTCCTTGTTCCACACCACTGAATTGTGGCAACATTGTGGTAATGCTTTCACTTACTTAGATGTGAGGGGTATAATTGCACCTTTGCCCTGCAGATCTTGTGGTACTTGTAATTATATCCCATTACCAAGGAACACAACAATTTCAAACCTATTACCCACAGGTATCGTTTATTTCAGAGTTAAATTTATTACTTCAGTGCCAGCCTCATTCATAGCTCTCCTTTATGCATTCAAGCTTCCCTAGTGAACAAACATTGAAAACAGAGTGAACTGAAAAAGATGGGATATAGGGATAATAGACGGGAGCAGAAGATGCAAGTGCCTTTCTAGCCCTTACTGTATTCTGTGTGTCGCTTTTCAGTAAGTCCATGGGGGTTTCCTTAAGGACAAGGAGGCATTAGTGCAAAAGGGGAGCAGCCCTTCCGGGAAAGCCTGGAGAGGCTGCAAAATGCTGCTGCTCCCAGGGCCACCCTCATCTGTAATGGGACTGCAGTACTGGCAGTTGTCACAGTCATCCATGATTTCCAGTCTGCTCTGTTTTGTAAACCTTCCCTCCAAGAGCCTCTGTGCCTTGTAACAACTTTGAAAAATTTAGAAAATCAAAGGTATGCTCTAGCACACAGCCAAATGCTGATGCAAAGGACTGCCAACTGGTCTGCAGGTATATAACATGCCTGAGAGAAAAATAAAGCCTGTTTACTTCTGACTATTCAATTCCCAACAAGAGTGGAGTCACAGAAGGAAGGAAGAAATTGATATTTTCCCCAAGCTATATCAAAATTTTAAAAGGAAGCAAGCAGCCAAGAATATGGATCTTTACTGAATGCAGCGTGCCACTTCCCCAGAAGCAGAAAGGAAAATATGTGCTGCCTTCCTGCAGGTTTCCCTTTCCCAGCTAGCAGAGATGCTCACGATGTTTACCAGCACCACTGAGCTCCTCCCAGGTTGTGTACATTTCTGCACACAAACCAGCACGGCCTCTGGACCATTGCAACTTCTGACGACTTTTAGTAACTTTGTAAAGGAAAATCTGGCAATCAGGTACTACACCCTTACAACTCCTGACACCCACCTGCTCTGAAGGGCTGAGAGAAGGGCAAGCCTAGTACTCCTTATCTGTCTTGGGAACCCCTAACTTGCCCAGAGGGGAATGATTTAATAGATTATATAGAAATGCACTGATTCAGTCCTGGCTCTCCTGTGTTGAAGGGACTGGAAAGCAAGGAGGACATGGCAGCAGGACCATAAGGGTCAGTCCCCCCCTCCAGGAAACTTCAGTGAGAACATGGGAACTGTGAGCATCCCGGATGACACACATTTTAGCTAATGACAGCAGGTTTTCATTTTGGGGAACTCAAACAATACCAGCTGAAAAAGCTAGAAGGAGTAGATGGAGACATTATAGATGTGTGTCTCACTTCCTGCATTATCTTTGTGATGAATAAGGCATCTCCTCAGGTAACAATGGGTGCTCCAACTCCTGGAGAGGAACTTGCTGCTGTTCAAATGCATCACGCTTCTATGGTAAGTCAAGCTCTAGGAGCAACATGAAAAGATAATGCTGGAACACAAAGAGAAGGCCTGAAGTTGTTATGGAAACTGGATTCTCACAGGCTCACACCACCAGATGAGGTCTCTCCCCTGACGTCTGTTTGTCAAAATGCCCAAGATGCACAGGAGTCTAGGAGTTCCTAACGACCACAGCTCCACTGCCTCACCTTGCATTCACTCCCAGACATTGCTGTCATTCTCTCTCAGTTAATCTAATGTGGCCTAAGCACCTCCAGTGATGGGAAAGGGCTCAGGACTCAAGCAATGCCACAGGTCACTCCGTTTGGCACTCTTTGCTTGGAAGAGCTGGTGCTGGTAGTATCAGGTTTTAATCTAAAGAAACAAGGTTCACTTCAACATGAACCACTTTTCTGTTAAAGTTTAAAAAAAAAAATCAAAACAGCACCAAAAGGGATAGTGGCATGACCATACACTAATAGGTTCAAGCTCCCATTAAGCAGTTTAAATGAACAGGATGGGGAATAGCTACTTCACTTGAGCTTTGTAGTGCTGTTTTACACCCCCTGGGTTCTCTTCTCAGACTTCTGCTGGCCTTTCCAGCAGCACACAGCTCTTCTGTAGCTAACATTTACTGCTACTGCCACATGTTAATTAGACAGAAAAGGCAAATTCTTATACTGCCACAAAAATTCTGCATGGCAGTGTACTGATAACAGCCCTGGGTAAAGATCATTCTCCTACAGAAACAAATAAGGGAGTTGGCTACGGCAGGCTGCTAGGCAGCAGTAGAAACACTGCCTTTCCCATCACTGCTAAACTTTGGTTACATCAGCAGCAGTTGGGATAGATCTGGCACTTACTTTCTGCTAGGCCCCTCTGCTTCCTATTGCCCTGTGCTAGCAGTCCAATTGTCTTTCCAGGGCTTCCCATGCAAGTTCTTGCCCCTTAAATTCTGTCACAAGATAAAAAGAACTTCACCTAGGCTATCAAAATGATTGAAGCTGACTGATGAGATACTACATGAAGCTTTTACTGAGTATCAGTTCAGCCCTTGACCTTATCTTGTGCCTAGACCTCCTTCTGGAAAGACTCCAACCTGCATTGGAGGACTCACCACTACCACAGTGCTCAGGATCAGGCATTTCCAGACCTGGGTCTTGGGACTGTGGTTTGACTCAGGGCCATCCTTACTGCCTGCTAATTCCCCCAAGCAACTTGTCTCCTTTCTACTCCACAGCTCCCAACACCAGGCCAAAGCAGGTGTAGGGAGGTGCATATCTACATGGCGTGACGTAAGAGTGCTCAGAAACATACTTGGTGCCACCCATAAACCAACACCAGTAGGCAGAATTTAGAAAACATTCCAAACCTGTGCCTGAGGGCAGGAAGAAGAAGCAATAGGCAGTAATAGGTCTCATGCCAGCACAGTGGCCCCTACTTCTACAGCCTGCTGTCCAGCTTGCAGGGCAACAGCAGCAACATCTGCTAGAGTTAAGAATGCAAATGAGTTTATCTGCTGATTTCAGTCAGTCATAAGTTGCCAAAATGTTCATCTTCAGAGCTGAAATTTTCTGGGCTTGGCCAGTATCCAGCAGCGATTATTTTTTGAAAGAACATGGCAGAAGTGATTTAACCACTACAGAGTGCTTAGAATGGCATTCATCGCTATTATTCAAAAGTCATGACAGACAGAATTAAGCAGCTTTAAAGTCCACAGTGTTTAGGTCTGAGAGTTAAAAAGCCAGAAGCATCTGCCAGGGGATTTCAAACATGTCCCTTTCAGCAAGGGCTTGTACACCATTTAGTGTGCAAGGGCTCTGAATTAGCACTAAACCTCAAGGATTCACTAAGATGTAGTTCAGGGAGGGAGGAAGGGCTAATGATTCTGTAACCAACTACTACCTCGTAAAAATAGCATGCAGGGCATTTTGCCAACTCTCTGCTAAATTAAATTACACAGGCAGGTAGCGTAAGAACTTGGGAAAACTTTAACAAATGTGAGTACAAGTTTCGGTAATGGCTCTGTAAGACCGTTCCTCTGAAGGCATTATTTCCTGAGCAGCCAAGCAGATCCAACAGGTCACTGAGCCCAAAGAGGGAATACTTACTACCCCAGTTCTTTCCTCACCCATGTTCTTAGCTGTGCAGTTCGGCCCCTTCCTTGAACCAGCTCCAGTGCCCACTGGACCCACATTTCACCCAAGGAATTTGGCTCACTAACCAACCTGAAAAGCTAGATGCTTCTATTTGCCAGGTTTAAAAGGACTTGGAGAGGGACCTACTGAGCACCACAGTAGAAGGTAAGGAACATGGCAGGAACATGCCCCTGGAAGAGGCACACTCTGTCTACTGGTGGCAGCAAGCTATTAGAGTGCTTCTCCCACCTGGAGCATCTTCACTCCAAATCTCCTCAAGATGGAAATTTGTAAAGCACTCAAGCCCCACTGCAGCAAAAAATCCAGTCTTAAAACAGAAAAGTACAAATCCCTTTCTAGCAACCAACATTAGAAGGACAGGTGTTTTCTTTGATGGGTCTAACAGCATGTAAAACTCTCTGCAACAGAATTATGATATAATAGCACTTCAGAAAAAGTTGCACAGGTACATATAATGCTGTGGCAATTGGAGTCTGAGGTGAAGCTTCCAGTCCCTGAGATATGAATACCAAACATCTTTGCATTCAATCAATGCTCACTGTCACAAGTCTGGCTACTTTGTCAGTGGTATTCTCTTGGTATCTGGAAGAGGAGGGACAAAAAGAATAGGTGTTGATTAAGTCACAGGAAGAAAACAGTGTTTCATCCTGGAAGACAGAAGAGGTGGGAAAAGGATGTATAATGAATGAAGTTCATGCAAATTTCCCTTGCATAAGGTCACAAACTCTACACTCTGAAGCAAGCTGTTTGTTAGTGGCAGACAACACATTCATGACATTACAGAAAGCACAGGATGGGCAAGCAATGGTTAATTTTATTTTTTCAAAGAGTTCTGACAATTCTTCTAGACTAAAACCACAAGAAGAAGTTCAACACATCTAAGGAAAAAGGTATAACACAGGTGTATTTTTTTACCTAATCAAAACTTCTTTTTCCTTTGGTAGTTAATCCCATCCTACAGCGGTCAAAATGTATTTGCAAAGGTAATGATCCCCACACATCAACACAAAGTTAGCCACCTTTGCCAGATAACTTTGACAAATAGAGAAGGGGAAGAGGTCAATAAACATACTCTGTGTTGTTGAGTGTAACTCAACAGATATGAGACTAGACAGAGGAAGGCAGGCTAGCCACACTCTCGAGGATATTTCTCTTACACTGTTGCAGTGACTGTCAGATGTGCATCTCCACCAGCTTACAGCCTGCAGAAACACTATCCCAAAACATTAGGCTGGGATTCCAGCATGCCCCAGTTCTGTGAGGAACAGCACCCCAAGATCAGGCAGCAAATACATCTTGCATTTTACTGAAACACTGCCAAGTCCTGCACTCCTTTTCCTTCTGCAACCACGTTATTGGGAAACAGCATCGCACAGCACAGCACAGCAGCCCTCTGAGGTTTGCCATCTTGCTTTATATGACTGCTCTATAACGCTCTTGAAAGGAATGCATCGAGAAACCTAGTTCAGGTCTTTCAAAAGCTCTAAGTTTGGCAAATGGTTTTGAAGGCAGCCTATGATGCATGGAATGTATTGCAGGCTATTTGTTCCGTGTACGCCGGTACCAGCAATCATGTAGAGCCTTTCCTGACTTCCAGGGCTTTCCCACATGGGACAACTGGCCATGCTTTGCACAATGGCTTGATTTAGATAATCCCAAGAGTGCTCACAGTCATGTACAGCAGCGGTAATGTAAGGAATTTCGGAGTGATTTTAATTTTTAAAAAGTTAGATTTGCAGGGTGAGATGCACAGTCAGAAAATGTCAGCATAACACCTCTCTTCATATTCTTAACCACAGTTTCCCATTCACACCTATTTTGATGTAGCTTTATTATACTTTTTTGACATCCCCTGCCCAGATCCAGCCATAGGATGGCTGGGACTTGCTGAATGTGTGGCTCTTAAATCTTTCTTTTTCCTTTCATTATTCATTGAATGGCCTTACATCCTATTTATCATACGCTAAGCCACTCATTGAACAGGGCAGAAATCCTGCAATAAGAACAGCCTATGAGCATTTAAAGACTGTATTGTAATTCTGGTATTTCCTGACTTCTGTACATTTCACTTCACTATTACTTTAATCCATGTCTTTTGTGTTGAATTTCATTGTCTCTTTAAAAAAGAAAAGTGGATAAACAAAGAAATTGCTTCGCGAGCAACACATTGACAGACAGCAATAAAGCCCTTGTCTCTTGTAAATGGGCAATTTAGAGCTGTGAAAATAATTAATTTTTTTTTGCTAGTAAATCAAAATAAGTTTTGGGCTGATGTTTTGGAGGTTTTTTGTTGTTTGTTTTGGATTTTTTGGTTTGGTTTTTTTTTATTTTGTTGCTCTAAAAAGCATACCAAAATAAATCTAAGTTAAAAAAGAAAAAAAAACCCATCAGATGAAGCCCCCAAACTAATTTGTTTGGATGAACTGAAGTGCTGCATTAAAAAGAGATTGCTCTTTTTCAGGATTTTTTGTTTTCAAAAATAAAGTTTTCATTCCTTTCATTTTTCTTAGAGAACCCCCAAAGTTTTAGTTTGAGCTTCTTTCTACTTCCTTGAAGATTTTTCATTCACTTTTCCCCAAAGATATCATCACAACGTCAGATGGAGTTTCGAATCATATATCAATTGACTCAAAGGTATATTTTAGTAAAAAGCTCGTCAGAGAAAGGGAGGAGGGAGGGTCTTGTTTTCCCCCTCATGCTTCAAATCAATTGACAGCCAGACTCTCCCATTGCTTCTGCTCTAACCTCTGCATCATTATTTATAAACATCTCACAAAGACTTAACAGCCTAAAGACCACTCCCCGCAATGGATTCATGTGATCATGCGGTAAGGTAGCGCTGGGGTAGACCAGCAGCAAACCCTCAAGATGCAGCCCTGTGTGGCTGGTGGCTCTACTGCATGACCAGGGCCTGATCAACACAGCTGCTGAGCCAAACAGGGTATTGTTACTGAGGCTGCCATAAGCCAGTAGCCACAGCTAAAGCCCTGTTGTGCCACTGACTCCACGTGTATGAAATCCTTGCCTAAAAAGAGTCTGTGAGCAGTTCTGGGCAGATCGAGGCTGAGATGGATTCAGCAGCACAGATGGTGCTCGTGTGCCCACCTAGACATAAAGAACAAGTGGTCCATGCCCCTCTACCCAATTCTTTGAGCCACCTTAAGCACGGAGAGAGATTTGACAGTACAGGAAAACACATCTTTGCCTTCTCGCATGAGAGAAGGACACACTGGAGCATCTCTTATAGGATGTGCTGGTTTTGGCCGAGGTAGAGTTAATGTTTTTGACAAAGGCTGGTATGGGCCTCTGTTTTGGATTTGTAAAGGGAGAACTTTCAGAGTTATGGCATTTGTCTTCCCAAGGAGCCGCTACGTGTGATAGCGCCCTGCTCTCCTGGAGATGGCTGAACACCTGCCTGCCCAGGAGAAACAGTGAAAGAACTCCTTGCTTTACTTGCACACATGGCTTTTGCTTTACCTGTTCAACTGTCTTTATATCAAATCCACAAGTTTTCTAACTTGTACTCTTCCCATCCTCTCCCCAATCCTGCTAGTGGGAGAGTGAGCAAGCAGCTGTGTGGTACTTGGTTGCTGGCTGAGGTTAAACCATGACATGAGGAAAGGCTGAGGCTGCTGGACCTGTTCAGCCTCCAGAAGAGACAACTGAGAGGGCACCTCATCAGTCTATAAGTATCTGAAGAGAGGGTGTCCAAAGGACAAAGCCTGGTTCTTTTCAGTGGTGCCAAGCAACAGGACAAGAGCCAGCAGGCAGAAACTGAGGCACAGGAAGTTCCACCTGATCATGAGGAAGAACTTCTCTACTGTGCAGGTGACCAAGCACTACAATAGGCTGCCCAGAGAGGCTGTGGAGTCTCCCTCACTGAAGATATCCCAGAACCATCTGGGTGCAATTCTGTGCAATGTGCTCTAGGATGACGCTGCTTGAGCAGGGAGGCTGGAACAGATGACCTATTGTGGTCCTTTCCAAATTTTCCTTACTGTGATATAACCTTTGCAATTTTTCATCCAGTCTACTAACTAAAATGCTGAACAAACAGCTGCTTGGAGAAGGTGCACTGCAACTTTGATAAGTTAGTACCTGGGAACAGCCACAGTTCTACTTTCATTTACACTGGCATTACCGCACCAAGATTTTCAAAGACTTGTTTGTTCCCAGCAGTATAAGTCAAACAAATCATAACTTCTGTGCATCTTTAAAAAGTTAGAAATTAAATCCATTTACAAAATAGTCAGCAAATGACAAGTTCACATAGCTCTAATTGCTACTTTTCAATATGAGGGGGGAAGTGTAAGTTTCCCCCAAAACCCTCTTCAGAAGCAGACAAGGATGCCCAGTCAACCAGTTCTCTACTGGGCATGGCACCAGGGAGCTACATCCCGGAGAGAAGTACACACCAACAGTGTTACTACTTCCACACCTATGTTGCCATGTATGATAATTCAGATTTTTCTGCACCTTTTGTCTTCTGTCCCAGAAAGGTTTATTAACCAAGGCAGAGAGCTGAAAGGATGCCTGGAACCCGCTCAAGCCTGGAGCCAGCCTAACTACATTCGTATGGCATTGATGGTACTAAGCTCTGTCAAACCTAAGCTGGTCTGTGCAGATCCCATGTGGCTTGCCCTTGCCCCCATGCAACCTGTTTTATCTACAGGCTCTGTTGTCTGGGAATGAATTATTCAGCATTAATTGATTCCTTTTTTTTTCCTTGCCAAAGAGAAATATCTTTTATTTACAGTTTATCTGAAGCACTGAATTTTCTTGCCAAGATGTTCTACCAGATATCCACACCTGCTTTGATTCAATGTCATTTTACTCTTCTTCTTTCATTATTTTCTTAGAATAATTAAAACAATGAGATGTTAATAAAAAAAGTCAAACTACTTGGAGGAAAAAAATATTTCTTTTCCGAAAAAAAATAAAACAGATTTTTTTTTTCTTCAATTTGAGGGAGAGGGATGGGGATAAAATACTTCCCAAATCACTTAGGTCAAAGAAACTACTCATTTTTGTTGAATGAAGTACACAACCAGAAAATGTTATCCAGCTCCATTTGAAATTTAGCATTTAGAGTGAAAATGCAGGTACAACTTCAGCTTTATGCATAGGTGCAGGCTTCACCAACAATAAATTGAACAGAACAGGGCACAAAGACACTGTACTAAATTGCATACTGCAGCCTCCAATTTTGTACTTTCCGATATTTATGGGCAGCTGCAGAGTTGTGGCTGCACTCATTTTTCACATGCAAATGGTCATTTGCACATCCAGATATGTCTGAAAATCTAAAGACTTGTTTGAGCACTGATGAAGTACAAAACTCCATGTACTGAATAAAAGCATTAAAAGCATCACAGCAAAGGGAAGAAGGAAAGGTAGAAGCATGGGAGACATAAAAAAATATGTAAGAGAACAGCTGAAAGATGAAAATTAGCAAAAGCGTCTCCACGGGTCTGGAATTTTTCCTTCTGCTTGGAATAGTCTCAAAGAGAGAAAAGACAACATAACTCAGTTGAAAGTCTGTCCTTGGCTTCTCACATGATCTCTTCAGATGAGGATGAACACATGTGGTTGATTGAGTGAAGACCCTTAAGCACATTATACCTTCATATTAATGACAGTTCTGAAAAACAAAACACTTGGAGGAAGCATTTCGAGTGCCCCAGCACACAAGCAGCCACCACCCCATGCTGCAGCCTGGCTTAAGGAAAAGGCAGGGGCCTCCACTCATTGTCAAGGAAGCTACAGATCTGTGTCGGGTGGATTTATTTGATTTTGGCACCCGTCTCTTCGCTCATACACCACAGGTGGTGAAGAAGCGGGTGTCAGGCTCCATGAAACAAAGGCACTAGCATCCAAAAGAAGCAGGAAGAACTCCCATTGCAGTTTTGTCAAAGAGAAGTGAAGGACCGGTGGAAATTTGAGGCCTCTTCCATCCCTGCTTCCTTCTCCAGCTCATTCTCAACACACTCCCTCAAAATGCAAACACACACTCTGCCAGCCTTAGTTCCTTCCATAGATGACATGACATCAAATTGACAGAGCTGTGACTGTTTGACATCCAAGCTGATAACACAATGGCACTTCTGAGCAACACTCAAACAATAGGCAAGAAATGTGGCTCCCATAAATGGGTGAATTTACAGCTTGCTGTTCAAGGAATAAATAAACCATTACCCACAAAGCATTGGTTCTCTTTGAAGCACGTCACCTGTCACTAAAGGTTAAATAACTGTCGGCTGCTCACGCAAGGCTGGCGGGGGTTGGTTGTAGCTTTGCCACTTCTTTTAGCTCTAATGGGGACTGTGCAGTTACAACCCTCCTGCTTTAAGGAGCACGACATAAGTGACTGTCAGCAGTGGGAAATGGATCACCTACTACATGCCTGTTATCGGTGCATTGTTATGATTTTATGGATGAAACAGGTCAAAATACAGTGGGCAGCAATCAGCGTGAAATAATTAGCCAGCTGCTGTGACTGACAGGACAAAATGCAAGAGACATGGGCTTCAGATTCGGGAGCCAACTCATAGGAAAAGCAAAGGTTCCTTCTCTCCAAGGTACAGTCATGCCATTAGTCTGTTTCTTTGGCTCTCCACTCATGAACCAGGGACAACCACTTGTCACTTTGGTGCCCAGGATATCTTAGGGAACTAGGAAGGAAGATTCATAGCTCAGACAACCTGGTAAAGAGAGCAGGGGCAGGTGAGTGTGAGCATGAAGAGCCCTAGAGAGACCACCAGAGAAGATTCAAACCCTTGGTCACTCAAGGAGATGGTATCTTGTCTTTTTTTCTCCGGTAAAAAGCCTGACCCTAAAGTTTCACATGAGGTCACTTTTCTCCCCTGCCAGCTAGCTCTGGAAATAAAAGATCAGCTTAAACCCCTGAATCACACACAGGAGATAACAGTAGAGCCAGAAGCTTACTGATGGAATCGTAGAAAACAAACCAGGCATCCAGACAGTGAGCTGAAAAAGCACATGTTTCTAGAAATAAGGCTTCATGTGAACTTGGTAGCCTGCCATTTCCCACAGAGTCTCATGAGGACAAGGAAGTGGGCAGCAATCACTTGTAAAGTCCCTCAGGCACTGGTGAGAACTGATGGTAACCTTGTCAGACAGGTGAGGCTGCTTGCCTTCTCCCTTCTAGAGGAAGGAGACATGGGTTTTCAAATGAGAAGATATTTTTACATAAGGAAAGATTTTTTTATACTTGTTATGGGCAGAGATTTGTGCCTAGGCAGCCACACAAACCCCATGAGGCATGAGTACGCATGTCCTGTAGAAGTTCCTTCGCCCTGTAGTTGGCTCACAGGGCTCAGTCACCTGCCTCCCCAAAATTCTCCCTGGAAATAAAAGACATCAGGAAGAGTTACAGCCTCATCTGTCAGCTGGATAATCATTAGTCCTAAAAACATGACAAAGTGGTCCATTACTGATTTTCTGTAATACCTGTGATATTACCCTCTCAGGCTGAGGAACAATCAGAAATTATTTTTCTGCCAAAGCTCAACACCGTTCCAGTTTGTGTCTCAGCAAGAGCTCCCTTCCCTCTCTGAAGGATGAGTGCACAACCCAGAGAATTACTGGCCATTCTTCACCTCCACTTGAGAGGGAGTTACCGGAGTTGAAGGTCTGATCTACAGATAACCACAGATGGTTAACTAAGCCCCAAGAATACTGAAAACCAGAACTCCTTTTCAAAATTCTTCACTCAGCTGTTTTTCAAATTCAAAGTTTCCATGTGGATAATCAGCACAAAGGGCTTACTGTGAGAATAAAAGGATTGCCAGCATCCCAGAAGCAGACAGACATTCAGTAAGAGGAACAGCACTGATATCTAACAACTCCTGAATCCATTTACCTCTCAAAACTGTATCACCTTCTCCACTCCACCAAAACTGGAAGTAGTAAAGCTGTATTCCTGATTATACCAGGGGAAGGAAAGAAGAATTTGTTCCAGTTTGCAAAAATCCTATTTGCATGTTGCATTTCAAGTTTCACACTGGTTCTGAAAACTCCGTGCGTGCTCACAGCCCTGTGCCATCTCCCAGTAATCTAGGTTTAATTAAGTTGAAAGAAAGCTTTCAGGGAAAAGGAGCATGATGCAAAAGGAAGCATAGGTTGTACAAATGCTACATTACCCTTTCTTACCAGGTAAAGCCAATCCTTGTCCTCAGGGTGGGTTTTCAACACCTGCTAAGAGCCTGGCAGCAAGAACTGCAGACAAATGCTGTCACTCAGGTTTGCTACCCTGTCCATCCCCTATTTCATCTAGGAATATTCCTAGCTGTAGATAGCTGCAGTGTAGCACTACAAAGAGTAGCACTGTGTATCTCAGAAGTCTCCTGTTCTAAACAGAATGATTGGTAGTTAATGTACCTTCCCCCATGGAGCCATCTATGAAGCTCTCACAGTACCAAAAAGAGGACCTGTCAGGAGAGGGGACTCACAGACCAACTCTTTGTCTTAAAACCTTTATCAAAGTTTGTAGTGCTCCCAAGTTCAGAAAAATTTGGGCAGGACCTAAGTAATTTGCCCTTAAAGAGGAGAAATAATAAATTATTCAAGCCACAGACATCACCCAAATGCAGAGTTACAGGAATATTCTATTCTCTATCAAATTTCATGGGCCAGTGGATGTGGCAGCACAAAAGCGTGCATCTCAATGCAACAAGCTGTATTCTCAAAGACATTTGTTCCTTTCCTTCACAAACCCTTCCAGTGCCACCCAGCTAGACAGAAACATGCATGCAAGTATTTGGCACCTTTCCTCGCACTTGACAGCCAAGAGACGATCCAGAGGCCAGTTTCCCCAGTGCCCTGACAACCCTGCAGGGATGGGATATTCATTTCCATTCCCATGCCAATGACAAGCAAGTTATAAATTGTGTTCAATCCTACCATCCCTTGTTTATCTACCATGACAGTCTTCTCTGGCTCTAGTGTGGCTAGGAGCCCAGAGGGCATGCATGACCTTTTTCAAGCTGTTCTAAGTTGTCATAAGCTCTTCTGCCCCCATTTTTATTTTCCATCATTTTATTCATGCCCTGCCCTTCTCCCTCTATCACTCCAACATTTCTTTATTGCAGTCCTCCTAGAACGTTATCTTCTCCTGTCTCCCTGTCCATGAATTACAGCCTCTCTTTCCTCTCTTTTCCTCTTCTTGTTCGCTTTGATGGCATTTCTTATATTTCTGTCCTCCATTTGCTGAGCAGGACAAGCTTTTGCCCAGGTATTTCATTAACCCACATCTCCTCTGACTTGCTGCAGTGCTGAAAACAGATGAAAACTGGGCTCTTCTCACTACGTCCTTTCTCTCTGCTTTCATTTATCTTTGCTCCCTCACACTTTTTACCTCTTCCAGTCTCTCTTTCCCCTTTCTCTCTTCAAGTACATCATTCTAACCTGGCCCTCTTTTGATCTGCTGTCAGTTTTTGAGCTCCCTGTTTCACTCATCTTCCAATCTCCCATCAGCACTCTCTGAAAATTAAGGTCAGAGATTAGCCTTTTGCAGTTGCCCCATTGCCGAGTCAAACCAAACGTCACTTACATCAGAAATTTTCTTTCAGGGCCACCTGGCAGGGTAAACTAAAACATCCTGAATTTCTTGCCAATGATCAAGTTTCTGAACCACCAAAGAGACAGAATTATTTATAGAGCCAGCTTATGGGGATGTTGTTGAGATGATAGCTCAACACTTCAGAGCCAGCCCCTCCAATATTCCAGGTGGAAATGAATAAAAAACGTGGGGAAAACAGGAGTAATGACAAATACTTTAGCTGGGATTTGGTTTCAAACAACAAGATTTGGCCAATTTTCCCTCTTAAACAGACAAAAGAAAGGGATGCCAAAATCTTTGATCTTCAGAAATATAGGAAGCTGTGAAGGCAAACATGAAACTCATCTGATTCTTTGCCTCCCTAGTGCCAGAGCTGTTAACTTTACACAATAGTCAGGCACCTCACCAGTGAGAGTGCCAAGATCTGCAGGTTTGCAGTTTCTCTCAATCCACAGTAAGACAGAAGAATGGACTAATGCAAAGCTCAGGGAAGTTTGGGATTGCATTATCTCTGATAACCCTCAGTGTGCAAGTAGAAGGACCGTGCAGATGACAAGACATAAAAAACCCACCACAAGAAAGGTAACGACTGATTCCACAGGAAGACGGAGTTGGTACTGAAAGGAGGCAGTTCCACTTTTACCCAAGCAACACCAACACCCAGCACAAGATACAGGAGGATTAGGGAGCCTACTGCAGCCACTTGATTAGAGGAAACACTGGGACACTATAGGCAGTCATGACAAATGAAAATCTGGGACCTGTGGATGAAGAGAGGACACTTCTGCTGCAGAGATGTAATTTCTATCATGCTCTGTATAGGATAGAGATAGTGAGCTCAATGGATGTAATTTCCAGACCAGGGACAGGACTATAAATTAACAACCTTAAAGCACGGGCAACAGAACTGGCTCAAGACCAGCTTCTTAAAAATCTGTTCGGTACTGGATAAAAGTATTGACTGAAGATTTCATCAAGGCTGTGGCACCCAAAACAACAGAGCTCACTTTGCAGCTTCTCTGTGGCATTGTTTCAAATAGCTATGTCCTCGAAGACTTCCTTAAAATCGAGGACAAAACCTTTTAGTAACCTAATTTTGACACTTCTGGTTGAAAACAGCTAATGCGCTCAAATAGTGAACAAGGCAAAACAAACAAGAATGGACACATGAAAAAAATGGTTTCCTAAGTTTTCTTTTGTTAAGGGTCTAAAAGGAACAGTGCCAAAAATAAAACGTAATGGAAGGCTAGATACTGCACCAAACTGAGAGGTTGCTCAGAACTCCTAGCAAAAGAATAGGATCATAACTCAAGAGGCATTTCTGAAGTCAAAAATGCGGAGAAATGACAAAAAGGGAAATCAATGGGACATTGTATTACCTGGCTATAAAGTATTCAAGTAGGATAGATTGGGGCCAAGTTTTCTTCTAGAAAAGCTCCAATGACTTCAGTAGAGTTATGACAATAAAGACACCAGTCCTCTGAGGCAGAGACTATTGGTGTAGCAACAAACGCAGCTCCCATAGTATCCAGTGTCTTGACATCACTGCAGGCACAGAGCCTTAGTTTAGCACGTCTTGACAAAAATACCACACTGTAAACATATTTTCAACTTATAATACCCACTTTGTCTTCAACAAAAGGTGTTTATTCCACAATGAAGGAATCAAAGGGGAAAAGTAGTCTAATGTAACAGCTACCTGATCAGCAAGATGGAAGTTAAACAATTTTAGTTTAAGTGCTTCTTGAAACTGCCAGTTCTAGGGTACAAGGAGAATTGAAAAACATTTCTTCATTAATTCAGACAAGTTAAAATAAAGGCAATTATTGATGAACTAGTGTATACCAGTGACCAGAATATCACCCAGTTCACGTTTTTAAAACTGCAATCAGAACAAAATCTAGGAGTCTTTTAGATGCATGAGGTACTATCACTTAATCAGAAATCAGCAAGACAGTAAACACCAAACATCCCATTACGCCTGAAGTGCAGCATAGTATGTGATAACTTGAGAGTATTTTTTCCTGTATGTGCTAACAAGTTGTAAAAACAAGTAATAAGGTGAAAAAAGTTTCACAAGTAGGAAGACTTATCTATTTTAAACTGCAGAAGGAAAACTCTTCTACAGTCTCTGATCAAGCTGGGTACACCTACAGCGTAATAGATCAGTTCTGTTAACAAATATAAG
The DNA here is from genome assembly GCA_013400235.1 of Oriolus oriolus. Classification (NCBI taxonomy): domain Eukaryota; kingdom Metazoa; phylum Chordata; class Aves; order Passeriformes; family Corvidae; genus Oriolus; species Oriolus oriolus. The sequence goes on along the minus strand of VXBT01005206.1, from coordinate 1,833,455 downwards.
GAACTGCCCCCACCTATATCTGCAGCCAGTATTAACTGTGACCCCACAGGAAAGAGACCTGGGGACAGCTCAGTGACAGCCTGATCAATATGCACAGGCAGTAGGAGAGGGTGAGGGGAAGCAAAGGAAATGCATGGCTGACAAATGTGCCCGAGTACATTCTGGTACTGCCATATAAATTAGGGGTATACTCTCATTTACAATGCTACATTCAGCCCCAGCCAACAATCCCCATCCCCCCCTGTGGCACCATACAGCTAAACCATCAGGGATAGAAACAACAGACAAATATGATTACTGCCTGCATGAGCCCACAGATGCTTCCAAGGACAAAGTTAACTTTCATCCTAGTGGGGCAGATGCCTTTGCTATGGAAGATGACTTAGGGACTCCCTAAGGGCTTGTCTTCAAAGGCAAACTGAATCCTGAGTCATAACATCCCTAAAAATACCAAGTTCCAACTCAAAGATGACGAAATAAGGAAGCCAAGTGATTTCGGCATTCATCAAGAGAGCTTCAAACACAAATGATCCACTGAGGTTACAAAATCTGCACTGACCCAGAAAACTGCTCTGGAGCAGCCATGTCTCTCTGCAGATCTTAATTCCTATTTGAGACAAAAGCACACCTTTATATGAACCAGCCACACGAGAGATGGCTTCTTCCTGGTTCACATAAACAGTTTGTGAGCCTCTCTCTTTGCCAAAGCAGATGCCAACAGTGTACCTTGGCCAGTGTGTGTGAAATATACACTGGCACCTCCCACCCAGCCAACTGCCAGTGCTTGCCCCCATCCTTCACAATGTCATACACCAGAAGCAGAGCATCATGAGCCTGCACAAGGGCCACTATCCTCGAGCCTTCCTTGCCAGTTCATCATTCAAATGAGCCTGGACACACCATGAAATAAAGCTCTTCCTGTCCTTCAGATGTACAAAGTTACTCCTCTCCATTTGCCTCTGATAAGTTTGGAAAGAAGGAGATGAAAACATCTTCCTTGGGACTGAAAATGATCTTTCGTCTTCCCAGATGTGACACCTGTTTTCAGCACTACCGCATCATCATTTTGCTTAGTGATATCCTCAGAAGCCAGTCTGCCACCATTAAAGAAATTCCCACAGCAGGAAACAGTGATGAAAATTGAATAGTCCTTACAATTTCTGGAAATCTTGTGCCACACCCATGACTGCACTCTAATTATCCAATTCAGAAGCAGGAAGAACACATAGCATATTGTGTCCAGCCAGATCTTGTATGTCACTCTAACCAAGTTGTTTACAAACTAGTGAGAGACCAAAATTATTCACAGAATTTCTTTGAATAATCCCAAATAGCCAATCCATTGAGAGAGTGAAAGAAATGATGATGATCTGCTTACCAGCAATTCCAAAACATGAACAGAAAGCTGAATTTGCCACACTTGTAAAAGTTGTTTGAATCTTCACCATAACAAGAGTGTGAATTTGACTGAGCACCACAGACTACCTTTGAAGCTGAATAACAACAGGCTCGAATATGGTTAAATTTAAATAAAGACAGAATGTTTTCAAAGCTGTCATGATTTTTTCCTCTCCCCATTACCTATAAATTGTTTACCCAATACTCCATGCATGTTATCACTGCTGACAACATAGTCAAATGCATGATACCAAAAAAGAAAATGGCTTGTTCAAGACAGACTGATGGCACACAACTTAAAAATGTTGAGTTTACTTTCTCTTCTTCCTCTGACAAATCCATTGACCTGTGAATTTCCTCAACCATTTTTTGTAAGCCTTTGAAGTTTTTGGCTTTCCATTTTTGTCTAACACTTTCAAGCCATTTTTAAAAATACAGTATTTTCAAGAGAAGATACTGAATATGCATTGAAGCCTTCAGGGGTTTTAGGGGGCTCTTATAGTAGATGAGCATCTAAAAGTTCTGGGAAACTTTTAACTTTATGCACTCTTTTCACCAGTTAGTCAAGAATTTGTTCACAGTATTTCTCCCCACCTCTTATTCACTTCTGAAAAGAAGAGAAAAATTTCTTTCTGCAGGTAGTACTTTTACTGGCAGGAGATCCAAGGGGAAACGTTAATAAAATGCTGTTCCTCTTTTTCTAGGGTACGAGACAGACAAACAGAAGTTCATGACAAAGCCCTGTGATGAGTAATTCCTTTTGTTGCAATAAATGCTGACAGTTCTCCACCCCCACACAGACACTTGATTTCATTAGATACCGCTCAGACACATGTTCTAACTGAGTATTTCAGAAGAGATGCATGTCGTGGTTGAAAGGCTGTATGGAAGAAGGCAGAGTATTTCAGTGTCCACACACAGCGGGGACAGAGTGCACGATACCATGACTGTTCCAAATACAATTTCATTACCGCTAATTACTTGGTCAGCTCCTACTGACTACTCAAAAATGCATGGATACCACTTGTCAGTGTCCCTCTCCTCTTCATGTACACACTCAAACCCAGACTATGACAGTGCATTGCCCATTTTATCAGCAAGTGTCTCCCATAGAGATACAAACCCATCTTGCACATCAAAACGCACACCTCACAAATCATAGCATAACGCTCATTCTAACCTAGAGATTAAAACACAGCCCACTATCCTAAATAGGTATGCAAATTTTATAGATGACCAGGTCATTTGAGATTTGTCTCCTCTCTCTCCGCTCTCATATTTTTCAAAGTCTGCCTTGAAGCAAGTAAAAAGGATCTCATCTTTAAAGAATGAGGGCACATCACCTTCTGACACAGACGCTTCTTGAAAGGGGTCTCAAAGTGGGCAAGCAGCCTCATGAAATGGCCCATAATCACTAGCCACCACAAAAAACCTTGCCTATATTACATGAAACATGAAATAGCTAGAGATACAAGGAATGCAACTAGGAATTCAACCCATAAAGCCTTCTTTGTGCGACTGAGAAGCCTCAGAAGTACTTTGAAAGACTTGAAGGAAGAGAAATTATTTTAACAAAAGAACAGGAAAAAAAGAGAACTTGAAAGAGAACAGAAGTTTTGAAGTGTGTGGGGGTGGGAGAAGTCTTCAGTGTTAGGAACACCAAAGAGATCTCTAACTCAAAGCTACCAGAATAGCTTAAACAAGCTGAGGTGGCTGTGGCTTGATATTCTTACTTCGGCAGTGACTGTAGCTTGTTGCCCGGGGGACTGCAGTGTGGATCTAACTGGACTGTGGTTTAATTGGCAGAGGACCTAGAGGATGGCTACTCCCTGTATCCCAGCAAGAAGCACTTCACCTTCCAGGAGGCTACAGAGTTGTTCTTTCATGCCCCAGCTTGCTGACAAGGAAGCCACATCCTACTGCTTGTGATTAGGCTGAGCACAGGGAAGGGGTGCAGACAGGAGGAAGAGGGCCCACGTTTGCTATGCATGAGCTGCCCCCCTCTGCCAGCAGAGCGGCTCCCAGATGACCACCGTGGGGCTCAGATGAGAAAGAGACCAGCAGTCCCTCCACCGTGACAGCACCACAGCTTGAAATTCCAATTTCCTCATGCTCCCCTGGGGTAGTTTATGAGCCATTTTGGTTAGTGAACGTTGGCTCCTAAAATTAATGAGCGTGTCTGTTTTCGACATACGGTCAATTGCTGATTGTTCTGATGTGGTGAGCTACGCTGATGAATACATACCACCCACAGATAAAGAAAGAGCTGGGCTTTCCTGCTGCGTGTCAAGGAAAGGGAAGAGGAAAAAGAAATAACAGCAAAAAAACTGGAATAAGCCAAGTGCCAAAGGCACATCAGGGTGACCGCACCCAAAAACGCAGTTAGGGACCAGTGCCTATGAAAAGATGTATTCTGCTGAAGCTAGGGTTTTACTGAACACTTGTATCCAATTTTTTTCTTTTTTTTTGTGTAGCCAACAACCAACCTGGGGTCCTGTAGTCCCAGCCTTAATTGAGTGTCAAAGTACAGCCATGAAAAGGCATCTATCTCCTACTCACTCCACTCACTCATGGACTAGGTAACAACATCAAATTCTCACACACTGCTCAACTTACCCTCTCCTACAGTAGCCCCTGGTGTCTGCTTATGCCAGTAAATTCCCCAAGGAGGTGCTCAGCACAGCTGGAGGCACACGTGCAAGTGGCCATTTCACGGTGACCACATGCACTACCTGCACAATCACATCAGACAGCAGGTACAGCTAGTCAACTCAAAATGTCAAGTAATAAAAGTTCTGATTTAGAATAAATTAAAAAGGCCAAACGCCCCTTGCCAGTCATAAGACATGCCACCCACCAGTAAACTAAAAATTTTATGCCATTGTATACATCACATGTACATGTGTTCACCTCATGAAAAATACATGAAGCTCTAAGTGGCAGTAACAGTGTTTATGAGCCCATCACCTGGACAGACACTCCCTTTATGGTTCTAACAAAATAACACAGACAGACACACCCAGAGTCCATAACCTTCTCAAAAGAAAAAGCCCTTATCTCTATTCGTGAACCTCCTAACCCAAATTCTTGATGTCCCAAAATGAAAAGAAAATAAATTTCACGAGAACCAACATACTAGAGAGCCCCCTTCACTAAAAAACAAACAAACAAAAGCATCTGCCAACCTTGTTATACATCTGTCATGTACAGATCGGGCTGGGCTCACAGGAGTGAGAGGATGAATGGGAACTGGGAGCAGGAGGTAGCTGGTATAAGAGGAGGGGAGGGAAAGCAGATAGCATGTGAGGGTGGTAGAGCAGAGGAGAAACCAAAGAGATGGAAAAGCTGAGAGCAAGAGGGACAGTTAAAGGAAGGTTAGGGATCGATTGCAGAGTCTGTATTAACTCAGTCACAGGGCCCTGATGATCTCTAAATGGACTGAGCTCTGCTCTCTTGGTTTATGATACCAGCAGAACCACTTGATTGAATTACGGTTCTTCAATTGATCGCTCCATATCAGTAATATGACTTCTCTACTCACCAGCCAGTTCCTCTTACAAAGGGAAGCTTTGATGGCAAGGAATGCTTTCCTGACATTTTTTATCTGGAGCAAATCGGTGTAAGAGTTGAATTGCTTTCGTTGACATTTCACAGGGAGAGCAACACGGTAGGTACCACTGCCACTCCTTGATAGCAGTGAAAAGGCAGAAAAGAAGGGACAAACACACTTGGATATACAAAGTGCAACCCTTTGAACTACGCAGAGATGAAGGCTACTTCTAGATAAAACATGCCTGCATCCTCACACCATACATCCATTCTTTTCAAGCTGTCCCACTCATATCCACCTTTACAGAGGAAGCACTGATGCTCCCAAAAGCTGCTGCCTTTTTGCATTTGACTCAGGGGCAGAGACATGCTGGCCTTGTGATTTGGTAAGGACAGAACAGAGTGCATCACTGAAAAGCATAGGAAGCCATCACAGGCAGGACCCCACTGTAAAAGCAAAGGTAAAAGAGGGACATAGTGGTGGTAAACTGCACAGAAAGAAAAAGAACATTTTGAGCAGTTTGAGACACACTGGTCTGGATGAAATGTCAATCTAAACCAATCTAAAAAATAAAAAAAACCCCAAACCTTACACTCATTCTCAGACAGGAATCTGAACTGTTACTTTGCTGAGTTTTAAGATCAAAGATTAAATATTTAACTTCCTTGCATTTCTGCCTAGCATACTTGTTGCCTCACTTTTGAGTATTCAGGTTTGGGGCTTTGCTTTTGAAAGCACCACAATAGGAGAAAATTTCAGAAGAGATTTGGAAAAAAAAAAAGAAAGTCTGTCAACTCTGCCCACATTTATAGGGAACTCAACTTCTTTCCAGAGGAGAGGATCAAAGCACAAAGAAATACATTAAATAGTCATATATCAACACTGCAAATGCAGAATCAAACAAAATAGAGACTGCTGTACCTGCAGCAAGGACTTCAAACTGTCTAAAGTCAGCATCTCTGAATTGACAGAGTAGGGGCTGTGGAGAAGGGGAGAAGTGTACTAACCATCAGCAGCTCTTCACCTTACACAATGACCTTTGATGGTTACCAGGTTGCAGAGCCTGGAACAATCCCACAATTTTTCTGATTTAATCTAAGCCAAGCTAACTCTAGGCCATTTTCAACTTCTTTTGGCCCATTATCTTCGCCATCCTTCCAAGTCAAATAGACATGACTTGTTAATCAGGCTGGAACACTGACCTTGCTGTATCTGCCTCCATTCCTAATAGCTAAAAAGTGGGCAGACAGAAAGATTACTTCAAAAAAACCCTGATGCTTATAATGACAATTCACAAAACCAGAGTCAAATCTTAAGCAATGCCATGTATCAGAGGGCAGTTCAGGCACAGGGCACTTCTTTAGACTTGGATCTGTAGCAAAGCTACTGTACCCCGAGGCAAATACATCATTTCCCTAGAAGTCAGCAGCACCTTGAGAAAGCAACACACACAGAGCTAATATATTTCTAACTTCGGTAACTATCTCTTTTTTAGAGCTGCCAAGACAAGTGATGCATCGATTTTCCTACAGCTCACCCTGCATGATTGGTATCAAGGCTGTGTAGGCGTCTGGTGAAGTGTTCACAAATTTCTCGGAAAAAGTAAAGACAAAGAAATCCACAACAATTCAAGATGCTGAAACCAATACGAAAACTTCTCCCTCAGGCAGGCTGATGCTATGCAGCCAGAATTGAAACTGAGACATTACTGAAATCTCATCTGAAGACCTTTAAAGAAAGCACCTGCAATATCATCTGCATGTACTTAGAAAGTAACCTTTGCAGAGGTAGCAACGGCAGGGCAAGCAAAATTTGCATTTTAGAGCTACATAGAGAAGCAGGCTGCAGAGACATGATGAAAAGGGAAAAGACATCTGTAGGTGGCCACTGAGATCCTTGCTGCAGCATGGCACAGGTGTCACTTGGGAGGCTCATCAATGACTGGCATTTTCCATCAAAGCTTTAGGCTGCAACTGCATTGGTTTGGCTGAAAAATTGCTATCCATTTCTGCCTTCTACACCATGTCAGCGTTTTGCTCAGTACACTTAAAAATATACACATATCTGAGACATATCTCTGAAGATATAGGCAAGAGACACAGGTGTCCCACCATGGGCTGACATTTGGCTCCTGCTCCAGTAGCTACCCCTTTCTCCCCTCTCTTCCCCAGGGACACCTGCCTCTCATTTACAGAGTGAGCTGCCCAAGGGAAAACCCCCAAATTCAGAGACTGCCACCCATATATATTCATCTAATTCATCTCCCAGAGGTACAACCACCCCTTTTAAGGCATTTGGAAAATGCCGTTTTCACCTAAGAACTCCAGGCCCAGGGGGAACTGCTTACAACCACCAATCTGTACATGCAGAACTCAAGTCCTGTACCTTCTAAATCAAGAGCTGTTTCTTCCGCCTCACCGGCACAGCCTCCCAGCATATTCCTCCTCCCCTCCCATGCTAAGATGTAGCAGTTTTATAGCGGGTGCAGATGCAGATTTTTTTTGCATATAAAGTTTATCATCTAATCACTCACAGAATAAAGTGCCAAGCAACATTTGAGTAATCAGACTGAATGCATAAATATCCTGTAGTTACACAGTTGTTACAGCATATCATTTCTTAGTTAGTTTTCTGCTTTTACAGCTATCATCAGTGGTGACTTCAATCCCCTCCTAAACATTAAATGATCTCTTCAGAAATGATCTCAGGTGGGGAAGGAAGAGGGAAACACTGTTCATCCCACTGCAGACACCAGCAGGCATAAATGAAGGTGGTGAGCAGCCATTACTTCCCTGGACCCTTTGGGAATCAAATCTCCCACAACCTGCTCATGACCTTAAGGACGCAGATCCCAGCCTCTGGCACTCCCACGCATGGCCTTCCACCTTTTACACTGTGGAAGGTGTCACACATTAACAACAGGTCCCACAGCCAGCATGTGTGTTCCTCTCTGCAGTGCAACAACCCTTTGCAGAAACCCCCCTTCGAGGCCTTGCTCCCTCAGGATGGGTCACATTTACAACATTTATGAGTCTTGCCACTGGTAGGGCAAAGTTGCTGCCTTCAGTGAGATCTGGTGCTGTCCTCAGTTTCTGCACACGGCAGCTCAGGGTGTTACAGCACACCTGGAAAATTATTCCCTTTCTCACACAAAATACAACTAGTCTAAGCCTACGCATGAATAAATAGCTAAGAATATTTCCCTATCAAATGCCACTATTTTAGTATCTACTTCCTTTTCCAATTTTGATGGAAATCCAGAAGTTGGACTTGTATAAAAGGGAACATTCTGAAAACTTTGAATCAGCACAATAAATTATTTAACACTTTCATAAATTGAAGTTAAATGCTTACACCTTCTTGAATCAAGCATTTTGTTTCCAATTCTTAAACCCGTTTCCTCTTCCTACCCTAAAACAGCCATGCTCCAAGAAGGTACTGTTTTCTCAAGGGGGAGTTAAGTTTATTTCACTTTCTCGTTGTTTTCTATATGCAAGACTGACTGTCTCCAGATTGTGTCCCCTGATGTAACACAGTAATTTAACCATCAATGCATCATCATTTCAACCAGGAAAAAATCATGGTGTGTTTTGGGAAACAAGATCCAGGAATCTTGCCTGCTTTGTAGGAGTGGAGGCTACAGGAACACATTTTCAATGGAAATTTTCTAGAAAGTTACAGCTCAGTCAGTAATTCCAAATGAAGATAAATACAAACATTTGTTATCAAGGAACAATCCCTCACCCATCTGAAGTATATTGAAAACAGCTCCTTGACCAGTAAAGATAAGTTTAGGAGAGCAAAATAACAACTGGGGCCCCAGACACATTACTGGGGAGGTGCTCATATTGAATGAGCAGAGATGTTCTGAACATCTCTGTGTTTCAGAGGCATCTGGCTCATTTCTAACAGGGCATGTACTTCCAATGTTCTGATGGTTTAGAGATCATTCATACTCCAGTTGCCATCTAGGATATCAGCCTCATAAACACATATTCTGAATCAGCTTTTTACTTGGTAAAGACCCTGTTAAGTTCATCCTGTTTTCCCTGGCATTCAAAATACCAACTGAGGGACAGATGAAAGAGAAAATGGGCACGAATTATGCAGGAATGGCCTGAAGTTGTGTCAGGGGAAGTTGAGGTTGGATATCAGGAAAAGGCTTTTCACCCAGAGGGTGGTTGGGCACTGGAACAGGCTCCCCAGGGAAGTGATCACAGCACCAAGCCTGACAGAGTTCAGGAAGCATTTGGACAACACTCTTGTGCACATGGTGTGACTCTTTGGACATCTTCAGGTTTCCTGTACTGCGAAACAAACAAATCACAAGGAGCCATGAACCAGGGAGGTGACAGTTTCGTAGTATCCGACATTAGAACTCCTTTCTAGTAATCTCTCAGATGAAGGCACACCTGGCATATCTAGCAGCTCCAGCAAGAGGCCCTGAAACAGCTATTAGCATCTGGCACCTACCGCCGCAAGCACTTTCTCATGTGAAACAGAAGCAGCACTAGCAGCCAATTCCCACTGGGACTGATATCATGCTGTCCCCAGTGGGGAAAACACACGCTGATGAATTGGCTAAAAACACCAAGATTTGCTGGTTCCATGGAAAACGCTGAAATATGAGCCACCTGCAAAATTTAAATAGGCCACATAAATAGGTCCTCATATCTCAGGCACAGCAGACACCAATAACTTACGGAGCAAGCAGCCAGGCAGAGATGCTGCTGCTGCTCTGCTTCACCTGTTGTCCAGCAGGAGCAGACTCAAGCACGCATACTATCACTCACAGCATTTCTGCAAAGCTGGCAGCAAGGGAGAGGGCAGCACACCTGAAGTACTCTTCACTCTCATCAGGCCGTGCTGAAGTGGCCTGGGAGGAGCTGATTGCAATCACAGTCTCCTGCTGAGCCAGACAGACACTACAGAAGGGGGTATCCAGCTGGACTGGGCTAAGATACAGTCACAGTGGCCACAAAGAATGAAGGCTCAGAAACAAAGGATGAATTTTGGGACAACAGAGTGATGGATGGACCATGTATCTGTGTTCAGATCAAAAATTAGACTACATCCCAGGGCACTGTATTCCTTTGTAGGTAGGCATAAGCAAATGTGCCTCAGACCAGCTCTGTTATGAGTAAGGCACACCAATCAAGGCCTTCAGCTCAGGATTCCCAAAAACATTCTTCTTTATTACTTTTTAAAAACCAAAGCCCCTTCATCTCCCATTCAATTCATATCAGGAGAGAAACACAGTAATTCACCATCAATTTTAATCATTAGCTCTTACTGGAAGCGTCCCATTTCTGTAATGAATGAACGTCTGCTTAAGTGTTTCAGGGCTCAGACCTTCAGTCACATTTAGCTGTAGGGAGAACCGCACTGACATTCCAAGCTCAGATGAGGTCAAAGTAAACCATGAATTTTCTCAGAAGACCTCCTTACTGCTCCCTTACTGCCATAAGACAAAAAAAACCCCCAAACAAAACAAAACCAACCAAACAAAAAAGACAAAAAACCCCTCAACAAACAAACCAACCCACCCCAGTAGGAAAACACTAACCATCTGCTTATATCAGACCGGCTTTTATTTTTTCTGAATATTTCAGAAAAAAAAGTAGATATAGGCAGAAAATATACATAGTTCTAGCTTATTTCATATTCTGTGCAACTTCCATACAGGGTTTCATATGCAGAAATGGCTTTAAAATTCCTTACAGATACCCTATTACTGCTTAGTATCTCCAAGGTCTGGCTGGCACAGTGCATTTCTTTGATTCATAAACTACTTGTTGATGCTTCAGAGAGTGTCTGCAAAAAGCTGTTCAGGGTTTTTTGACATTCCAAGTTACCAGCCTGGCAAAACAAATTGCTGTCTTTCACAAAGCCCCTTCTTCATTTGACAGAGCCCTTGAAGCCAGCGGGCAAAGGCCCGAGCTAAGACGCCTGCATCCATCGTCTCCTTTCCATCTGTTCTCCTTGCGCCTCCCCAAGAAGTTGGATCAAAGTATCCCCATGGGGACATCTCATTAAAAAGCAACTCCCTTCCTTGACCAGGTCACCGGCAGCATTGCACAAGGTTGCAAGTTCTTGTCCATCAGACAATGCTTATAAATAGCACAGGGACAGTACTCTCCTTCCATTTTTAATAACAACTGCAGAAATCTCACAGAAGGACTCCAAAAGGATGGGAATGGAGGAAGGTTGTCCCTCTAAAACGCTTTTCCTTTAGACACACCTGACCACATTAAGACAAAGCAGCTCAAAGACATGCAATTTAACATTAAAGAAAAGAGAAGACACCAACAAAACCCCAAGGGAGTGCTTCAAGCAGCAGAACTAATGAAGCCTCATTTTCTACACATTTGCATCTCATGATTGATTGACTTCAGTGCATAAGGAAGAGAAAGCCCCAGCTGAAACTTTGCCTGCCCTTTGGGCATTTATAACAACTCACTCCTGGGAATTTTTGCATGTATTAAGGTTTGAGTTCATGCTGTGGAGTCTCCTGCAGTGGGGAATTCAGAAGGCCCTGGGGGAAGCATTTTTCCTCAGCTTAGCCCTCACTGCAAAGGGAGGCCATGCCAGTAAAGCAGCAGAGACAAAAAGGTGCTATTAATTTTCTGACATGCGGTACCTTGAGAGAGCCGGAGTCCACTGACAACTTCATCTTGCCTGGGGTGGACTGAATTGGAGTCCAGAGAAAATTATCACTTTGTTTGGTCATGAGGCACAGAAACAGAACTATTTATGACCAAATAGGTGTGTCAGATGCCCATAGGCACCATTTACATGTAAGGTTTTGCCCAAGATTTCCTGTTGAAATAGCATTTTACTCCTGAGACCAAGCTCTGACAATCCCCACACCATCTCCGCATGTTCAAAGCAGGCGGGGTGGTAGGAAAAGCATCAACTCCTGAAGTCTCTCAAGCAGCACAGCTGCAAGAACGGAGACACCTCAAACTAGAGGCCAAATGCTGAAAAACAGAGGCCCCATCAAGCTACCAAAAGCTCCCAGAAGGAACCAGCAGCACAGGCTCAAGCAGAGTTATAGCTGCTGTTTCTGACAAGCCCACAATAGACTGCCAGTGCCGATCATCCATAACCACTGCAAGCACAAGGCTGCTGGGACCGCACCAAGCACCGGCAGCTCCACGGAATGTCAGCGCTTCAGGCTGAGCCGCCACTTCCTTGGCACACAGGAGTCCCGGGCGTTCTTTGTGCCTGAAGCAATTTTACATGAGACAGCGACAAAGTAATTAAACTTTGAGTCCTCTAGAAATAGAAAGCTGCACTTGTCGTTGCCGAGTCCCTCCTGCTAACAGGGAGCATCTTGATGATGAGTGACATCACCTGGGCTCTCAAGGTGACAAACCAGACTTTGCTCACAAATCAGTATCCTGCTGCACCATCCAGGAAGGAGGCCCCTTTTATCCTTTAAGCACTGTGCTTAAATATTAGATAGTCTTCTTACTCTGAATCTTAAGCCAGCACTGCAGGTGGACAAGAGATGAGCAATGAGGTTTACATTGTAGAATCCCCAAGCAATGCCACCAAACACTTGCACCCTATAAAAAAATCAGCTAGGTAATCAAAATACTGTCTGTAAAGAAGAAGGTTTATAAGTCTGCCAAACCCTTTAAAATCTTGTCAGTCTTGCTTCCCAGTTAAAACAATCCCAGCTATTTAAAGCCATTCCTGTGCAATTCTCTTCTTTAGGTATGACTGTCTCACACCATTTATAGACCCATCAATCCCCCAAATTCTGAGGCTGCTCCACAGCACATTACAAAACCTATGACCATTTGTTTTAGTGTAGCAGCAAACTTAACTGAGATTAGTGCCTGATTTTGTGCCCAGCTGTACAAATACACAGCAGACACTTCTTGCCCAGATCCTGTGACCATATAAATACGCATGATAAGGGAACGTGGTGTTACATGCCTTCACAGAAAGTGAATGAGAAAAATCCTGTGAACTATCCACAATCACTCAGGTAGTCTGTGGAACTGCTTAGAATCACTTTCTTTAGTTCCAGCTCAGTCCCTTGAACTTTAATCCCTGCTTAAGCAGCCCTCTCAGTTCACAAGAGTACCTCTACTACTAAGAGCATCTATACTGCTACAAAAAAGCATCTCTGCTACTAAGCCAGCTGGTCAGCAATATCATCCCTCTTCCACATTTGATTCCCCAGAACTTTTTACACGTGTGTGCAGTAGCTTTTCATGAGAGATTTCCCTACTGCCAAATGTTCTGTGCAATATGGAGCTATGTAAAACAAATACTGTTTTCACACATGAAAACAGAGATTGATAGACAGGAAGCCCTCAAAAGCTAAACAGGTTGAAGTGCAGCCACTACATTCTATAAGTGAAGAGCGAGACCAGCACATATAACACATTCAGGAACAAAATATTAAATAATTCAGATCTTATGTCACAATTACTTATGCAAAAACAAACAGTAAAAGAATATGCGATTCAATATAGTGCATGTGAGAGAAGATGAATGTTAAGTGCATGATATACACACACACATTCTTAAATCATAAATGCGAAACTAAACAAGTAGCTCTGAGAGCCATAGAGCTGATGAAAACCTTTTTCCTACAGCTGTGTGTCTCATGGCCGGGCAACTTCAGTGGCTGAGAAGGTGTGAATGCTGTAAAGGAAGCTTTACTTGGCAGAGACAATTCTGAGGGTTTTCTTCTAGCTGAACTCTGAGGTGTAACAAAGAGCTGGCCTCACACTGCAATTTCTCCCTAAAGTCAAACCGAAGTGCTCCCACCCAATCCCCTATACTCAGATACTTATTTCCAGAAACCCCTTTTTCTTACAGGCCCCAGTGTCTGAGAGCTAGCAGGACCTAGAGCTGCAGTGGGCGAGGCAAGAATATAAAGGAGCTTGCACAAAGACTGCAACTGGTTTCATTTGTCTGGTTGCTGTATTTCAGTAGCAACAAGAACAACTGCTGCAGATGACACCCTAAGCCTTCCTTGCTCCAATTATGCAAACAGGAGCACACCAATCTGCATTTAAGTACAGCCTTCATGCTCTCGAAGCTCACCAAGAGGGAACAGCAGCAGCTGGTCAGTTTAGCAGTCAGAAAGTGGCACCAGAAGGACCTGTGACTCTTAGTTAGGCAGAGAAGAGCAAGCTGGGTTTGCTTTCTCTTATTCCCCAATCTGCCAGATTGCACAACTGTGTGATTAACCTTTAGTCCGGCGATCATCAGGTCTTTCAACACCAGAATGAACAGAAAAACCTGCTTCCAGATGTTATTCAGCTAAGTGCAATGTGCACATACTGGGATTAAAGTCGCAAAGAATAGTTGCTACGTTTCCTTTATTGTCTGCTTTGTAAGACACAAAAAGCAAAAATAACAGATTCCATAGCCTCAAAAACTTCCATAAAGCAACATGCTTATGTCTCAGAGAATTTTCAGAAAGCCTTCAGCCCAGCAGGTTTCAGCAGAGGGGTTTGCTAGCCAGACCTTCCGCACAGGGGTGGGAGTATAACCCAGCAGATGCAGCCAGCAAGGAGTGTTCACAGGGTGCTACTCCCAATTCTTCCGTGAGCACATTTAGCAAGTCATTTTACCTTTCTGTCTCAATTTCTTTATCTGTGAAATGGAAATGCTGATACTTAAGTAGAGGAATTCAAATGAAGGAGTACATTCAGGGAGGCTCTAAAGTGCAACAGTGCTGATTGTCAGAGACCTGAGAAAGCCCAAAATAGCTGCAAGAATATTTCACCTATATCCATATTAGACTCTAGTTATTCCCAGAGGTGAGAAACACTAACAGCAGAGTCTCTTGCAGGTTTAGTCCTATGTGTTAGAGGGGACTGAATTCAGACAAGGCTAGGCTGGCACCCTCAGTGACCTAAGTCCTTTAGCTTACAGTTTAATATTCCTTTTAAGAACTACTCAGAGCATTCACCCCAAACAATTTTAGCAGACATGCTTCTTCAGAAGTCCACTACTCACACTAGTTGTAAGCTACTTCATCCCCTGCCCTTCTTGTGCCAACACTTGTCTTCAGCTTAAATAGCCCTCTTCTCTTCCTGCTCTGGTTTTGACTCAGTGTATTTACAAGTCAGCTCCATTCCTTCTGTGTCTTGACTTCAGCAGCCAAAGAAACGTTGCCTCTGCTGAGTCCCTGTTCCCACCAAGGACTTTCTCTAAATCCTGAGAGACAAAGCTATGGCAGAACTGACCCTGCCTTTCTGCTGTTATAATCCTGGTACTTATGAGGCTTTTATTTTTTTTTACCCTCAGGAGCACAGAGTGGGTGCCTCGATTGTCAGAAAGAGTAAAGCAGCACATGAAACAGGTCATACAAGCACAGTGTCCTTTATAGAGTATGCTACTGTGCATTATTATTTCCATTGCAAAAGAGACAGCCGCAACACAGAGAATATTCCTCCTTGCATAAAAAAACCACCACAGTAAAGGTCTTCAGTGCACAGGAGCTTCAAAACCCCAGCCAGACCATGAGCTACATCCTATGGAAAGAGAGACAAGATTCACAGTGTTCAAACATTGGATAAGAAGCCTAAATTACCTTCATAGCTACAAGCCCCTGACATATGTACATTTCATAGGACAGATGCCCTTTAGACATTACAATAGGAGAGGTCAGAGTAGAAGAAATAGTAAACACTGAGTTTAGGAGTTATATCACAGAGAAAAAGAGAGAAGACCCAAGAAGCACACATTTGCCTTCTGCACACACCTGGAGTGCTACCATGTTTACAGCAAGGTTCAACTCCAGAGCCCTCAGCTCTAGATTTGTCCTCTCCCTCGCGGTTACAACAGTCTCATCCCACATCTGCCCCGTGTTAATGATGACAGCCACATCACATAATGAGCCCCCCACACCTGTGCAACTCTGGGAAGCAGCTGGCAAGTTCCTTCACCCACCCACAAGCTCTACATCCGCATCCATCCATTTCTCCATCAAGTGCTGGCCCCAGCCACAGCACCAGTTCCCCTCCCGATTTTCAGCTCCTTCCTTCCACTCCCTTTAGGTGAGATTCATGGTGAAGCACCCATTGCCTCCCTGCCCCCTGGAATTCAAGCTTCGCTGCACCCCCTCTCTGTAACAACTACGGTACACAGGAACAAGAGTGCTTTCTTCACACAAGAGAACAAGAGCAAGACATGAGTACTTTCTTCACACAAGTTTTGCCGTAGCAGCTGACTCTCTCAGGTGGCTGGCTTCACTAGGGTATCAGAAAAGGATGTGTGAGCATCCCAGGCAGGCAATTATAGGATGACTAGTCCATGTTAAAAAAAAGTTTCTTCCTAATCCTGTCAGATGCTTCTTGCCTTAAGCCCTGAAGCTCTAGGATATATTGATCACCATCTCCTTTTATCCTGCACAACAGAGCTGCATTTATTCTCAAATTCCTGGGCCATACCTAATCCTGCTCACTTGACAACCTGAGAGATCTCTCATGGCACCAACTTCTGCTGCCCCAGTTAGGAGGGGCGTGCATATGTATTTCTCCATTTCAGGCAACTACTAGCTTGCCAGGGAAAAAATGGACAGAACATTTAAACCAACAGCATCTGCTCCATGCCTGACTTTACCTGATGCCTGTGTGTGCACAAGACAGAAAATCCTGCAAAACGTAAGGCTTTCCTGACCCTCAGAATTACTGGAAGAATCCCATTCAAGTTTGCTTAGGAATGCCAGATGCTTCTGAAGGGAGTGGCAGGGGCAGCAGAGGGCTGATCTTAAAAAGCAGAGGCCAGATTACACTTCTTTCACCTGTGCTAAGGCCATTTTTCTTTAGAGAGCTCAGACAAGGCATCTAGGAGGACCTCAGCTCATACCTTCCACAAGGGAAGGTTAGTTACCACCAAAATACACTTCAAGCTACCACCCTGATCCTCACATTTTCCATCCCCAGCACAGCACCCAAGAAGAAATAACACTTCTGAGCAAGAAAACTCCACCCCAAGGCTCTTACTCTACCCAACATAAACACGCATGTTCAGGTTTCAATTTCCAACTCTTTTTTCATTAAGCCAAACTAACGTAATTACTATCCCCCCGGACACATAATTATTCATCCAGTACTGTTCTATGCCAGTCACCATTTCCCTTACCTTTTGTGTGTGCTTCCAATACAGCAGCACCAGGCTGGAATTGTCCTGTTGGAGGTCTTGCCTTCAACTCCAGGGCTGCAGTTGGAGACTTTGACATGCTCAGCCCACTGCTGAATGCTCTTGCCTGACCCCCTGCATAACACAGGTAGTGGGATTTCATGTAGTGCTCACTGAAGCAGCCCATAGCTTATCCGGGCATCTTTTTAAAAAGGCTGGTCTCAAAGTTTCAAATCCCACCTCAACCTACTATAGCTTTCATAGGATGCAGCAATCAGTATTATTCCAGTCAAGTGCATATTATTGATTTATGCGGTGGTATGATAAGATTGTCAATGATTTCTATTCCAATCTTCATGCATCCTCACACTTTTTAATTTTTTGAGAGGGAGAAGAAAGGAAAAAAAAGCAAAAATCGCTGCTAGGTATCGAGCAGAGGGTTTCAGTACAAAGTCCTCTTCCCCCTTGTTGATTGCAGTTAATCAGGCAGCCAGCAAAGTGAGAGACCCATCCAAACAGTTTCCTCCAAGCTATAACCTCACAGAAGCCATGGCACATATCCCCCCTCTCAGGGGTACAGTCATATGCAAGGCTCCTCCATCCCGTGGATTCTCTGCTTAGCTCCCATGGGGCAGACCCAAGGGCCCAAGTAGTGCCTGGGGAACTCCTCCTTGATCTGACAGGCTGAAAACTGATGGCTTAACCCTAATCTTCGTGCTCTGACCTTCGAGTCAGCTCCAGACCAGCAAGAGCACTCTGCTTCTCACCTGAAAGCTGCCCTGTTCCCCTCGTGGGCTCCTACAAGAACTTTTGTCACTATGTTTTCTTCACCTCGTAGAAATCCCTTGCAAAGCCTCTTACCTTCCTGCACCAGATGTTGAGGAAGGAGCCAATTGTCAGCTGAGGCTTGGTGGTTGAGTGCAGGCCTCACAGGATGCAGCACAGGCACGCAGCAGGCACAGGCAAAGAAGGAAAGAAGGAAAAAAGAAAAAAAAAAAAAAAAACAGGCCGGGGCTTTATATAGCTACTCTTAGAACACACCTTTTCCTTCCATTCCTTTGTTTTCCCCTGAGTGCCTCCACCTGCCACCTCCTCCTCAGCACAGGGGGATCTCATCAGGGCTATCAACACCGCAGCCCTGCCCCTGTGCGTTGGCTGCACGGTGAATTGGGACAGCGTGTCCCTCTGGCACAGGCTAACCTAACCCACCTGAGGACTCCTCCTCCAGCGATAGTGGGGGCAATCAGGCGTTCAGCTGTGATCTCCCCTCCACAGCTGAAGGCTGTCAAGGGGCAAACGTGGAGAGAGTTGCTTTGCTCTGCTCTGCTTTTATGACTGACACAGAAAAGATGAGGGTCCTCTTCAAAGTCCCTGTTGAGCACTTTATAAAGTAGGTTGCCTTGCTCTGCCAAGCAGATCTTCAGTCTCCCTGACTGCCCACCTTCTGCACCCGTGGGGCAATTGCCCTTAGGCTGTGCTGCCTTGCTGCTGTCTGTTTAGAACAAAGGGCTGGGAAAAGTCACCACTTGGTGCAGCAGCATGCAGTGGATAACATAAAGGAGCCTTGACCTCAGCATGGCTGTGACTGGCAGCCAGAGCAGGAGACAGCCACAGCACCCTTGGCTGGATGTGTTTCAGAGCTGAGGACTCCTGAGCACAATAGAGGAGGACAATGCAGCTGAAAGAGGGAAGATGTGTGTACCTGACTTATGATGTTCACCTCCTCGGAGTCACCAGTGAGAAGTACCTCCAGAGAGCACCTGTCTCTCTGCATTGCCTGTAGAGTGAATTAAAACAGCCTGTCCTTTTGGCACAGGCTAATCTAACTTAGGTGCTTTGAATTAGGCGTGTGAATGGAGCTTCTTCCTTCGCTCCCTCAGTAATTTGCCAGTGTCACTTAAATGCTACAAAAATCACATGGAAAGTTGGGTGGAGAGAGTGCATTGGAGTCACTGCCATCTGCCTGAGTACACAGCTGGGGATATTAATAATAATTTCTTCTATTGGAGCTTGAGGGGAAAATAAAAAAAGAAAGAAAAAAACCCCCACGTGTTTTATAGCTTCCTGTTTGAATTAATCTCCTCTGACAACTGCTGATTTGGGTTTGTGATTCGATCCTCCATATGTCTAGCTCTATTGGTCAATTAAGTGCAGGGGGCAATTGGGAGAAGCAGCGATGCTCGGACTGATTATAAGAGGAAGCATCACACAGTAGTTAGGACATGCAAAGCTGGCTGGCGCGCTTGGCATTCGCACAGCCGAGCTGAGCACAGGGAGCTGCTGCTGTTTTTAAGGTCGAGGAGAATCTCCTTGGTTCCTAACAGAGACAAGACACAGCTGCCTGGCTGTTGACTATTTGTGAGCAAGGGGCACAGTTCCAGGGAAGGAGTGAGCAAACGAGCATAAAGAATTGTGGGGAGCAGAGGATCAAAAACTGAATAAAAGGCTACAGAAAAATGAATAGCTTCTTTCATTACCCACTGCTGTAGAAAGACAAATACAACATAAGCCAAAATGTTATGAGTAGGGACCAGCAGAGAAAATGAGAATCAGCTTATAATAATCCAGGTTTGTACATATGAGGAAAAATAAATGGAAACCAGGATCTTAAAAGAGAGATATATTTGAAAATTGGTAATGATCAAATAAGGGCTGTGGGACATAGTGGACAGCAAATTAAGTTACAGATCTGCAGTGTCATACAGCAGCAGCAGAAATTTAACATAATGCTGTGCTTCAGCTGCAGAGAAATCATGTCAGAAAGTGAGGAGGTACTGGCCCTCTGTACAGATCTGGCAGGACAGCACCTGGAATGCTGCCCTCAATTCTGGGCAACACACATTTACAGAAGATGTTGATGAGCACAGGGAATTCAGAGAAGTGCGGCAGGAAAAAAAAGTGATTAAGGGTCTGAAAGCACTGACATATGAGAAGAGATTAAAATAATTAAATATGTATTGCTTGGCAAGGGCTAAGATTAACCATCTACAAGTGTGTAAATACAAAGAAAGTAGAGGAATTGTATTAAGGGGTATAAATATAAGTGTAATAGAGCAAAAGTAAACACAAGCTCAATATTAAGAAAAAAAAAAACCAAACAAACTTAGCCTTGAGTGTTTTCTTAAACTCTCCTTGAGAAGGTGAGGCTTACTGCTTGCAGCAGCTGTAGTGGCATGAAGAGAACAGGGTTGCAGTCATGCCTCAGTAGCAAAGTCTCCACAGAAAGACCCAGAGAAGAAGGCAAAATCTCAAGAGTCACCAGTGATTAGAAACGGCCCAAACTGGCATGCAGACAGCTCAGCAGAAGCCAAGGCTGTGGCAGAACTATGGGCCAGCCACAGTAGCAGAAGGCAGCATGGAAAGGGAGTGGAGAACGATCTATGTCTTCAAAGGTCACCCAAACCCCACTTTTCCTGGGTGCAGGAATCAGGCTTAGCCTCTCACCATCCTCTCTCTGTATCGCTACACCCACTTCTCCCACGTCGGCTGCCTGAGCCGGGAGTGTCCTGGGATGCTGCTCCCCGCCGGCTCTGTGCTGCCGGAGCACAGAGGTGTGTGCCCGTGTCACAGAGCCATCAGCAGGGGGTGCCGCCTGCGGCACCGCGACAAGAGCTGCTGGCACCGCTGCAGCACGTGCGCAGAAATTGGCCTTGTCACTTTAAATACATTAGACAATAAATCATCCCTCTGAGACAGCCCCGAAGGAAAAACAGGGGGAAAAAATAGCACTTAAAAGCCCTTTTCTATTACAAAGCCTCTGGGGAGCTTTTAAACTTGGAGAGTTTTTTAAGTGAATTGTATGCTTTTTTCCCCCTTTTCCTGCCTTTATTATCAATTGCTAACATTAGCCTTGCCTTCCCATGACCAAACTCTCGTTCAGGCTTCTTTTTTTTTGCTATCCTCCCTTTAGTTTCCTCCCCATTTTTTTCTCTCTCAATCTTACAAGCACACACATGAACACCCATAATGTCCATGTAATAGTCTCTTTGCCACATAGCATCTCCTTTTAAATTGAAATTACTCTTTGCCAGTATTCCTTTCATTCCATATTACTCTCCCCTTCCGTGCATTTCCCTTTGCTTTTTCGTTTTCCTCTGCATTTCCCTCTTTCATCTGTCATTCTTCATGTCTGGTGGTACTGAACAACTTGAACAAATTCAAAACGCCTTCCCTGCTTTTAGGAGGACTATGTAAATTTTGCATCTTGAACCTAATTTTATGAAGCATTCTGATGGGTTTCCTTTCTTACAGAGCATATTCCTTCCCTCTTGCCTTAGGAGTCATCAGGCACTACTGACCTAGAAGGGCAGTATTTCATCCCTCCATTACAGCTGTCCAGTACCAGGCTTTCCCAGCTGGACTAAGGAATAATGTTTCCTCCATTTTCCAGTGCTCAAGAAATCAAGAGTGGCTATGCAACCAGATCCCCCATGCAATGTTTAAACTGTTCTCCTGCCTACTGCTTTTATTTGGCCTTAAATCTTTATCATTAAAACCTTGAGGAATAAGTCCAGTCTAGTTGTATGCCTTTGTAGAGCTGTGTGGGAGAAATGGGTAGTATTTTCCAGCTAAGCCCAAGGATTTTACATCTTCAGTCACATAGTGGGTGTGTGTCGGAGAAGAAGGAGGGAATGTGAGGCAAGTGAGGGTGAATTTCAGGAAGCTGCAACTCTGTGAAACAACCTGATGGTTTTCCACAGGCTGGGAATCAAAATGCACCTGTCAGCATCCAGCTATCATAAAGTAACCCTTATCCCACATCTGACCCAGCAGAGTCCTCCACAGGTGCTATGAGTTAATTTTGTGTTGCACCCAGGACTTACCAAATCCATTTCCCACTAAGCTGGCCTGTTTACACCATAGCACTCTGTCACAGGTCAGTGCACACACACCTATTCCAGCTGACTGTTCTTTGCTTCATTTTATATTCTTTTCCTGTAGGTGCAAACCCAAGGTTTCCTTGTGATCTTCAGTTCCTCATTGCTGCCACCTGAGTGCTGACATGACAAATTCTGTTGTGCTTTTGTAGAAGAAAACAGGCTGACTAACAGTGGAGTTAACCAGCTTGGTCCCTGGCAACCAGTGTCCTGGTGAGCAAGTGGCTGCATGGTGCTGAATTGCCAGCTGAATTTTAACCATGACACCCAATAAGGCACCTCTCTAAACTGTAAAAACATGGTATTTTCTATCACTAGTGATTGTGAGAGGGTCAGGGCAGCAAAAGCAAACACACTTGATAGCTCAGCCCTTGCATAGTGTTGGATTTGCCCTTTTTGGGGATGAACTACAAAAGGAGCAGAAATCACAACGCTTAGCTGGCCCCACGTGATAGACCAAACAGGCTGAAGCATGGAGAAGAGGCAAAGAGAAAGGAGGTGGAAAGAGAAGTAGAAACCACTACTCTGACACCCTGTGGCTTCCTGCTCTTCTCAGGGGTCAATACTCATGTTTATAAGCCAATGGGCAAACTGCTCATCTCCAGCCCATGCCTCCCCCTCCTTCACAATCTCTTCACAGCCACAGACCGAGTGACCAAATATCAGCCCCAGAGCAGCCAGGGAAAGGGTGTGGAACAGACAAATGTGGAGGACTAAAGCCCGTGTGGTAGGAAATGCTGCATCCTGGGTGCTTGCCCAGGGAAGCAGGAGGTGGGGATGGAAATGAAAGGTCTATGTTCTCCCTAATCATTTCCGCCACAGAAAGGGAGAGAGTGCGACATACACCAGTGGATCGCAGCCGTTAGAAATGAACCGCTGGTGGCTGGCAAATTGTAAATTAGAGAGCCAGAGTGAGAAGAAAGAAAATCAAAGGGGGGACGAGGTCGTGTTTTATTTCACTTGTAGCGCTTTTCAAATTCAGCCCTAACCAAACCTGATTAAAGTAAATCCCTTTTTTACGGCCTGTGGAGTCTATAAGATTATGGTGTTAATGGAAGTGTGATTCGATCCGTCAGTAATGGTGCATGTCGGGGCCCAGGCGCCTCAGACAAGTCCATTTTTTCAGATGTATTTATTGTTTTTTTCCCCCCTCTCCTTTCTGTTCTCTGCATTGCAGTGTTTAATTGAACAGTTTAAAGTAATTCTTCTTCAAGGCCCATTAATTGATTTTATTTGTGTATTCTCCAGAGGTCAAGAGGAAAATATATAATAAAACATAAACTCCAGGTCTGAGTTTGTCAAAGTTCCCACCTTTCCTCAAACATAAGGCACATTTCATCTTCAGCATTTCAGATTTTTTTCTCTTCCCACTCTTATTTCCCAGCACTAGTGCTCTCAGGTGTTAGTTTTTCTGTTTCCCTTTTCCAATGTTTATCTCTAAAATTTGCCACTGTTAGTGAGAGCACAAGGCAGCAAGCTCCCTCTCTTTCTTTTCCTGCGCAGCAAACACCACATTGGTTTTAAAATACCCCTTTGCTTTTAGGTTCTCCAAACAATTTCCCCTGCCCCAGACTGAGCAAAGGGGAGGGGCTCTGGGTTACACATGTTTGTAAACCAGTGGTCCTTGAAGCTCAGGTCATTTCCTCTACAATTGGGGGCGGGGGGGATTTTTGTAAGCTTCTCAGAAAACACCGTCTGAGGAGTCTGCCTCTTTCAAGCCGCACACGAGCCTCTGTGTGACAGCCAAAAACTGCTTCTTTCTGCCACTTGGTCTGCAAGGGGACACTGTTTCCTTCCCAGCCTCCCCAACACTCAGCATAAGGTAACTGGCTGCTCCAAATAAATATATATTGAGCTGGCTTCATTTACTTCAGATACTGCAAAGCCATTTGTTTCCTTCAGCTCCCAGCTCCACTCCCTAAAGTTGGCCCCAAATACAATTTTTTTTCAGATTCCCCTTGCTGAAGCCCTTACTCTCTGCTTTCATGCTGTTCTTCTGCAGTAAGTACATTTCTTTTAATAGAGTTTTCAGAACACAAGGGGTTTCTTTTTATTATTATTTTTAAATCACAAAATGTGCCAGGGAAGTTTTCATCCTCCCACTCACCTCACTCAGATCCGTTCCACAAACTGCCTCTAGATTAATGCAAGGCAAAAGATGCTTTTCCTTTTCTTTCCACCCTCTGATTGACATGGTCTGGGTGAAACATCATTGCTGCAGCTAAGGCAGTTCTCTGGGGGTGCAGCCTTACCAATTGGTTTCATGCAGTCCTGAGTTTGTTTTGAAATTTGACACCACATAACATACCGGCTGGGACCAAATCCACTATAAACCTCTTACCAGCAGACAGACGTCTTGTTCTGTCTCCTCCTAGCTGCAGAAAAAAAATCTGTTCTATGCTACAGCTGATGGAGAAGTTGTGGGGGCAGAATGTAACTACCCAAGAGTGGAACTTTGCCTTACTCCCTTTACTCTTACAAGTACTATGGCACCTTTAAGCAGGCAGAATTTCAGATTTATGTCAGAAATCATAGCAAGGGAGGATTCACTAAGTTTGTGCAGGGAAAGAGGCAATGGTTAAGGCAAAAGAAGAGCTCCCTTTGCTAACTCATCAGCAATCTTTTGCTCTAAGATCAGCTTTCCATGGAAGGTTGAAAATACAAATCCTGAGCAAGTTATGTTTATACTGAGCTCCTACACTCTGGCCATGCCAAAACTTATGTACCTAGAGGTACACTCAGACCTAGGGCATTGCTCCCCATTGTCACTGGAGTGGAGTTTCCTGACTGACAGCTTATGGATGAGCAGGTACTTGCTCTTTTGACAAGACGTGGGGACATAACTGGGAGGTGAGTATGGTCACCTGGTTACTTCTAGGAAATATTTAGCACTGTGTCATGGTCTTCTCCACTTATCCTCATCTTCTGGCTCTAGTTTTATAAGTGCATTTGGAATCACCACCTTGCCTTTTCACACTTATTTCACTACCTTCTTTCTTGCTCTGCTCAGATATGCTCTGCTGAGATATCTCTAATGTCTCTGCTGAGATATGCTCCATAACATCTCTGCCTGGTGATTAGCCTCTTCTACAGCAAACGGGGCCATCTCACTTTCTTAAAGGAAGACAGTATTCTTAGCAAGACAGAATTCTTGTAACAGGAGCTTCCTCTATTTGGAAGTATGATGATTTTTGGAATAAGGAAAGGAAGTTCTCTTGAGAAGTCCAATCTTCTGTGATTTAAACGTAAATCATTATCTATCATTTTGCTGTCTGCAGAGACCTGTGTCCATGGCACAGAGCTCCGTGCTGTAGCTCTTGACCCTGGACAGTAATCTTCTTAACATTCAGTTACAGCCAGACTCTGTCAAACAAGATTAAAATAAAATTTCCTCTGTTCATACACACTGAAATATATAACACCATCCTCCCCACAGTCTCATGTCAAGATTGAGCACCTCTACAAGTCCATTATCATCTGAATTCAAAGGATCCATCTCCTCCTCAAGAGCTTTCATCCTGATCCATCTTGGTGTCTTTTAGCAATGGTTTTACTCTTTGTATTTCAGCTATAATTTCATTTCAGCATAACCTTGACCTGCCTATGCTACCAGAGCAGATCTCCTTCGTCTAATTGTTCACCCTCCCCCATATACATATGAAACTCAGTGTCCTCCCTTAGCTAATATAATACAAAGGAATCAATCTGTCAGGCACACATACCCTCAGCCTCAGCAAATTAACCTTGCAGAGTAATTAGGGCAAGCGCCATGGTGTTGGTATCATGGCCTCATTTTGCTGCTCGAAGCATTAAAAAACTACCACAGCACAGCTACCAGTTAAAATCAATAGCCCACTGCATCAATGAGAACAAAGCTAACCAAGTGCTTCCTTGCTCCCATGTTGGGCCATAAGGTGCACAGAGGAGTCTGGAGGTTCTGGAGGTCCCTCTTGTCACAGCTTTGGTGAAGGCCAGACTTGAGGAATGGGTGCTCTTCAGCGGAGGCTGGAGGTTCTCAGAGGCTGGGGCAGAGGACAGATTTACTGGTGAAAGATCATAAGAAGTTGCCAGCCTTTCCAGGCCTGTCATGGCCTAGGAGCCACAAAAGTCAGACAGTTTCTATTTGCACTGCATAATTGGCGGAGCCTGTCACAACACTGCGAAAGCCAGCTGCTGCTTTCTGCTCAGAGCTAATTCCACCTGATTTATTTAATGTTGTAATGAACACAATCCTTTCTTGCCAGCCCCCTCCCCACACACTCGGCCAGCAGTTAGAGACAGTAGATGCTGCAGACAAACCTGCACAAGCAGGTGGTGTGGAATGCCTTGGCTCTGCCAGGGACTGAGCAGCTCAGCGCTGCGCTCCGGAGAGAGCAGTCGGGATGTGTGCCGGGGAAATGTAGCCATGCACACTGTTTTCTCACACCTAGGAGAGGCTTTCAGATCTGCAGAGATGGCAAGTGTGTGGACAACTAAGTGTGACCACAAGTCAAGGACAGAGCATAGCACTGTAGGAACCCAGACTTCAGACAGACCAAGAGAGATTAAAAGAGATGTTGCAAGGGATTAGAGAGGTACAAGGGGGTGAAAAGGGAAGACACTCAAGAAAGAGGGTAAAATAAAGCCAGCGATGGTGGGTTAGGACACAGCATCTACAGGAAGATCTGCTGGCAGGTCTTTAACTTCTTCTCCCCACTGAAAAAAATATAAAAGCCAAGCCCACTGTAATCTGACAGCGACCAAGCCAGGGGTAGCAATACCTGAAAATCAAAAAGATCTGGAATGACAGTAACTTCTGATGAAATTTGGCAATCATTTAGCTTTGAATCTTCTGCCCTGCCAAAGTGCAAGCAGGTAAAGCCAGCAAGAGAATGAGTTCTGCAGGACTATAGTGGCTTCAAGAGATGGACCAAAGTTTGAGCTTTTGAGACAATAAATCAGACTGTGGCTATGAGCAACATCAACAATCACAGCTATGGAAAGAAGCAGAAGAGAAGGGAATGGGAAATACTTCTCCCTTCCACACAGCATCTAATGATTGCTTCTAGAGGAAGGAAGGAAGCCTGATACTCCTAGACTCCCTTTGCCAGGGCAAGACCAAAAGAAGACATGCAGCCTAGCCTTTCATTCAACAGCAGAATCGATACTGGCTTCAAATTGGGCTTTCTAATCATGTTCAGTGGAAACTCTGACAGGATGCTTGGAGAATGAGACAGTATTCTAGAGTGCTGCTTTAGTGTCTCAGCTGTATGGAACAGATACAAAAGATGAGAAAGGAGTCTGGAAACTGCTGAGAGACAGACATGTTTAACTAACAGAGGATGAGCCAGACAGAGAGAACCAAGAAATTTTAGGACGTGGACGAAGAATATTGTTCCACAGAAAACAAGTGTCACAAGTATTTGTTGGCTCTGGAAACATTCCATTTACTGTTCCCACCATGGAAATGGCTGGTTACCCCCAGACAATTTGAGCCCTTATGTTTTATGCCAAATTCTGCTTACTGACCTGATTTCAGAGCTCAAGACAACTGAGAAGTTGCAGAAGGTGGCTGCAGTTGGGCAGATTGTCTGTCACATCAACACAGAACCGTAATTTTCAACTTGTAAATTGTTTAGGGAGATACTTTCATGAAATGAATCTATGCCCAAACATGAAGAAAAGAGGTTCTCTTTAGAGTGTCACACACTGTTAGAGTTGTTAAGTAGATGGTTAAATCCAAACATTTTTCTTCCTGCCCATCTTAACTGTGTGTTTTCCAGAATTCAGAATAATTAATCTGCAACACATCCAACAGAAGCTGTACATAGGAACTATCACTGATGCACGAGCCATGATACTGAAGGTAAACTCTCATCCAGATGAGCTGCCACCTGGAGTGGACAGATGGGAGATGAAGGGGAGGAGGGATAAAAGCCAGTTCAGTGAATGGTTTCATTAAGCTGCAAGGAGGAAGGAAAGTGTGTAGAACTGAGAATCAAGAGGTTTTAGGCGCTACAAACATGGCAGTGAGTTTGTATCACTCAGTGGAAACAAGGACCTTTGCCCTGTCCTGAGGAGAAGTTTTGCTGGTTTCCTACCAAGAAAGAAATAGTGCTACAGTAACATTCTGACTTTACCTTTCTCCCTGATCCTTTGGAAGGGCCTAGGGAAAGACATGCTTCCCCTCCCCGTGCATCCCTTACAACAGACAACAGGGCACTCTGGGGCAGGTCTGCAGAGAATTAGTTAGTTTAGAAACCCAGCCAGGGTGGAGTGGCTCAATAAAACTGCCAGTCTCCCATATTAATACCAGGTCTTTGGGTAATAATCCCAGGCTCTCAGTGACCTGGAACACCAGCTATGCTAACAACAAACTTAAAGTCACGAAGACGACTAAGTGTGAAACCAGATTTAAAGATTTAGCAGCTATTCTCAGCAGTCTCCTGTTTAGGCAAAATGCGTCAGAGGCATTTGGAAACTCTGAGAGGTGCCCTGAAATGGTAGCTGATTACGTGACTGACAATGACAAGCAAAGCAAGGGGCTTATCTCTGAGACAGAAGCAGAAGGAAAATTGCCACCAGCTACAGGAAAGAGCAGATCAGACTTCCCAGTGGAAACACTGCTCCCTCTGCCAGTGGAACTCACCCCATCCTCCTCCAGAAAATGCATTTCAGAGGAAGAAGGGAAGGAGTTTGAATGGGTGAAAAAAGCTGAGGTAGAGGACTGTTATTGGGAATCTCGATGTTTGCAGGCTCTCTGGCCACACACCCTCTTCCCCTGCCCATTACAGCTCACAGACACTCCAATCTACTCAGGTAATGACTGGAGGAAACAGATTTCCTACCCTCGGATCTGCTGCCATTCCTGAGTTTGCAGCAGACATTTTGTAATCAGAGAGCCTGTCAAGAGAGACAAGAGCCTTTAGCAGAAAAGAAAAGTTAATTGCGGAACAAGGGATTTAAAATCTGTGCAAAGGGGGACAATAAAAGAAACAATTATGGAGTTTTAACCACTGCTGCTGGCATGGTGTTGAATGTCATTTGTCCTTAGCTAGGCTGATACAGTTAAACTGCGCACTCAAGGCTGATGTTTCGGTTTGCTGGTGATTTTGGAACATCAGCAAAAGTTTTGTTTTGAACTAAACCAAATCATTTTTTCTATTTCAGGCATTTAATTAAAAATGATTAGAGGTTTTATTTTAAAGAGAAGTTGCTTCCAATTGACACAAACCCAAGAATTAATTTTTTTTTTGAAAATGGGAAAATGGAACATTTTGATTTTGGAGGAATTTAGGGATACTACTTTGAGGAGAGCTGTCGAAATAGACACAAAAGCGGCCATGTAGTCAGCATTTATTACCCTGCTTTATTCTGTATGCATTCAGATACAAACCCAGCTGAGACCGTAACAGTCCATTTTCACAAAGCAGATTTAGGGCCGATGTTTATTTTGCCTTTTATGCACATTTCTAAAGGCATATTTGCTAAGCAGAAGTGTGAGAAACTGCTGCTTGACCTGAAGCATCTATGGCTGGCTGGAGGAAGCAGAATTTCTCCTACTCTTGCTCCAAGCAATTACTAGTGGTGTGGCATTACCAGGATTAAATTGCAGCATTTCTGCTATAACCTGCTACAGAGAGCAACTCGGGGCCACTCTGCCTCCCCAGGTGGCATTAGGGAAACACAACCTGAGTACTGTGCCTTTCATAGAGGGAACTGGCAATCTATTTTATGTATTGATGTATGGCAGAAAACATCTCAAGCTGTTTGGGACTCCATCTATGCACAGAGCTGTAATTGCTCTGTCCCTTGGCAAAGGTCTGCAGAGGAAGGGCGGCAGAGATTTACTCACTGATTAAACTCCAACATGACACATACACATCCGACTGTAACTTTCTTGCAGTTGTATTTTACTCCCCCAAAAGAGAAATTCAAGTAGAAATGACCTGAATTCCATTTGGTCAGATGGGGTTGTTCCTTGAGATGCCTTGCAATCACTGTTCTCCAAGCTAAGTCTAAACAAAAAGGGCAGTCGTTTGGAAAGGGTTCATCTGAAATTAAGCATGTAGTGCAGAGAGATGAATTTCAGAGGCGTTGAGTACTCACAGCTATTGCCCCTTTTAGTATCATTTGGGTGTAAATGCAATAGGAGTAATAAGGCAGCTGGAGGGATGTCAGACCCGGCAGGGCAGTTACCCCAGGCTTTAACATTAGCACTTCCAGGAACAATAGAGATGCCTTAGTAAGTAAAGACAATATGGAATGAGTTTTGAATTAGTCAGTGTTGGCACCTAGGAAACCCAGAATAACAAAAATCTTTATTATAATTTAGTTGGTCTTCATAAAACCAAACAACATGCCTATTTTTATAGCTTAAAACCACTTTCAGGTAAAGTGAAATTTTTTGTCATTCTGGTTTTTACAGGACCTACTAAAGAACAGCAGGTAAAGCAATTTGGTTAAAGCTTCGCCAGCAGATTTACAGATAATATTGGAAATGAAAGATCCTGTTCAGAGCCATCAGAGTAGGATGGTCTGGGTGGGTCAGATCTGCCCTGTGGCTCAGCTCCTTCTGTCCAGCCTCTGCTGGAGGGAGGGTGAACGATGACGATGACTGTGACAATGTGCTCCATCCAAAGAGCTGAGCGATCTCGGGCACAGCCAAACTCCTGCCACCATAAATCCCTCTTGCTCACACCTCCATGCAATCTGCAAAGCAAGACCCAAAAGTGCCATCATACTCTGTACTCATCAGAGGCAGACACAGCCAGCAATGCAGACTGTCAGCCAAACTATGCCCACTCAGGGACAGGAAAACTTAACTGGGGAGTTGAGAGCTCATTTCTTACTCTGTAGTTTGGGGGCTGGTCTGCCAAAAGGGGAATATTAGACTAGACAGCTTCTGAATCAGACACATTCAGCAACACCTGTGTTTGTCAGGGGAAAGTATCCTTTTGATACATTTGCTTTTGCCCCGTTCTTCTCTGTTTGAAGAGGAACTGTCTGTAAAGAATTTAAGTGCATCCCTTGCTGGCTGTTACTCTCCCAAGGTCTTCCTTCCATCAGTATTCTCCAAAAGGAAGCATGCTTCTTTGCTCTCATAATGCACTAACTTTTTCATTGCTTCTTTATGCTCACTTCTCACCAATCTAAATAATGGATCAATTGAGTTTTTATTCTTTGCTTTAATCAGGTCTTGAATTTTGAGAGTATTTTCCTGTAATTACTTCATTAAACGTGAACTGAAAAGCAAAAACCTTCCAAAACAAAGTAAGCTATGTTTGAGATTTTCTATAATTTTTTTTATGATACATAAAGGCAAAATCAAAACTCTAATAGGGCATGGAGTTTTTCTCTCAGCTCTGTGTCTGGGTAAATACTGACAGCCTGTGCTCACTGTTTCAAACCAGCAGAGAGAAAGAAAGAGAGGGGCAGAAGGGCAAAATACAGCTATGGACCAACTCAGTCAATCAGTCTTTGACTTACAGTGGCCTCACCATAGTAAAACTGCTTTTATTACACATCCACCTGACTCATATGCGATCGCCTATGCACTTGATGCTTCTATTTCATGCCAAAATAATAGCTTATGGAGGTACTTAAGTTACACCTTCCTTTTATCTGAGTGTGAACAAGATGGCAGAAAACCAGTATCACGACTTCCTACCAACTCCCCATCACACCAGCATAATTCCTCATTCATTGACTCCACAGATTTTTGATCCCTTCTCCACCAGCTAGCAACTGTCTGACACCCAAGGCAAAACAGAGCATCAAATCACAAAG
Source organism: Oriolus oriolus (assembly GCA_013400235.1). Lineage (NCBI taxonomy): Eukaryota > Metazoa > Chordata > Aves > Passeriformes > Corvidae > Oriolus > Oriolus oriolus. The sequence continues at coordinate 1,801,745 of VXBT01005206.1, read as the reverse complement.
CTTGTATTCACAGAGAGGCAAGTGGGAAAGAGAGGGTGTAGAGAGGTGGGCAATAGGCTGAAACTGGAGCAACATCTTCTTCCCGTTTGGGAAGTCCGTGGTCAAATGCTGGTTAAGTCAGGAGAAGTTTCAATATCAAATTGAGAGGTCCCCAAATGGAGGAAGTCTGGTTCCTCTCACTTTGTTAAATACTCCTGGATTATTCTTTTACTGAGGAGATGGAGGGAAGAAGGAGGGGAAAGAGGACATGATGGAGGGGGAAGATCGAGACTGCTTTTCCCTCACTGAAATTTGACTCAAAATTCTGAAACAGAACACTTTAGAATCTTAATATTTCTAACGGTAAAAAATGAAGCAGAAACATGCATTTTCAGGATACTGTCATAACAGATTCCATATAAAACAAGTCAAGAGCATGAGAAGGAAGAGGACTGATAGGCAGTGCATTTTAAAAATGTAAAAATCCCCTTCACAATCATTCCTTCTCCCTATTCCCCCGAGATTTCTAACTTGGATAACAAACTGAGATGCAACCAGGAAAACATACATCCAATACATCTAGATTGCTTCAGTTCTGGATTTGTACAGCCCTTAGCACAAAAAGATTAATTCCCTTGAAGATTAATTGTTTTAAGCACTTATGCCAAACCAGCAAGAAGGAAGAATAATTGCAGTCTGAAAAATCAAGAGGATCTGTGGAGAAGTCCAGCAAGACTCTACAATGCCATAAATCTCAGGGTGCAGATCTTAAAGTTATATTGTGTAATAATCGTAACAACAGAACAAAGTGTTTCATGTATAATTTGGTAAAGCATCCCATCCCAAACTTATTAACACAAAACCAGTGCTGTCAGGTCAAAAGGTCCTGCTAGCTCCCGGGCCATGTCTGACACTGGTCACAAGCAAATGCCCTATGAACAAGCTATAAAAAACCTGACAAAAATACAGCAATGTTTCTCCCCAGTATATTCTCCCAGCATACAGCAATGTAAAGCCTAGGGACTTCCTGAGCCAGTGTTTACCTATATATTTGAGTTTAATAGCCCTTGATGGACTATTCCATGCACTCCCTAATCCTTTTTTGAACCTATTCTTACTTCTGGCCTCACAGACAACCCGTGGTGACAATTTCCCTACTTAATTGTATAGAGAATGTATAATACAATGTGAATATTGCAACTAAATGAAGGCTAAAGGGGAAAATGATAAGTCTGTGAGCAGGATGAGAGAGAGAAGGGGAGGAAATATTTTGCATGATTAAAGGGGATATGATAAGGAGTGACAGGCTGAAATTATATTCAGCTCAAAGAACAGAAAAGATCTCAGTCTGTTGGGTAGTTATGTATGCTCCCAGCGGATGTGTTGATAACTCCACCTTAAACTGGACAGGATAATTCACTCATCTGGCAGCAATACCTGGGGCTATCCTGTTCTAGGAGGAACAGCAAACAGTCTGGAAATAGAAGCAATTTTTCAAGCTTAGAATAAATTTTTTGCGAAGTTAAACACAAATTTTGAAAGGGAGAAAGTTTTCTGAAGAGAAGCCTTGAACGGAATTTCTATCTGCTGCAACGGAGAAGGAAGAAAGACATTACATTTAATGTTGTGAAAGGGCTGCAGGCTGGGAAAGGCTGTCTCTGGCCTTAGAGAGAGGAGGCGTATGGTACAGATTGTTGTGGGATGACTGATGCCAATGGCTCTTCGCAAGGCTGCATTCGATGCTGTTTTTCTTAATGTGTTCGCTCCACTCGGCTGCTTGGTTGGTAAATTTTTGTTAGTCAAACTGGCCAAGAGGGAGCTGGATTAGTACAAAGGGAGGATTGATATGGCTACCATGGCTGAGACCAGAAACATGCATACGCATATGTGTGCACTCACACGCACACAGATTTGAAGTGTATGAATCCCTTAGGCATCCAGGCTATTAAGTAAGGAGGAGTAGAGAATAAGAAATTTTATATTACTGCTTGTAGAAGGGTTCTTCATCTGTCTCTGGAAAATGCCAAGTTATTTAGGAGGAAAAGAAAAAAGAGGAACAGATCTCAATTCTTCTGAAATCTCAGTATTAGAGCCAATAGACTCTTGAAATTTTTCCCAGCTTCCATACATTCGGAAAAGCATGTCTATCCCACAGCTAGTTCTGGGGGAAGATGTTTTCGAAGTTTTTACAATCCTTATGAATGTTTAACCTCATGATCAGTTTGTCTGGCCCTCCTGGATCCAGTCCTGGAGGTACTGTGGCCTAGAGGCCACAGGTTAAATTACCCTCAGTGTCCCGCTCGGTCCATGGCCCTTCTGCAGAGTCTGGCAACAAAAGGGGGTCACTTTGAAATTATGGGTTTTCTGATGTGAATTCCTGCCTACCAGAACTGGATGGAAATGACCAACTCGTTTTGTATCCCATAGGTTGCTGCATGGTAGCAGCTTCCAAATTTGCTGAGCTGGGCAGGATTCAAACTGGCAAGCTTTACTGCTACACAATGGCTTTCCATTTCACCTTTGAAGGAAAAATTATCTAAAGTGGTTCTGCCTAAATCAGAGCTCACTTCTACCCCCCTTCTTTCTCCACCATATTTCAGGACTGAGTGTGACATCTGGCATGACACATGGGAAACCTGCAATCTAGATAACACATCCATCTTTATAAGTGAAAGACATCCATATATTTCAACATAGAGTAGGAAAGGCTTGCAGCAAGAAAATCCAGCAACCTGGCCAGGCACTCTGCATATTTTATGAATGTCAGCATCTACACTGCCTCAGCAACGCTCATCAAAGTGGTCTTGAGGGCACTGACTTGGGGAGCAGAGACAAATATTTCTGGGAGACGAGACTACAACTGTGTTTCATTCTTCTGCTTTCCCTCATGCTTCCTGGCATCTCCACAACTGCAGTGACTCACAGTTCTGTCATCATTTATGGAAGGAGGCAAATGTGCATACACTGGGCAAGGCGAGTCACCAGCTACTGTGCTCCTCTCGCTGCCTTCCTGCAGCCATTCTGCACATGCTGGATGCACAGGGCTCAGTGAAGCATGCCTTGAAGCCCTGCCCTCTGCAGCTCTTGGTACCTAACTATCTCATTCCCCATCTCCCTTTGTGATCCATGTTCCACATCCACCTGCAAAGTCAAGTTCTTGCTCTTCTGACCTACTTTGGACCTCATCACACTTGCTGTTGTTACAGACTGTTCCAGGCTGCTGTTTCAAAGCCATCTCTTCCTCTGTGGTCACACACAGCAGCTCTGGGGAGGGCAAGGAATGCTTAAAGCTCAGGAAAACTGAAAATACTAGCATTGGTATGTTTTGCTGATGAACAAATAAGACACACGGGCAAATACCACTATCTTCTTTGAAACATTTAGAAGTCTGACTGAGCATAAGAGTAAGATAAGCCAGCCTCCTTCCAGCTGAACATCAACACGTGCAGCTTATGGTTTCAGAGAGCAGCTGTGGTGAGCTCAGCCAAGGGAATTCTACTGGCTCCTTCTCCTTCTATTCAAAACCAGAAAAATTAAGGGTCCATTCTCCAAACAAATTCTCTCTGGCCAAGACCTGGGGAAGAGAGGGTGAATTAACATCTCACTGGTCAGTAAATTTGGAGGTGGTTTCTCTGCAAGAGGACACAATTTGAAGTTCCTCTGAAGCTCTTAAGATTCTGTGGATGTGGGAGCCATTTGGACAGGAGAGCAAACTATTTATGTAACACACACTCCAGGCTTGCTTCCAAAATGCTGGCCTTTGATCAGGAAAAGACATTATCCAAAGCCAACCCTACAAACACCAGCAAGAGTGCCAGAGTGGCCAGATGGTGCTCGGGTACCACTGCAGCCCCCTGGATCGATTCCCTTGCAAACACTGGCGACTGTGATGGGCAAGGACGCACTCTCCCTCCCCATCACTCCCTTCATAAATCCAGCAAGGTGTGCCAGCTTTCCCCGGCAGCATCAGGCACTCCTGCAGCTCCCCACTGCTCCTCTCGTAAGCACGTTGCCAGTGGGCCCTCACAGTGCCAAACATTGCTGCATCTTCCAAGCTGCTTCCCTGTCAAGCGCTGGCAGAGGTGCTACGACAGCGTCACTACTGATCCGCTCCTCCTTACCCTTTCGATTGCAGGTACTGGCAGCGATGCCAAGGCACTCAAATTGTGCCAGGCATAGATAAAGATGCTTTGTAATAATACCTTCTTGAAAGAAATGGTAAAAAGACCCAAGTATCCACATGGTGCTCTAATAACCTTCCCTTGCCCTTTATGGCTCACAAACACTGGCAAGGATACCAACCTTCCCAGAGTAACCTTACAAATCTTTGAGGGACTCCCTAATCAGAGGAAAAAAGAATCCTTCAGTGCTGCTGGCAGGTAGTTTCACCCACTCATATGTAATTCACAGCCATCTACAAGTTTATAAGCAACTGCTCTTAAGATAACTACCATATCTTCTATCTTCACCACCAGGAGAGCTGCCCTGAGGAAACCCCCAGATGTACACAGGTAATGTCCCTAAATGCTATTACACAAACCAGTGCTGCTGAATTGAGCTTCTTCACCCGCCAGTTTAGTGTGACGGGTTTTGGTGGCACAGTGTGTTTACGTGACCCACTGATAGGCCATTAGTAGCAAATGCTTCTAATAAAGAAGGAAAAAGAAATCATGGCCCAAGTGATGTCTTAGAGAGCTTATGCTAATTAAAAACTTAGGCATTGCAATCTCTTCCTGCTACTGCTGTATATTCTTCATTGACCCACAAACCAAAATTGAGCTTTGGCAGGCTAAGAGAAGAGAAGCAGATTTTTTCTGATACTATCACCTGAATGCATTGTCCTTGCTTCCCTCCACTTGGCCTCTTTGGCCAGCTACAAACCTATGCTGCTTCCGCTTGTAAAGGAAAAAAACTGACAGAAGATGAAAGGCTGCTTCTGTGCTCCAAATGCCTCATACTTTGATTAAAAATGTTTTTGTCAATTAGAGATTGATTTTTGCTGTTCATTAAAGTGATGGATGTCAGTGCTGATGGAGGTGATATTTTACCCTGCGGTGGCCTGCTACATAGATGGGTAGGAGAAGCCAGAGGCTCCAGTTTGCTAGAGTGGAGTTGATGACCAGGACTGGAATAAAATAGGCCAGTCAGAGGATGGAGAAATGAATGCCATAGTGCTCAGGGAGGAGCAGGGGAACACTCTCATTGCAGAGTTTTGTAGTCAGTCCTTCCCACTTTATCTTTCTGAAGGCGCAGGGGAAGCTTTAGAGAGACAGAGATGTGGGGTTTTTTGGAGGGTTGCACAGTGGGAATGAAGATATGGATTATACAGATGCCACAAGCTGCTAAGGTTTTATATGCAGGCCATGCAAAATTTCCCCAACTCAAGCTGAGCTTCTCCTCTAGGAACTCACATCCTGACACTGCCATCAAAAGGACATTCCCTGCGAGGAAGAAAGGGCTGGCCTTAAATTGCATGGGATAGGTTCAAGATAAGATACGGGAAAAGTCAAGAGCTTCAAATACATAACCAACGACTGTACTGCAGTTTTCCCAAAACTGATCTACTTACACCACTCACTTCCTGCAGGGCAGGGCCATACCTTACTTGTGTGGCTACCAGAGAATGTAAGACAGGAGGTTACTGGAAGCTGCAGTATTTTCCAATGATGTACCCATCATGCTTTTGGCATTATTAGCCCAGGCCATGTGAAGGAGAAAAATCAGGAGTCACACACATGAAATAATAGTGGAGTCAGACCATCTACTGGAAGTGGCTAAACACACATAAATATGACATCTCCCTGGGGTGGGATCTCCCCAGAACTACCAGTATCTGTAGAAGAGAGTCTGGGCATCCACACATCTTCAGAACTCCGATACAGCCACCTGACCATCCAGCTGGATTTTACGGATCTTTTTAACCTACTACACACGCATCCACACTTTTGCAGGCATGGAAAGAGAAAGAAATGTGACCCTGCCCCAGAGGACAATCCTGATGCAGCAGGAATTCAAAGGCGCAATTCAGTGGCCTGACAACAGTCCCCATATAAAATGTCCCAGTATCCGAGAAAGCCATTTGGGACTAGCAGCGACATCAGATGTTACAGCAGCTTCACTCTTTGCTGGGGCAATAGCAGGAGGATTCAGGTGTGCACAATGTTATGATTACATTAAATGGGCTGAATAATGCCCTTCATGCCATGCTATCCTCCTGCCTTAAGCAGGGACGTAGAGCAGCCACACGGCAGTCACCAATGCACAACGAGGGGCTGAAACACAGCTCTGCAAAAATTCACCTGCTCCCTTTCACCATTGAAATCTGTTATCTGTAAGTCCCCATCTCCTTCAAGTTCCAGTTTTAGACACAAACTGTGCATGCATATAAAAACACACACGCATACAGACACATATATTTGTATGCTGATGAGATCGTTAAATTTATCAGCTCTCCGATTCATTTGAGGTTCGTTATGGAGCTGCAGCACTGCTCCTTTCATCTGGAAATGGAAAGGGAACGGCCTTTACCCCTTTCTCGAAATTAAAGCGAAATGGGTACCATTTTATTTTAAGTGCCCATTAAGTAAAGCGTAACTGAAACCAAGTTACAATGGGTGCCTCGGGGGAATGAACGTAGGAGAGAACACACACACACGCGCACACACCCACCAACAGCAAATGGCGGCAGGCACGAAAATCAGGGGAATAAACATCAAAGCACTTCATAGTGCAGTGATAGTTAAAAGCCTATTTTACACCCAGAAATGGTGAGAGATGCAGGCCCAAGAGCTCTTCAGTGCCTTTGAAAGACCCATTTAAGTCTTATTAAAATATTACCTGCTTTTTTTTTTTTTTTGTGCCTTTTACTGGATTTAAACTCTTAATTCATCTTCCGTAATTTTTTCTGCACTGGGCTATTGTAAGCGGGAAAAAGACTCAATACTGTTAGTAAAAGGATCTAATTGGTAACTTCTTTTCATCTCAGAAGCCCCCCTCCCTCCTCCTCCTCTCATTCCTTACAGGTTGGGTCATAGCAGCTTTCTTAATCTTTGGAGATTATTCTTTTGTGGTTTGATGAGACTTCACCAGACTCTTAAATCTTTTCATTTCACCTCATTTAAATATTTTGGCCAATTGCTGAAGTTAATGATGATGAATAGGATTAAGATTAAAGGCTTAAAAGGGTTAGGAGGAGAAAAAAATATATTTCATTTCCAACAATGCATACAGAAGTCTCTTCCTCAGTGTTGCATTACCTCTCTGTTAGGGCTGTAGCTCGTAGCTCATGGCAGGTCTCTGACATGGCTGCATCTGTCTGTCTCTCTACAACATCTCTTTTTGGCACCAAGTTCAGTAGAAAAGATCAGGACCTTTGCACTGTCTTTGCATATGCTCACTTGTTCTTTGTGCTGTCTGCCTCTGCTTGTGCTCTGTCTGTGCTTCGCTGACTTATTCTAAACCCACGTATCTGAGTATAACCTTTCATAGATGTCATTTAAAATAAAAAGACCCCGCACATTTATACAGACAAAATTATCCTTATCATTTTGCACAGCAATTTAGAAGACAACCAGCCTGAAACTCTTGTCTGTGCATAGTACAGCCCTTTCCCAAAGAAAAAAATCTTCTCTTTTATTATTCTTTAATGCCTTTCCATATACTGATTTCCTCTGGTACAAAGTTGAAAATTCATCCTCATAGTCTCTGAAGCCACAGAAATTGGGCCAAACTGGAAATCTAGCTGCAACTAAATAAGTCATATTTCCACATCAGTCTTCTGCTTAAAAACATAAATATAATCTCACAGAAACTGCAGTTCTAGGAAGTCTTAGATCAGTTTGGAGAGGCTTGAATCCCTCTGGCTGCTGTTTCAAAATCAGTGGAGAAGAGAGCTAATGGAGTGGCTTGGGTGGGTTATACAAGTCTCCAAATGAAACCAGGCAATTCTCTGTCAAACCCAGCTTTGCCAGGTAAATTGTGAGCTGGTGGTACTATACCTCAGCAAAAACCTCTCCTCTGCTATGGCTGAAGCAGCAAGGAGAAGGTGGGTGGATGGCAGCAGCCAGTTCCTGGAGCAGCACCAGGAACTTGTCGATGCCGTACAAGACCCCTGCCCTGACAGGGCATTCTCTGTGTTTACCTAAACACCTCTTCCCTCCTCAGTGTTGTAAATCTAGATCTTCTCCAACACAAACTTTTTTATTAGGTGGGAGGAGAGTGAATACATTTTCCAGGCTTCAGTGAAAAAGCTGCATGAGAGGGAGCACCATTTATAATGTTAAGGATTAAAAATGGCTTACTGTGGGGAATAAAGTGAGCTATGGGTCTGCTGAAGATTTCTGGCATATTGAACAAACTGTACTGAAGCTCTAACCTAAAATATTTATAACTGTATTTACCAGAGTTCATGTTAGACTTGGTTGGGGCAGAGCATGTCCTTTAACAAAGAAGGAATGTGCACAGGGCTGAAGTCTGTCTGGGCTCAACAAAAGATGAGCAAGAAGGGGAATGAGAGCTGAACGGAGGGAGCTGGAAGATCATTTGGTGTTGCCTTAGGCGAAGCTCCAAGTCCACAAGAGAAGCAGTTCTGCTAACACGAGTCTAAGTATCAAGTATGATAGATACCAAACTTGACAGGGAAAAGCTAATGGGATGTACAAGGATGGACAAGTACAAGGATTTGCCACTCCAGACTGAGGAAAATATATGTACAATGAGCAGGCCTATTTAAGATCATCCTTGTACAACACCCTCACCAACTCTGTGCTTTGGCCAGCGTGAGTAGAAGACCTGGAGAGGAAGCCCCCAGTATGTTCACAGCTCAGGACAGTGCAGCACTAGCAATAGCAGGACACATCTTGCCTCCTGGATGACAACTCAAGTAGCTGAGCCATTTCCTAAGTAAGAGGTGATATTTCCTCACTGCTGAAATGAGAATTTTTTGGAAAATCCTAGATATTGCAGGCAGCGCATAACCATTGTCCTGGCAGAACAGAAAGGTGGCTCTCCCAGTGGAGGTTGCTTATCTTAAACGTGTCCAGAAACGTGTTCGGCTCTTTCCACTTCTTAAAGTCTCAGCAGCATGTTCTCTAACTGCAGGGTAGAAAAATCCTAGTGTGCTCAACAAATTCAAAATCAAGTGTTTTGACTGACACAATGGGCTTCAACCAGAGACTTCCGGAGATAAAAGCAGAAGGTAAGGAATCAAGTGGTTGCTCATCAGCAGACTGCAGAGCAGTCTGATAGCTGTGCAGGATTTTATGGATGCAGAGGCAAATTTTGAGGGGCATATGGACTAGGAGAATTTTTACTCCTTATAACTACTCCTTAAAAGTCCTCTCCACTGCCAAGCAGAGAGGCTGCTGGAAGAACAGCTGTGATGGGTATGAGGAGTGTGCAATGGCCCATCACAGCTACATCCATTCCCAGTGCACATTTTCCATCTTCATTTGCTGCCCTAAGCACTTGTGCGTATTTGTAAATAGTACGCAGATATCATATTCTGTGGTGAAGTAGACAGTCTCTTTCCAAAGTACACTCAGTTTTTAAAGGCTTCATCTGGAGTAATGCAAGAAAGAAAAGAAAAAGAAAACATGGTTTCCATTTTTTTCTTTTTCAAGATTGAATTTTTAATTTTTTTAACTGTATCCAATATCAGCATTTGGAAACTGTCAATAGGATCTGTGTATTATTATGTTTAAAAATAAAATTAAAAACAATTTTAAAATATAAGAAAGGCAAGGTTTAATAAAGATCTAATAGATTTTTTTTTTTCACTCCTTGTTTCCAGAATCCAAGCCTTGAAGACTTTCAATTCAGTAAAAAGGAAAAAGAACCTCAGGATATGGCTAGAGGATTCAGGACCTTCAAAAGAGAAACATAAGGAAACATCAAAGGCAGGTGAGTGCATGCATGAGTGTGCTGCCCGTGTGCCTGTGCATGCCTCTCCTCTTTCTCAGGGGCACAGATGCAGCTTGGCCCCCTGCCTCGACTCCTTGATGAGTTACTGTTCCCCCTGAGCTCTCTCTTCTTCAGCCTTGGAAAAACAACTGTGTCACTGAGGTTGGGGCTTCAGTCACCCACAGCTGTAAACCTGTCCAATTTTCTGAGAGCTCTTGGGTTACTTTTGACCTGGGCTGCTGTGCTACTTTCCCTGAGCCTTTCCTTTAGTTGTCACATATTGATTCGGCTTTTTAGCAAATAACTGTACATAAAGGAATGTTAAAGTCAGTGAAAAAAAAAACCCCAAACATTCCTTTACACATTAAAAAAAAACCCCTAAAATTCAAAACTATTTCATATTTAGAAAAACACACGAAACTCCAGAGAAAACTGAAAAGAGAGGCCAATTCCAGGACAAAGAGGTAGTTCTCATGCCTGTCTGGGATGGGAAAGACAAATCCACATCCCTGCGATGACTGTGGCAATACAGGATCTGAGCTGTGTTTCCCACATCTCCAGTAGCACAGGCTAATGCCACAGGCTAGTACCACATGCAGGTACTAGCTGCTCCATATGCAATATTCCCAAATTCTAAAATGAAAAATTTTCTAGCTGATAGTATGCTTACATAAATAAAGCCTCAATGTTAATGAATTAACATATCTCAACTAAACCAAACTAAACTAAACTAAACTAAACTAAACTAAACTAAACTAAACTAAACTAAACTAAACTAAACTAAACCAAATTAAGAGTCACCAACTAATCCACGCATTCCCAGCCAGATCTTCCAACAAAAAATTCCATTATTGCCCAGGCACTAGTAACAATGACATAAACCCTTCTTTTAGCAACTAAAAAAGCCTGTCTGAGCAGAAGGTGCTGGTGGATCTGTGTCTGCCCATGGCCTTATCACTGAGCTATGCCTGCTCGTGACCTTTACTTCTTGTGGTTATGGTTAATGAACAGCCATTCACCAGGCAAACCTCACTTCAGCTGAGATTCTTTTGACAGCCATTAAATCCTATGTATTTTTTATTTTCCCCCTCATTTGTTACAGTGCTGTGCACACAGAATGGAGTGCCAGCTATGAATTCAGCAATCACCAAGGCTTGGCATTGATCAAGGTGAGTATTTTCATTCAAGCATTCTTAAGACTCTTGTCAGTACCCAGCTGCTTCCTCACAGGCTCCCAATAATCTCAGCGCTACTTCTTTTGAATGAGATAAAAATAGCCTTTATTGATAAAGAGTACTGAAAACAAAACAGTAGCTTTTGCCTAGAGAATTAGGTCAATCCAATATCTGGGTTTGTATTACTGACATGGAGACTACTCCATGCCAGCCTGATGGAGCCATTGCACACCATAGAACACAAACGGACTGAGCAGAGAGGAAGAGAATCAAAGGCAGAAGTGGACAGATGAAGCAGAAAAGCAGTCCTTGCTTTAAACCCTAGGCATAGAGATTTACAGGAGAACAATCCAAAAAAAAAAAAAAAAGATTCAAATGATTTCCATTAGCTGAGACAGTCTCCCAGCCTCAATATATCTATCCGATCATAGCAGCAAGGACACTGTAAGTAGACAAGTGGAAAGAATGAAGATGATGTTGAGCTCTGCATAAAGATGTAGGTGGGGGCCCACAATTAGAAATTCAGAGCTGTGCCACATCCTACCATTTTGATCTGAAGTTCCAGTTGGATCATGTTCAAAGAAAAGGTCAACCCCAAAGACACATCTGGCTTTAGTGCCAAAGAAACCCCAAGAGTTGATATCCTGAGTCCCAATACTAAAGTCAATGTTAGGAATGCAAATAAGAAGAGTGCTCCTAAAAGGCATATTTGGAGAACAGCCAAAACAAAAGAGTCTGATTCCCTCCATCCCATCATGTTATAAATCAGTCATGCTGCTGAAAAACGGCAGTACCAGTGGGATATGGGCCCTGGTTGTATGACAGTGGGAATGTGGAGGATACTCTCACCTGTGCTCACATCCCTCCTAGCAGCCCCAGAGTTTGCAGGTTAAAGGACAAAAATGATGACTAGCAGAAGTGGAAAGAATTTCACAGAAGTCGGTGTGGCAATGCTCTCTGCGCCTGCTCTGAATTCTCCCTGAGAACAAGAACTTTGAGACTAATTTCGCCGTATCTCATGAGATGAATGTTGTCTCTTTTTTTCTGTGTAGAAATTATCTGGAAATGGTGGGTTGCTAGTTTTGTTTTATGAGCTCCTAAAACTATTCTTTGAATAATAATTGGCCTGAAGTTCGTCTGTTGAAAGAGCTCAATATTCAGCATTCAGCTCAGGGCAACAGCACATTGACTCTGGAAGGGGAGGGCATGGGGGGAATGACTCCCTCCAGAGTCACGGCCACACCACATGTGGCAAACCAAGTTTAAAATAGCTGCAGACAGAGAGGAGATCTGTCATTTGGAAATTACTTGTGCGCTGTTTGAAGCAGCCGTTAGCTGTGCAACAAACAGACTCTGCAAATAAAATTGCTGTGTGCAACACAACCTGGGACTAATGTAACCTCCTGTTTCCGATTACCGGGACAAGCTCTGAAGCCTGCCATCCACAGAAACTAATACCAAAGACTAGGGAACGGGGAAAGTTTTATGGAACACAGGGCATCAGAAGCCAGTTTGCATGATTAAAATTAAATCTCCAAAAGGAATTGATTGTCTCTCCTTGATACAGAGAGCTAACTCTAATAAGATCTTTCATCATAAGGAGGCCTCCGCAAGGCTGGCATTGGAGGAGAAAGTAATACTGTGAATTTCTAACCATGAGAGTGTGAATTTAAATAAAAGTGGATATGCGTTTGCCTAGCTTTTGGGCAGCGACCAAAAAGAAGGGAAAACGAAATCTTCGCTGATAATACAGCTTATTGAAATGGTTCCACACGGTAAGTTAAACCAGACAAAAACAATGCTGAGGTGCAATGAGTCTGTTTTGCTTTGATTTCTCTCTAAATTAGCCACTCGGTTCTATTAGAAGTGGAAATTTCAGCCTAGGCTGGACAAATTCTCTCCTTGACAACTGAGGCAGGATCTCCGTTCAGCCAAGTATATATTACTTCAAAGTACATATTCTTTTAAAATGCTAGGACTGGCTAAAGGACTCAACTATGGCACTCTCCTCTTCCTGCTCCATGGGGAAGTCACTCTATCTCTCTTCCCCACAGACATAACAATATTTCCTTGCACTTTAACAGTTATAACTCTCCCAAGGCTTGCAGCACTGGACTTAGGTTCTCTGGGTAGGCAGGATATTGGCAGCTCAGTCCACTGACAGCGAGGTGAATACCCTTAGGAAGCGGTGTATTGCTGCTGGTACTGCCTTTTACATTTGCAGCAATAAGAGCAGCTCTGCAAAGCTGGCCTTCCCGGCCTTTTCTCACAAGTTGCCACTCTGAAAGGTTTTGCTTTGGGCAAATAATTTGTGTCAAGTGAAATGATGTTTTCCATCTTTTTTTTTTTCCCCTCCTATATGAAAAAGAAGAGCAACTGAACAAGAGGCAAACCAACCAACACAAAGAGGATTTGGTTCAACACATGCCAATTTTTCTATCTCCAAACGTTTTGTTTCAGAAGCCAAAGAGAACAATATTTGCACATCTTTAACCCTAACCAGAAGAGTTCATTATGGAACTGGTGGCAGTCTGCACACTGTATAGGCGTTAACTTAAACTACACATATTTTAATTTGAGCAATTATGTTCTCTGGGCCTAATTCCCACTAGTTTAATTTGGATATTTTCTGTCATCACTTGTTGTACCCAACAGTTGTAAAATGTAACCATGCACTATTAAACAGCTGCTGCCTTCCACAGGTGGCTGCCTTTCAGAATGAGGTGAGGATGTCTCCTGTATTGCACAGAGGAGTTGTGAGGTTTAATTCATTCATGTTTGTGAACAGCTCTGAAAGCTTCATTTAAAACCTGCTGTATTCTTTGCAGGCTACATTTCCCAAAGGAAAAGAGTGCAAAGTAAAATGGCAGCTTTCATAGACAGACACTGGACACATCTGCATCTAGACTGATCCTACACGAATATTCTACTATATGGCACTGGAAAGCCCTGATACACTGCATGTTGTGCTATGCATTTTTCAACACATACTATGCATCCTATACATATATTTCAATGCAAACATGTGTAATGTTTCGATAAATTCAGTATTAAATCCAATAGTTTTGACCTGTGTGCATTCTCAGTTTCAGTACTCTTATCAGCACGAGAAAAAAATGCAGTACTGGACACCCAAGAAGATTTTATGTACAGTTAATATGAAATAAAAGCTATGTAGGGAATTCTTTCAGATCTTGGGCATGTCTTCTGCTTCTGCATTGTTCAATATCACTACACCATGAACAATTTCTAGGCATACAGTGACACTTATTTGATATAACTGTGGTATTGAATCAACAGCCTGTATCCCGACTGGGATTTACTGCTGTGTTGGAAGCTGAGCAGATATGAGTACCTTTTCTTCTGGGTCAAACCATTCAACCATGTCAATCTGATCAAACATTTTGCCCCCTTGCTTGAAAGTGTACACCAAGGAAGATCTGGTTCCACTGGAACTTCGCTCACAGACCAGAGCTATTGGGTACCAAGTCACTGCAGCACTCATGTCCATTTTCATCCACAAGGCATGTAAGACAACAAGCAACTTTATCCTACTCTTCCTCTGTGATATGACTGAAGGATGATAAGGATCTTGGGATCTTGGGATGGAGGGAAGCAGGCAGAGAGGGAGAGAAAGGCAGAGAGGTAGAAAGGGAGGCAGGGAGAGGCAGATGGGACTCCGCTATTTATTTCTGGACCTTGAAAACAGACCTTTTGCAAAAAGGGTGCCTTGTATCTCCACAATACAGTAACTGACCTCCACGTTTCTTACAAAGGTCGTCCCAGAAAGCCTCAAAGAGTATGAGCTGTTTACAGGACAGTTAGTTTTCAGGGAGCTATAACAAATGTTGATCCATTGCCACCATCCAGGTTAGTTCCCTTTTAGTCTGGATAGCATTTGCTAGCTACAAAGGTACATTAAAGCCCGACTGTGCATCACAGTCTGTGTGCTTGTGCCCCCCAGGCACACAGGGCTGAACCTGTGTCCCAGCTATCAATTTCAGCTGTGCTTGCCAGGCTGTTTTCAACCACTTGCATTAACACTTCATGTTACATTCTTGCTCTTTTGCCCATTTGCAAGCAGAAAATTCTGGATAGTCCATTCAGGATCTTGTAATTCAGGCCCCAGATGACACTCGCACTTGCCTGCTTTTCCTGTTCCAGGAAAGATATGTAGCTATTTCACAGTTAGATTGGGCAACAACAAAAATTAATTAGTTGTGGACTTTCCATAAAACCAGCAGACAGGTATGTCATACTCTCCACAGAGAGCAAACAGGAGTCAAAGGCTCAGCAGGGCAAGAGGAGAGGAAGAAGGAGGAAGAGAAGTTTGGGGAAGGGCAATAGAAGGAGCAAAATGCCGTGAATAGCCCATAAAGATTTCCATCGTGATTAGAGACTTGATAAGGGCAAGGCTTTGGGAAAAGATGCCTGTGTGAAAGAGCGAACTTCACATAACAACAGAGCACACCTCTACACTTCATCCTCTTAAAGCTGGTACAGACCCAGCCCTCTATGAGGACAAGTCTACACACCCTGCTGCACCCGATCAGCAGAAGGACATCATCCCAAAGTGCCCAAGATGAGTAGGAGGTTAGGCTAGATAACCACCTGTGGTCCACTCCAATTCAAATCATCCTATGATTCTGCTCAATAGGATGAAGGCGTGGCTCTGGAGGTGAGCACATGTGGGCCCTTCAACAGCAGCAGCCCCGGTAGGCACCACGTGTGATGTTTTCACCAAAGCTGACTTTCGTCTAAAAAGACAGACAGAAATGTATTGATGAAAGGCACTGCAAAATTATAATCTCCAAGAATGGAGTCTCCTGAAGCTCCTTCTCCAAACCGCAGCACATCATCTCCAGTGCTCATTCCACCTTTGGTGACTTGGTATTTCTTGCACAGCTCACCACAGAGAGCTGCTGCTTTGCAATTTTTTTTTTTTTTTTTAAGGAGGCCTTTGTGCTGCACAAGAAGGAGACACACTGAGAAGAACAAGAGAAAAGAGGGAAGGTAGAAATGAAGAGCAGCTCGTTTAGGTGTGCCCTGGAGACAAAGTGGCAGGCAAATGAAAAAGCAGAGGGGAGAGAGAGAGAGATGGTGAGAGGAAGGGAAAGGGCCATTGAGAAATCAAGAGGGACACAGAGAGCAGACAGGTACAGAAAGAGATCAGAACTGGGAGCATGATGGAAAGAGCTGAAGACCAGAAAGGTTGTTTCCATTTGTATTTTCATCTGATCCAAAAATGTGCTCACATAAAAAAAAAATTTGCCAGCTCAGAGAAAGAACAGCTCAGACAGCAAGGAAAGTGGTTTTGACAGAACAGCCAACTTAGGAAAGAGCTGTCTGCATAAGTGATCAGCTCAAACCACATTGACAACTCACATGGTCCAACCTTCCCTCTGATCCAGACTCTCTGGTCCTGGCTTCACTGACTGAAGTAACTGGGTCACTACCACCCCATGAGGGAGGTTATTCTGATTCTCAGACTCATACGTGGTTATGGGGATACACCGGCCCTCTCAGTGCAAATACAGGGCTTTCTGTCTGGCATGGCAATTTCCTTGATGGGCATTGTCCAGATTTGTTTCAAGTTTTGTTTAACTTTAATAGCTTCACCCTTGAAAGATCAGAGGAGAAGAGGTGGTTTTAAACTGAGAGAAGGGAGTTAATAAGCCTCCTTTCATTAGATAATGACTCTGCTTGCACTGTACTCTGATTTAACTTTAAGCCTCTTCCATAAAGTAAAACAGTTTGGTTTGGCTCTGTGTGTGTGTCTGTTAAGGGAAGAAATAGATCAAATTCAAGAAAGTGCTGAACACTCCTGCCCTTTGCTTTGTTGGTTATTTTTCCTCCCTGGCAACTGGCCTCCCTCCGAGAATGCTGGCTTGCAGATGAAATGAAATACAATACAACTGTATTTTGTATAGCATCTCTCAAGTAAACAGGATCACAATTGCTCTGCGGGCTAAGTGATAAAAAACAGCACAGAGAGAAGGAAATTAAGAGACAGAAATGATGGAAGAAAACCAGCTGCTTCCAGAGGAAGGAAGCACAGGTCCGTGGCTAAGGCTCTAGGTTGGGAAATGGCAGGCACAGGCTTAGCTCTTAGAGCTGCCACAGACTTCACGCTTTGACCTTGAACACCCTGCCTGACCTACCAGGGTTCAGCTTCC
This sequence comes from Oriolus oriolus, assembly GCA_013400235.1. Taxonomy (NCBI): domain Eukaryota; kingdom Metazoa; phylum Chordata; class Aves; order Passeriformes; family Corvidae; genus Oriolus; species Oriolus oriolus. Next base: position 1,784,515 of record VXBT01005206.1, on the reverse strand, counting down.
AGTGAAAGACTTCTGCTTGTTAACTCTTCCCTGCCTTGAGAAGTAAGAGATTACGGCATTCAGGTCTGGGTGGGTACAAGTGTGTTAGAAAGTAGTGGCACACAGAGTGATTTGAATCTTTCAGGATACCAGTATCTGAAAAGAGTCACAGTAACTCAGAGAGGTGATGATGCCACTGAAACAATTTAGCAAGTGGTGCTGAAACAAAGGGGAGAGAAGCAAATTTCACTGCAGTAGGACATCCTTGCCTCATACCCAGTGCGACAGGAGGAGGTGGCAGCCGTTCTATCCCTTAAAAGCAGTTTCACTCTAGGGACAGATATTAAGGAATGGAGTAGCTGCCAGTGACAGAACTGTCTGAGCATGTTAAATTTGGGTAGCATGTGGTGCGGCGGTCATTTATAACCATGACGCTAACAGTACAAAACATATTGCTTATCACTATCAGAGGGTTGGGAAGGATGGCTAGAAAAATGCCTTGCAATCTGCTGCTGAGCAGCTCAAATACGGAAAAGCATGAGAAGTGATGACCCAAATGGCTAATGAACGTGTTTCATTACATGTTGACTGTGAACAGCAGGCTGACATAATACTTTTCAAAATAAGACATGATTTTGAAAGCACTTTCCATTTTTTTTTTGAGCAACCTAGTTGTCTGTTTCAGTGAAGAAGGGGCTGGTATGCTCTTCAGCCTGACGGTGGAGAGGAGAAGCTGTGGCTTACCTTGGAACTGATTTCTAGGGATCCAGCCATTTCCGTCTGTATTCAATACCCTTCACAAGTTCAGTCTCCTGTTCTGCTCTAAGGTGCATAACAACGTACTGACAGAAAAAGGGACGGCACGAGCAGGTGTTGGCTGGGATGTGTCCTTTTCAAAGGACAGATGAGGGGAAAAACTAGCTCCTTGATTTTTTATATGGGACTTGAGTAGCTCTCCTCCTTAATTTTCCTTCCATTTCCATGTCCATTATCCTTTTCCCATGGAGCTAGTTCAGAGCAGAGCCATGAATTAGAGTGACTAGATGCAGAGAGAGGACCCTTGCAGAGAACAAATGGGAAGTTGCTGCTGCCCCTGGAAGCAATGGGCCAGGGGTTGAGCCACCCAGAGCCTCCAGCTGCAGGGAGGCTGGCTGCTGCCATCCTGCTTTCCTGCCTCATCCTTCCCTGCCCATCAGTCACATGATTCATAGAACATACACAATGCTGAGCGGCACCTGACCCCAGATAGCACAGAGGGGGCTCCAAGATAAGGGCCTGCTCACAGGGCACACTTCCAGAGGGCCTTGCTGTCCACCTGTGACCATCTGCACAGAGGCTAGGCCCTGGAGAAGTCACGGCACCAGGCTAATCCGCTGCTAGAGGGACTCCTGTGCACTCAGTATCCCCATTTAAGTGGCCTTTGCAGGGAAGCATGACTCTGTGTGTGGGTATCAGTAGGGCCTTTAAATCTCCGAGAGATATTTTCTATCCTGAGAGAGTTTCCCGGAGATGGGTGACTCAGAGTGACAGCTCAGCAGGTATCGCACCAATCTCACAGTTGCTTTTGTACCATCTGTGGGAAGCACAGCCTCATCTCCTACAGATCTCTCTCTTTACATAGGACACCTTTCCTCCTCTCCTCCCCATGGCCCCAAGTCAGACCCAATTTATGGAGCAGGAGCACTGTTTTCCTCAGCTTCCAGAAGTAGCATGCATGAAATCAGACACATTGCATGTGCATCTCCATAGCAACGAGATCAGGCCCAGTGTGGAAGATGAGGGGCAACAGGAAAAAATATGGGAGAGGGCTCTGCAGATACGGCAGAGCTGCTTCTGCCTTGGCTGGAACCAGGCAGCATAAACCAAGACAAACATGTGGGAGTGACATCCACCTGTGCCACTGCTGGAGTTAAGAGAGGCCTGTATCTTGAGCGTCTTGAGCCCACCAGACATTAGAGTCTTTATTATTTAATTGCAAAACCACACTGGTCCAAGACCCCAAATCATAGCTGCACTGAGGTCTTTATTCTTATGCTGGTATTTAAACCTTTGTCCCTGGCTGCAACAGAGCCTGAGATCCATCCCTCTGGGACCCTCCTCGACCCCATTCTCATTGCTCAGACTGTGGCAAGAAATTCAGAGATCATGCTGTGCCTGAGAAGTTGCTTCCATCATGTTCTGAGGGTTCTCAAAGTGGATAGGTCACAAAAATCATTAGAAAGCCAAAATACTGACAAATTTTGGCATTGTGGGGAGCTCAAGTTTGATGTAGCCCCTCCAGGTGAAGAATGTAAATTATTTTTTATGCATCTTTATCTTTCATTACCTTATTTAGTAAAGGCCAATCAGACCACAATCAAATGCTGTGGCCGTCCTGCCTTCCTTCCTGCTACCCTCTCAGATAGGACCATCTGTATAGTTTGCACCCTGGAAAAAAACATGTCTTAGCAGATGATGTCTTTCTCTGTGGTCTGGCTTTGAAATTCAGTATTTCGGCCTCTGTCAGCAATGCCTAGACTTCATCCCTCCTTGGCTGTGCTCATGCCACTGCTTCTTGCAGTAAGGCAATCAGAGTATAAGCCTTCTTTTTTCCCAGATTCCCCGCTTAACCTCAGGCAGACCTGTGTAGCTTTAAGTAGCATATTACAGTAATGAGGGGCCACGATTATTTCTGAGAATATGCCCTCCTTCCCATTAGTAATCCCCCATGATAAGCAGCTCTATCTTCTCTGCTGCCACCAGTCACTAGCAGGCCACTGGGGCTGCAAAGAGGGACAGAGCAGCCTGTCATAAAGAAAAAGTGAGAGGAGTGCATAAACTGGGAGAGAAGGTGGGGGAAGGAATAAGCATTGACAGTCAAAATGCGAAAAAGATGAAATGCTATTTTTCTTCAAATGCCTGGAGACAAGACAGATCTCTCGGCTTCCTTCCCCTCCCCTGCCCTCCTGCATGAAACGAGAAGAGGTAGTTAACATAGGAAAGCCCCTCAAATAAGCCCTGACAGCCACATATTCAGAAACTGATGGCATTTCCCTAAACACTGTTTGTAAAATGGTAATTATCCAGCAGGCAGTGACAGCTGGCACTTAGCACTGAGAGAGAACATGAGCGGACAAGAAGAAAGGGATCCTGCCGTAATTGAACAAAGGGTAAAGAAATATATAAAACATAATCAGAAAAATACAAAGATTGCTGGCTGTGCTAATAGGTCACTTCAGCTTCTTGGTTCATCTTGAAATGATTGAGTTTGAATGGAGATTCAGACTGACATGCTCCACATCATTCTGCTGAGAACAGCACCTCCGAGGGGAGCAGCAGCAGCAGCAGCAGCAAACCCAAGGGGTTGAGCAGCTGGCAGTGAGCACAAGGGTGCAAAACTGGTGGCCAGCTTTATCACCAAGTGTCTGGAGCACCTGTTTTCCAACTTGTGTCACAAGATCAGCCATTGGGAATGAAAGCCTCTGGGTAGACTTTTTCTCCCTACTTCAGACCAACTCAGCTATGCCACAACATGGCAAAATAGTCCTTCACTGGAAGCATCTAGACTGGACAAAGTACCAGGCAGTGTGCCTGAGTTGGACAGGGAGATGTCTAGGCAGGTCTTCTACTCCTTTGCTATTAAGCAAAAAATCAACTTCTGGGATTGTTTTTAGGGTGGCGGAGGAGCCTGTCAGTTCGGATATCAGGTCTGATACATCTCCTGTATGGCCTTGGGTAGCGCTCTCCTTTCGTTGCCTTGATTCTTTGCTGATAAAAAGGATTGTGTGTTGTTGCTGTGCCATATATTCAAACCAAGGCCTTTTTCTTATTACATCCTACCCAAAATCTAGGAGGGCAGGTTCTTGGACTGAACTTGAGTCCTTAAACATGATCAGTAATACACATGAAGATATCTTCCTTCATATGAGAGTCACACTCCCACAATAGTCACAGAGAATAACTGAAGCAGAATGAAAATAAATTCATTAATGAGCAGGGTGGTATCTTTGAGCTTAGGGGTTTCCCAGCTCACATTCTGAGGCCATTTTATTTGCTTTCTCATTACTTTAATTAGGATGTTATCTCCCTCCAGCCTGCAGTTGAGAACGCTCTGACCACTCCGGAATGCTTCATGACTTACTTTTGCCAGATCCTTCCTGGAAAGGTTACTGCCAGGGTCCAGCAGCATGTACCTTTGATCACAACCCATGATATGCCCCTGAGTCACTGAGTGAGCAATGGGCTAGCAGTCCTAACAAATGATGCTCAGATGAGTGTGGTCAGACAAGGACACCTGATGGAGCACTGGAATACAGGAAGGAGCTCGGCCTCTCTCCTTTGTACCAGGAATCAGCCTGGCACACAGATAGTCCATGCCTGGGATAACACAGAAATGGCATCCAAATTTCTTGTCATCTCTTGCTGTTCTTTGCCATTGCTTCTCCTTTATCAAAAGACACTACCCCTGAGAAAGATATAATCGTCCTAACTGACCCATACAATTTTAGCAATTGAGGGCAAAAGCTTCTGAATTTCTGCTAAGCACACCTTCCTCCTCTACCCTGTCTCAATTCTGTTTTACTAAGTGTTGCTAGTACTTGGTCCATCACAGCAAATGACCTCTAAGCTTCTTTTTATGCCATATTCTCCTTGGTGCCAGGTTTGTATGTTAATAATTTTCTCAGCACACATGCACATTTAAAATAAGATAGATTTTCTCTGCTGCAGACAGATACACCTCTTCACAGTAATTCATTATGCTACTATCTCCAAAGCTGTTTCTTTGAGAAATATGCGTAGAGACTTGTATTAACAGTGTAGAGTTTTCATGATGATAACTGATGATTTGTTTGACTAGCTCTCTTATGTATCAATCTAACTATTTTGTAGTTTGCCTGTGATTTATTTTTGACTGTCTTAATAAAGTTCCAATATTACTTTCAGTAATCAATCTGCTTTCTCTAAACTGCTGTTAAATTCTTTTTTTAATGAGTGAGAATTTGAGTAAAGAATTTATCCCATAAAACTACTGATCTGAAAGTTATCAATATATTTCTAAATGTCCAAGTACAAGTAAATTGAAAAGTGAGATTTTTACCATCAGTTGACATTTAAATATATGCATGTTTTCAAGTACAAAGTAATTACTTTAAGCAGTAATAGAGCATTTCTCATAAGATATATTAAAGAAACACCAACAATGAAATTGCTAATGTTGCAATTTAATTATAAACCCTTCTATATGCCAGCACATCTTCACTATTACTTTTGTTGCCAGTCTTGATCTGTAGCATGCTGTCTAACGCAATTTACTATGCTTTTTTTTTTGCACAAATTACTTTCATAGCTTCTGTTTATCTTCCATATATGGGAAAGCACGGACGCACAAAAGATGATACATAACAGTGATTAAGGTTGAAGAAAAAAACATGAGAGCAACACTGCGTTCTGTGAAAATGTCTATGTAGCCACACACTGAAAGGGGGGAACACACACCTGTAGGAGACCAGCAGCAAGACCAATAGATCACTTGTAATTTTGGAAAGCAATTTTAGTGTAGCCATTATAAGGCAGGTCCAAATGATTTTGGAGTAAACATGAATATTCATTATCGTTATTGAAGCATTTACCACAGACTCCTTTGTTTCCATGCAAGGTTCCACATACAACCTAGCTTGGCTATCTCCTGACTTAAGCATACTGAAATTTGACAGTTTCTTAATACAACATTTAGCTTCACTGCTATTAAAGATTAGAAAGGAAGCACTTAGATCACCTAGGACATCTCCCCAAGGGATGTAGTGAGACATTTCACCCATAAATTCCCCATTTCTGACTCAAAAACTTATGAGCAAAGCAAAGAAAATCTTTTAGAAAGGCATCTGTTGATGATCTGAAAACTGCAAGTGATGCAGAGCTGAACACATCCTTGGGTAATCTAATTTATTTTATGAAATGAGTACAGGCAATAAACAGATTCCTGTACACACATGTGCACACACTCATTCACTCAAAATAAAAGCACCTTAATGATCCTCTGTCACAGTAACAGCTAGTACCAGTCACTGGGCTTTGGTGACTGTCCAAGTGTATTCACTGCTGATGGAGGAAACCTTTCCTGGTTTTGCCCTCTAAAACACACCTGGCACTCAGCACAAGTACTTAACCCATATTAATTTCATAAAGCACTCCTAATGTTGCTTAAAATTCAGGAAGATGCAGCACATCACCACCAGCAAGGTTGCTGTCAATGTCTGTGAGTTATGTCTGTTGTTGCTGTCAGATGGCCGTGATGGCTTGTTCAGCTTTTATGTGGGGCTTGCAGAGAAGTGGGTGCAAGGTAAGTCACAAGGAGGGGTGCAGGCCAACTCAAGCTCATCCTGTGCACAGCCCTAGACTATCAGACGTGAAGCAGATCTGGCAACCACATAGCAGAGTTAACGCTCCACCTCTTGTCACACATCATATACCCATGGGACCAGTGTATTTCCAAGACCATGGACCTCTTTCAAACCCAAACTGGGCGATTCCCAGCAGTTCTGTTATGGAAAGGACAATCCTCTTCCTGCCTGCCCTTCTCCACCCACAGCTCTCACTGGAGGACAGACAGGAGGAGAAAAGTGAAGAGGGGCATGTGTGCATCAGGTGCAACAGCATGAAAGCACACGCAAGTGTATGTGAAATGAAGGCAAAAAGAGGCAAGAGGGCACACTGAAATAAAGGGTCAGAAATCAGGAAGTAAATATGGAAATGTAAGAGAAATGGATCAAGAGGGAGCAAATTGGCAAGAAAGAAAGAAAGAGAGAAAGTGTTTGGGGGACTGACAGTATGGACCAGGAGACATCCAAGCTCCAGGTACACATGGGAACAGTAGGAATCGAGCACAAACACACACACAGAGTACCACCCACTGAAATAAGCACAAATGACAAATCACAGACTCATTTGGGTGAGAAAAGACCTCTGGTGCATCATCCAGGCTACTGCTGCACATTGTGGCAGATCTGATTACACCTAAACCATCCCTAACAGATGGGTGACTCATCCGTGCCTTGAATATCTCCAGTGCTGGTGGCTCTATGGAGTGCCTTGGCAGCCTGCTCCGTCACCAAACTGCTCCTAGAGTTATAAAGTTTTCCCTGATATTTTTTTACTAACTGTTCCCTGTTGCACCTCAGGACCATTATGTCTTAGGCCTGTTTGTACCAACCACTGAGAAAAATGGATCCCCATCCTCTCAGTAGTGTTTCTTTATGGATTTGCAGGCAGTGATTACATCTCCCTTCACACATCTTTCCTCCCCAATGAACGTACACCAGCCTCCTTAATCTTCTCATTTACGCTACACTTTCCAAACCTATCAGCATTTTTGTCACTCTTCCTGGAGCTTCCTCCAACACACTGTGGCTTTGGGACTGAGTGGAGACAGCATTAATTCAGCTTGCTGCCTCTTACCTGTGCCATGCCCAGTCATGAAAGTTTGAGGACTGGCTTTATTTTCTTTCCTGAATACCATTTGGTGCCTGAACAATTCCTGCTTTATCCTCCTGAAAGATTCTGTTATGTGCAGAGACAGACAAACACACATGTGTGTGAGCGCAGACCCACACACCTATATGTTTTTTATATTTTTTTCTTTTATATATTATATAGATTGATACAAGTTCCTTGCCTAGTAGAGGTTCCAACGTTAAAAGCTAGCTTAGAAGATAAGCTGGGCCAGCTGCGATGAGGAGTACCTGAACTGGAGAATGAAGAAGATGATGATGTAACATTATACACTGGGAGAAGCCCCATTTGATGGTACCCTGATGGTGGACTGAACACTGAATATTATTCAAATCTGTGCAGACCATATCCATTTCATACTGCTCATTTGTCTTCTGGAGCCCTGCACACTGCATCCATCATTCTTCCCTCCTCCTTTAAAGCCTTCACTTACAGGACTGGTTAGCCTAATACTCAACAGGTCTGCCCCCCTATTGTTAAAGTGATGTGCATGAATGGTTTCTACACAATGCAAAAAATGCCTTTGGCATGATGATTTCAGTTGCAAATGGATAACCTACATGGGGAAAAAATCAAGAAAGGAAGGACTGAGTAGGTCATTCGAGATATTATGCAGCTGCCTCCAATTGCTCACTTCAGTTTCTGAAAAGCCTCTTGGGGATTGAATTAGAAGATGGACCTTTAAAAACATCTGGAGAGAATATCCACTTGAGCACCCAAGAATGCCATAGCATTTCCTTTATGGATTTCACAGAGAGAGCAAGTCCCAAGTAAAATGCATAACAAACACAACACACCAGGCCTTGGCAAAAAGGCATTACGACAATAAAGTGACAATCACTTCAAAGAGTCCCTGATTTCCATCTACAATCAGCTACTCACAAAAGCATGCCATTTATAATGGCCTGACCTGAAGGGTGGCTCTGTGACACACTCTACCAAGGCACCACTGGCCACTCGTTTGCCCCGTCACACTTCAGAACTGGAGGGTGGGATGAACAGATAAGATTTTGGCTCTAGGGATTGTGAGACAGAGGCCAGGCTCCAAGAAAGTCATCTGTAACCAGTTATAGCTACAGCCTTATTGCCAATGACAGCAAGTTATAGATGTGTCTGTGTGGCAGACTAATGGTCAATAATATTTCTTTTCAATACCCTACAGCAACATCAAGCCAAGCATGGTGTTTATTAAGTCTCATGGAATTTCCTGTCTGTTCTAGAATCTGTAAGGTTTTACCCCATTGCACCAGTCTTAAAAGAAAATCTGAAAAATCAGTTAAGAAATGGAGAAGCATCTCATTCCTCACAATGAAAAGAATATGAGATGTAAAATGTCACCGCTTTGATGTGCTGGCAAACTTCCTGGAATCAGTCAACCAAAGATAACTATGTTTATAAATATTTGGGATATGAAGATACTGTATATAGATTGCATTTTTATTATTATGATTATAAAAGCGTTTGGGTTTTTTTTTTTAAAAAAAAGAGAAAGAAATAGCTTTGCAGTATATTCTAAATGCATACATTAGAGTGTTTTGTGCTGTGCATAGCATGCTTTAATAAGGAAGAACCTGAATTCTACTTTCTCTCTACCCCTCGATCAGAGCAAAGTAGCTACTCCCTTCTCAACCTCTCCCAGCAAGAGGTGCTAAGAGGCTGGTGGAAGAGCACTGGAGCTGCCAGCGACTATGGCAGCACAGGTGAGCAGCACTAGGAAGATCCCTTTATCTTAAGGCTTTGTGCTGCCGACCCATAACCCCGGTATCTAAGAATCTCCCATGTAAAATCAATAGCAATAACAAAATCCCTTGGAGATTCATGGAGTCCCTCAGATGATATAGCCAGGTCTGAGCAGGAGAAATAGCTGGGAATGACTACAGCTTGTTTCTGTTGCTCCTGGCAGGTTTTATTCAGGGCGAGGCTCAGGACTTGCTGCCCCTGGAACTCCACAATCCAGATAATTGCTTTTCTATTGTTTTTACAACTGACATTTCATTCTTAAGACAGGAAAATTGCTGAAATGCAATAGAAGTGGCTCTCACATCCATGTGAATTCTGCCCCTGCCCAGCTGGCCTCCTCACAATGCCAGTCCAGGACTTTTCACACCCAGCTCTGCCACCCCCTCTGCAGCATTCCCTGCTTTTCCTGGACTCACGCAAGCTCATCTGCATGGGTCTGCCTAGGGGATGAACCTCAGCTGCACGCTACAACCACACTCCATCCAAAGCCTGGCCCCTCTGCAGTCTCACTAATGCACCCTGATCCTGAGCAAAAGCCCCTCCTGCTATTCACATTCCTGCATAAATCCATTCCTGTTTAATTGCAGGCTTTCCTATCTTGCAGCTTTATTGACATCTACATTTTCATTTGTCATCTTTTCTTCATTCCCAGCCTTTTCCCCATTATTCCCTGTAACAACAGACAGCATGCCACAACCAATTTCACTTTCACTCAGCTTTCTAAACCTCGTCTGAAAAACAAGTATTACCCCACTAGAAAACCTACCTGAAATCTATTGAGCTGACTGTCAGCTGGCTCCATGAAACAGAGGTAAACAATTAAGGCATAGTGTTTGCAATAATCACCCTGCAGAGCATTAACTCCCTGTCATTTCAACCCTGGATTAACGGTGCCAATTGGTGTCAGCCCTGGCTGGCACATCAGCCCATTCCCACCTACCAGAAGGGTCTCTCCAAGCACAGAGTGGCTCTGTCTTTCCTCTCTTATCACGGCTTTCACCTTCTGCTTCCTTGACAAATAACCATTCACTCTACAGCCCAGACTGCAGGGCTTGACTTTCATCCCAGTCAGTTACCAGCTTGTGGCAAATACCAGTGAATACCAGCATTTAACACCATTCCGTGCAGATGTAAGACCCATTGGATATCTCACCAGATCATCAGACCCCCTCCCAAAGCAAGGGCAGAGAGTCTAAACAGAAACAGCTGGAGGGAGACCTTACATCTTTTCTCTTTTATTAAATATGACTTGTGTTGCGTTCTTTAAGAGGATGAAGGAAAATTCTGCTCACATCCATATACATGCTTATTTGTGTTTGGGGGAATCAGGATTGCCAGCGTTCAAGATCAATCAGCCCTCAACAGGGTTCAAGGTTTGGAGAATCATGCCTCGTTTGCTTTCCCATTGTAAATGTTAACTAAACATAGCTCTGGGGAGAGGTGCCAGTTCAATAGCTCTGGAGATTACCCTGCCAAATTCTTTTTTCAGTCTCCGCACTGTAAACTCAGAGCAATTCCAACTACCATCAGCAGAGCTACTCCAGAATTGCAGTCAGGGTGGATTTTGGTACTACTCTGTTCTCACCCACAGCAATAAGATGACCTAGTTTAACCCCACAGCAGAGCTCCCAACAAGCTCAGCGAGACCCACTTTTGATCCCACGACAGATACAGCACTGGCAGCAACAATATTTGGTTTATCCAAGTGGAAGCTGTAATATGTCCCCCACTCCACCAACGTGCCTCACATTTTACCTCAATCCCTGCTGGAAAGACCAACCCTGCTTCATAGCTTGCATAAAACAAAGTCACAATTAGCACCAAGGAGATGGGCTTATGCCTAGTCTCACCCATTCAGACCAATAGATTTCAATGGAAGGATAATTGCAGCAAAATCAAGCACTCTGAATCAAAATAAGAACAGCAGAAAGAACTGGAGTACATGGATGTGGCCATGGGTGACCCTATGCAGTTGTCAACAATATAAGCCTGCTATACACTATGCTGAAAAGGACTATGGCATTCCCTACCTCTCCCAGCTCACTTCAGAGCTGCCTGAACCTGTGCTGGAAGTTCCTAAACTGCAGCTCTGACTAGGTTTTGCCTTGTCTCTGCTCAAGGCATCAGGATACCTGAAGAGCTCCAAGGTAGACCAGGTTTTCTCCAGACTTCTCTGTGTCACAGCCAAGAGTCCACAAGCCCAAGGGAGCATATTGCCCTCATTTCCCAATTTTCCTTTTCATTGGAAATGTCTATACTTGACCAGATCAGAGTCCTCTACAGAAAGAAAATCTGACTTTGGGAATCTGTTTTGAAATGAAGGAGTGAACTAGTTCACTGAACAATTCATTCTCTTTCTTCATGCCTTCATCACTGTGGACTTTCTGCACTGTACATGTGATGATTTATGATGTTGACATCAACATGAAGCTCTCTCAGTATTTCACAAAAAACCTTAAAAAGGGAATGCTTTGGCTCAGCAGCGTTGGATGAGATTCAGTGTTAAAGAAGCAAGCGTTTGGAGGAGCCGCAGTCCATAAAAACCTCCAAACATTTGGAGACGAAGCCAGGATAAAGGATGGGTGTTTTGCCACTTGTGGCATGGAGAGTAGGTGTTTCTGGACCCTGGTGGCCTAAAAGCTCACCACAGTGAAGAGCAGGACTTGAAAATTTCTATTAAGAGCAGATGACCACCACAACTCTCTTTGCTCTCCCATCTTGCACCCTTAAGTATCCAAATCACCATGGAATCTTTCCTCAGCCCCTTCTTTTGTGTATGTAGAGTTGCCAGGAGGGAATCAGTTTTCCCTGTGTGGAGCTCTCATGTGAGTACATGCAGGACATTATCTTCACTCCTGAGCACCTCATTATGCAAAATATATTGACAAAAATGAACAAGAGCAGAGCTGAGCAACAAAACAGTCAGATAATTAGAGCAGTCAAAGAATGAAAGGGTCAAATATGCCTGTTGTGGCTGTGAATAGGAGACAGGATATCAATATGAATACAACAAAGGGAAAAAAGCAAATGCAGACCGAACCTGAGACAAACTTCCTGAAGGCAAGGTATCGGAGTAAGTTGTAGAATGTCTCCTAAAGCATGCAACTGGGTCCTTGCTGCTAAAAAACATATCAGAGGAAACCCAGCTCAGTGCACAAGAGGCAGGCCTGCTCTGCAGCCGAGGCCAGCTACACTCAGCACTCCTTGCACTTTCAAATGGATGTTTCCATCCGTGTTGCATGTCTCGAGCTCACGGGCAGCCTGCCACTGTGCAGATGTTAAGCAGATGTCATCCCCCTCCCTCCGGTGGTTAAAGTGATTTCAGGATGAGATGGTAATTAGTCCCTGAAAGGCTGTGTGCAGAAGGCAGGAGGGTGCAGTATGCTGCACTCTGGTGCAACTGGGAGCCAGGGTTCATCCAGGTAAAATGTTAAGCCATGGGTGATGATGCAGGCTGATTTCTCAATGCGTTTGTGCACACTCACTCCTTGAGTCACTACTGAGGAAGCTCGAGGAGAGGCTCCACTGAGCAACACTGTCCGTGCCTGACTGTATTGGCCATGGCATTCATCCAGTCCCTTATCCTGTCTGGGACAGCAGTCAGCACCACATGCGTCAGGAAAGGTAAAAGTGCACCACATGGACAGATGTGCAACACCTTGTCCCTCTGTGCCAGGCTTTGTCCTGGGTTTTGAGACCTAGAGAAGCCTTAAACCTTACTGATGCATGTGGCTGGCTCTCCTTCCCAGAATGCATTCTCCTTCATTAGAACAACTCTACTCTCAATGGATATAGGATCTTTTTCATTTTTGAGTCCTGCTGAAAGCTGGCTATTGATGATGTTACAAGCCAATGATTTCTCCAGCCAACCTGCCTGTTACAGGGAAAAAAATACTCCCACTTTTTCGTTCTGTAGTGTCATCAAACATCTCCTTGTTCTTTCGTCTGAAAACTGAAGCGCCCTCTTAGGAGCGTGTAGACTTTACATATCCCTTCTTCTTAGCAGCGTACAAGCTCTGTGGGTCCCAAACTTTCAAAGAACTTTCTCTTTGCATGAGAATTCTCACAGGCACTTCATCATTCCCACTGCTCAGCTCTCAGACATCTCTCTTCTGAGACAATGTGGCCAGTCCTGCACGCATTTTCTGCAAGTGAGGTGCCAGCACTGGCACTTTGGGATCAATCCATACACCACCATATTAACATGCTGCAAAGCTCTCCCCACAGCCCCTGCTTCTCTCTGCCTTGCAGGTAGGATCTTGCAGTAACACAGAAGTGCTCTGGCAGTCTCTGTCTTCCCTGTGGCCTTCTCAACCCCTGAGGCTTTTATTTAGGCCTTCCCTTCATATGCCCCACACTTGGTGCTAATGTGGTGTGCATTCAAGAACTGTATAAACAAAGGATGTAATTACTATGCCTCCGTTTTGGGAACGGATATATAAGCGAGTGGCCTTTTCAGGGCATTCCTGTAGAAAAAAAACTGTGTTGTGTCTTCACTAAAACCATCTATTAGTCTTTTCCATTATAATCAATAAATCAGTTCCCTTTTTATATGGTGATGTTGGCTCAGCTGCGATTTTCTGATGACAAAATTCATTACTCAATTGTCTCATCGCTTCCTTTCTAAGTTCAAAAACATCCATTAGCACCACTATGTGAAGCCCCATTAATCTGCTTTCATTATAATAATGTTCTTATTCTTTCTTAGCATCTTTATTGCATCCCACTCATCCTTGTTGTCTCACAGGAGCTTTTAATTAATGCACTAAGAACTGATATAAAGAACAAGCCTTTTTTTTTTTCTTAGATCTACCATTTTTGATTACTGGACAGAAATTAAGCATATTTACTCAAGTGACCTTATTATAGAATGGAGAGAGCTGGCACATGATGTATTCTGGGTGCTTCAGAGCTGACTGGATTTTACAGGGGAAAGTACAATCAAAATAACTTTTTACTGGCAACAAGTACTCATTTAGTTTTGTTCTACTACAGTCTCCTGAAAAACGTTTTTCAAAATTGGAAGGATCTATCACACCTATGCAATGCTGCATCTGGACTTTGATTTGTTTCATAATGCAAATCAACGAATGTACCCTGCAGCAAAAGAAACTGCTGGAGGGCTTCAAACTAAGGCGAGAATGACTTCTCAGTTACTGAAGGCATCAAAAGTGATGTCTTACTCCCCTCCTTTGCTCACAGACCTAAACCCTGCCTTGTCACTTACACCCATTCCATGAGAAAAGAAAATACGGTGCAGAGTCACACAAAAATTATTGCCTTGGTCTATCTCCCACTCTCTTAGCTTCTTCCTGCCTGTAAGACTTAAGAAAAGAAAACAAACAAACACTTGCTGTTTCTACAGCAGACACATACAGTGACTCAGAGATGGGCTGTGGTAGTTGTCAGGCCCCTGGGCCTCGAGTCAAAAGATGTGTTTTCTAGTCCTACATCCAACAGCACCTCTGGGGAAGCCCTTTCATTGGCCCCATTCTGTCTTCTCTTTGGGTCACCAGTGCCAGTGACGAGGGCTGTACCACATTCCCGTCCCCCGCAGTGCCAACTGTGACGGCTCCCTGGTCACCACCAGGGTCTCTGGGTGTTAGGGCAGCACAGCTGAACTCAAAGGCTCTTGAAAGCAGAGGGCTGCTGCTGTCCTAAAGATTTTCCCTACAGGCAGAGAAGGCTTTCCTGCTCCATACATAGCACACTGTGGTCTCCTCCAGTGCTCCAAACAGCATTTGCATCAGTCCCCACAGCACTCAGCTCAACCCCCCTTATTCTAAGGTGCTAAGCCCTCACACACAGCTCAAGCAGATGGGAAGGAATCTCCACACACATTTCCAAAGTGGCAAACACAGTTTTTTTGGGAGCAAGGGCTTGGAACTGGTTGCTGGCAATTTGGCTGTGTATATCCTACTTGAGAATTCCTTTCTGTGAAGGAAGATGCATTTGGGTGAGGGATTAAAACCAGATGAAAACTCTTTGCTCTGTCCTTCCAGCATGTGTTAGCATAGGAGACAAGAAACAACAAATGAGGAATATTAAATTCCCTTCTTTTGCTCCTCACAAAGGGACAAACAAAACTGGTGAACAATGGTTTTCTGGACTCCTCTAATGAAATCACCCCTGCATCTCAAACATTGCTACTCAATGGAAAATTGGCATGTTTACTTCCTTTTAGGAGACCAAATGTAGAACTGCCTGGAAAAACAGGCAAACAAAGGGATATGTTGTGAGCTGATATCTCTGACAAGTCAGAGGGAAGAAAAAAAATTGTACACATATTATAAAATTTATCATTAAAAAATAGAAAACCCAAACCCAAGAACTTTGCATGATACTTCAAAAGAAAAGAAGGAAAGGGGAGGTGGAAGGGGAGAACAAAAAGAAAAGAAAATCTGTCAAGAATTTTCTCACTGCATCCAAAATGCCTCAGTGAGCCGAGATACAGAAACAAGCTAATTACTGTCTTTCTTTTACTCTCCCAGTTCTGAGCTCCACGCACAACATTTTTCGTGATTATTAATAAAGGAACACTTTCATCTCTGTCTTATTAAGAGTTCTGGGGGTAGGAGAACAGTATCTGACAGATACCATATGGGATAGGCTGGAAACAGGAGGGAATGAAGGAAAGGAAAATAGAAGCACGAGGTGACTTAGAAATCCCTCCATAATTCCTAGGATGCATGTCCAAACTACTGGAGCTTTCTATATAATTGGAGCAATTTCTGCTCTTCTGTACTCTTCAATATTTATTTCCAAGGCTCTGAAGCTTAGGGTGGCAGGAAACAGGATGTGTCCTCTGCATGAATAAAGGGTCTACGTGTCCATGAAAAGGCAAGTCCAACCCTTGAGAAGTTAGGGAAGCTGTGGGGCAGGCATGAGAAGCATGAGCAGAACTCCGTGTCAGGGCCAGGAATGCAGTCAGAGCTGCCACACTGGCAAAGATGGTAAGGGGAGCCTGAGCTGGGAGCAGGAAGGGGCATTGGCAGACCTGGTGTGGGGAGACCTGGTCTGGATGCTGACCAAAACAGAGATACAGTGGCTTGAAGGGGCTACATGTGGCTCCCAACCATGCATGATCCAACTCCAGCCTTTGCTTTCAGGTCCTTGCTTCCACAAGCATTGCAATGCTGGAGTTAGAAAAACAACAGAAATTCTTACAGCTCAGCCCCTGTCCCCTTTGGGAACTGAATATTTTCCCAGTTTGGAAGAGCAGCTTAGGAGAGCTGCTTATTTGAGTAAGCCAATGCAGGTGCCAGGAGCAAGGAGCCACAGAGGAAGAGCAGCAGCTTGCTGCCTGAATTCTGCCTGGACTGCACATGGCCAGGTTAAGTACCTGCCTAACTCTTCACAAACCTAAAATCACCGCCTCTCTTTTCACAGTGCCATTGTCTGTCTTGCATACAGCCTTTGCATCCTGTCTTACCAGCACTGCAGACCAAGCTAAGCAGGAGATACCAGACCCTTGGGTGCAGACCCCTAAACCTGGCTGACAGCTACTATAGCAAAACAAACCCTTTTTCTTATCATCCATGAGACACTGGCCAAACATCATGGCAGGGAGAGATACAGAATCTGTCAAGCATTTTTACCTGTGGTCCCAATGTCAGTATTCAAACTCCCTCCAGGCTATAAATCCTCTTGAGTAAATGGAGATGCACAAAATATTGCATCATCTATTTCCCCAGACAACAGGGAATTTCTGCATGCACCACTCAGCAGACCAGAGCTCTGTACCTAAAAGTCACTGTTTGTTCAAATCAAACCCTCATCTGCTGGGGTTTCATCATTACACTTACCCAGAGGCAACAGCAGGTAATGCTCTGCCATTTAGTACAAAATCTTCCAAGAAATTCTTCATTACAGAGCAGAGCTTAATCACCACTGTTTTGCACAGAATGAAAAAAAGCCCTCACATCTAAACAAAATCTGTCCTTCCTCTGGAGCACTGTGGGCTTTTAAGACATGTTTTGTAGTATGCATAAGGATCTTTGGATTAGCTGTTCACATCTTTTTTCTGTGGATCTTCTTGAATTACAGATATTGCATGACTTAAAGAGACCAGCCTTGACGATGCAGCTGGTCCCATCAAATCCACTGCAATCAGTGAGATTCAGCTCTGCTCCTGGCATTTTGCTTTGTAGCTGCAGGAAAGCCACAAGGAGAACCGGTCCCAGGGCAGATCCCTGGCAGAGATGCTCACTATGGCACTGTATGTCCTCTCTTCCTTTGCCTGCCAGAAGGATGTTGGCTGGATTTGGAAAAGGGCTAGCAAGTGCAAAAAAGAGAGTTGTCACAGCATTTCATTGCCATGCCAATGTTGTGCTGGATTGTTCATAAGAAGCCAGCCAGGAGGCTGCCATAATTTAAACATCCCTGGTTATCCTGAGAGAGGATGCTCAGAGGATTCCTTAGAAGCACTCCTCCAAAAACCTGGGTTGGTTTAAAGCACCTTCTTCCTCCAGCTAGATCAGTTTGTAGCTTATGTCCCAAAACCAACAGCAAAGACAGTCAGGAATCAACAAGTCCTGAAACTGTTTTCCTTTGTAGCAAGCTGTGTAAGCAAATAAAACAAAAACCCCACACTCCAAGTGTCAGTCGCAAACACCCCTCTACCTACCCATACTCATGAACCCCCTCACATCTAATCTTCAGTATTGAAGGTGAACACCAGAGTTTTTCAAAAGAGATGAAAAAATCTGGGGTACTCTGCTGCCACCACCACTGGTACAGCAAATACTCAGAGGAATCTGTGTAAAAGAAAACCTCCTGGAAAGCTTCCTGAAAAATGACTGTTTATATTCTCTTTGGGTTAGGAGGGGCTAATAGGAGGCAGAACACCTCCTTCCAGAGCACAGAGGAATCACTGCTCTTACATAAAACAAGAGTTAATGATTCTGCTGATTTACAGCCTATTTTCCACTAATACATCCAGCAGTGAATTCTCAAGAGTCTTTCACTGTACGCAAATCTGGAATACAGGGCAGTGATAAAGCTATGTTTAGCTAGAAGACGAGAAAACAAATGATAGGCAGGAGCCAAAATTTCAAATCTAGGTTAATTTGTTAATGCTTTGTAATGTAAAAAAAAAAAAGAAAAAAAAAATAAAGAGAAGCCACTTTGACTAATTTTCTTCAAGCTATATGGAAAAAAATTCCCTCTTGCTTTCAAAGTAAACCCAATAGGGATCAAGGCACATCAATTTTGCTAATGGAACCTGGTTGCAGCCTTAATTATTATTATCTCTTTGTGATAGATTAGCCATTTACTCAGATTATATAGACATAGTGAGATTAGATTAGATAGCCCAGGCTCCATATGCTTTTTCTATCTCCCTGTGCAATATAGCAGTCGACTAACTGAATCCCTGCTTGTATTCCCAGTAATGAGATATCTCACTGCATTTACTTTAAACTCTGTTTTCAATAAAAATTGATCAAGTTTCAGGAAGAGGAGGTAGTGAAAGAGGTATTTAGATTTGAGGGTTACCCTAATTTCAAAAGCCTAACAGTGGTGGGATGTAGGACCATGCAGCGCTCTTCAAGGTCAGCTGTTATTTTCACAGCAAGTGAGCAGAGGTGAAAAGAAAGACCCACAAATGCGAGAGGCATTGCAGGTCTCCTACAAAGGTGCATCTGCTGACAGGTTCCTACAAGGAAATGGGGACACTTTAGTTAGGAAGCTGTATGGGATACAATTTCTTTGTAAGAACAAACCCTGGGATTAAAAGAACAAGCTTGGATAAACCTTGTGGGATTTTGAAAGTATTTAACAGGGTGCAGCCAGTTAGTTTTCCTAACTGAAAGGGCAAGGAAGAAAATCTCTGTGTCCTTATTGGGCTTGCAAGGTTACCTCAACCCCCAAGCAGGCTTTACCATCATGGGATGAGATAACAAGAAAAGAAGAAAAGTTTTCTTCCTTTGTAACAATCTGAAGCTTGGAAAGCAAGGATGGAAATGTTGCACAGACTTGGAATGGATACCCCTATGCAACAATCTGCTTTGCAGTCAGACTGTCCAGCACTCTTTTTTTGACAAATAAATGTTTAATATGCTGTCCAAAAACATCATAGCTTTCAAGACAATTTTAAAAGGCAGGCCTTTTCCTCCAGAGCTTCTGTCCTACAGTATCCTTTCCTACTCCATTCTGTATCAAACTGCAGACAGGGATGTAGCCTTGCACAGAGAAACCTACATTCTGAATGCTCCCTCCTGGTAAAGGCTGTAAGGCAATTCAGCAGCAAAGGCTGGGAAGAAATATAAATCTCTTCATGGCCTTTGTAAGGTCTTGATTCTGCTCTGAGACTCCTCCAACAAAAAAATCAGGAGTAGTAAACAGCAAGGACAGCACATCACCTCCTCATTCCAAAATCACCTGACTTAACACTAAGAGCAACTTTGCTCCAAATTCTTTTGTTCATTGTTATTAGGAAAGCCACAAGAACCTGGCCATGTAGAGCACCTTTTATGGATGAAAATGCCATCACATGCTTTATCCAGACATTTTTCAAGGTTTTCCATTGAAAATTCTGGTTAACAAGTTTCTTCAAATGCATTCTGCTAGCTCTCATGGATTCTCCTGTTTGTCCCTTATGCACCGTATATTTTGCTTAAAGAAATCAAATTCTGTTTCCCTGGTACTTCCTAGATAGAAATAAACTTTAGCAGGTTATTCTCTCAAGAAAAATTGTCAGAAATTTGGAGAAATGCTTAAAAACACCATTTATTCAGCACAGGCCATCAGGATGCTCTGAAAAACCTAAGTACTAAGGACAGCTGGAGAAAGGTTAGAAAAGAATTGATACTGCTCTCTGGCTCTTTCTTCCAGGAGTCCCATGTTTGATGTTACACTGCACTCTGTATTTGAGCTGGCTTGTTCCCTTCCTCTGTCCTGCCTCATTCCACTGCTTGCACGTACACCTGTCAGCTTAACTCCTTCAAAGATGAAAAAGACCAACATTGTTCCTTCTCTCTGCCTTGTAATAATGAAAAATTGCACGGGAAGACAGAGAAATGCATACAGGGAACTCTCTTACCCCCCTTTCCAAATGGCTCCAGAGTGTGGAGCTGGGGGCTGCCACCCACTCACTTGATTAAAGTGCTTCCTGCTTTTGAGATTGCCTTTTTCTTTTCCCTTTTTTTCTTTTTTTTTTTTTTTTATTTCCCAAGAGGTTGGGTGGAGCTCTGCTTTATTTCTTCCCTTCTTCAAGGCTTGATTGTTTATATTTTTCTGTTCTTTAAGCTGTGAGTCACACTTTGATTTACAGTCTGTCCCAAGAGAGCCAGGAGACCCTAATGAAAGAGCAGGCTGCAAGGGTAATTAATACCTACAAGACTTTCAACTGCACCATCAGTGAGCAATATGTGCCTCTGTGTGTGCGTGAGCACTGGCAGCTGGAGATGCTCGGGCAGAAATGATGATAATCCACTTGTACAGCCCTGAGCACCCTGTTAGCCACAGCTACTGACACCCAAGGAAGGGAGACACACCCAAACGAAATTTCCATCACGGAGAGCAAAGCTGGACGGGGACGGGGGTCACGGTGAGATGAGGTAACTGCAGGAAGCCAGGGAATGGGCTGCCACTGAGGGATACAGGAGGGAGGCTGGTGCAGAGCATTGATTGGGGATGCTGCGATGGAGAGAAGTCGGGAGGGTGATGGATCACTCTTGCTTAAAACAAACAAAAACCAGGCAGCTTGCCAGGAACGGCTTAGGCCAGTTTCATTAAAACTCTTCATTCATCATGCTGAAACGAGGCGGTATTTGTTATTGCAGCCGTGGTGTGCTGGTGCAGGAGCTATTACGAGAGTGGGTGGCAATACAAGGAGGGGGCAGTGGGAGGAGATGGAAGGGTAATGAAGGATGGAGGCAACTGGGAGGCGACAGGGCTCAAGTATCACTTACCATCCACTGAAGGGACTAAAAATCACCCTCTATCTCCTGCATGGATCTGGGCTGATAAGGCTTCACATCCATCCAGACAAATTTCCAGGATGGGAGAGGATTCCCTGCTTCCAGGTGTATTTATTCCCATCATTAGACCAAATAATGGCACCAAAACATGCTGGGGCTTGCTGTGGTGCCAGGCTCAGCTGTGGTCATGAATCCACTTAATGTCACCTCAGGAAATCCTAACAGCATGATGCTCAAATAAAAGCACTACACCTGCCTGGAGAGGGACTGGATGGATCTCTTAAACCTTTTCCGTCTCTGCAATCCGCATTAGATTCTGCTCCCGCTGCCCATGCATCCAGGGAAAGCAGAAACCTGCAGGGGTGGAAACTGCCTCGTTACATGGCTGAAACTCTCTCACCCTTGTGTTTACTCTCACTTTCCACTTCACTGAGTCTCTCAGGCAGCTCTGGGGACACAGCACTGCCAACACAAAGCACACAGCCATGCCCCAGCATGAGCTAGTGAGGGCATGGGGCTACCTGAAAGTGGCTTTGTGAGTGACCCTAACGCCAGCACCAAATCCCCTCCAAAGATGTAACCTTCCTGTCCACTCTCATCCAAACAAAACCCTCTCTGAACTTTTTCATCAGGCAGTGACCCACATGCCCTGCAGCTGTATGGTTTGATTTTAAAGCCTGGTGACTGAAATTCCTCCAGAGAAATCAGGCTCCACGTAAGTGTACCTATTAAGTGACATCCGTGCTGGCTCGTGCACAGGGATTGCAGCTATGTAATGTCTGTGTGTGGTGGCAGGGAAGAGAGGGTGAGAGCTCGGTTTGTTGTGATGTGTTTTACTGAGCAGCAAGAATCCCTGCTCGTACACTGATAACAGAAATCCAGGAACACAGCCACTGAAAGACTGAGAAGAAGGAAAAAAACATGTGTGTGATAGGGAACATTTACACTTATTTACTTATTATTTACTTATTTTCATGCACACCCATCAAAAGAGGCCTTGGGTTGTGCACATCCATGTGTCTAAGCTGTGTCACCAGCCTGGCTTGAAATCACAGGCCTTGAATCCCCTGGTCTGAGCTCTTGCTTGGGGTAAGAGCTGGTATTCATTTCCATAGCACGCTACCCTTCCAAGAGGAATGCTTTGTATGTCTGAGTGAGCTCACAGCCAACCTCAAAAGTAAGAAAGCTGTCTCTGGGGAGACTTGAAACACTGAAATAGGTGCCCACAGGGCCCTCAGAGGAAACCTTAGCATCCCTCTCTGCCATGGTGCTGGAGACAGGCTGGTAATGGTGCCTGTGCATCGTGGTGCTCCTCCTCATCACATTCCAGCTAATAAAAACTGCCGTGGTCTCATCGTGAGAGCAGGAGACAAGGCCACACAAGCTACGCCTGCAACATCCCCAGTCCACTCCAGTAGCAGCTAAGGGGTGGTTTAGCTGTGTTCTTTGGTGCCACAAAGAACAGGCTACAAAGCAGCATGCTCACTGGCTGTGTTTGACAGGATCTGCTGCAGGAACAGCAGCTGCATAATGGTAATCAGCACTGGCCCAAGATTTTGAAAGGAACATTTTCTGGGAGAAAATTCAAGTTGAACCGAAATGGCATATTTTGCAGGAAAATATCAATTGTGCTGAAATCTTCAAGCAAAAAATTTCATGACAGCATCTCATTTGGATAAGGCTGAAAAAAAGTTGATATTGCAGGATATGAATATAACAAAACGAGGAAGCTAAATGCCTTGGTAAGTTTGAATTAAAACATTTTTAGACCCTTTATGGATGATTCCAATAATATAACTTTCCCCTCCATTTTTCTCCAGGTCACGTGACAAAAATTTTGAAATCTTAAATTTTCCAAAGATGAAAAACTGGTTTTCAGTCGCTTAGAATTTTCCCAGGGATATATTTTTTCAGCATTTTTACCCATTTCCATCTAGTACACAGAGAAATGAATGTCTTCTCTCCCCAGAAACACAGCACAAGTAATCTCTCAGAGGAAACAACCCCAAATCTGGGCACAGCTGTACCTTATCCAGCAGCTTTGCGAGCCAATGGCCGAGCAGTCCCCAACATTCATATCGCTCTTGTCTTTACAGATGTGTCTGTTCTTTGCTAGCAGACCTATTTAGGCTGTGGATAGCTTAGATTTGCCTGCAGGGACTGAATTTAAGCCTTACACCCCAACATCCCCACTTCCCTGTTCTTCCACACATACAACACTCATTTGTTTCCCAAAGCGCAGGCCTGGTTTTCCAACAAACTTGGAAAGCCTTGCCTTAGCTGAGTAATAACTCACCCACTAGAAACTTTCTCCTAATGCTTGACCTAAATATCCTCTGCACTTCCCCTGTTGGCTAGTGAGAATAATTGGTCTCTCCTCTTTGCAACACATCCTTTCATATATCAGCAGACAGGCCTCACGTCTCCCTTCTGCCCTCTCTTCTCCAGACTCCAACGGCATTACACCAGGGGTGAGGGTGTAATTTGGCCCATTCACACACAGCTCTTTCAGCCTTCCCCTCAGAGGGCTTCCAGCATGAAGAATTAGTCTGGTTTTCTCCGCTTTGATGGTACACCGGGGTGTTGTCCTTGTTTCTCCAATGTGTGTCTGGCCCAGCTGTGCCTCAGGAAACTGGATTTAAAGAGAACCATATTTGCCCATTTACATCGATTGTGGGACTGAAAGGTTCTAACAAACCTTATTCTAAAATCAATTTTTTCTGACTTAAAGGGGCCCTTCTGCATTCCAGTAATGAGAATAAAATACTGCATTTCACCGAAATCCTATTATACTGTCATGAATATCCCATCACACTGTCAAGAACCAGGTGGCGGTGCTCCATGGTGGCTTCCTTATTGATGGGTAATCATCCTGCTTAAACGTTCAGTTTGAACGAGGTCTCAGGAAGTCTCAGTCTTTTCCTGTGGTGGACCAAAGCCCTGTGATCCTCCTGAGCAGCAGCCACCCTGGTGATCCCTGTCAGTGCAGGTCCCCCTCCATACTGCACCAAGAGGGCAACTGAAGGTCCTCAGTATCTTTCAAGAGGTGCCCATCAACCCACAGGATGAGGCTCAGAAGAGGGAGGTGACATCCATGGCTGCTTCCCTGCAGATGCCACTGTGCCAGTTCAGGAACCAGGGCTGCAGCATTTCCTCTCAAGCACCAGATCTTTGGGTCATCTTGGTCCAATGTGTCATTTTGATCCATGTCCTCCATCTGGTAATTTTTAACAGGAGCCCCAGGAAGATGAGGAATTCTCATTTAATGGACACACAGTGATACGCCAGTCCTATCAGGTATGTATATTCATCACTCCTTTCCATATTTCTGAAAGATCCCAAATCAAGGCTCAGACATTTCAGCTTGGTGAAAGAGGGATGGGGAAAAAGCAGAAATAAAATCTGAATCAAAACTTCTGAAAAGTTGAAGAAGATGAAAACTCTTGGGTCCAGATCCAGGAATAAATTTTACAGCTGGCACCTGTTTGCCTTCATTACAAATGAAATTCAAAGCTCTGATTACACCACAAGCTTCAAGGCACTTAAAAGCTAACTGTGGATCAAACTTTTTCCCATTAAGCCATGTTCCACCCCGTCAAATTAGTCCTTGCTTTCTCCAGATGGTCTCTCCCTCCATTTTTCTAAACTAAAATAAGTGTGTAAAGGAATCCTTCTGGGTTGTCCTCCCACCTTTCGTTTCAAGGATGCTGCTATTTCTTCCACTCCTCTCAGAAGAAATCGGAAGGTAGGGCCCTGCAGGAGTACCTCCTTCATTTAAAAACACCAACTAAAGCCCCAGGAATTCCACCTGAACATAGGAAAACACTTTTTTACTAGTAGAGTGATCAAACACTAGAACAGGTTGCCCGGACAGGTTGTGGGATCTCCATCTGTGGAAATCCTAAAAAGCCAATTGGACATGGTCCTGGGAAGCCTGCTCCAGCTGGCACTGCTTGTGCAAGGGGTCAGACTAAATGGTCCCAAGAGATCCTTTCCAAACCCAACCGCTCTGTAATTCATTCAACATCTCAAGGCTCTGCTTTGCTGAAGCTGGGGCTTATGCAGCAGTTCTCACAAGAAGTTATGGAATGCAGAAAATCTTTACTAAGAAAGAACCCACCCTTCAAAATTAATTTTAAAAGAAAAAGAAGAAAGAAACCCCCCACCACTAAATGGATACACTGAAAGTGTGATAGCTGCACAAGTATGCTAATGCAAGGAAATGCTAGAACTACATGGCACATATTCTTATTCCTTAAATAACAAGATACATTGTGTCACTCACTTCTCTTCATAACTTATGCAGCATACAGATGAGTGAGGCAAGATTTCTCAGCTCCACGACTTATCTGTGCCTTATGAAACCTTAATATTCTGCTAGTGTAGTTTGCTCTTTCTTTCCTTCTTCCTTTTTTTCTCCTTTCCACTTTCTTTCTCGCTCCAATAATTTCCTTCCTTCTTTTCTTTCTCCTCCTTTCTTCCATTCTCTTACTCACTTCCTTCTTTTTCTTTAAAAAGCCCAATAAAAATCCAACTAAAATGCTGATAAAAAGAATAAATTGACATTTTTGGAGCCTATAGTTGAGATTTACAAGGCTGTCTGAGGGGTTTTCAAGTACAACTCCCATTTATTTACTTGGTAATATCAACTAAAAGCCCTCTGGCTCTCTGGACAGAACTAGAAGGAGTGGATTTCCTTCTCACTACCCACATAAAAAGCTTCTGGTCTTCTTTGGGAGAGTGATGCTCCCACCTGCCTTTATTGATATTTTCTTGAGCGTTTCAAGTATAATCTTTTCTGTGGTGAGAGATGACTGCGCTAAGACCACACCTGAAGCAGACTGACCACTTCTCCACTTGCAAAAGTACTACTCCACACACTAGCAACCTGAGTAGTTTGCAAAATGGGGAGGTGGATGTTATTCACCGAGCCCTTTTGATAACTAAATAATAATCAACAATTATCCCAGATTCAAGCACCAACTGCCCCCACACTGATAAATACCTCCCCTCCCTTGCTACTCACAAGCACAGATTTCCAAGCTTCCCCTGACAAAAAAGCTGTGCTTTCTGCTGAGGTGCAGCGTCCTGACACACCAAGGATCCTGGGCCACACTCGCAGACCTCCTGAAGGCCTTCCACAAGTCTTTTAGCAGTGGCCAATAAAGGAAGGGAAGAACAACCCGCAGCTGCCATTTCTGACAGGTAACCAGAAACCTGAGAGCTGCTCCATACTAAACTGGACTTCTTTGGGGACTGACAGACACTGCCAGACCTCACTCTTATCTATCAGGCGTGGTTGATTTGTTCTGCCCACTGCCATCGCGTGGGATTCCCCCAGCTCCATGGCCAGATCCTGCAGTCTCAGAGGGGTTGATGGACTAATTGCCAAGCTCACATGTAGTGGGTTTCACCTAGAACTGGCTGGAACCAGGTGGGAAGAGACAAGAGACGCAGCAAGCAGCGTGCTGGTAACAGATAACCTGGGCCTGACAGCCCGGCTGCCCTTGGCTGCCCTCAGAGAGGCGATGAGCGCGTTATCTTCCAGCTGCACGCGCCCAGCAGCCGCTCCGAGTGTTCCGAGGGGACGTTTAGGCACATGCACACACATACACAGTAGCTCCCCTCTTCTCAATACTTTAAAACAAGTGAATTTGTCTGCTCCCAAGAAGAGAAATAAAACGGAAGTTTGCTGTGCTGCCACACATTCTTTTCGAGGATGTCCCACCCGTGGTCAGGGTGCTTCACAGGGCTGTTCTCACGTGGCTGTTCTTCAGCTGGGAGAGCAAATACATCTTTCCAGGGGTCTTTGCCAAAAATCCAACGGAAGAAAAGACAGAGGGGATTCTTCTTGGGTATAAGACCCCTTTGAATCTAGCCTGAGTGTAAATACATGCTTGTATCTCTTGTAGTTTTCATAATTTTCATACACCTGATAGGACAATATTGGCTTCTTTGAGCATGAAGAATCATCACAAAACTCATAGACTCTTCTCTCACCTCCAGCACAGATATGACACCCTCTAGAGCCCAGCACATCTCACACTTTCACTGACCCATGCTGTGTAGATCCAACACAGAGCACTAAAACCTTTATTTCTTCCCCTCCTATCCTTCCTCTCTTCCTCCCTTTGTCCCTCCCTTTCACATATCATCCTCAACCTGACAAACACTCAGCCTCAAAAGGCACAAAAGCACAGGATATTTTGCTCGAACGCAGAGCCCTCACTCTACACTCCTCCCTTCCCCAAAGCCTCACCTAAAATAAAGCAGGAGATATCCCAGCTCCTCACTTCTTGCTTCCTGCCCTCATTACTTCACAGCCTGCAAGGGTATGGTTTCTAATATTGTGTACAACATCTGCTTTAAACTAAAAAAGCAGCAAGAAACATCACGCATTGCTGGCTTTTAGACAGAGCTTATCTGCAAATAAAACAGACAGTGTGCCTGTGTGCCCATTTGGGGTCTTTTGTTTCACGGCTGATTATTTAATTTCAAGTGCCCTGAGTGTCTCAGGCATTTACCACAAATGAATGAAGATGCAGCTCCTGTGTGTCAGGAATATACAAGCTCAATTCAACAGAATACAATGAGTGAAGGTCATGAACAAGCAGGGGGATAAGCAGAAGCACGAGTGGGTGGTTAAAGGCAGATCATTATTACTCAGCAAGGCCTGGACATAAAATAATGGCTTCTGTTCAGTCTGTTTTGGAGGGGCTTTATTAGCACATTCTCTCCCCATAGGCAAAAGAGTGAGGATGAGTTCACCCGCCTGATCTGACTGAGATTTGGCAAGAAGCTTCCTGAACAAGCTTGGGGATGGAGCAGCAGGCAGTGAAGAGGGGACCCCCAGACGATGAAAAGGTTAAGGAGAACATCCATGCTGTCACACAGTTCCCTGAGGCATCCAAGGACCAAACCCAACTGCCCTTGACTCTACATAGCACTCAGGGACAGAGAGAGGAAAAGTCAAAGCGCAGACAGTCTAAGCCCAGACCCCAGTGTCTGCTGCAATCAGGGTGCTGCAGGGAGGAGCAGGCGGGGCAAAGGCTGCAGGACTTGCAAACTGAGGGCAAGGAGCTGGAGATGGACTTGCTTAATTTCATTTGGTCTGGCCGCCAGAATCCATTTGTGGCAATGGAAACACTTCCACCCTTTCCATAGGTGCTGAGGGAGCCCTCCATCAGTCCTAAAACTCAAGTCTGAATTTCTCTTATTGTGGATACTGAAAAGCTGCTAGGCAGAGAAATTTTCCATCTCCTTGCACTGATTCTGTGGGAACTTTCCTTTGCTATGCAAGCTATGTAAACAGTAAGATAGGGTTTTGTAAATAATTCTCACACCTGCTGTTTTTCCACTTATGTTTTGGTACAGTAACGTAATATTTTTAAATGGGCATCTGGTGCTTCAGCCTATCACCTCAGGACAGGTGTGGACACTGTCCAATTGTCTTTTGGAACTAGGATATAGAAATGATATTGTAAAATTAAATAATTCATTCTCCCGCTGGATTCGCGTGCTGCTGCATCTCTGAATTCCTGCTAAGCCTGCTACACCTCATGACCTGATCTTGCACAAGGCTCCAGCTGAGTCAGGTGTGCCCAGCTCATCTCTTGTGGAGTGGCATAGCCCATGCTTTCTGAATAACCCATGGTCTGCAACCACAGGCACTTGCTAAGCAACCAGGTTTCCTATTTAACTGTGTTTATTTTTTCTGAATCTCTGAGGCTATTTTGCCATGAATGTTACAGCTTCCAACAGTACATTTTGGTCCTTATCAGATAAAAAAAGAAAAGAGAAGAAAGAAATAATTTTCAAACCATTTTTGTCTAAATTTGACTGCCAGTCACAATTCTCAACTCAAAAAGCTCTCTGGCACAGCACTAGAAAAGCTATAAGCTGCAGAGCTTCATTATTCAGTTTTCTCAATCTCTAGATATATTATTTAACTTCTTGGCAATAATGTCAGGGACATAATCCAATAGAAATGCAGAGGAACAAAAGAACCCAAAATTTCAGAACTGCTCAAAATGGTTTTCAGTGCTTTCTTTATACAAAGTGGAAGGAAAAAAAGAAAAAAGGAAAGGAGACATAACATTATCAGTGTAGAGATGACACAGCAGGCACACAATTAGGAAGGCAAATCTAGAACTCCTTTCCAGCAGGAAATCTTTGTCTACTGGAGCCAATGGAAAACTCCCCCGACTGCTGCTTGTCCCCTCCATGATTCAACAACACTCACCCACTCACCTCCTTGCCAGGTTAAAAGCTACATTTCTCAAAGAGAAATTTATAGAGTGACCAATCTCATTTGCATGCCCCACTACTCAGCTTCCCTGGGGCAGGATAAATTTCTTTTCACAGGTGTCCACGAGGCTGACTTACCCAGAATGCACATCCCCACGGGTGAGATATCCTGAACATAAACCACCCATTCCCAGCACACCCCCTGGTTGTGTTTGGCATCTGAATCCTGCTTGTACTTCGCCTCAGCTCTCTCTAGTATTCGTTTGTTCTTGCTGCAAGATCATCAGGGTAGGAATGTTGCTCTATTTTGTAGAGGTAAAATGCCCACAAGGAATAACAAGAACTAGGAGAATCAATGTTTATAGTTTACAGGTGCCTTGAAATTCTGAGATTAAAGGTCCTTTTTGCTGTTGTTCTAAAGTATGCTCTTAAACAAATAACCTGCTGTTCTCAGCTACCAGGATGCATCCCTTTCCCTACATTATTATTATTACTCTAAAAATGTTAAATGGCCCTTCATTTTCTTCAAGGATCAAAAGAGTTTATGACAAATACCAATTTGTTCCTGACACTGAGGAGCAAGCTGAAGAAACCAAGTACACACAAGTCCATGGCTGAGACACGAAAATGGATGCCCCTGATCCCATCCATCCACACTGCCTTCGCTCTGAAATGCACTTTATCACTGCACTCACTGCACAAGGAGCATGCATTAAAGGTGGGGTGGCAAAGACTGAAAGTGCAAAGAACAAGACTGATTGGAAAAGGGGTGAGAGGATTTGCTGCAAGGGTGAAACATTGCATAGCAGATGATGCCAACAAGCAAGGATTTCTCTGACAAGCAGCATGTCTGCATTCTCCAAGTCATGCTGAAGGGGAGGGGGGACATTTCCCTAGCTGATGCTCAGCAGCTCAGAGGTTATATATTTACAACATTTTTTATATTCTCAGACCTTTAAGATCATAAAATATGCTCTGTACGGTACAACATTACAGTTGGATGTCTTGGGTTTTACAGGGAGGTGTTTAGGAATAAAAACCCCTCCCCACACACTGAGCAAGTCCAAAGCAACCTGTCTATTCAACAAGAAAAGCTCTGCAAAATGCAGCACAGTCATTTGGTATCAGAAGGTTCAAAGAGGTGGCAGCAGACCAAATTTAGCTTTAATAAAACAGTATTAACAGCCACCAGCTTTTTGGAAGTTTTAACAATGACAGGGCTACAGGGCAGTGCCTGTCCCAGCACAACCAGTGAGTCTCATGTAGACTTTTTTGCCAGTTCAGAACTCCTCACATATTTGGTCCCCATACTACACATTAGAGTGACATAGAGACCACTGCAAAGATGAAACTGTATTATAAAACTCAAACAGTCTAAAACCTTCCTGGGATTACTTTTGGATATCAAATGCAGTCTGGAATCACGGGGTTGCCATTTGAACGCAAAAGCAGAGAGCTTCAAATGACATCTTTCTCACTGGTGCTGGTGGGATGGCGGAAGAGGATTTATCTGAAAACTAGGCAAAAATTCTTAGCAAAATCTTAGACAGTTGAGAAACATGTTCATCAGGATCTGAAAGTTTTAGCAGTCTGGTCTACTAGATTGCTCTCCAGACACCAGACCAGTCCAGCTCAAGCCCTGTGAACAAAAAGTAGAAACAAATCCCAAGCCCTAATACACAGACACCAACCCACAGAGCTTTCCAGAGCATCCAGGGAGATCAAGGCCAGCACTCCAGTTCAAGCCTTCTGCCTACAAGATGCTATAAAAGCAGGAGAGGAAAAGGGAAGTGATGGGGCTGCTCATTAGTTCACAGCCTGCAGGCACAGAGCATACCTGGGGAGCTTCTGCCCGCCAGGTGCTGCGGCATGGTCCGGGCACTCATGCAGAGTGCTGCCCCACAACACAGGGGACCAGCCATAGGGGCAAAGACCAGGAGGTCATGGAACTGCAGGAAACTGTGGGAAATGGTACACGACCGCAGCAGCCCTTTCTCGCTGGCAGCACAACAATCACCCACACTTATTAACTAACACATGGCTGAAGGTGAGAGGCAGCAGCTCAAGCAAAATTGCCGCCTGATGATGCCCAGAAGGGTATGGATTCAGGCCTCTGCTAGAGGCGCGTGTTGTGCCAGGTTTGTGGGGTTGCAGCCCCTAAAACTCAGTGAGGACTGCAGGAGAGAGCAGAAGCCTTAAATGGGGAGCTGCTTGGCCCCAAGCCTATGAGCAAACTCCCTGAAGGGTAGGTTGGCAGAGAAAGCTGCAGGTGGAGGATGTGCTTAAAAACCCCTGCCATACCTGCCTCACCATCCAGGGGCTCGCATGAGCCTCTGAATGAGGACAGGGGGACTGTGGCAGTGCCAGGTCCCAGGGCACAGCTCCCAGGGCCGGTGCAGGTCAGCAGGGCAGGCAGCAGCAGGTTCCCTGTGCCTGGCCCAGGGGAGGAGACAGGGCGCTGCTCCTGGCCCTCGCTCCGGCGACGCAAATGCCACGGGAAGCGATGCCACGCATCCCCATTTGTCACAGGGGCCGGCATTAACAGAATGTTTAAAAGTCATGATGTCATCGCTATTAATCAGGGCCCCGCTGGGCCACGCTCCAGTGCTGCATATTAATCACCAGCGGCCCCGGGACTCGCTTATCTGGAGAGGCTAAGTTTAGATCCATAAAACATGATTTATTTTTAAAAGTAGCATTATTAAAGATGAGCTACAGCCTTGTTCACACTCCCGCTGGAGTCTCCCTTAGGAAAAGGTTGGTATTTTCGAGTTGGTACGGAAACCGTCCTTATTATTTTGAGCTTGAGAAAGCTGTCAGGTGTGATACTGGCCTTTGAATGTCTTGGACTTCTCCCCTACACAGAGGAACCATCCCAGTGTCCCCAGCAGAGTCACTCACACAGAGTCAACTTGCAGAAAAAAATCCTATTAGAGTCACATATGGGACACCGCTAATGCCTCAGCAAGGAGAGCTGGTGATGTCAAAAGGCTGGTTAGATGCAGACCTGAGTGTTCCCACAGCGGTAAAAAATGGCAGTGTCCCACACCACATGCCTGGTTACAGCCTTTACCAACAGGTGAGCCTGTTGAATAACAAACCCATAATAAACATCTAGCATATTAAATTATTTTTTGTGTTCTTCATAGTGCTCCTGTTGGATCAACGCTATGATTGATCCACACGAATGAATTCATAAAAGGCTGCCAGCACTCAAATTTATATGAGTTTAACTCTAGTGACTTTAACAATCACTTCATCTCTGGTTCAATGCACACACAGGAGCTATATCGGTTGAATAAAATCATTTTCTAAAATGGTCTGCTAAATTTGATTTGACTCCTTGCTCAGCTGCTTGTAATTTGGATTAAAGAGGTTCTGGTGCCAGTTTGGTGTGCACAGGTGACACCAATGTGAAGTTCCCCAACTCAAATCAAGAGACTCCACCAACCCGTTCCAGCAGATAAATAACTGTTCCTAAGCCAACCCAGTTAAAACCAGTGCAAATCCCACGTGCAGGGTTAAACCAAGAGATCTGGCAGACAGAGCAGGAGAGCAGAAAGCCTCACTGGGACAAAGCAAAGGGCATCCATTCCATCGGCAAGGGAAGATTCCTGCTTTATTCCTGCCCACAAGAACCATCAGCAATAATCACAGTACTGTCTCACAGGAACCACAGGGTAACACCACATGGCTGCAGGAGCTGACTCGGAGCTGTGTCATCGCCACACTGCCTGGTGCCAGTGGACTAGCTGTCACTGAGGGAGAAGGGCCAAGACTAGCCCTACTCTTCTCTGGTGACAACTGCCTGAATGCTGATGTCTCATGGGCACTGTTCTGCTGCTCTCACCACCGCGGGTGAGTGCTGAGTCATTCGAAAGCTTCACTGCTCCCAAGCAAGCAACAGAGCTTCTCAACCTGCCTCCTCAGCCACACCATCGCCTCGGGCAGGGCTGTGAGTGAAGCTCATCCAAATGAGCACGGGGCCTCTTACTCATATGCAGAGAGAGAGACGTAGCACGGCAATCAGTCACGTTGACAAGCCTTGGGATCCCATCTGACAGCAGCAGCGGATGCAGCAGACCACAGTGGTCATCAAAGTGCTTAAATATGAAACTGCTTGCCTATTCAGTGTCATCTCAAAGGAGCAGCAGCAGGTTCCCTGTGCCTGGCCCAGGGGAGGAGACAGGGCGCTGCTCCTGGCCCTCGCTCCAGTGATGCAAATGCCATGGGAAGCAATGCCACGCACCCCCATTGGTCACCAGGGCAAGCCAGTCCATAGTCAGTGGAAGAACAGCCCCTCATGGCTAAGCTGCTCCTTCAACATCTACCTCTCCCTTTGGGTCAGGCTTTTGATGAATATGGAGTCACACACAACTCTTTCCCACTGCCTGCCTCTGAATTCCCCAAGTCTGGAGACTTTGACTGCCCACACTGCATTTCAGAACAGGCCCTCTGAAACCCAACAGCCAGAGGCTCACATGATGCTACTGCAGAGAGCTCCTGCAGTCATGTGTGCTGATAGCAGGGCCAGGGAAAGGGATGAAGGCTCATGGAGTGTCCTAAATGACAAGGTTAAGTTGCAGTCTCCTGTTACCAGTATCTAGTGCAATGAATCTAGACACTGCAGATAACAAACACAATTACCATGGCATTTACCAGCACAACCCTCTGGGAGGCAGGTCCATAACACCTCAGAATTTCTGGAGCTGAGCTCACCTTGGAGGGCTTGCCCTGACTGACACAGCTATGATTTTCTGCCGAGTCTTTACAAAGTTCAAACTAGGGAAGTGGGGACATTAAATTTAAATAGGTGTGTTGGGCCTTTTGGGTTTTGCCGTTTTTCTTCTGGGTTCATTATCTGTTGTGATACAAAGCAAAGGATGGAGAATACGGGGGAAGAATCTGCAAGGAAACAAAGTCCAAACTTTCAAAACGTTGATTTTCCTTCTAATGGAAGTAGGATTGCATGTCCACCCCAGACAGGCTGGCCCTGGAAGAGTGACACAAACAGAAGGAACGGCAGCTCCAGAGATGTTTCTCAGGGAAAAGAAACAGGACCAGCACTTTCCTCACCAGGTTTGATTAGAGAGCTCTCAAATGGGGCAAACACGGGGCTTTGACTCAGCTTTCCCACCAGAAACCACCGAATGAACATCAATGCTTACATCCCTTTCCATATGTTATTGGCACTGATGCCATCTCTGGGGAGAGCTGTATGAGGGAGTTATCCCAAAAGAAGGCAGTCTTTCCACCATCCACTCCTGCACATCTCCTCTTTCCCATTCAAATTCCCTGGGAACCATGCTATTTAAATCCCTATTTTACTGTAGTTGGCTCGTCATGTTCCTCTGCTCATTAGGCTGGCAGCGCAGGCTCAGCAGCATTTGCACTTCAGCATGAGAATTTCTGCTGTGAGGTATGACTGTCATCCACTTGCCTGGACATGCTGTTCCTAAAAATAGCCTTATCCTTGTTTTCTCTCTCTCTAAAATAACAGGCAGTCTCTCTACTTTCTGAACCTTGATCACCAAATTTGCTTCTCATATCCTCACAACCACTCCCTCAGTCTCCTCTTCTCTACAGAAATTATTACTCCTAAAACTCTTCCTTGCCAAGCCAGCAGCCCACCTCAAACTTTCCAATGAGCTGCTTCTTCCTCGGGTCCTTGAAGGTCAGAGGGTGAGCATCACTTGCCCCACACCCATACTGGGGTTCCTGTGATTAACAGCTTAACCTCAGACCGTCACTGACATCGAATGGTCACAGCTGGCTGGGGAACCAGATGAGGACATGTAAGCTGGGTGTCGTGACCCTCCAACAGTATTCCCTACTCATGACTAGAATGTGCCTGCTAGGGAAAATCCCACTTCTGACAGAGCCAAATAACTTATTTTGTCTGAAGCAGACTCATCCTGCAACTCAGAGGGAGAGGAAACAATTGTAACAGCTGTATCCCTCCTCATATTCAGGGATCTCAGCGTAAGACATAGGCAACCTGGGGCTGTTTGTGTGCCTATACCAACAGAGAAGCCATAATAAACAACGCAGAACTGCAGCAGCGTGGATGTCACCTTCCTGCCCTCCTCACCTCATCCTTGTAGGCTCCACTATGTCCCACACCCACAGTGCCTCAAACACATCTGCCACACAGAAAAAGGTAGAAGGAGATGAGAGGCTCAGCACGGGGGAGAAGCTTTCTGAGTTCAAGATGCCACCTGCGGCTGTGCCCTACTGCCGGTTCCCTCCATGTCTTGGACAGTCCAAGCAAAACAGAAAGATTGCATGAACTCACACTGCCATAAGGGGGAACTGGGGCTTCATTATCCTGTGGAATTGATGATGAAATGCAGTATCTCTGCACATCCCAGGGCTCCTGAGCACAGTACAGACCAAAGCCTTGCTAACTGTTTATTATTGAGATCTAAAAATCTGTCGTATGTCTTTGTAACTCCTTTACTCAATTGATGAGAGGAGGGCCCTGAGGGAAGAGAAAACATTTTCCAGGGAAGAAGCTTTTAACATCAGAAGGCAGGAAACCAAACAGTGCTCCTTGTGCCTGTGCCTTGCATGCCAGGTGCTGCATTTTCCTGTTCAAACGTGGTGGAAGAAGCACAGTGCCCGGCTGGCCCAGGGTGGGAAGGGAGAAAACAGGCTCTTTACTGAACATGTCGGGCACTGTTTCTCATCACCTGGCATCCAGAACTGTAATTTCTAAATCTGGGCAAAGCAACTACCAAACAATCTTTTTCTGATTTGGTAATGAATTAAATACTCAATGCAAGCACAAATTTGCTACAGCTAGTGTAAGGGAGCTGAAAATATTGCTTGTGTAAACTCTTCAAAAAGAACAACTTCTAGTGGTCCCAAAAGCAGCTTCAGTTTACACACGCCCTTCTCTTTCCTTTCTCTAATGGCATTTAACTTTTCTCAAAATCAAAAACATCAGGCCAAGAGTGCCTGTGCTGTACCCAGAAAGTTTGACTGTCTGACCACGTCACCGTGCTTAGTCAGTCTCCTGCTGGCACCCACCATGGATCCAATGCTTCCGTAGCTCCAGCACAGCACATCTGCACATCTTGCAGAATGGGCACAGAGCAATGCAGAAGTGCCAGCAAAGTGCTGCAATGCGTGAAGGGATCTGAATGTATAATGTATTGCACTGTGTTTTGATGCATTCTCTCGCTCAAATGGAGGTAATTGTTTCTCTACCTCCGCTCCAGGATGTGGATTCACAGACAAGCACTGTCTGTGCTGTGCAATGCCACCACACAGGGTGCCCTCAAATTGTGATTAAGATTAGACCACAAAGAACTGCACTGCTATGCTGCAATGCCTTCCAGGTGAAAATACTCTTCAGTTCTACGACTATCAAATCAGGGTTGTTATGAAATGTGAGACTGAATGATGGCGAAAGTGTGTATCTGCAATTGCATCCTTGCTGAGAGACAAATCAGGAAAACACGACTGTGACAGATCCAGCAGACGGACCAGGTCAGAGGGGACCACAAGAGCTTGAAGGATTCTTTCCCTATTGTCACCTCACTCCACAAGAGAAAGAAGTCAAACCTTTACTTTGAATATTTTCCTTTGGTTTCTGGTTGCATGTCTTTAGAAACCAGATCTAATGAAAACACAGGAGAGACTGTTCTTTGTGGCCACAAGGTTAATAAGAGTGGAACACAGGAGCAGCAGGAGCTGCAGGAAGAATAATTCCTTTTAAAGCTGGAGATAGGAAGCCCATAGGTGGTAAGTGTGACATTTCCGCACGGAGGAGTCCAGCTTAATTACCTACAATTCAAAGGTAGAAAGTTATACATTAAGGCAGCAGAAAGAAAGTAGTATGAGAGGACAGACTTTGGCTGCTCATGAAGATTTAACATCATTAACTCTCCGGCTTCCAAGAATGTTCCTGTATTTTCGCTGGCCAAACACCAATACAGCTAATTGCATTTGTGTTACCTGCAGTTCAATGAGAAATTGCCTCTTTCTTATTGCCTGCACTATTGTATAGTACAGAAACACACAGCAACAGCAAGCAGAGTGGCTCTACCTCATTTGGAGGTAGAACAATTCCTGTGTGCATTAAGCTTGGCTTAGCAAGACAGGCAGGCAACACCAAGGGGCCGGAGCTGCTGTTATTCAGATGGCAGCCAGTTCTGGCGTGGTGACAGGGACAGCATCCACAGGTGCTAAATGCCTGAAAGTTATTTGGCAGAGCCTGCATGGCGGGGTAGTGCTGGTAATCATAATATCTGGCCAACTGAATATGAGTCACCTATTCACCTACTCAGTATTTGTATATGCTACCGACAGACATATGGTTTACAGCAAACTAGGGAACAGACACTGCTGCACACTCATTTCTTCATCTTTCCCAGCATTTGCTGATGCATTCTCAGTTGAGACTAACACAGGCCAAACTTCCTTTCCAATATACCACTAAAAAGGCTATATTCTGACAGCTGTTGTTATTGCCTTAATCTCTTCTCTGTTGCTCATTCCTAAAATGAGGAACTGGTGGCCAACTCTGAATTACCAAGCTCCCAAAGTCAGACATGCTGAGAGAACCAAGACTGGGTTGCCAGATACATTTTCTTGTGCAATGAAGTCAGCATAAGAGCTTCCCATCACCCCAACCTCTTGTGTGAGTGCTACTTGCATCTGTTCATTTGCACCAATACAGGTGACTGTGTGGACACACAAAATAAAATAGGTACAATTAGTTTAAAAAAACGTAAGAAAATAGCATAATTTCCCCAAAGTGACTGAAGGGAGCCCCTTCCTCAAGCACTGCTGCTCCCACAGCAAAAAGGAGAGTTCCATCAGAAAAGCCCTTTCCCTTGGGTCTGCTCCCAAACAGATGAGAGTGGGGAAGAATTGCCCAGCCTGGACATAATCCATAAACTATTTTTTGCTATTACAGGCAGAACGAGAGAAAGCACAGGGAGAGAATCAACATTCACGTGTGGATGTTGGAGAAAGCAAAACATTACATGGAGTCACCTAATTCTTTCTTTGCAGAGCAGCACTTGGCTGCTCTGAGATGAGCAGATGAGGGCAAACAGGCCCACACCTCCCGTTCTTCCTGCGCTTCTGCCGCTGGACACGAGGAACCTGCAGGAAGAAACACTGCATACCCAGGATGTTCACTACAAACAGCTCTTCGGCTGCAACAGGACAAACAGCCACCACCTGCAAGCTGCCAAGAGTCAGATCTGATCAAAGCTGCTTCCTTAGCCCTGCAACATTACAGTAAAGGCTGTTTCTGCCCGTGTCTGCTCTGAGTGCCTCGCTCCATCACCAACTCCCAGCTGCTGTGAGACCTGGGCCAGGGGATCCCCTTGACCCTCCTATGTCACTGTATTTGCTGGCTGGTAAAACCACCTGTAACCAATGTGATCAGAAGATCTCATGGACAGAGAAGTTGACATCTCTGAGGCAACTGAGGATGGAGACCTCGGATTTCTGAACACCCTTCCTCACCTCAGCCTCCATGCACTGGTCAAAGATGATTAAAGTGGCAGATCCTGGAAGGGCAAAAAAATTATGGAAGGGCTGGAGTCTCTTCAGAGCTGAGGTTGTAATCAGTTTCCACTCTCAGCTCTGACTTAAATAACTCTTCATATGCATTCCTCTAACTTCAGGTCATAATTGCAGGGTTTTGTACTGAAGCTAAAAAGATTGTTTCTCCCCCTTCCTTCCTCCTCACTGCAATTTGAAGAATTTGGACCTGTAATTCAAAGAGGTAGGCAGTGCCAGACTGAACCTTTGCAAAACTAAATGTTTCCTTGGCTTCTTTCACTTGAGAAAACAAAGCAAAACAACCCCCTGCATCAAAAAAACAGGGATCTTTTTCATCTCCCTAAGTTAGTCAAAATTCACATCTCTTTAAAAACACTCACGTAGGCAGAAGTTGCAGAAAACAAGATGCAAGTCACAAATACAGTTAGCTGTAACAAACTAAGCAGATATGTATTTGGCATTCTGCTAGCTGGATGCTAGCTGGAAAACCTTCCAAAAGCTGAAATCACTCGATCAAGGAGCTTTTCTAGTTCTAGACAAAATGAAAATCTCCTAAAACACAGAAGACTCTTTTCCACTGAAGACATGGAAAATCATCAAAACACTTTCCACTTGCACTGGAAGTAGCAAACTGCTGCATACAGAAAACACAAATTTCTTCCTGTGCTGTACTAAAGCAGATTAGACTTTCCATTACTTTTGCTCTGTTTTTTATTTCTAGAGGTTAAAATTTTGGCCCCAATTATATGCGGAACTTAGTATTTTTGCTATTTGCATAAACCTCATGTTTGCACTGGATTCAATACAAAATACAATCCAGACAGCTAGTTTGCTCCTACAGAAGTGCCTCCACAAAAGTAAAAAAACTATCCATCTCTCCAAGCTGTAAATCCTTTTTTTATACTGATTGCTGTTTTCAAATTTCTGCAGGTGGCTAATTAGTAAATTGTTTTTCAAAAAATCATTGAAAAGACAAAAATTTTGCACTTGCTGAAGCAAAAAGCATAATGTGGCAAAGAGCTGCTTATCTCCCGTCTGTCCCTGACAATGTGGGGACAAATGGGATCCTTAAGCAGGTCACGAATTAGCCTGTACAGAGCACCAGCAGAAATATGGGCCCCACACAAAGAAATTAAGCCTTCCACAGGCTTCATTAACTTGAATTTAATGATCACCATGACTTGCACCTGTAAATAGTTATGTACATGTACAGCTTGAGTCACACTTAGATCTGGTGCCAGTAAGGATTCAAACTTCATGCAACTCATGTATAGGGATACAGAAACCTCTGGATGCTGCACATAAACTTCCCTTCTAGACATCTCACAGCCAATAAACATGTAAGGGGAAAGAGAAGCCAGTGTATCTTGCTGTATGAGGGTGGGCAAAGTAAAAGCTGACTTATTAAACACACCGGTGCATCTTCCAAAACACCCTTAGCTCTGCCCGCCTGGTGGGCAACAACTGCCCGTTTCTGCAAGACGCACTTCTAACAACCACAACCAGGCACTCAAAAAAATCACTGTCTGTGGGAAAACAAATCCATCGAAGGCATGACGTTTTGACATCCTTCCCTCCTCCGGACAATTTAATCTGGCAGTAAGTAATGTACTGGTCTGGTTTGATGAAATGGACACCCTGACCCTTTCTTACACTTGCAGATTGATTGATTGTTTGTACCTGAACAATTATGCCTTAGCAAACAGGCAAAAAACAAAACAAACCTTTTGGCCACAACATTTAATTTCTGCTAGCAACATTTCACAGCTGTTACTTCCCTGTTTACTCAAAGGAACTTACATTTTGCTTTGTAAAATGCCTTACGCTCCCATCCTCATTTCCATACTCTGCTGTAGGTAAAAACCTACTTCCTTTGAGTTCCTTAATTGAAATACGTCTAATTCCACTGGTGTTTTCCAAGATTTGTTTACAGCAGAACTAGCCACTTAAAAAGCAACAATGTTTTTTAAAGGAACATATCCCTTAATTCATATTGCAAACAGCTACTCAGATTATCGTCCGGAGGAGTATTCTTAAATACATCTGTCTTTTTCTCTCCCCCTGATAGCTTTTTGTGCTCCTCTCAGCTTGGACAATGAAAATCAATGCAGCAGCTTTCCTTTTTCTCTCCAGTGAATTTAAGCATCAGGTGACAGGGAAGCAGTTTTTGTTTTAAGACAACCCTTTGCACTGGAAGTTTTACAAAAAATGAACTACTTAATGGGAATTACTTACTCTTGGCTTGTGTGGGGAAAAAAATCCCCAACAACCACCACCTTTTCTCTTTTTGGTT
This sequence comes from Oriolus oriolus, assembly GCA_013400235.1. Taxonomy (NCBI): domain Eukaryota; kingdom Metazoa; phylum Chordata; class Aves; order Passeriformes; family Corvidae; genus Oriolus; species Oriolus oriolus. The sequence continues at coordinate 1,743,322 of VXBT01005206.1, read as the reverse complement.
TTTTTCCCCTTTTTAAACAAAGCAAAAATTCATCAGCCAAATAGGAATTGACAGCATTCCTTTAAAAAGCAAAATAAAGCTCACCCCAGCTGAGCACTCACCAGGCTGCTATATTTATTTGTGTCTCACGTGCTGGGCCCATGTGCAATTCAGCTTCCCTTGATGTGAGCAGGCTTGCTGTGCTCTGCCTTCCCAAGTCCCCCCGGCACACTTAAGCTTTTTCTCTGGCTCCTGCTCCGTGTCACCCCCGTGCCCCGGTGGAGCACAGCTGATCCAAGCCCCCAGGAGCAGCCCAGGCTCCAGTGCTGGCTCCAGCCCCAAACTCAGACAAAGCTCATCCTTGTCCCAGAACTCCAGAGCTGCGAGCAGAGGCTGGAAATTGATACTCACCCTTCCAGAAATGCATCCTAGAGAAAACTCACAGGCCCTACTGAGGTTTCCCCAATCAATCGTTCTTTACTTTGGCTGGCATAAGAAGCTGAAAAATCTATAAGAATACTAAAAAGCACTTTCAGTTGTATTCTGACTCTGTTTTCTCAGCATTTGGTGATATTTTTTGGGATGAGCTTGCTGTGCAGCTAAGCATCCTAACTCATAAAGAAGAAACACAACTTTCAGGGGTTATTTTGAGCAGTTAAAATTCCTCCCACTACCTGGTTTCACAACTGAAACTGTCCTCTCCACTGCTAAAACATGCATTTTTGCTCCTCCCTGTGACCAGGCTTCTTCTGGTTCTTCATGCTCTGTAAGGCTCTTGCTCAGGAGTAAGGATGACAGGCACCACATTGACCTAAAATGCCCTTCCTCAGTCCTAATACAGAGAGACTCGAGATGCTCATAGGTAGCTCCTACTGCTCTGCACTCAGCAGCTTGGAATTTTAAGATGAATAGTCACGAATTTCAATGTGACTTAAACCACCAGAAGACAAAGTTTAATCATTGAGGATCTGCTCCTTGAGAAGCTCAAGTGTTCAGGGATGGGACGGACATGAGCTTTTTAGGATGTGCAGCATGACTTGGTATTAATACCTGACATCTTTGTTTTACTGGTAGAAGTTACTTCTCTTTCCTTCTTCCTTCTCTGAAGAAAATATTCCTCAGCCATGTGTGTGGCTGTCCGTCTGCCCTCCTCTTCCCCTCAATCTCAGGTTATTCCCATTCGAAGTAGACACCCCAAAACTTAATGAGCTGCCCTTATTACAGCAATCATTCATAACAGCTTCTGAACACCAGCCACAATTTATGACCGCTTCTTCAAACAAGCACAGAGCATTTCCATTTGCCTTCTTACTACAGAAAACTTGTTTTAGCAAAATCCAAAATGAACACAATCACCTACGAGCCAAGGACATGTTTCTGAAACTGAAAATGAAACAACGGGTCTCCTTGATTTGTCTGTATCAACACAGAGCTTTTCTGACAGACTTAATTCTTATCAGCATCAGACAAGAAAGTTGTCACAAGAAAATTGTTCCTGCCAAAAACACCGTCCTGAGCAAAGGGTGATACAATTTAAAAGGAAGAGACAGAACTGGTGGCAGAGTTAGTACCCTCTCTTGGAGCTCAGTCTAGCTCCTCCTGAAGAGGGTTTTTGTTTGCTTGTTGCATTGTTATTTGTATGCAGGTCATCTGAGTGTTGCCAGGGGTTGGGAATTTCTGCTAAAAATCCTTTTTGACAATTGCTTTGTAGTTTCAGTATTTGCAAACTGCTGAACAAATTAAGAACAGAAACAGAAAAAAGAATTAGGTCTTCAGTCATCTGACATACTATTTTAAGCCTGTTTCTGATGACATGCCCTCTGACATTTTTTTATAATGTCAGTGACTTTTAAAATTAGAGTTCAATCAACTAATTTTCAGTGCTCTTGTGCATTAGATTTCAACAAGATGAGTCTACTAGAGTAGCTTTAATCTCTGATTTGTTTTTGTTTGTTTTTTCTGTTCTTCTGCTATAAAGCGGCAAAGTGAATTAAAGGACATTTTTCCATCTAAAATCTCCACCTTAAGGTAGCTACAGGCAGCAGCCAAGTGAATCTTCTTCATTTCTTGGTAGGTAAAAACCTCTTAGTCAAGGCTTCACATGGTCTGTCTTTTGGGGAGGGTTTTATTCCTTTGTTTATCTATCTCATAAGGCAAACATCTGTTCAGAATCAGGTAAACTCCAGCTGAAACTTTAACTACAGAAGAGCTACATTCATTTCAGAATAACTTCATTTAGTAGAATTCATTCACCAGAGTCCTTGTAAAAATTATTCACCATAGGCAGAATACTACAAGTAGAAAACTACAAAACACAAATTTATTTTACAGAAGCAAACACAAATTAAATTTTGCATTGTAACACAACTTTAAGATTGAAATGTAAAAAGAGTTTCCATATAAAACGACATGGAAGCAAAAACAGGCACTGGTTACATTTTGTGCATTTATAATTTACTACTTTTGCAGAGTTGTGGCAATGGAACTGGAGATTCAAAAAAAAAAAAAATCAATAGAAAAATGTGAAAGGGAAGACACTTGAGAAGCCACTTCTGTTAGAGAAGATAGCTTAATGTGGACTTGAATCAACTGTAGGAGTGACCAGATTTGACATGGTAACACAATCAGGTCATTCCTGGTACCGATAGGTAAATCAAAGCAGAGCTGCAAGAAGTGGCTGTTCGACTTCAGCGAGCATTAAATGAGAAAAAACAAACGCAAAGCATCCATGAAGTTCATGCAATGTGAGGCAAGCCCAAAGGAATTCAAAAGCCCAAGTAAACAAAACTGCTAACCAGTGACCCAGTGGGAGAAGGGCAGTTCTGCAGCAGCTCTGATCCTGTGCCTCTGCGGCACAGCCGCTGCTTACAAGGCCTTGCTGTGCGACCTGCATCAGCTCGGGGACAGACGAGAAGGAGAAGGAACAAGTGAGAGGGAAACACCATCACCACAGCAAAAAGCTCTGGAGCAGAAAGAGCTGCAGTGCCAAAGACAGAATCTCTTTGGTGATACAAGTTTGTGTAATTCCTAGAGCCAAGGTGGACTGGGACTGTGAAAGCAGAAGGCAACTTTGGTGAGAGTGAAAGAGCAATGATAGAATTCAGAACCCAAACAAAGAGTGAGAAGTAAAACAAGAACATAAAAGCCAGAAACTTAAATGAAGCAGAGAGTATACACGGAAAACAGGTAGGTAGGCTCTGACAGAAGCGATTCTAAAGGACGCAAGGAAAGCTGACGATTTCTCAAAGAAACAGCACCGAGATGCCCAGTGTCCTATTGCAGCAAATAGCAAGGCAGCAGGACATGACTAAATCATGAGCACTTCCTTTGATCTTGTATGAAGGGAGCACAGACGCCAGGTCCAGCTACTGAGTGGGGGGAGGGTATAAATGATGCACAGATTCAATCTAAAAGTAACAAGCATCCCCTTCATTCACTACCAGAGAGGAGAACAAAAAGAAAGTGTTAATGAAAAGGGACAGATGACAGTCTAAAGGCTGAATAATTTCTGGAGGACAGTTCATTAAGTAGGTCAAGTGCAAGCATCTAACACTATGCTATTAATGCCAGTGGCATGAAAGCCAAGAAAGAAACCCAGAGGAATGTCTATTCAAGCTGGCTGGTCCTGACAAACTTCTTCCTTTGAATACTTAAGAGAAGCGGCTGAAGCAATTTCAGTTCATGGAGAACATGAATCATAGAGAACAGAAAAGACTTAAGAAGTCTGGAAAGGAGAAACATGGTGCCTAGCTTTAAAAAATTATGCCAGGGAATTACAGACCACTCAGTTTAACTTCCATCCCAAGAAAAAATATTGAAACAAATAATCGAACTATATGTAGGAAGCTAAAAGGATAAGTACGAAGAGATGAGTAACAGACCCTGTTGAATTGTCAGAAAGAAATTGTGTCAAGCCAATTTAATTTCTTTGTGTGACAGGTAATGGGCCTTGGGCAAAGGTGACAAGCAGTAGATGCCATATATCTTGACTTTTAGTAGGATTTGTGACTGGAGCCTGTGATATTCTCTTCGGCAATCTCAGAAAACATGGACTAGTAACTACTCAAGGGTAGGTATAAAACCAGTGTCACAGCCTGACTCAGAGGGCAGCTCTCAGCGGTTTCTGTCAGCAAGGGAAGCTGCGCTGAGTGAGATGCCCAGGGGTCTCTCCCAGGACAAATATGCTGAACATATTATCCTCTGCCTGAACAATGGTATGGAGTAGAGATCTGGTTCATAAATCATGTAGATGATACCTGACTGCTGAAAGCCAACACAAGAATTGAAATGGATCTTTACAATGTGGAGAAGAACTCTTAAACATTGAATTAATCAATTAATCAAAGATAAATTAAAGCCTTTAACAGGAAGATACAACCACATGCACAGAAGATAAGGGAACAACTAAATAGACAAAACTTCTTCAAAAAGCAAATAATCTGAGGTGGGCAGAATGTAGTGATTTGCCAGCTGGACTTATCTGAGCAGTATTATAACACTATGGAAAAGACAAATATCCCTTAGACAGAGGGATCTGGAGACATGGTATGATCTTTCCACTCTACCAAGCATGGAGTGGCTTCAGATGGAATACTGCATCCTGTTTTGGGCATGACACTTTAAGAAAGATGTGGGCCCAAGAAAAGAGCCTAGAGGAGAGCAAACAAGAATAGCTATGCTTCTAGAAAACAACTCTTTCAGGGCAAGTTGAAAGTCAGCAGAAGGGAAGACTGGGAGAGGTATGACAAGAATCATCATGTATATAAAAGATAGTACAAAAAGGGGAAAGATCATTTGTTGTTTATGTCCACTGCAGACAGAGCAAGGAGTAATTGACTTAAATTTCAGAAAGAAGGATGCATGCTAACTAGCAAGCAGAATGAAAGCTGTATTGGTAAGCATGGTAAGTACTAGGAAGTCTGCTTGGGAAGGGCATAGTCTTTCTGGTAGTGGACAGCTTTCAAATAAATCATATGTCAGGAATAACAGATGTACAGTTGATTGCATCAAGGTAGAGAGATTGGCTTGTGATGTTTTTAAGGACCCTTTGAGTTCCTGTTTTAAGACTCTTTGAAAACGTTCACTTTGAATGCTGGCATCAACCTTGCTTTCCCCTAAAAATGATGTTTGAGAGATGCAATCAGAAAAAGAAATGCTTCAGGTGTATTTCCTAAAATGTGTTTTCTCTGTCACTGCTCTGCAGGATGAAATCACCAGACCTTTGCCTTCTGAGCTTCAGCGAGAGACTGTGTCATAGCAAGGGTTACATCGGCATCATCTGAAAGATAGTATTAGAGAAAACTAAAACTTTTATTGTGACTTAAAGCCTGTTAACATGTGTTCTTATAAAGTCCCAAGCATCTGGGCAACATTTTCCCAGAGAGAAGGCATAAGCTGATTTAGGTAAAACAAGAGACACTGTGTGGGACTTAGACTGAATGTGATATCTCAGATTTCCATTGTGCAGACTGTCTTCAAATGTGTTGGTGGGTAAAGAGACGTGCTGAGATCTTAAGGGAATACTTTTAAGCACAATCTTGAAGTAATTGAATTAAATCACTCCTCCACACACCAAGTTTTTACAGAGAGAGCTAACAATAAATACACAAATATCTATATAAGGGCTTCATTAAGATCACTTACATTTGGAGTTACATTTTTTTTTTCACCCATCTCCAAATGCCATTGATTTTCTACAGCAAGCCTTTCCAACTTCTTGACAACCAGGACAGCAGATTCTGCTAAGGCAGTTTATTTGGGAGGCTGAGTGGTAAAAATACCTTACAGAATTGCTTACTGGCAGAAAAACTACCTTGGGGGTAGCAGAGACTGTCCATGTGACCACGGTGCAGCCTGGAAGCTACCAAGAGAACAGCCCTGAGTTCTAAGACGGAGACATGGATTCCATCTTTAGGGATGGGAAACAAAGGCCCAGATTCCAAAGGCTTTCCTGGGCTCTTCAGGGCATACCTGCCTTTGTGGATCTGGCTTCGTATGACTTTACATGAGACAGTTACATGAGAAGGCAGAGCAAAGCTGGACCTGCTGTCACCCAAGATATCAAAGAAGAGACAGTTTCAATTAGTTCTGACACAGAAGCAGTGGTTTCCCAGATACTTCATCCATACAAACTTCAGAAATGCAGCAAAAAGGACAGAGGTCCAGTGATAGCCTCCCCTTCCACAAAAGAAAGACTATGAGTTACCAGACGTCAGAGAAGCCCCAAGGGTTGGTGTCTTTACACCTGCCCTAGCCAAATGGGACAATGGACCACACAACAACTGAGAGTGCATCACATTCACTGCTCTAGGAACCATGTGTGATTTTAGCATGGTTAGAAGCAATTTTAGGCAATTATCACTGCCAAATTTGAAAAGACTCAGGTTTCCAAAGGAAACTAAACCACTGCCAAGTGGTCTAAAAGCATGACAAGAGCCATGGGTGAGATCCATCCTGGATGCGAGGCTATGCCCTGTTCCTCCCCTCAGCCCATTCTAAGGGGCAAGGAAAGCAAGTGTGTTGGGTTTGTGTGGCCAGGTTTTGGCAGCAGGGGGGACTACAGGGGTGGCTTCTGTGAGAAGCTGCCAGAAGCTCCCCCCATGTCCAGCAGAGCCAATGCCAGCTGGCTCCAAGATGGACCCACTGCTGGCCAAGGCTAAGCCAATCAGAGATGCTGATAATGCCTCTGTGATAACATTTTAAGAAGGACAAAAAAGTTATTGTGCAGCTGTAATTGTGGTCAGAGAAGAGAGGAGTGACTCTTCTTCCAGAGCAGAGGCAGGAGCAACACGTGATTAACTGACCACAGCACCATTCCCTGTCTCTCTGCACCACTGGAGAGGAGGAAGTAGAGCTTGGTAATGAGGGAGGGGTGGGGAAAAGGTGTTTTTAAGATTTATTTTACTTCTCATTATCTTGCTCCGATTTTGACTGGTAATAAATTCAGTTAATTTCCCCAATTTGAATCTGTTTTGCCCGTGATGATATTTGACGAGTGATCTCTCCTGGTCTGTATCTCAAGCCATGAACCCTTTGTTGGATTTTCTCTTTCCTGTCTACTTGTGCAGGGGAGGGATAGAGTGGCTTTGGTGGGCATCCAGACAGAGTCAACCCTCTACAGCAAGGCAGGAAGGGAGAGGCATTCCCTTATCCTCCCCACAGTCCCCACACCATGAACTGCAAGGTCCAGGGCTGAGGCTGCTGGCTTCTGGCTATGGCTGGCAGCTGAGGTGGTGATTCAATGGCAGCTGTTCTAAGCCTGTAGGGAGCAAAGCCCTGACCTGACCTGTCCTGTGCCACCCTCCTGCATTTCCTGAGAGCCCCTGCAGAAGGGGGAACACCAGAGGTGGCATGCCCAGCTCCTTCCTACGAGCACGAGCATCTCTGAGGGCTGCTCACACCTACTTGCAAGCCTTTCTGAGCACCCAAAGGGCCACTGTTCCCTGCCACTTCTCTCTGGAACTCAGGGTGCTTCCAGGATGTCCATATAGCACCGTGTTAGGAGCATTTGATCAGGATGGACACAGAGGGCTTCAAGGTTTCACAGCCACCAAGAACAGGCCACAGTGATCTTCAGTATGTTCCATGTGTGGTTGGTGGGAAAGAGCTACAGCACATGGTGCATGCAACAACTACACTTCAGCTCTGGAGACCAGGCCACAGAACAAACAGGGAGTCAGAGACTTGCAGAACTGTGCAGGTGAAAAGGGATCTCTCAAGGTCTCCAGTCCAACTCCCTGCTCAAGCCATGGCCAGATAGACAACTATTAACCTGGACTTGCCTCAGAAAGCCAAAATGGTTTTTGGCTTTAATCCTGTGCATCAGTGCATCTCGTCCGTTCCCAGAGTGCTTATTTTTCTGCTTGCTTGCAATATGTGTCCTATTCTACCTGGACTGCTAGGTGGCTTGCATCAGCACTTCTTTATTCTGAAATCTGTGAAAGCAGAGGATCCCTGAAATGCCACAGAAGGAAGAAGATCCCGTGATTTGCCTGGGATCCCTGAAGCAGTTTCATTTCCTTGCTCTGCCAGAGATTTCCTGCAGAGTCACAGACACCTCCCACGGATACCCACTGTAGAGAGCAGGATTCATCTAGTGTGCCATCCTACCTTCAAGATGGACTTCTATAATAAGCTTCCTTTACAGGCTACAGAGAAAGATCACAGGTCCAGACAACACTGCATCCCATCTTAAACTGGGTATTTCATTTGGGTGGTTTGACCCATCTTTAGTCTCCCTCTTTCTGAACTTCCCATGAAAAAGGAAAAGATAATTCCTATTATTTCACAGGGGTAGTAAATGCAGTAAATATTTTCAGGCCTGCAGATACTAATCATAACTAAGAATATGGAAGAACCAGACTTAAAAACTTCTGTGAGAACTTTTGCTCTTTCTTATTCATCCTGATCACCAGAGCTGGACAAATTATTTGCAGAAAAATTTTGGCAACGTTTCTTCATGAAATTTTGGCACATAGACATTTTTGATTAATTTGTTCCTTATACAAACGTATTCAAAACAAAATTGATGAGAACATATTTCACCCATGGACTGAACACAAAAATTTCCCCATGGCTAGAGCAAATTAAAAATTTCAAATGTGAAATGAAATGTATTTATTTTTGGCAAGGAAAGGGACCAACAGCATCCTCACCCATTTCTATCTGAATAAGTTGAAATACAACGTCCTACCATAATTCTTCCAAAAATTCACATGCTCTTCAAAAGCTGGCTAGTAAATCATTTGGTATGACAAAGCAAAGTCAAATAGTACTGATAATTCTCCTTGGTTGGATGGGTTCAGGCTGACAGCACTTTTATAAGCACATACATTTTTTCATTGCTTATTTCTGTGATTCCGTAGTTGTAAACAAAATTCATCCAAGAAACACTTCTGAAAGAAAGATAAGCAGAGTACTGAAAATGAGGCTTGCCAATATGCAGGGAGAGAACCATGAGACCCCACACTAGAGTGAGAAGACCTCTAAAATGCTGCAAGCACAGGGTGCTCAGGTGGGTTAGGAGAGCCAGGGATAACCTATGGTAGCAATGGTGGCCTGTCAGGTTTATGAATGAGATTAGAGGCAGCATGATAAAGCCTGTACAAAGAAACACCTCCCTCCCTGCTGTAGCAAGAATTACTCAGGTTTACTACTCAGGTTTAATCTCAGGGCTTCTGCAGAAGATGCTGAAGTAAACCAGCTCTGAGCACCATCCTGCTGGGAGAGCTTGGTGCAAGGCCTGCAATCTCCCTATTGCATTGCGGAAACAAACATTAGCAAATGCTTTTTTATGGAATTCATTTACCATAGCACATCCTGAAGACAAGCTGCTGGGGAGCAGAGTTATGACATCCAGAAACTGACAACAAGAGCAATAAAACCTGACATATATCATGAAAGCCAAGCTATGGTACTACGTGTAATTAACAGAGAGTGTAATTATTCACCTTGAGAAAGACTTTGATGGATGCCTCACAGTTAATTCTTTTTTCCTGTGTTTCATCTTCTCTGGTACATGGCAGCTAGGAAGGCTAGCTTGCAACTCTCAGATTTTTGCCCTGTTTCTCATCCAAAGATGTTGTACATTTGTGGCTCGTAGCCAGACTTGGTTCAGTCCCGAGCTGGATGCTTTGTCTGACCCTGGAGGTGTTTAGTTTCAGGCCTAGCTTTTGGAGCTGACAAGGCATTACATTAACACAGGATAGACTGTGATAATGGTATGTTTATTAAAATTCCAAGCATGCCCAGTATCACTCAGATGTTTCCAGGATCCCAAGTACACCCATATGCAAAAGAGCATAATCTTCTTTTTCAAAACAACAGTGCTGCTCTTCCTTAGTGCCCACTGAACCCTGACACAAGTTAGAGATGGGAGTGTTTATTTCCCCCAAATTCTCTGAATTGTCAAGAAATCTGAACAGAAAAGAGAGCATCAGGAAGAGTTTGAACAGTTGCCCAGTCCCAATAAGCTGCAGAGGAGGCTCTCATAAAGCTGCACTACCATACACATGGTGGACTCGGTGGTGTTTGTTGGCGCGCGCTGCTTTTGCATGGGAGGAGAAGCAACTGGGGAGGATTTGGCTCAGGCTCTGAAAATCAGAGCGAGAAGCTGCTACTATACAAAATGTGATCATTTAAAAACATTGCAACCATGGGTAATTGATCTAGCTGATGCACTGGGGACTAGATAGAAATTTAAGCTCAGTCACATGAATTTGAAGAGCTCCACAAGCCTTAAATGAAAGAGAAATTTGTAGCCTTGGGACAAAATGACTGAAGCCTTATTTAAAACCTATTGAAGGCAACTAGAATGATTCCACAGGCTTTTGGGGGCGTTGGATCAGACCCCAGATGGATGCAAACCTCTGAAGAAGAGGGTATATAACCTTAACGCAGGAAGAGAGACACTTTAAAAGGCAGCGGAATGCACAGTTGGGCTCTGTATGACTCAGTGATGAATGAGTGTCCACATTGCATCATTTCAGAAAGCCGGAGATTAAGGGAATCCAAAAAAGAATCCAGAAGGGAAATAACAGTTCCTCTGGTAATCACAACCTCCTAGCCACAAACATATAAATATATAAATGCAAACACAAAAAAAAAAAAAAAAAAAAAAGAAATTAAAAACAAAAATTCAGAGCTGCAGCACATACATTAAAACCAGGAGAGCCTGCACATTTAGAGAACAGACACACAATGGCACATATATTTCTGTAGACACAGAGTGCAAAATAAATGGCTCAGACAGGCAAGCACAGCTAAACATTAATGGCATGGTTGTATTATTTTAAATTGGGTGACTGCAATGTGTTCCAGGGAAAATACTGGGACTTGAAAATGACACAGTCCAAGTTAGTAAAAAGTGATGTGTGTTGTAAGCACTACAGAATCCTAAACAGACTACACAAATCCTCACGTCTCCAAACACTACTTTGATAAATTAATCACTCCCATGTGATGCCCATCCAGAAAAAGGCACCGTTCACCCTAATGAGCAGGAAAACTGAATTCAATCATAGGAAAAAAGCAAGCATTTATTGGTACAGAAGAACAATTTATAGTTTGAAAGAATTACGTGGTTGTAACTGAGAAGTCAAATATGCTATGGATGTGTATCGATTCACATAACCGAAATGAAGCCATAAAGTCTGTATAGCATCTGATCAAAATCACTAAAGAAAGGACAGCTAAGATCTTAGCAGAAAAATAAAAATATTCTAAAGAATGAATATAACACAGTCATTTTTGGAAGGAAAAAAGTTAGCTTGGGCTCTAAGCTAGTGATTTTTAATACACCATTTGGATACTATACAGTGAATTTAAGCAAGGCCATTTGGTAAAAGTTCTGATCCCAAGGTATTACAAAGAGTAATTGCACAGATCTTTGAGGGATTATGAGATGTCGGGCTTTTAATGGATGATGTTTTAATTTGGGTACAGGGAAGTTAATACAAAGGAATACTTTGGCAAGTATTGAAGGAAGCCAGAAAGAGATGCTGACCCAGTAAGTAAAATACCTGTGTTCTAAAACATTGTGGCCAGAGTTTGGGCAAAGATGACTTAACTGGGGCTCCAGATAAAACAAATGCAACAGCAGGATATCCACCTTACAATGTAAATTAGATCTACAGAGATTAATGAATATAATAAACTGTATTCCATTATTCATTCCAGCTCTAACTAGGGTCAATATGTCGTTATGGAATTATCAGAAAATTAAGCTACCTGGTACTGGGGAGATTAATACGAACATGGAAATAAACAGTTAATGACGGTGACACTAATCCACCAGCTTAAAAATATCATAATGATACTTTCTGAAAAGCCGTAATACGTGCTCATCTTACCTGTTTAGACTGAGATTTCTAAGCAGAACAGACAGAAACTATTGCCAGCTTGACAAAGAAGTGCTAGTAATTTTATTTGCTCCTCTAAACTTGCTTCAATCTAGATAAATATGAAAGATATCGAGAAAAGAGACTACAAAGCACTTCAATGTGGTTGTAACAAATCTTTTGCCTAATTTTCAGAGATACTAAGCATTAGCTTGAGTTGGAAATGCAGACAGTAAGCACCTTGCAAAATCAGTCCATTTGTCTTTGGCATCATCTACAACTCCATAGATAAAGCTGATGATCTTTTACCAGGGAAAAAGAATTCAAAGGCACGAATTGCTGTTTGATGCTCAGTGTCTAATGCACAATGTTCCTAGCTGCAAGTTGAAGGTTTAAAAATTTACTTTATTTTCATTTGGACTGTAATTGGATTAAAAAGTGCACAGCAAACACTGCTATCATGGCAGTGAAAAGTGGATAGCATTAACACACCAAACTGTGTTTTCTGATACATTCTAAACACATACAGTAAAGATCGTATCAGCAAAAACTGAAATGTGGCTGTCTGGTACGGAATGCAGCAACTGCTTTGCAGTGCTGAACCAGTCTGGGAAAGAAAAGGAGGAGAGATAGAAATTTTAATTGCAAAGAGAAGAAATTAAAAAAGTAGCATGTAATGACTTGTATTGGAATTCGGTGAAATTGATGTTAACATCCCTGCTTTTATAGGAAACATCATATGATCTCTAATAGCAACAAATGATCTGCACTTTATTTTTATATCCATCCAAAGGATGATTCCTCCATCAGCACTGGGATGCACAAGCTGCAGCAGAGCACCTGATCAATCTTGGCTCTCAGAACTTGCCTTCATGGAGTTCCCACCTGGAGGTTCTCAAGCTTCTCATTTTTGGGCAGCTCACCCCACCTTATACTATTTGTGTTGGAGAGATCTATCACCATCCCCCTGCTAGGGGACATGGTTTTGTGTCATAACATATTGTGCCTTTAGAGGTGGGTGAAGGGAGGCAGCAACCAAGGTTCAAAGTCAGCAGTGTTCATAAGAAACATGAATTTAGCAGCTTTCAACAAATATCTGTATCAAAAAAGACAGAAAACATGGTATCTGTTTGTCAGACTCACAGCACTGGGATAACAAGTGAAGATCTAGTGTATAAACTACTCTCTTGTGTGAAGCCCAGCACTAGTATGTCAGAGAATCTAACAGGATGGGATAAAATTAGCAGGCCTGTAGGAAATGTATAAGGACACAAAGGGTACCAATCATTTGATCCGAAATACACTGGGAAAGCTGGGGGTGAGGGGTGCAGGGCAGAAGGAGGCCCTGGCAGGGCTTTTCAGCATGTGCTTGTTTCTAGCCAGTTCTGTTCATCCTCCAGTTTCATAGGCTGGGCAGGTTGGGGGCATCTAGAAGAGCAGACATGAGCCCTACAACCCCAATTACTCTGCTTTGATATCTGTGGGGCCTTTATCAAAGTCCCTTTAGGAAGTCACCTACAGGATTAATGCACGAAGCCTGCTGAGCCACTTGGCATGGCTGAGGGGCACCAAGGAGCAGCAAGCCCTGCGCCAGGGACAGAGGTGCACAGATCCTGTGCCAAAAGCCTCCGGCCCCCCACTTCCTGCTCTGACACTGCCTTTGTGATATTTTGCTTCTCTCACCCACTCATTCCCAGCTACTGAGTCATAGGTTCCTGAGGCTTTTCCTGATCCTCACGGAAAAGCTACTGCAAGAGCGTGCAGGTCCAAATACTCTGCTTGGGGGCCTCCTTGCAGCTTTGTTTCCCTTTCTGCACCCACCTCTCCATCCTTTTTCTTTCCTTCCCTTTCCCCATTATTGTGGTAAGAGAAGGAAAGGAAACACTTCAGAAATGAAAGATTAGTTTGCTGTATCATAAAGATGAGCTTTGTAATCACTTTCCTTTAAGCAAAGAATTAAAAGATAATAAAAGCCCTAATTAAGGACCTCGTTAGCTTAACTAGATTTTCATATGCAAAGCGATGTTCACCACGTGCTGCTGCCGTCTGAAAATGCTGCCTGGCACTACATGGGAAGCACCTGTGCCAACTCCCCAACTGTATCTTCCTTCCTCATTTCAGCTACCTTTCTGTCTTTCCCCCTCCTTTCCCCTCTGTGCCAGGATTCAGCAGGCTCAGGCTGATGCGGGGCTGCCTTGCGCTGGGCACGTGCAAGACAGGCTTGGCATTACCTTGTGAACCACGAGACAGAAACACGCATGAGGCCAAAGGGCACGGAAAGATGGGGCAGAGCAGATAGGACTGATAAGGGCTGAGCACACACAGACCCAAGAGGAAGGCAGAGGGAGAACGTAGGAAGCCCTCTGGCCAGACTGGTTCAATGACAAGCGGAGATTATCCAGGTGGAGGATCCATCTGAGTCAAGCTGAGCACAAGAACGCTTTGGCTGAGTCTGGATGCCACAGGGCAGAGCTGGAGGGAGGAGATGCCGGCTGGGGATCACCCCCATCTTGGCCCCTGTACAGAGCCTAGCTATGATTTAGGCCAAGACTTGCATTAAGGGTTTGGCTCCATCCTTGGCTGGAAACAAAAAATGAATCCTTAGAGATACTGTCCAAGGGGCCTTCCAGGGCTCTGTTTTCAATCCTACACGGCCCCCAGTACAGTCTGGCAGGTGGACAGGTAGCTGTTTAGGGATGTGCTTAGTAGAAGCAATTAGGAAATCATTATACCACAGTAATGTGAGCAGATGAGTGAACAAAATGACTGCTCTCTGCCGTGTGAGAAATCAGCCTGGCCTGGCTGAGCAGAGAGCTCTCGGCTCTCCGCAGCACAGCCAGCAGGCACTGCCCAGCAGAGGCCACGGCAGAGCCAGGAGCCGGAGTCCGCCAGGCTGCAACAATCTGATAAATTCCTACAGCTGGGAACTCAGCACGAGATGGGAATCAGGATTTTCATCCTCGTTAAAATTGTAATTGGAGCCTCATTCTACTTCGTTTAGAGCCTGCTGTGAACGTGAGCAGAAGCTGCAGGGTGCTAAGCAGGGAGGTCACCCCGGAGCGGTGGCGAGCAGCCGGCCAGAAGCAGTGGGAGGCTGGAGGGAACACACCGAGGCAGAGGCCAGGCTGGCCTGTGTGCATCTCCTGTAGGTACGGAAAGGCCCCTGTTGTGAGCTCCCCAGCTTCCAACTGTTTGTTTTGGGTTTTTTTAGTTTAGAGAATAAGAAAGAAAACATGGCATTTATGAGTAGAGATGGCTTTGAAATGGAACCTCAGGGCTCAGCCTTCAGCTTGAGTCTCTCAGCTAGGCACTTTGACCTGAAACCTGGTGGACCTCAGATCCCCATCTGAACCACCAGTGACACAATCTAACAGCCCCTACCTCAGCTCTTAGACCAGGGCAAGACTTAAAGAAACCTGATACAGCATTATTAGGCTGGAGACTGGGTTGATCCAATTATTAGCTGAGAATTTTCTTTGTTTAATAGAATTGATTCTTGCCTTTTCTCTACAGAACATGGGACTGGCTCGCTACATTTAGTTTGCAAACAGAGATGAAGAGCTGCAAACCAAATCCAGATGTTGCATCCAGCACTCACACCAGCTCCTGCCTGGGCCCATCTCCAATCATCACACGTATTTGTACAGTAGAGGAAATGGCTGATGTGCCTTAAATGTAGTTTAAAAATAATCACCAATAGTCAAATTACTTCTACTACATTATGGGTTGTGAGTGAGGCAATTTGTTAGTGAGAGTCAGACAAACTACCTTAATTTGGCCTTCTACCACTTTCCACCTTGTGGACCAACAAGTGTATCATAACTATTAGAACAACTTCAGTGAATGTTACAATTACTCATGTCAAATGAAAATGTAATGCAGTTAACGTGCATGCTGGCTCCCCGCTGCTACTGCTGATGATTATTGCTATTAGAGCATGACCAAACAGTCATTCAAATATAAACAGCAGATTTGTTTTGATTGTGTTCGTGGCCCGTTTTACTCGCTTTCTGCGAACATTAACACAAATGGCTTTGGTTTGCAAGACTGTCCCTGGGGAGAGAAACAAAGTCAGGAGCACTATGGTGCTGACTTCGTGTATCAGCCAAACTACCTGCGCTGGAAGATTTTGCATGGCTTTCTGGAAAATCTGACAGCCACCCCATCAGAGAGAAAAAGCAGAGCTAGGCAAGTGTGAGTGCTGGTCACGTAAGATGAGTACACAGTACCTGAACAAAAAATCATGGCAGTCCACTGGACAGGCAGCTCCTGATGCCTTAGGTTTTAACTTTTATATTTTTCAAATTCTGTACTGCCTAGTGTGTAACTCTGAAGTTTCTTGCAGCCTGTTAGCTGCTGTTCTGTCATGCTAAGACAGACATAACAAAGCCTCTCTAGGTTTGCTCTCCAAGGACACCCAAACCGTCCTAGGCCCAGAATGTGTAAACCAACATCTTAAGAGGGGGGTGAGCTTGGAGAAATGACATCATTAACTGAAGTTTTAATTGGCCAGTTTATGCTGATATGCAAATGAATCAAACCTATAAAAGTGTGAAGAACTTGTGACTTGTTGTCTATCTTGGGGTCTTTTTTGGATGTAGCCTTTGGCTCCCAGGGTGAACCTTTGAAGGCCTTTCAAATAAATATCTACCTTTATTCCCTTACTCCTGTCTAGTTTCTGTTTCTAGGTAGCCGTTCAAGGCATCACTCCCACATTCCTGCCAGTCATTCAGTAAATGCTCAGGAGTGACGGTTCCATCAAAACAGGGTACCCAACTCTTTGGCCAGACTTTCTGATCCAAAGCCTACTAAAGGAAAAGGTGCCATTGACTTAAATTGTTTGTGTGTTATAGAGTAACACGTAGGACTAAATTCACTAAAAGCTCTGCTTGCTATGAAAAGATTGCCTGCTTAAGAAGATTAATTATTATTATTGCTCACATTTTTGTGTCCCATTTTTGTTTAGTGGAATTCCTTATCTCTAAATCAGTTTCCAAGATGGGAGCTCTTGCTCTCTCCATCTTGTCTGAGCTGCTTACTTGCCTTGTAAAGCCAAGAGCTAATCCTGGCCACTGATGTGATTATGTTGTGCAGCTGACTGCAGAACCTCTCCTTTGCAGAAGGACAGATGCGGAAGGTGGCAATCCCAGGATGCCAGGGATCCAACTAATTACCTGACTGCATCAAGGCCATGACTCTCGCCAGATGCTTCGATTACAGCTCCCGTTCATGTCTTCTCCAGAAGCACGTGCTCAGGAATATGCACACTGAGGAATGACTAAGAGTCTTGCACAGCACGAGACTGACCTTGAGGCCAGGCCAGAGACTCCCAGCTTGCATTAATTTTGACAGGTTTGTGAGGTGTCAGCCTCCTCTGAGGAGCAGAGTGCTCTGCAGGGAGTTGCTGCTTGGTGCAGAGAGGACAGACCAAGGGCCAGAATGAGGAAAATGAGTAAGAATTCAGGAAATACAGTCAGCAGCACATGTTCTTCAAAAGCCATTTTGGTGGCAAGTTAGATATGGGATAGCAAACTCGCTGGTATATAAAAGTCAGACAGACCACAGAAGACTACTGGTTTGGATGTGAATGTAGAGCTTTGCAGAGTCACTCACAGGTCTATGTCTAGTACCAGTTGGAAGGAAAGGTTACTGTCTAAAACATGCTAAGAGCTAAGGATGTTTGGAGCGCCTCCTCCTGCTTATTCTTGTTTGTTTGTTTCTTCACACAGAAAAAGATAGGTTTCTTCAAGGTAGAACTTGGATGATGGAGAAGAAATGTGACATAGAAACACAAAATCATGAGCATCATACGTCAAGTAAATAAGAAAGATCTTTCACTATCTCTTCCAGTGGGAGCAATGGAAACTCAATGAAGCAGACAGGTGATGATCAAATGCAAAATAGAGCAGGTAGAGCAAAGTTCAGCCGTGGAAATCATTGCCACAGGACACTGCAGAACCTCAAAAAGCTGTGAGGCAAATCCACAAGGAACTACTGAGCACAAAGTGAACACTACTGGCTCAGGAGGACCCTGGGCTGCAAATCACTGGAGGCTCAGTGAGTGTAACAGAGAGGCATCATTAGTTACATCATATACTTACAGCACTCATACATTCTCCTCTTGGCACCTACTATAGGTCACTGCTGGAGACATATGGGGGAAAGGCAGCTAGACAGATTCTGGGTTCCGCCTGGTATGGCAGTTCTTATGTTCCTGACTAATTGGGTGAGCTGTACGGCTCAGATCCTCAAGCAGGAAGTTAGGCATGTCTGTGCTTAGAGAGCTATGAAATTATGTGTTTCTTTTTCTTTCTCTCTCTTTTTTTTTTCCATTGCATTTCCTATACCATGGGCCCCAAGACCATCCCAAAGAAAGAGCAGGAGCTCCTGGCAAAGTCTGAGAAAAAGCAGTCTCACATCTACACATGATCAGGATGAAGTGTGATAACCGGACATCATCATCACCCACATCTACACCCACTCACTGATTACCAGCAGGAGAGGGTGTGTGACCTGCAGTCCTGTTCTACATAAATTCAGGAGCTAAAAGTGCCAGCACAGCATGGCAAGGCACTCTGAGGATGATCTTCCTATATGTCAATGTGAGTGTAAGATAGTACAGGCATGCACAGCAAGTGCAAGTGTGAGATAAAAATATGGAGGTGCACAGGTATCTACAAAAGGAAGAGCAGAGAGAGAGGAGTTTGTTTGCAAACAGTTCTTTACAGTGCACATATTTTAGTGTTTATCAGAGTCCATCCATCCATGCACTCTACAGGGAAGTGCAGCCTGCAAGGCAGCAGTTTGTCTGAAATCAGGTGTGTGTGAGTATCTTCCAGGACTGTGCTAAAGTATATGCATACCAATATACCAAATAAGCAAGCAGCAGAAAGCAGCAGAAGGGTACATTTCATAGGGGTGGGGAGCAAGGTCACTCCCTGGGTGGAGCAAAGGAGTATCTAGGAAGCAATCCTCAAGGAGACTCTTCCTATACAGGCAGAGTGAAATTAATTGCAATCATAGTGTTTCTGCAAGCAAAGTGAGGTATTCCAGGCACACAGAAGAGGAAGGCATCTGTCCCACTCAGAGAGCAAAGAGTTGAGCAGCTGAAAATACTTGTGTCAAATCCCCACTTAGGCATCTCTTCCCCCTCCAGCCCTTGTCCTCCCTCCCCTCCCTTTCCCATTCATTTCTCATTCTGCAGCTCTTCAGCACTAGGCCCTTCTCCTGATTAACATTTCAAACCCATTGATAGTTTGTGCTGGCTTAGACAAACTAATCATCATTAGCACTCCAAAAACCTGTCCAGCTTTCCCTCCCAGAGTCACAGGTGCCACCCCCAGCTGCTTGGAGAAAAAGGAAAAAAATACACCAGCCACAACACGCTCTAGGCAAGGCCATCAGGAGGTACCAGCTCACAGCCCTGGCAGGCAAGGAGATCACAGTCCCCAGGCTCTGGGCTCCCACGGATCCAGGCTGCAGATAAAGCATGGGGCCATCTAGGAGGCTGGCAGAGGGCTGCAGGCATCTTCTCCTTTCTAGGTCTTACAGCAATGTGCCCTAGCACTCTGGAACTTATGCTGGAAGTGCTTCTCACTTCCCAGGGAAGAGTGGAGCCCATGTGCTAGATATGGCTGTTTTCTTCCAGCCTGGCCAAGCTAGAGAGATGTTCACAGCTGAGGTTTGAGTGGGATTTGCTGGGCCTGTTGTGGATACAGTCTGCGTACAGAAGGCTAGGGGCTTTTCCCAGTGACCCAGTGACCTGTATCTCTTCTGTTTATAGAGCAGGAAGAGGCAGAAAGTAAATACGTAACCCAGGCAGACCAGGAATGATGCAGGAACAGGTGTCTGGTGAGCTGCCCATGTCTGGCCTGAGCTGCAGCCAAGAGATACAAAGGCCACAGATAAACGCAGGCTAACAGGAGGAAAAGAGCGACGGGCTGGAAGATGCTCTCTGCGACACTTGTGTACAAATCTGCTGCTGAACTTCCAGGAAGGCTTGGATGTGCTTCTTTACCTTTTTCCTGGAGGTACCTAAATCCTCCCCATCAGGCAGGGTCCTTCCACACAACACTCATTTTCAAAGAACGACACTGTGCCCTCTGCAGTGGGGACCAGGTGGCACTAACACTGCCCTGGGGATGAAGGCTGTAACAGTGCCCATAAGATTTCTACCTCACCTCAGCTAATGCCAGCTGGGCCCTGGAGTGAGCTCAGGACTGCTTCAGAGACAAAACTCTCCTGGCAGAAGCTGAAAAGAAGCAGGTTTGCCCAGCAGACCTGTTTTTCAGCTGTGATGGAAGCACAGGGGTCAACATGACTCTGAAGCACACATCCTCCTAGGTCTGCCTTGGATTCAAAATTGCATTTCGGTCAGACTGACATTAAAATAATGACTGGGCAATCACTGGGAAATTCCACACCACTGGAATCACTGTACCTTGGGCAGCTCTCTGGGCCCTCATATGAAATGTTTGTTGAGTACACATCCGTGAGGAGGCTCTGAAATGCCACTAAGCCTGTGTGCATCGTAGTTGTGGAAAAGCCACCACCTCTCGTGTAGCTGCTTAGCAGCACACACAGAGCCTGCACAGAGGTCATACTGGAGAGAAAGGGATTATTTATAAGGCAACTAAACCTTCCTGCTAAAGCCCAGAACTAATGCTGAACATCAAAATAATGGAAGAAAAAGCTGTCCCATGCCTCTGCAACCAAGGCCTGAGGAATGGAATTCCTCAAGCAAAAACCATCCAGGCCAACTGGTTGTGAGATAATACACACCCACAAAACTGCATGACTCCCCATTCCCTGCTGCACAGGACATAGTGAGCATCCCTCAGGCAAATCATCTTCTCCCCCACGTGCTCCCCTGATATCCTCCCTGCCTAACACTCACTTCAGTGAACGCTAGGGTGAGGCTTATCTCATAATTTTGCATGGCCATTATCTGACAGCAACTTCAAACTTTGCTGGCATGTGAGGTACAAGGGACTAGGGTAGGGGAGGAGGTCAGTGCAATCACAGATATTACTTTAGAGGCCCCACACTCTTCTGCTATCCACCAGGAGACTGGGCCTGTGGGTGCATCCTGCCTCTGTGTTCCTGTGAGGAAAATGCTCAGGCACTGACATTTAAGACAGCAGCAGATTTTCACAAGTGAATCTGTAGGCAAAAATATGTTGCCATC
Source organism: Oriolus oriolus (assembly GCA_013400235.1). Lineage (NCBI taxonomy): Eukaryota > Metazoa > Chordata > Aves > Passeriformes > Corvidae > Oriolus > Oriolus oriolus. The sequence continues at coordinate 1,722,319 of VXBT01005206.1, read as the reverse complement.
TTCCAAAGCCTGTTCAGACACTGACAGTCACCCCTCAGCTATGTGACTCCCTTGCTTCTGCAAATATCCATTCCTCCCACACCCCCACCAGCTTCCCTGCCCCAGACCACTATCTTCTGACCTGAAAATAAAATACCCCTGTTTATGGCACAATCGTGCGGCTTTAAAGCTGAGCCCAGAGGCTTCTGTCATAATTCCTAGCCTCCCTGCCTGTAAGCAGCAAGAGGCTGGGGAGAGGCTGCCAGTGGCTGTGACAGCATCTGTACAGCCACACACGCCCGGCTCGGCACCGCAGCGCCGGCCCGAGGCAGCAGCGCCGGTCTGTTGCAGGATGCCGACAGAAGGGGGCAAAATCCATCTGCAGTCAGCGCTTGTTCCCTGCTTTCGCTGCGCTTGCTTTCCGTGTCACCCTTGCGTCCCTCCAGCCCCGAGCCCTCTGGCACGCTCCGGCCAGGCGGGCTGCCCCTACGGAGGGGACACAGGCACGGCCCCCAGCAGGGGTGGCTGCCAGGACAGTCTGCAGCCTGGCCTGGGGTGCTCCCCTGAGCCCCAAACAGCCCAGGACTGGCCCAGCTCGCCCCATCCCGCCTGCCCCCATGGGGCTTGCGGGGTGGCACCGGGACAAGAGGGCCGCTGGATGAGGGTCAGCAAGTGTGTGCTGTGGGCAAGGCCAGACTGAGCCTGGTCACTGAGTCTCCGTGTACTTATCGCTGAGACGGCTGTTGGTGCTGAGAGCAGCTGAAAAGCTGATGAGAGTTGCAAAGAGGGTACCCAGGAATGGGTGAGAAAACTGGGGCAACAGGGATGACAAACTTCCCTTTGTGGAAGGGGGTCAGATTCTCCTTCACCTTGTACATGCTGTAGTTCAGGAGATCCTAGATACAAAACATGTCAGAGGTGGGATGGCAGAGTTCCACTGACCTCGGTGCCAGGCAGTGGGCACACAGGGGTCACCCATTCACAAGGTTTGGGACAGGAAACCACAAAAGGGGTTTGGGACTCAGGGAGCACAACAGCTTTAAATCCTTCTCCAGACTTCTTCTGGAGTCAGTTTTCCCTTTTGGAAAAGCCCCGGTGTCAGGGACACCATCATGTCTCAGGGCACTGTGACTTTCAAGTGCCTGTGAGCTGGTAGTCTAGGGATGCACGTAGAGTGACTTCCACCAGTTAAAAAAGTCTGGAAAAACAGGAACAGGGAAGGAATAGGAAAGCAGACAACTCCTCTGAAATATTATAAAACATACCACACATCCCTTTTTTTTTCTCCTGTGAGTAAGCAACATTTTCTCTCTCCTCAACTCCTCAGCTGGCCTGGTGACTTCTATTTCTGTATACATCAGTGAGTCCCTTCTCCTTACATCACCTGACATGCCTGCAGCCAACTCCTGTGAATTTCCTGCAAGTCTTACTATAGCTGGCAGCTGTCCTTGAAGCCCCTCAGATAGCAGACTTGCATACTTCACTGGGAAAGAGCTTTTACTTCCCCCCTCCCTGTCTTCTAAGCTTTGCATTTGAGGAGGGCAGGGGGAGGAAGGAACAGAAAACGGGGACATCCCTAAGCCCCAGGCTGCCTTAACTATTTCTTCTACACCTGTGGCACAGCAGGGAATGGGAGCTATTATTATGCTCATCTCCAGTTTCTAACTTACAGCATGGTCCCAGTATGACACAGGATGTTTTGGGGCTGCTACCCATACTGGCAGCGGGATCGCTCTCCTTCACCTGGCAGAAAGGTGCAGTGACCTCTGGGGAGCCCTGGTAGCAGCCACAGCACTGCCTAGGAGAGAAAGGGAAGCACTGCTTGGTATCTAACAGAGAGGGCAAAGGTGGGCTGGAAGAACTGATAGCCACCTTGCACCAGGATTATCACATGTAGTGTAGTAGATCGTGGGATCTCAAGAGGGCATGGTCTCAGTTTCAAGATTTTCAGCTTGCAGCACCCACCTGACATCATCCCTAGGGATCAGCCAGATACAAATCCATGAGGAAACCTGGCTGTGATCTCTCCTTCTCTCTCAAGTGGCTCTAAGGCTCTGATCAAGATGACAGAGGGCTTATTTCTGCCTGTCCCTTGGGACAACCCCCTCCTGAGGCTCTCGAGCTGGGCAGGAGAGAGGTTAGCAGAGATGCTGCTAGATCAAGATGCCAGCAGAAAGCTGAGAAGGCCTAGACATCCCCAACAATGAAACCACCTGCTTCACAGGGCTGGGCCATGCCTGGGAGTCCCTGCACTAAGGTACCTAAGCAAGCTAGGGGACGGAGGGAGGGAAGGAGGAGAGGGAGGCACAGAGCTGGGAATTAAGGACTTTCACATCAAGACTCTGAGGGCACCCTCCTGACATAACACCCCATATGCAGATGTGTGCAGAAGAGATGTGTGTGCAAGCTTAACAGATAGACAATCTGAGGTATTTTTTGTTTCTCACACACGGGGTGTGCTGGAGCAGGGAGATTTTGCACGCTTTGTTAACATAGTCTGCAGCCTATTTTTGATGATCTGAAGTTTTCCTCTCTTTAAAACATTCCTCGAGCAGACAGCAGCCCCCGTGTAAAACAAACTGTTCACAGCAATTACAGCACTCAGAGAAGGAAAAACATTTCATACCTTCAAAGTGAAAAACCCTTTAGGGAAAGCTGTGCTTTTCCCTGAGTACACCAAAAGAGGGGAAAAAGAGGTGCTGGCCTGTGGCAAACAGGAGATGGAAAAGCTTGGAAATATTTTCTTAGCCCCACAAACCACCCTACACTTTTTCATTACGGGGATAGGCATTTGCAACAAAATGCAACAAAAACATCCCTGTCTGTCTGTCTCTGTCCTTACAATGTAAGAATGCTTACATTGTAAAAACTTGGTAAGCATCTTGTTGGCCAAAATATTTAAGAACAATTTCCTGAAGAAATTCCTTGCAAATAAGTTATATACAGCTGTGTTATCACAGTATCTGATCCTGATGTGCCCTACTGAAGGGATTAAGTTGCTGGTCACACTTTAGTCTTATTGTCCACTATGCAGATCTAAGAAAAGATATATGGATTAAACTATTACTTTGGGGATTCCTCCCGCCTTGTTTCCAGGGACAATCCCAATTTTTCACTTAGACCTTAGTTAGCTATCCTGCTGAGAAACTGCAGGTCTCTCTCCTGGAGCTCTGTGGGAAATAGGAGAGAAATGGCAAAAAACTTTTTTTTCCATCTGTGAGCGAGCAAAACTGACCTGAAGTCATACAGAAATCAGAGCAACAGAGGAGGAAGAGGCTATTTTTATCAAGTCACTTTTTCTTTTTTTCTTTTTTTTTTTTTAAGGCAAGAACCACATTTTAAGCTACTAGTCCCTATTTTTCTCTAAATTCTCTGAGGAGCTGGCAACGGATGGCAGGGCCTGACCTCCAAAAAGAAGTAGGAGCAATTAAGAGGAGAACAAATCCAGGGTCATCCAGGAATTTTTCAGCTGTCGCTGTGCAGCACATCAAGGCCCCCTGCCAGCCCTCACAGTGGGGGTGAGGACAGGACTCTTGTTGCTCTGTTTGCAGCTCCTGTCGTGCCTGAATGGAAGGAGGTCCTCCACCAGCCACCAGCTGTAGAGGAGCTGTAATTCCACAACTTGGCATTCCACAGCTGCATCCAGGGCAGAGGGAGAGAAAGATGAAGGATGTTAGGTGATGAAAGACTGGTTAAGTTAGGATAGCTGTCTAAAACATTTCAAATAAATTGAAGAAAGGAGAAATTAAGAAAGATGTAGAACCGTAAGCCTAATTAGTGTAGCAGTGTAGTTATAGTCATGATAGCCTAAGGATACAATTAGACATGTCTAGAGAGGGAGGCTGATCTTGTTGTTAACCATAAAGGTAGGGGACAGGATAATATAGGTTGCAGTCTGGTGCTGGCTCCTGGATGATTCTGATGTGTCGCAGGAACGTCTTATGACTCCAGCAGGAAACTTCCAGTCTCCTGATACCTTGGTTTCAATGTTTCCAAGTGTTTCTAAACTAACACCAGGAACTCCCAAGACCAAGCTGAGGCATTTTTGTGGCACTTAACCACTAGAGTTCCTTTTAGTACAACTTGGACTTGCAGCTGGAGATCTTAGGGCAAAGGCTGCTAAGAGAAAGCAAACCTGGTTGCCAAGAAGAGACAGGAGCAATAAAATAACAAAATAAGATGCCCTAAATTAGCATGATATATCCAAACCAGATGTTTTCTACTCTCAGGTAATCACGCCTCAGTATTGTGGAAGAGATGCTGAAAGAGACACAGCCTTTCACTTTGATATTACAGAATGACATTCCTCAGCACACTGACTTTGGTGACGCTCGGTCTGGGCCGTGGTAAAACAAGCAAAGATGTCACAGTGTGCAGGCATCATTCACACCTCGGCTCTGAGGCCCCAGCTGTTTGTCAGTCCCTCTCTACCCAACGCTGCCACCCTCTTCACTCTGCATTCTCAGGAAGGAGTTGTGACAGCACGAACAGGAGGAGATAAATCGGAGATTGAGGCTGACACGAGCTACGTCTCTACAAACCTCAGCAGCCGGGTGCCAGGAGCTCAGCCCACCCTGCGTGCAGGGCCAGCCCCAGGCCAGCAGCAGCGAGTCTCACCCAGCAAGCCTCGGCAGCCCACCTCAGCCCACGCTTGGCACAGGTCTAGCAGCATCCTCCAAGCCTCCACCTGCAATTGCCGTGGGAGACCATGCTTTGTTCTCCCCAAAACACAGCGCTGGAACTTTTCTAGCATATGGAAGTGAGAACTTGTGGGATGCAAGGGGAGATGCTGGCAGAGCCCTGTCGCAGAGAGCCAGGAGAGATGTCTGACTCAGTGACACCTGACGAAAATGAAGTCCTGTGGCTTACACGGACACAAACCCAAGGCTTCTAAGGGAAATACTCAGGCGCATCAGAGACATCCTGACAGAGGATTTGCCTTGAAAGCAGATACCACCCAGTGACCCAGGCAGGTAAAGGTATGTGGATTGGCGCCATCCCTAGCTACGTGGGCATGGGCAGAGATCCTGCAGAGGCCCTGGACTTTGATCCAGCCCTGAGGGGTCTCAGCAGGAGGCAATGTTTACCACACCACTTCAGTGCCAGCTCTACATTGTCCATGGCATGAAATGACTGACATGCCAGCGCACAAAGGTAAAAAAGGACAGATTGATTTATTGATCAAGGAAAGACACAGTCTCCTTGACAGAGATGCGCTGTCAAACGATGGCAGGACGTGCTGCTAAAAGCCCTCCAGATTGATTACTTTACCTGCCACCTGATCCTTCATTGCCCTGGGCTCTGGCAGGTGAAGAGCAAGGGAAGATTTACATGTGGCTGGGAGTCAGGACAGAAAAACACATAGGAACGAAAGCTCCAGGGGTCTGGCCAGGACACAGTGGCCCTCCTCTCCTCCACCTGCCACAGGGCTGGAAGGTCCCTCAGCCCACGGGCCAGCCAAGGTGGCAGGAAGACCAGCGAAACCTCATTGTGCAGCCAACCGAAAGTGGCACTGTGGCAGGTAACACCTGCACATCCTGAAACGCTGCCATTTCCCTTCCCCATCTGTTCCCTTCTCTAGGATTAAACCACTCCTGTCTGTGTGATTATACGGCCTGTGCCTGCCCTGGGGATTGTGGAGAGTGCAGCCAGGCACTTGGCCCAGCACCGCTGTCAAACCCTGCGATGCAGGCACTCAGCCCACTGCAGGAGGTAATACTACAGCCCACATCCCAGCACAGGACATCAAGCTGGGGCACCCATGGAAAATGGCCACTTTGTCAGCTGCAGCAGGGCAGTGCCAGTCCATGAGGGAGCTCTGTTCTGGGGGCTGCTGTCCTTTGTCACTGCCCATGCGGCCTGGGGCATCTAGAGCGGCTCTCTCTTAGTGTGGGCTATGACAATAAAACTAACCTAAGGAGAGAAGAACATTGGAATACCCATTTGCTTGAACTTCTAGGCTCTTATTTACTATTTCTGCACTCGTTCCCTCTCAAGATACACTCTTGGTTAAACAGAATCCTCCCCTACTCGAAAAGAAGTGGTACTGAGCCTTTCTGTCAACTTGCTCAGGAGACAGCCTGAGCCACGTTAGGGAAGAGGCAAGGCCTTATCACAGCAGCAATTCAAGGCACCCTGGTTGTGACATGACATGGATGCACCCCTCAGCACCGCATCAAACCCCAAAGTTACTCGGGTGGCCAGGTCCCGACTTCGCGGCACAAACGCCTTGAGCCAAGCACGTCACAAATTTGTAATGAGCTTATCTAGAGAGCTGTAGCATGAGATAGGCAGTAGAGGAGAGACATAACAAAGAGTGTCCCTTAAATGATTCAGTGCTGCCCAATTTACCAGGCATATTATGTTGGGAAAATGCCACTCCAGAGCTGCTCTCATACCTGTTAAAGGGCTTGATATTCCCAATACATGGCAGCTCTATCTTAATTCTGTAGACAATCTGACCAGCTTTGGCTGCGCACCAAATCCAGATGGCTCGCCACCTCTCTTGTGGAAAGTGTAAATAATACAGCAGACCAACCACAGGAAAAACAGTGATCCCAAAAAGGCAGAGATGTGAGAGGCTAATTTGACTTTTGAACAAGCATCTAAATTAACATCCTCCTAACAGCCTCTTTTTTGGACTGCAGCAAATGGCACGAATGATTGAAGAATGCCCAACCCAGATGCACTGGGAAAGGCAGGAGTACAACAGGAGGTGGCGTGAGGAGCAGCTGTGCACTAGACAAGGCAGGATAACATTTTGATGGACACAACTGATGTCATCTCTCTTTACTTCTGTAATGCCTTTGACATGGTTCAGGCCAACATCCCTGTTGATAAATTGGAACAATTTGGGTTTGATGGATGGAATAGTAGATGGGTAAGGAACTGGAATAAGGATGGATGGAATAAGTTGCACTCAATGGCTTAGTGGTCCAAATGGAGATGAGTAACAAGTGATGTTCCTCAAGGGGCCATATCAGGCCTGGTACAGTTTGACACCTTTATTAATGACATAGTGGGGTCGAGTCCACCTCAGATAGTTTGTACATGACAGGAAGCTGAAGGACGCTATCCACAAGGACTTTGACAGGTTTGTGAAGTGGGCCCATGAGGGTCTTATGAGTGTAAGGTCCTGCATCTGCATCGGGGCAATCCCCAGTATGAATACAGATTGGAGAATGAATCGATTGAGAGCAGCCCTGTGGAAAAGGATGTGGGGATACTGGTGAAAAAAATATTAGATATGAGCCGGTAGTGTGCTTTCCCAGCTCAGGAAGCCAATTGCATTGGAAGCTGCATCAAAAAATGTCACCAGCAGGGCAAGGGAGGTGATTTTGCCCCTTGGCTCTGTTGTCATGAGACTCCAACTGGAGTACTGCAGCCACCTCTGGGGTCCTTGGCACAGAAAGACATGAACCTGGATGACTGAGCCCAGAGGATGGCCACAAGAAGGGCTGGAGCACCTCTCCTATGGAGAACAGCTGAGACACTTTGGTTTATTTAGCCTGGAAAAGGTAAGGCTCCAAGGACACCTTATTGTGGCCTTTCAATGTATAAAGGGCACTTATAAGAAAGATGAAGAACAACCTTTCACCAGGGTCTGTAGTGACAGGACAAGTGGCAACAGCATTAACCTAAACAATGATCCCATCCAACCCAAACCATTCGGTGATTCTGTGGAGCTCTCTAACCCCTTATGCTGGAGCTCAGTTTGGCCCTGAGATGTGAGATCATCTCCCAGCCCTGGGATTGAGCAAAGCAGCAAAAAGGAACAGTATCAATAAGAAGAATCATAATTCTCTTTCTTCTTTCAATGGCACTTCTATTCAAAGAACTCGAAATCTTTTTAAAGTAGCGTGAGATTAATCTCATTCATCACCTCATCTCATTCCCTCCACATGTCAAAACCCAATTTCACCCTGAGCTCATACATATGTACAGTTGAGCAACAACCAATTTTATGGAAAGACGGTGATTTGAGTGTTCCTGGTTTTGGAGGGTACCTGGATATCCAGAACACCTGCTGCATTGCAAAGTTATGGCCCCATGTTTGAAATACAGCATCTCAGCATTTCATGGTAGAAAGAAGTGTGATTTCTTGCCTGGGCCAAAGAAACTGGACCAACAGCTTCTTTCTCAAAACTTTCTGTAGTCAAATGTATTTTGGATCTTGCACCCCTTTGGCTCTAGAGCTGGAGAAAGAGGTAACAAAAGGAAGTCAACAAGAAATCTGCCTACTTTCACAAGAGCAATAGAAGGGGGAAAAATATGGTAAAATTTCCCTGCAACAAAGTAATGTTTTGCCTGTGAAGAGATTTCCATTGATAATCTTGGAGATGGGAGAACAGGAACAGAGGGAGACATCTGTCATCATATTTAATGGTGCTTCTTGTTGTACAGTTTAAATAATTAAAGAAGATTCATCCAAGTAGAAAGAAAGATAGGATTAAGAAAAAAAAATGGAAAATGGAAAAAAAGATCCTAGGCAGTTGTGTAACTATTTTCCCCCTGGGCCTGGGAAATGTTTCCACTAAGTAATCCAAGACACTGCTTAAGATTCAAACTATTGCTTGCTAGGGAAAGGGAGGGAGGGCAGAGGGAGAATACTGCAAAAGCATTTGACTACATCTGCTACCCACTCATTATTGTAATAGAGAGAGGTAGGGATAAATCTGACTGCATGTGTGAGGGCAGCAATTGGTTGTTAGGTTTCAAAGATGCTATTACACCCTGGAGGAGCAGGGACATACACAGGTGACATTCACCATTTTCAATGGGGTGGAGGGAAATCACACACTGGAATGAAGTTAATAAGCAATGCAGAGGGCAGGGTCCATGATTGCCAACCTGATTTCTATAATTGGTGTGATTACTACTATTGTAACTTAAATACAACAGCAAATCACTTGCTTAATTGAATTTGCTTTCTGTGTGTGGCTGGGAAGGGGGAGGACACAGAGGAGGATGCAAATTTCTCCTACAGCTGTGTGTGTCTTCTCAGCCACGAAACAAGCAGAGGGGTCATGGTGCTGGGGGGCAGCTCCAGGGGCAGAAGGGGGGATTAGAGGGGCCTAAGGCAAGGCTTCACATGCATGATTTTCATGGAGGATGATGCTCTGTGTTTCTAAACAGTGCCAACACCTTCACTGCACTGAAAGTGACAGTCTTGCACAGGACTTAGTAAATGCCTCACAGCACACCACGAGATGACAAAGCTTCTCACTGAACTCCTAGGGGGACAGGCAAATGGCCATGCTGCCTCCAGTGCTCCCACTCTCAAATACATCCCCTTCCACCATCAGCAAAAAACAGAAAGGAATATCTTTTAGATCAGCCTGTGGGATCTGTTTATTCTCCCCAGCATTTTTTTCCTAAAAGACATTTGCAACAGGCAGGAGACTCTTCAGGAAGAAAAAGAACACATTGGCCTCTGAAATGCCAGAAACAAACATGACCTAAACATATGTGTTATCTCTGTGTCATGGCACTAAATCTCTGCAATATCTTACCTGGAGATTCACGCAGAGATGACAGAAAAACAGAGCTGCTCACGTCCCCTATACCTGGTCTGGAGAGGGCACCTACTGGCCTCATTAACTGTTTTCAGATGATAACTCATCTGTTTTCAAATGCTATTTTGAACTTGTCATTACAGACAGATTCATCAGCAGCTTCATACTTTGGCAGACTGAAGAGTACTGGGTTTTTAACAGGACCGAGCAGTATCTTGTATTTGGAGACTTTGTGCAGGGTGTCCTGTTGAGGGACAGTATAGACAGATTTAAGTGTGGATCCAAACTTTCAGGTCACCCTGTCTCCTCTGTGAGACTGAAACCACAAAAATATTTGCTGGATTGATTTGAATTCAGTGCACTTGAAATATTCCTAATTCCTTGGATGAGAAACCCTCAGGTCTGCTCCAGAAAAAAAATAAAAGAAACAAACACAACACAAATGAGCAGCAAATTTTGCTATGCCCAAGACTGCAATACCACAATACACTTCTTTCCTTAGAGTTTTTCATGCATGTGTTTTACAGCATGCTACACAAATAGAGAAGGATTGCTTTTTGACGGGGATCCTGAGACGTGCACAGATGCAGATCCCAAAACTGCAGGCAGGGCTTTGAGCAACACACCATTCTTCTGACCATACCCAGACCTTGGGCATCTGTACAACTTATTAAGAGCCAAACTTGATGTCCCTGTCTCATGGGAGCCTTATTAATGAGTATGTTGAGTACAGTAAGACAAGAAGGACTTGAGGCATAAATGAAACCTTGCAGAGGGTCTTTCCATGAGTGTTTGGGTGGAATTTTTGGAACTTCCACAACCCCAGCCCTAGAAATCATTGTTTATTTTTCTCTTTAAACTTGCCTTAATCTAGCACAGAAAACCAGGGAATGGGGAGGGACTCTGGGAAAACATGATCCCTGATCCCTTCAATAATATATCTCCCCTGCAGCTGCACAAAAATAAAATATTAATTTATCTGATTTGAAACAGAAAGAAGGACGGAGCGGGAAAAATTGACTGGGGCTATGCAATGTTTTCCATCATATATTTATGTTTATGTTCATACATAATGCTTCCATGTATCATCTGTTACCTTCCACTCCTATATCTGCTTGTCACTCCATGTTTCCTTCCTTAAGAAAGGAGACAACAAAAACTCTGCTGTGTCCATCACACTGGGAAAGGGCAGTAGTGGTAAAAAATATTTTTCCCTGAGAGCCTTAGGTTGTATTTTTATGGACTTCATCAGAGTTCTTACCTATTTGACTGTCACATCAAGCCTTCTTCATGCCCTGAGCTTCTAAGAGGACTGAAAGTGAGGATATATGAGACTTCTTTGTTACCTAGAGAAGGCATGATGAGTTTTGGAAAATAAGCCACTTTCACACCATCCCAGCTCAAGGAAAAATGTTAATATGTCTTGATGGGATACTAAAGTCTTTATGATGGTATAAAAGCACTAGGAAGAGACATAAGTATGAAGCATGTCTTTCAGATCAGATTTGGGAAATGGGCCTCCAGTAATGTTAGCATTTCAGTTGGGAAATGTGCAAATACAGGCCATTTATCATCTTCAGGTTTTTCACTCTGTCCAAATAGATATCTGTCTAAAATAACATGTTCTAAACCCCAGCACTCTCTACTCCACAGGAGAAAATCTCTGTCATTCTGCAGAGTCAGCCCAGTTTATCCCCAAGGTTATGGGGAAAAACACCAATTTTTCTTTATTTATCTCAATTTTGAAATAGGAAAAGAGCCCCAAGGAAGTCCCACTATTAACAAATAGGGCAACAAAAAGGTAACAAAGCTAATGCAAAAACATTTTTCTTTCCCCACAGACTCAGCTCTCCTGTATAAAAATTTTCAGCCTGCCCATCTATTCCCATCGGGGAGAATCCCACTCCAGCTGCACTAGCACTCAACAAATGGCCTGTCAAACAGATGGGCTTTGCAACAAGCTCGTTAGGTCTTTCTTTTTAAAGACACCACTACTACATGGCTAAGTTTGGCTTCTGTTTCACCTAGTTTTCAGAAGGGCACATGCATGCAAACATATCTACAGTACAAAAAAACCTCAGCATTGCTAAAACATTCAGGCTGAGAAATCAAGCTTAGAAGTCAAGCCATTCCATATGTTAAAGTCTCTCCTGCACCATTGATTCTAGGCCATTGTACATCCTATTTATCACACATTATATATGAAATTGTACATTTCACAGGTAAAATAAGAACAGAGAACCTATATATATTCTAGTGTGCAATGCAATCAAGTTAATGTTGCAGAAAAAAACCAAGCTCTTGGAACTTTCTCAATTCTATCTTAGATTTATATTCTTAATATTACATTACATTGTTACCTTATGCTTCCACCTATATCTTTGTTGTATCTATTTCTTATCTTTTCCTCATTTTATGCATAGTGTCTGCAAAGCCTTACCCAGGCACTGAATTTGTATGCAGTGTAAGAAATCCAGCAGAGGGTCAATGCTCAACATTTTGACTGTAAACTTGCTGTTTCTGGAACTCTCCTTATTGTATATTATTAGAGGGCTCTGTAGCCTGGGTTCCTGACTGATATTTGGGAACTATTTTTTCCATTTTTTATCAGTTTATAATTGCAACACACTACTAAGCAGATTCTTAATGCTTTGTAGGATCTGGACTTTGGATCACAAGCTTTCTGGGGACAGGACGAGTTCTTTGATATATCTTTGCACAGTGCTAATAATGACACCAAGGCTTCTAAGTATGATTACAAGACACACAGTAAGTTAGTGCTTCAGCTAGGGACAAGTGACAGACTGCATTTAGATTCTACTTTTCTTCTTTTTAATGACAACAAGAAAAAAAAAAGTCAAAACAATTATGCTGTTTCCATAACCTGAGGCCTTCAGCAGCAGCAGAGCTCTAAAACTGTACAGTGTTTACCACAATTTCCTATCCTAGTTATTCCAACCTCTTGATTATCTACATGCCAAGGGTGATGCTCAAGTAAAGAGTGAAGGTCAGGCCATGTGGAGTGTCCAGGATCTCCAAGAGTGGAGCAGCTGAGCTCTTTGGCCTTGAGAACTTGTGACTCTCATCGTGCACAGCTAATTGCCCTGAGCTTCCAGGGTACATCAGCTCCATACAGAGCAATTTAGTCTCTGTAGGTAACAAGTCCTGGTAGATTCAGCAGTATAATTCTCCACCTGACTGCATGGCTAAAATAGCCTGGCAGTTAAAAGGTCAAGATGTTCACCTGTACATTGCTTTGGTGTCCAAGTCAGCCAGTTTTCTACATACTGGGATGACTCTTTCAATACTTCTGAATAATGAAAATGCCAACATCTTTCTTAATCACAAGTAAGATGTTTGAACTGGGACACTGCAAGTCAGGATTCTGACATGCTGCTGGTACTGTGTGTAATTGCAGAAGTGAGCTGTCCTATGCCATCAGGAAACAGTGACACACTGCAAGTCATGCCTGGGTCTTCCAGCAGCCAGGCTAAATGTCTCACTTTTATTTTACATTCAGGGAACACTGCAGAGAGAAAGAAGAAAAACAATCTCCATGAAAGAGAGCCAGCAAGTCTCTACCTGAAGCGAGACACAAGAGAGCAAATGCCCACAACAGAGAGGGAATTTTCTGTCAGAAAAGATGCAGAACGCAGAGAGCAGGTGGCAAGGAAGACAGATGCTGAAACCCAACATTAACGGGTGTCTTAAGAAACGTAATGCTGATGGATGGGTAGACAGATGCTAAATATGTAATCTCCTTGCAGATGGACAGTAACATGCAACAGAAACGCTATCAAGAAGGAAATGCTGCATGTTCGAGCAGATATCTGTAAGCACAGGGAATCAATGAATGGCTGTATCTTTGGCTTTTTCCATTTGTGTCATGTTTAGCCTGAAACAGAGACCTGAGTTGAGTTACCCAGTTCATGCTCTCCTTCAGTCATTCCACTACCACAGACCTTCCTGTTCATGTCTGATAGTAAGTGCCAAAGAGGATGGATCTGTAGACGTTTACAGATTACCAGGGTGATTCAGGTGAAAAAAAGAACCAACCACCTGTGAACATTTTTGGTCCAAACGAGAGGATTAATTCTACCTTTCATTACTTCCATTCACTCATTCTCAAATGTTTCCACAGTTTTAAACCACATAGAGAAGTTGTTTTCTCACTAATACTAATGGAAATCTCCCAGGAAAGTCTGTTCTCTGCTGATTTCCAGATCCAAGAGATGTCTTGATTAATGCTGAAAACTCCCTGATATTTAGCAGTGTTTCAACCAACCTCTGAACTTTCAGGGCAGATGGCAACCACCATGATATTCCTTCAGCCACAGAGAGCCCAGACAAACGTGTGCAAACCATCAAGACTCTCTAACACATCTTTTGAAGAGATGGCAGATGCTACCAATCCAGCATGCAGCACTCCCTCAAAGCCTTTCCTGTGACACACGCAGAAACTAGATGCACGGCAGAGGAAAAGCATGTGCAGCAGCCAGCCTAGCAGAAAGATAAACCAAACAGCAGCTGAAGGACCATTTGTATTTCTGGGAGTTAAAATGTGTGGCTCATTGCTATCCACAAGAAAAACTCATCAATGTCATTAGCAAGCACAGCTCTGCTCATTCCAGTGGATTTTTCAGTCACTTTTCCTGTACGCAATTATGTGGCCAGCGGACCCTAAACTTCCCGGCGTACGTGGCTTTGTCTTGCCATGAAACTTTGTCTGCACATTGTGTAAAGATGGGAGCTCAGGACGAGGGCAGCTGTGATCTGTTCCTATCCTGAAGTTAATGACAGATACCAGCCACTGCCTGTACCAGCTGGTGAATGCCCATGTGTCAGCAGAGCTGAGTGTGCTGGAGCTGCAATGATTTTTAAGAAGAGATGGTTTCTAGACAGAGCCCCTGCAGTGGTGGTGCCAGCATCCTGCAGGATGTGCTACCACTGCCCAGTATGGACCAAGACATGAAGTGTCACAGGCCTGGGAAAAAGCACTTTAAAGCAGCCAGGGAGATACTGATTTGCCCATGTAACCCCTCTTTTCCTAACGGGTGGTCTTCTCCAAATGACCCCCTGAGATTAGGCAGTTAAACGATGCAGCTGACGGAGGCAGAGACAGCTATCAATTCGCTCAGCACCACAATCCCAAACTGTAAGGGAAAAAGATGCAGAAGGATCTGGAAGTTTAGTTCAGATCTCTCTTTGCCTTTCTCCTCCTGGGACATAGGCCCTGACGTGGCCTAAGAAAGAGAAGGTGGGTGGGCATAATCTACTGTAGCTGTCCATCTGTCTTGGAAATGGAAGAAACCTCTCATAGCACTTCCAGACTCAGGGAGAAAGAGACTGAAAAAAAAACCTCCTGAAGACATAAGACAATGACTGAGGCAAATAGTAGTTACAGGAGAAAAAAAAAGAAAAAAGATAGTGGAGAAATGCTGGAGAAAACTAAGGACCAGAAAAGGCAGAACTAGCTCTGTGAGAGGAATATTGGCAGACACAACAGTAAAGACAGCGCTTGTTTTTCCAGGTATTTTAAAGACTGCAGACTCTAGTGTGTGGGCTTAATAAGTCTTTCAAACAATCTTAAACCATTTATTTTCCTTATTTTCCTGCCTCTTCCTCTATCCCTTTCCTCTTTCTGTAGATTTTGGGGCCTTTTTAAATTTTATTTTTATTTCTGGGTTTTTTAGTGAATCTTTTCCTTCCTCCTCCCTTATACAACACCTTTCCCCTTTTTATCCAAGCACATGCTGCCCATTGTCTCACCTTCCCTGCCCATCAGAGGGATACTTGTAGGAAGGCAGGGGAACACATCTGATCTGAACTTGTCAGAGAAAATTTGATAAATGTCACGAGAATGAAAGATGATAGAAATTTAAGAGGTTTCTCTTTCCCTCTTTTCAGTAACTGTGCCTGAGGAGCCATAGCCCCCCACTGCAGAGCTGACAAGCTAAACAGAGCTGAGAAACAAACTGTCACTGTTTGGATGGGAGAAACTGCAAATAACAGTGTTAGTGACTCAGAAACTCAGCAGTGCTGCCACAGAATTCTAAGAGGGACACGCTGGGTGCAGCTTTGAAAGGTCCCCTCCATGAGCTACCAACCCCTATGCTATGTTTTAAAAAGTGACAGGCAATTGACAACCTTCATTTCACCGAGTGGATCTTTGGGTTTTCCAGCATGGGAAAGTTTTACCACTCACATGTAAGGCGTGATTTTGAGAAGATATCCCTGCACCCATTAACCCCACCGTGTAACTCATCCTCCGTCACGAGAGGCCTCATTTGCCTGAGCTCCTCCCGAGTGGCTTTCCCAACAGCCTGGGTAACACCAATCAGTCACTGCAACGACAGCCACTAAAATCCACATCTCCCATTACACCTGCACGACCTGCCCACATGGACTGACCCTCAGGCTCTAAGGTCACTCTCAAAGATTGGATTCAACGCCAATCCAAGAAAAGAAATTTGCTAATGTCGTGCATGTGCATGTCGTGCTCTGCTGTACGTTGTATTTGTACACAACCTACCCAGCCATTCCTGGTGGAAGCAGAGGCAGCTGTATGTTGGTTTAGCTGATGTGGTGGGAGGAAATTCTCACTCTGTTAAACACCTGTTATATTCTGTCGCAGAGGAGGCTGCACTTCGGTACTGGTACAAATATCACGCACGTCTGCTGTAAGGAACTTTGGGATCAATGAAATGAAATGAGCTACTGAAATATATGCTAATATTCCAACTAGATACATAAACCAGAAGACTGGGTGGTTTGAAATGTGGTTTATGAATATGCAACACTCAATTTAAAATAATTGTGCAGTTCAACAAATACAAAAAGGGAAAATTTGGGGACAGACTCTGTTTGGTAGTCTTGTTTAATTTGCTATAATTTCTACTTCACAGCAGTATGGATTTTAAAATGTGTCATAACCAGAGTTGGGGAAGTTTTAGAATCTGTATTACAGGAGAATTTTCCCCAGTTAAAACATGGTTGCTCTCACTACCAAAACCTCCTCTCTTTTGCATTTGCTTTCTGCACTCACGTTCAGCAGTTGGGAGCTGCTCCCATTAAATGCTGGCACAAAGCCATTTCCAGCTTGCCAACCCACGTAACGGTAAAGGGCAGAGAACAAAGAAGCAGCTCAAACATATGCACACATTCACATCGGAAGTTGTACTTTATATTGCACCAGACACTGCTGGTCACAGCAAAAAGGAAGAGCTCCCAAAATCTCCCGCTGCAACTCTGGTTCCAAAGCAATCAGAGAAGTCAGCTGCATACACCTAACTGTGTAAAATGCTTGCGTGCATGGATGTAACTGGGCATGCACAGACTACCTCTAAACTCCCACACAGCCAAATAAATGTAGAGATGCTCAAATTTCCTAGGAGTGATGCTTGGGCACAAGCCTGGGGAGAGGAAAAACCTTTAAACGAGTTCCAAGTAGTCTTATGTTCTTATGTGTTCTATTTTCATAAATTGATTCCTCTTCCAGAGAGAGCGAAAGCCACTGGTTTCTTCATAACACCCCCTGGCTACAGGAGATATCCTCAGTAAATCATGAAAACAAGGGAAGAGAGTGTGATCTACCACAACTAAGGTAGATTCAATAGCAAACCTCTGATACTTGATGCTCAACTGACTTAAAAACATTAAAAGGAGGGAAAAAAAAACAGGGAGAAAAAAAGAAGGGGGAAAAAAGGAAAGTACAAACACAAAAAGAGCCGTACAAGTAAGCAAACAATCATTCCTTGAGTAAAGTCAAGGCAACTGCCCTTGGCTCACAGACATTTGTAATAGACAATGCAAAACTGCAGAGCCAGTAAATCTCTGTGAATTATCCTTCCAGGTCTAACCACCAGCTTGATGCTTTTCAAGGAAACAGAGGCCCCCGTGTTTACAAGAAAATAATATGAGGCAAGTGGGAGACAGAAGGTAGCAGGCAAAGGGAGGAAAGGAGGTGATGATAGGCAGATTACTTTCAATGCCAAAGAATTAGGCTTTCATTTGTGCTGCCTCAGAGGACTTGGACAGGTGGACACAGTGCTCTGCTGCCGATGGAGAAGCAGCCCCTGCAGCATCTGGGGTGTTTTCACAGCATGTTGGTTTGATACGCTGCCTTCTGCCTCATTCTTCCACTTGTTTAGCTCCCTCTTTCCTTGATGCCACAGGCGTGCTAATGGCATCAGGGTTCTTGACTTCCAGAGTTGGCACAGAACTACTAGACAAGGAGCAAGGAGAAAAGCTGGAGCCCCTGATGCACCCCAGAGTCACCACAACCCTCCCATAACTCTTTGTCACCTCTCTGTGCCCATAATTGTCTGGCTATAGCAGAGACTCAGGGCCAGACTCCAAGGATGCTAGGGAGGCAGGTCAGGAAGTAATACTCAGTGTCCTAGCTGCTGCAGGAGAAAGGGAAAAAGATGAGAATAACTAAATAAATATATCTCTGCTCCAGTTTAGCAGCTTCTGACTTCACATTTCACAGTAATTCCAGTGTGTTCTTCCACAGGATTGCTCCTCAACCTGCCATTCCTTGGCCCATATACACATACTTCATTATCCCTGACAAAGTGCATCTCCTTGCACATGCTCTCCCTGCATTTCAGACACAACTTTTTCAGGCGATTCAAGCAATTTGTTCTAGCCCGTTCCACAAGCATGCCTGCAAACCGATAAACGTTAAAAATAAGAGCTTCTTTTCTATCCCTATCATCCAACTCAGGAAAGAAAATACTGAGCAGTGACTGACGTAGGACTGAGCACTGCCATTCCATGCACTTTCCAGTTTGACAGAGAACTGTCGGTAGCTCCTCTCTGAGCACAAGAGATGTTGCAACTACCCTTTGGTATTTCAGCTGACCTTCTCTGATTTGCTTATGGGAATGCCACGACAGTGTCAAAAGCCTCAATAAAGTGAAAGCATATCAGATACCTGGCTGGTTAGAACGGCATCAGTTTAGCTGGCTCTGCCTTGGGGCACAAGGATGCACTTCTCTTGATGTCACTTCCACCCTCTGAGCTGACCCTGCAGCACAAAGAACTCAGGGTAGCAGTGCCTAAATGCAGCACTGTACCAGATAACATGGACAGGTTTGCCTGAGGCATGGCAGCCTGGTGAGGAAGGGGTGCCTTTGACATGCAGGGAGAGCCATGAGACCTGTGAGGCAGATGCTGCAACGACGTTTGCGAAACAGAGTCAGCTGCCATGTGTTTGAGATTTCCAGAAAGATTCAAAGTGCTAAAAGTGCAGGTTCTCACTGTACACATTATTTGCTGGGAGAAAACTTTGCATTTCCATTAACACCAAAGTGATCTCAATCCTCTGCCATCACATATCAGCAACTAGAGAGGCATTTGCTGCAGACTGCTCTCTGTCTTCCTACCTATCCTTCTCATTGAAGGATCCCACCTTTGCCTGGCTTACATACCAAATACAGACCAAAGTCTGTTTACTTGAAAAGGAGAATGAGGTTGGAGAGGAAATTCCTATCTCTTACTGAGCTGTTAAGAGCATCAGTGAATATGTGCTATTAGTCTATTTTAACCTAATTTATTGTTGAACATACAATAACTGTCAGAATAAATCATTTGCAAAGGCCAACAAAACTCCCCTGTATCTTAGAGAACAATGTTGCTGAAAAAACACTGGCAGCCTTTGCATTGCTGGCATTAATTTTAAGCCTCCCTCCCCAAAAATTCCAAAGAAAAAGGAATCCGCCCTTGCAAATGCATCTTCTTCTGAAGACAGTTTTGGGTCTCAAAATCATCTGTGTCCTGTAGTTTATACAGCCTGTTTCTGATCTGCCAGTTTGAAAGTGCAGAAGGATTTTCAAGGGTTTCAGCTGCTCTGCCACCTCACTTTCTTCTTAACCAGCCTTCTCTGCACCAACATCTCCAGCTCCTGCAGCCATCCCTAACATCACAAAGCCCCTAGATCTGGACTATGCTCCAGGCAACCTCCCACTGGGGGAGGCACCAGTCCTTGTAATGTACAGGTGGGCATTGATCTTGTTTCCCACACACTGAGCTGCTACCGGAGCAGTGCCCCTTCCCTGGGGCTCGCTCTCTGATTCTGCCCCGTCATCCTGCCAACACTCAGACAGTTCCACAGTCTTCCCCAGGCAAACCAGTGGCAGGGCAGCGTGGGGACAGGAACATCAGGAAACAAAGAAGCCACAGCCGCCAGAGCAGAGGAGGAATGTTTGGACCGAAGCCAGGCAAATCAGATGATGAAAGAGAAAAACTTTTTCTAAGCGGGGGAAAAGTCTCCCTAATCTTCCATTTGCTGGGCTTTTTGGTTTGTGGCTTTTTTTTTTTTCTCTTGTTTTTAATCTTGTGTGTTTTCAATTTCAATCTCTCTTTCTCTCCTTTTTTCTGAATATATATATTTGCTTCGGTGCCACAAGAAGCAGTAGAGATCTCTAGCAGAGTAAACTGCTCAGTACAGCAACCTGATAGCTGAGGCCATCAACAGATGGGAAATGCCACTGCTTTGAATATTCTAACCTGAGTTCCCAAAATCTGGGCCACAGTTTTAAAAAGGAAGCGTACATTCAAAACCAGAGTACTGCTTCATCAGTAAGAATTCTTACCTCTCATCCTGATGCAATTTGAGACAGCAGCATTTTTGCCCACGGCTTAATGGTTGGACATTTTGTGCTAATGATTTAATTGGATGGAACAAAACTGATGACCAGGCAGGCACTGATCAGGGGGTATAAAAATGGTAAAAATTGCATCTGAAGGGAAGGTGAGACCAGGGTTTTTTTGTTTTGTTGTTTTTTTGGGTTTTTTTTATGTGGAAGAACTAGGAACAAAATTTTGAAAAAAAATTGAAGAGTAAAACCTGTGCCTAGATCAGAGCTTCTGCCTCCCATACTTCTGGAAATATATCAATGAGTAACATAATTTCATTACTGGGTAAAGGCAAAGGGCTCTCTGGTACAACACCCCCATAAAGCCAGAACTGAACATCTCATACGATGCAAAATAACAAATCCTGCACTGGGATGCCAAGATCACCACCTGCAAAGGGATGTTTGCACACCATAGTGCTACTGTTGGTCTCCAAAGGCAGCAGTAGCCAAAGGAGCCAGGCTGTGTGCGTGGCAGTGTGAAAACATTTGGAAAAATGCTCTGGTTGCCCCAAATGTTTCTAAGGCCAGACACCTAGCACCTTACATTGGAGGAGCCTACAATCAATATAAACCTTGAGTCATAGCACACTTTTATTTCCTTCCGTTTCCTAACCACTTATCTGACTGCCCTTTGGCCAATATTCAATTAGGGGCTTAATTAGCTGTTAGTTTTAACTCAGCTGGGACACCAAGAAAAAAAAAAAAAAAGAAAGAAAGAATAGCTCCTTTAGCTCCTTTACTGCTGTGCTTTCCAACAGAGCAGCAGGATGAGGGCCATGGATGGCCAGCTCTCACCTTGTCCCTCCTGCTGACTCCTCAGATCTAATCACACCACCCAGGGCTGTCCAGCTCTCCCAGTTCCCCAGATGGCCTTGCTCTGCAGAAGCTTGCAAACCAGAGAGAAGATTACAAGTCTCCATTGCCTTGGGCTACTCGGATCCCCACTGCAGTGCTACGGCACAAGTGGAGCCACAAAAAGAGACCAAAGTTGAGGAACTTGAGCCCAAGCACACGGCAGCTTCGTATCAGATGAGGATGCTCCTAATCCTCCTGTTCCCATATCACCTGCTCAAACTCTCTCTTCTCCCATCCTCTGCTCCCCAGTTTGACAGTGCAAGTAAACCCTGACCTGCAGCCACACCAGTTTATTAAGCTCCCTTCCAGTAAAAACCAATCCATCTGTTTTCTTCAGCTGGGGCACAAACCCTGTCTGTGTCAGGTGGTGCCACAATACAGATGTAACAGATACAGTGTCTCTTCCTGCATTTTTCACATTTGTATTTCCAAAGCAGTCTGGCCACCTGAAACAGCTGCCATTTTATCAGACACGGTGAAAAGATACGTTACAGACACATGCTGTTTTCTCTTCTGAGAACTTTGCTTTTGTTCTTCCTTTTTCTGTTGCTTTTCTTTGATTAAATAAAGGCATCCAGAACAGAAGTGCAGGTCTGCTCTTTGTGCTTGAGCACAGACAAACAGCAATGTTGCCATGGATTTTTTTAAACTCCAAATGAAAATAAACAAACATATCTTGGCAGTGTTTGGAATAGAAGCTAGTGAATAATTCACAATGAATAATTGATTTGTTGAATTTAGCTTGGTGAGGTTTTTTTTTTTGTTGTTCCACTGGTGGAATGTGCACTACCAGATGGTGAGTTCAATAAATGTATTTGTTTTTCCAATTTATTTGATGGATTCCCCCCCAACCAGTTTCCCTCCCCCTCTAAGGTGAAGTCTGAAATTCCAGATGGTTTGACTAGTGGCTAGATAAGTCACAATGTATTGTTTCAGCCTCCTCTTTAGAAAGGTGGCAAGAATGATAACAGGAGTGGAAAAAGGCATACAGGAAACAGGAATAAAAGGAGGGGGGGATGTTTGTATCAAAGAGAAGACAAATAAGAGAAGGTGTGATAAAGTCTATGAAATAGTGAATATTACGGAGAATGGAGGTGAAGAGCTAGTTTTCTTTCCTTAGAATGCAAGAAAAAATGAGCAGTTAATGAAGCTGAAAGGTGGTGATTACAAATTTACAAGCAATTTTTTTTTTAACAGAACACTGAACTTACGCAAGAGAACTCCCTGGCAAATTACATTAAAGCCAAGAGTTTAGTAAAGTGGAGCAAAGAATTGCATACTTACATGGAGAACCAAAACATCAAAATATAAACTACCAAGGCTGATGACATGGACTATATTACCTTATGCTTTATGGAATAAACTAATCATTATTATTGATAAATATGTGATATTATCCACCAGCTACAGTGGTTCCCTTACTTTTCAATTGAAAATCTGATGCTGCTTATTCTGGTAAGTCAAATCAGGGCTCAGGGGACTTCAGGACTGATTCTCTTTGACAATTGCTAAGGTTGGCCAAATGAACAAATCCTTCTACACTGAATATTCTCCGTGGGATTTCTACGATTCAGTTTCTATGAACATTTCCACAACTCTGAACTTCATTTTTTTTTCATTTTTTTTCTTTTTTTGGCCATACAATTAAATTGGCCAAATATGTGCAGGGGGGGATGTTAAAGTGGAATTAAGTGCAGCCAAAGCACAGTCACTGACAAATTTGATCTGATGCTCATAAAAGTAGAGTTTGCCGTATTTACCGGCAAGTGCTACATGCTGGGAGAAAGCAGTTAGCATTTTGCACAGGGTGAAATCTCACTAATTACATTGATATTCATAGTAGAAGGGTGTTCTTTGACTTCAGAAAGCGTTCCTTTGGGGGAATAAAACTTAATTTTGCAAATGTTTACACAGGAGGGTCTGTGGTGCTCAGCCCCAACCTGCAGTAAGACACAAGCACCTGATGATCTGAAAGTGAGAGTTGTTCAGGAACAGAAAGTGAAGAAAAGACAGATCAAAGAATCAATTTCTAACTGCAAAGAAACCAAACCACAGCAAAGCAGCAGTAGCAGAGAAAGGTACATAACAGTTTAATGATGTGTTTGTTCACTTATGGGCCTGAATCTGATCCACCTAAAGGTCATGGAAACTTCCCTTCTACTATGAATGAACACAGCATCATGTCTGAATTATTCCCAAAAGAAAATCCTATCCTATCATGTACCAAAAGTATCTCAAGTATCATGCTGGAATCTGGCTTAAGTCTGCAAAGAAGCAGCTGAAGTGAACCATATTATTCATCTCCACGAGTTCACAAATCACTGTTTTCAACGAGGCAATATCAAGGCCTCCATAAACCTCTGTTGTCCTTCTGCTCTGCTTCTGCTGACTCAAGCTTCTCCACCTATTCTCCTATGGGAGCTCCATTCACTCACATTTTCTATATTTCATTCATATTAGAACACAGAAATACAGGCTTATAAAAAATATATATTTCTTTTATTTTTATATTTTTTACCTCAGCAGTTTCTGTGTAAACTCAGAGTGATCTAATGGGCATACAGTGTACAAACAGAATGGATGAGGGAGATGGGGATATTGTTATACAGGCTCTATCAATCCCACCAAACACTATTTGCTCCAAACCCAGCTTCTCAGTGGCCTGTAAACAAGCTTGCTGTCTTGTCCCTTGAGGTCTTGCAGCATTCCTCCACTGCTGTCTTGCTTTCATCTTCATTTCCTACTCCAGTTTGTAAAAACTAACACCGCAGACCTGGCTGTGTGTGAGGGCACCAACGATGGGACCGATTTAGTGTAGATTTATTCCCTGCTGTTCTATGTGCCTTGAGCTCACACTTTAACTGCCTCTCAAAATGAGATCCTCACAATCCCAGAACTAGGCTGTTCCAGGGCTCTGGTTAGCCCCACTCCAGGGGCATGGCATCCAGGCATCTCCACACTAGAACTCAGGGGCTGCTTCCCATTGTACTGAACCACCCTGTATCCCTTCCCTTCCAGAACTTAGAGACCCCTGGAAATGTACTGCACCTCCCTGCTTGTCAGAATTCTTCCCAAAGAACAGGGTTAGAGCAAAGACGGATGTGCGCATAGGCCCCTCCTGAAAAGCTCACTGAGGACCCAGCCTGGGGCACAGAGCAGAAACCAGCCCTCCTAAGAACAAGACCTGCTTTTGAGCAGATGAGCCATAGACAATCTGCACTAAACGTTCTCCTTGGGGACATCTGAGCCCCAGCAAATGCCTGGCTCACAGATGACATGAGTCTTCTTGGCTCACTCATCTGGAAAGGTGCTGCTACAGGGCAGAATCAGGGAGTACGGCCAGAGCCACTCATCTTGCGTTTGGAAATAAGGGACTGCTCCTTCTAGCTCCAGACAGGCCAGGAAGGTCAAGGCATCAAGGCCCTTGTTTTCCCAATTCCTTCAAGCTGACACCACTCTCAGGAGCTGGCAGACTATGCTGCCTAGTTCCCACAGCAGTTTTACATGTCAGCTCCTAAGAAAAAGCTGCTTGTGTGATCTGCAGGTCCCCAAAGCACTTTGGCTGCCTTGGACAAAAATTAAATAAATAAGAGATGCGTAGAAGAGAAGCCCTTCAAAGACAGGCACGCAAGCAGCCGAGTTGTCAGGGGACTCCCTGCGCTGGCGCCCTCCCTTGCTTCCCCCTCCACCACCCTCTTTTATTTCCCTCAGCCAGCAAGGATGGCGTGGCGGGACTGGAAGAAAGCTGGCAAGGTCATGCTGTTTGATTTCAGTGCCAGTTCCAATTACATCCTGGCTTTTATAACCAAATCATAAAAACCAAAAGGGTAAGAAAAGAAACAGAGGGTGGGAGAGAGACAGGAGAGGCAGCAGCGTCCAGCTGCAGGCTGGGAAATGACATTTCAATTTGTCCATTGATCCTTTTCCCCGTGCTCCCCTTTTTTTTTTCCTTTTCTCATTTTACCCTGTAAATTAATCAGCCTGTTTATCATGTGGAAAGACTGCAAACAGGGCAGCCCAGATATGGGCTGAGCTGGAAAAAAACCCTTCTTTCTGCTTGTCTATGGGCACCAAAAAGGTGGCCACAAAGCATCAACAGCCAGGTGGAAGAAACGTCTTCATGTGTTGAATTCTTAGGTTTCAGGTTGTCCCGGAGAGATCACAGATGTGCTTTCCAGAGCACCTATGCACATGAAAAGTAAGTAGCTACCTTTCTTCACCAGTTTAGACTTTTGTCGAAGCTTAGGAAATAAGGACTATAAAGGCATTCAACTAAATGAAAAGCGGAATTCAAAGGTGCTGGAATACCTTTTTTCTGCATTTTTCCCCCCTCTCCACATGTTACATTATTAGACTTTGGGACTGGAAGCTAAAGGAAATAATTGAAAGGAAGACTCTCACAGTATTCCAGAAGGGGCAGAAATGAGGCACATCACAACATCCAGAATTGTGACAATAACTGACAGCGTATTTTTGAAGATACATTAAAGCTTCAGAAAGTAAATTAGCTCCTCACTCTCATTGCTAGGGATGAGACTTAGCATGGGATCAGATTACCCAAATGTGCCACCTTCCTCCTTTTCCCTGACATATCTGCTCCCAACCATCATGACAGCTGGGTTTCTGAATCAAATGATTATCAGATGCAACCCAAACCTCCATGTCAGACCTCCCAGCCCATGCAGTACCAGCTGCAACATGGAAGAAGTGAAATGTCTCGAAGTCTTCTCAAGATCTTTTCAGCTTCTGGCAAAGTCTGCCTTGATAGTCCTATGTATGATTCAAAAATGCAGGTACTGCTGTGAAGAGGAAGCTGCATAGTCCAGCTTGAATCTTTGATTCTGGCCTGTGGCTCAGTTCCTCCGGAGTTGAGGATGACTGCAAAATTGAGAACTCTGAGGATTTCCTACCATTTGTCTGCAGCCCAGGAAATTTCATGATGACAGGCTTCTTCTCAGGGCTCCCTCAAATTCTAATTATCACAAGCAATGGGTGTTTTCCAAAGTGTCTAGGAGAGTACTGCCCTACCATCACCCTGCTAAGCACCACAGGATCTCTGCAGTAGTGACGTACCTCTAGCACACTGAACACTAATTCTCTCCTCTCACACCCTAATGAGAAAGAACATCCTCAAATGAGACACCTGGGGAGTTAGACAAAATAAGTAATGTGATTTAAAAGCAACAAGGGGCTAAGAACAGAGTGGATGCAAGTGAATACAACTCTGTTGAAGTCTAGACTGTTTTCTCAGGCATACATTCAGCTCCATACATTTTCAGGTATTCAGTATTCAAGCATTCTTCTCCCAATCTTCTCTTCTTTTTATCCATCCATATCTATGCAAATCTCATTTCTTCAATCCAGCTCACCACAATAAGTATCTCTCTCACACACATAAAGCCTAAATTTTATCAAGCATTTTATTTACTTCTGTCCCAGTGGAGAGGAGAAAAAATGGAGAGATATAGAAAAATAGAGAGGAGATTACTGCTGCCTCTTTTTTTTCATAATTGGCAGGTACTAAGACATTTCCATTATCGGCACAAACAAACAAACAAAACAAAAAAATCCACAGCAGATCAACCCAGCAGCAGCAGCTCCAGGTGTGGACTCCAGGTGACAACACAAGCTACGAGCAGTGGTGCCTCTGTATGCAGCTGACAAAATGCAGCCCACAGACTCAGCAGAAATGGAGGCAGAAGTCATCATTACCCACTCAGATCCTAACAGGGGGCCAGGCCCTCACTGTGCTGTGCTGGGTACACACATTAAGTTAAAGAAAGACCCCAAAGAACTCATCCATAGCGTGCAAGGAAGGACAAAACTGGCAGGGAGAGGAGGAGGGAAGGAGGAAAGGCAGAGTGCCTGCCAGCTGTCTCACTGTGCTTCAGTGTTTGCTCTGCTGGGAAGCAGGAGAGGGGCAGGTTGGTACGAACGACTATGAAGGAGCTGTATTGTGGCCTAGGGAAGAAGTACAGACAGCAAAAAACCTCAACTGCATTTGAAATAGTCCCCACACACTTTCTAATTCTGTATTCACAGGGTGGCTGGGTACTGCATCTCTCCTGCTGGTCACAGTCAGGCAGTGGGGAGCTGTGAGCCCCCTCTCTCTCCTTCCTCACAAAGTCTTCGCACTGAAGCGATGGGTGGGATGTTGTCACTTACCCTCCTGCACCCCACACAGTCAAAAGCTGAGCACTGGGACTGCTGGCTTACTGGGACCAGCAGCATCCCTGCTGCTACTCAGCTCTCCTATAGGGACACTTTCTTTCCCCAGAAAGCACAATACAAAACACCCTGCTTCCTTCATTCTTCATTAAATGCTGTCTGGTGTTGCCCAAGACAAGCAGTGTTTAAAACCCCTCCAGTGGAAATGATGCTGCCAGCGAGCCCAAGTTAAAAATCCCCACTGGGAAGCTCAGTGACTCGTGCGTGCCCAGCACACCAGGGCCCGCTCCCAAAACTGCAGCTATCCCCACCTACTGCAGAGGAGGTACTTTTGCTCCCAGCCCTAGCACAAGTGCCACTTCTGCAGAGCACAGCCAGGTTTGCTACCCAGATACTCATCCCGCGGGATGCCGCTGAGACAGTGCAGGAAGGGCTGCTGCCAGCGTGCTGTAGCCATCGGAAAGCGAGGTGGGAGCCATTCCTTTCTCGTGGTGCATCGCAGTTACTCCCCCCAGACCCTGCCACCCCACGCAGTCATTCCATGACTCATTTTCCCAGGAGTGCAATGCAGATGATGGTGTTCCTAGCCTCAGCTTCAGCTACAAGCTTCTTTGATCTGCTGTTCATAAGACTGATATACAAGGCAGTCTCTCTCCTCTTTCCCACAACTGAAGTTTTGTATCCAACCCTGGAGTCACCCAGTGCTTTGAAAAAATAGGATGTGCTCCAAAGCTATGGCAAAGCAAGATGGTACTAGTGAGCAGTCCTCAATAAAATTGAAAGTTAACACTTCTTTATCTTTGGCTTGATCAAAAACCAATACCTTTATCTTTGGCTTGATCAAAAACCAATACATACTTAAATATTTTTTGCCCTTAAAAACTCTCCCCAGAGATGTGAAATCCTGCTGAAAAACATTTTCAGACCAAAAGAGGCTGTTTAGCCTGCAAAGATGTCTCTCTCCACCACTGCACACACACACCATTATACTGTGAAACTTTGTGTTTAATGCCAAAACATATAGCTGGCTAAAGGTCAAAGAAAAGTGACAAAACACCTGCAACTAAATAAATACTCCAAATAAGGAGATGAACATTTAGACATACATTTGCTCAGAAGGCACCTCTCATTGTGTGGACACGATTATACACCTGAGTCCTGCTACGCCTCTCAAAGACAAGGACAGAAAAGCCATAAGAGGAATGTTTTTCCTCTTCTCGCACCACAACATTAATGAATTAAAGGATGTTCCAAGATATCTGATCTCACTGAGACACTTTCAACATTCCTCGTTGTCTCAGGGCACTCTCTTGCAGGAACGCTGGGCATTCAGAAGAGATCAACAGGAGGTGTCTGGTCTGAGGACCCACTGACTTTGATCTTCTCTATGTTTCAATCCTCCAGTTTTTCAACTCCTTCCTTCTCCCTCTCAGCTTTCCAGGGAGAGGTAAGAAAACTGGAGGAACTGTACTTCCCTCTAGAGATGAATCCTGATGCTTTTTCCCCAAAAGATTTTCCTCTTCTTTGGATGGGGGGGAGAAAGGAGACTATCATGGAATATGCTGAACTAAGTGGGATCATGAGAGTCCAACTCTGCCCTGCACAGGACCACACCCAAGAATCACATCATTGTGCCTGAGAGTATTGTCCAAAGACTTCCTGAATTCTGTCAGGCTTGGTGCTGTGACTGCTTCTCTGGGAATCTTGTTCCAGTCCATTCTCTCATGTCCTGTCACTGGTCACCTCAGAGGAGAGATCAGTGTCTGCCTCTCCTCTTCATCTCACGAGGATGTTGTGGACTGCAATGAGGTCTCCCCTCAGTCTCCTCTTCTCTTCCAGCTGCTTTTCAGTACCTCCCAAAGTAATCTTCTCCATAACTTTCTCAGGCACTGAAGTGAGACTAACAGGTCTGTAGTTTCCGGGATCCTTCTTTTTGCCCTTCTTGAAAATCGGGACAATGTTCGTCACCTTCCAGCCAGCCAGGACTTCTCTGGATCCCCAGGACTGCTCAAAAATCATTGAGAGAGGCTTTGTGATGACATCAGGAGCTCTTCGAGGATTCTTGGATGAATCTCATCAAGCCCCATAGATTTGTAGAGATCCAGCTAGAGCAGCAGATCCCGCATGACTCCCTCACACTTACTTGGCTCCTTGTTGATCCTCTTGGTGTCACTCAATCTGCAGACATGGAGTTCTAAGAGGATCTACATTATCCAACCTCATGACAAAGCCATTTCCAAACTTTATACCCATTTCTTCACATGGGAGTACTGCCAACTTACATTACTCCCATTAATGCAAATGGAGAATGAAGGGAAAATAGTTGTACAGGTGTCTAAGCTACATCTCTGCACGTGACAGAAGCAGCAGAGACCAGAGACTACGGGATTATTGTATGACTCACGGGATTGTTAAAAACCTTCTGTTGTTTATATGAACTTAAAAATCTTTTGAGCTTTCTCTCAGACCGGCAATAACAGACCTACCTAACTACACTGACAAACATCAACAAGACTTCTCAGCCCTTCCATTTTTGCAATAAAAGAGAGTTCTTCTCTTTCTTCTTTCTTCTTAATTAAATTTTTGTCTTCTCGTATTACCCTGGGCTGTTGCTTTGTGTCTAAAGCAGTTCTGTTCTGGACCACAGAAACAATAAAAGAACATATACTCCATGCCCATGCAAGGCCTCAGAACTGTCAGAGCTCTGCTAATAAAAGGTAAAAACAAAAAATGTACCAAGATCAGCCTGCTTCTACTTCAGACTGCAAGAGAGTCCAGATCATTATAAATGGGGTGGAGAAGGAAAAACAGCTCAGAGCATAGCAGTAGCTTACCTGTCTACCAGAGACCTCAAAGCACTTTGTAATACTAATGAATGAGCCTTTCTAGCTCCTTCTGAGATGAATCAACACTGTTATTGCTCCCGAAGGGATGAGGAAACTGAGGCATTTGAGAGGGATGCAATCCGTGCACAGCCTGACCACGGCACAGGGCAGAGCCTGAGCCAACAGCCTGTCCTGAGCCACAGGCCATCCCTCTCCCCTAAAACGGAGTTTTTGAAACCAGAAAAAAGTGACTCCCAACTAAGCAGGCCAACACCGCGCACAGGCTGTGAAGCAATCTACTGAGCCAATTAACCTCTGCGCACGATCAGAGCCTCCAGGAAACAGGTACATGGGGTAGAGCATTGAAGGGAGGAAAAACACAATCCCACACAAAAGTCTTGAGTGGTCCAGCTTGTCTGCGGGTGCATGGCTAAATTTTCTCTCAGTCCATTGCTCACTGAACGGAAACCACGCACAACTTACTGCTTCACCTCTGGAATTATGAAAGCATTCCCTTCCTCAGCCTGTTTCTTCAGGGATAATAAGAGTTATTAGGGCCAAGGGAATGTGAGGGAACTTTTGAGGACTAATGTTAATGAAAGGGTGACAAAGTTTGTTTTATAGCTCTTGGAGTACATTCGGCTCTAAGAATGAAAGATTACCCTTCTAAATGGTTGATCTGACCCTTTTCAAAGGCATGATTCTAAGGAAAAAAAAAAAAGAAGGAAAAAAGGCCACAAAATATATGCACCAAGTGCTCTAGAGCAGTAGTCCTGGCTCCAGCACATAAAACATTTGTTCTGCCACTGGACAAAGTGTAAATCCCATTCTTCTTTCCAAAAAGAAAAGATGAAAATCTCCTAAATGATTCAATATTTTATACACACTCCATATACTGCAGCCTTGAAAAAGACACCGCAGCATGACGGGCTTTGGAGACTTTATCTTGCTGCAGCAACTGAAGAAGAGCAGTTTTAACACTGACATAATAGTCAGGCATGTGTTTGTTTGGTGGTTATCCACAGCCAGCATTAGGGTGCTGGGGAATGTGTTCTTGGCAGTTTTGCATATGCGCAGGTTTCGTTCCTAATGGGCTGTACTCCATGAACGCATATGTTCCAGGCTATGTCTGGGTGTGATCCGCTCACGCTGCACCAACGGGGGTGCCAGAGCTGTGTGCATGCTTTTGGCATGGGGCTGTGAGCGTGCACCCTGCGTGTGTGCACATGTCCTGGGCTCTGAGGTTCTGTTTCGCGCTGCAGGTGGAAGTGCACTGCGAGCGCCTTGATTCTGCAGGGTGTGCTAAGGTGTGCTGTCATTCTCTTCTCAGCTGACTCCAGGGACAACCACCAAGACACACCTTCCACTCCTGCCCCACACTAAAGGATTCACACGTTTCTTCTGCTACAAGCACTGCCAGAGCTGGCATTTTATGCAACAAAAGTGTCCTGTACCAGACAAAGATTGCCCCTACCCTACACACAGCAAGTCCAACTGCCCCTCAAACAACACCAACCCAGACTTAACCTCAGTCAAGTCCCTTTTAAGTCCCTCCTCAGTCCCAGTTCCAGAAACAAACATTGTCCTGGGCACGTCCGTGGACAGCAGCCCCTGTTCGTCATGCCCTCACGCTCTTGGGTACAGCCTTCCAGTGCTGCCTGGGGGAGACAGCACCGGCCAAGGGACCGCAAGGTGAATAATCAATACAAGAGTCTGCCCTGGGTCATGCTGAATAAAGATGCTGTTAGCAAGAAACTGCCATAAGCTGTTGCTAGATGGAAGGACTTGACATCTCCCATATTTTCACATGGACCATCTCCCTACCACATCTTAAGGAGAGCCACAGACTCCCTCTGTCATGACTAGAAAGATGAAGCTCCTGCCAAGAGAAGCAGCCAGGAAACCTCGCTCAGATTATCAGTTCTGGTAGAACAGTGGTACAAGCAACCTAAGCTTTGATATGGCGGTATGAGATACAGCCTTGAGGCAGGCAAAATATTAAAACCGCAACATAAAACATAAAAAGTAATTTCTGATGTGCAACTCCTGCCTTTTGTTTTCTTTCTTTGGTACCCCCTCCACTATTCCCAATCAGATTATGACTCTTACATATCCTAGTAGCTGTTAAACTGAACTGGGATCAGAGGAAATACCTCCCACTCACAGTCATCCAGTAAGTCCTATCAAGTCCATCTTCTATATCACAACACAGAGCAAAGGTTAGCATTCAGTATAGAAAAAAGGTCTGCTCTCCTATGCAGAAAAACAGTCTCGTGTAACACACTCTGTTTAGTTTATGTGGCAAGGCTGAGAGGGAAGGGAGGCTGCAGAAGTGGCTTTGTGAGAAGACAGCAGGAGCTGCTCCCATGTCGGACTGAGACTGGTTCAGCTGGCTCCAAAATGCCATTCCAAACCTGTCACAGTCCAAAGCTGAGTCAACCAGTGATGTAGGTAGTGCTTCTGCAGTAACATAGTTAAGAAAGAGTAAAAAATAACTGTTCAGCATCTACAAGAGCAGAGACAGTGTAAGAAAAAAAGCCCTGCACACACCAAGGTCAGTGAAGAGGGAGGGGAGAAGGTGCTACAAATGCAGGAGCAGATTCCTCTTCAGCCAGGGGAGGACCCACAATGCAGGAGGTAGATGTGCCTTGGGGCAAGCTGCAGCCCTTGAAAAGCCCCTGCTGGAGCAGGCTCCTGACAGGAGCTGTGGCCATGGAGCGGAGCCTACACAGGAACAAGCTTCCCGGCAGAAGCTACAACTCATGGGGAATGCATGCTGGAGCAGTCCATTCCTGAAAAATGTGCCTCATGTGAAGCACTCACATTGAAGCAGCTCCTGAAGAACTGTAGCAAGGGAAGAGCACAAGGAGGAAGAAGCACCAGAGACAAAGTGTTATGGACAGACTGCAACACATATTCCCTGCTCCCCTGTGCAGCACATGGGGGAGGAAGGAGAGTTGGAAGTGAAGTTGAGCCTGGGAAGAAGGGAGGAGTGGGGGAGATGTTTTTAGTTTCATTTTAATTTCTCACTATCCTACTCTGTTATTAATTGGCAACAAATTAAATTAATTTTCTCAAGTCTAGACTGTTGTGCCAGTGACAGTAATTGGTAAGTCATCTTCCCCTGTCCTGCTGAGGAGGAGTGATGGAGCACCTTGGTGGGTGTGCAGCAGCCAGCCAAGGTCAGCCCATCCCCACCCCCACATAAATAATGACAAGGGAAAAAACAGAGAGAAGCATCTTTAAGCAACTGGTAATGCTGCTGCAGGTGAGGCACACAGAAGCATTCCAGGTGTGTGTAGCTGCTCTGGCCAGTCCTGAGGGCATGGTCACAGAAAGGACAAAGAACCAGTTTTCAGAATGATGAACGTAATTGTTCCTAGGGACTTCAGACAGAGGAGGAGGCACACTGCACTTCTGAAAAATCAAACCCTCACTCCTTGGACAAATGAACAATAACAGATCATGCTGCAATCAACAATGGTTCACTTAATAATTTGTGCTTCAACCAAAGTCTGGGACACAAGAAGACACCTTCTTTTGCCCAGGACACAGAGTGAGGCAGTAGCTGGGACTCCCTTTCCAGAGGCATTCCCAGGCCTGAAGTGTCACCAGCAAAAAGAGTGATCCAATTTCCTGGCAGCACAAAGTGCCACAGGCTCATGAGCCACTTCCTTCCCTAGGATGTGGTGACATGGACAGCTCTGCTCATGCTGCCTGCCAGTGTCTGCTGCCATCCCCACTCCTCCATAAGGCCCCCTCCTCCCTCTGCTACTCATTCCTTTGCTCAACGAGGCTGGCATTTAAGAAACACTTATTCCAATCCATTTCTACCCTTGTACAGCAATTGGGTGTCATTTAGTTTGATTTAGCCAATTTAGTCCTATGAATTAATTGGTTAATAAGCCATCTGTATGCATCAGGTGACAGAGTCGCACTCTCACACACAGACACAGACAAGCTACTCTCTTGTCCTTGTTTAATAACAGGCTGTAGGGAGTAGGAGTGGGAGAGGAGTGAGGGGTAATGTCATTCCCACGGGGAACTGCCAACAGAGGGATGTGGCCATCACTGCACCGACCTTGACCTCTGAGTGGGGGAACTGT
Organism: Oriolus oriolus; assembly: GCA_013400235.1. NCBI lineage: Eukaryota > Metazoa > Chordata > Aves > Passeriformes > Corvidae > Oriolus > Oriolus oriolus. The sequence goes on along the minus strand of VXBT01005206.1, from coordinate 1,688,228 downwards.
CTGTTTAGGGTAATTCAGAAATAACCTACACTGTAGCTGGAGAGGAGTGCCAGCTACAGAACAGGCATGAGAATCATGGGCATGCTTCCCATTGTGGGTTGGGGTTTTTTTAAATGAGCCAGTAAAAGATGTTTAGTTCATTCTCACCAGACAGTAGGAAATTCTCAGCTGCATTCCCAAACAGCTGAACTTTGTATGTGTGTAGGAGGGGGAGAGGGGTGGGAAGTAGGGGAATAGGAGGAGAGTGAGGTCTAAAGCATTTGATTTAGGTACGATCGCTAATTACAAGAAAAATGTCTCATCTATTTTGATTTCTTTTTAAATGCCAGGAAAAAAGCACCCCTTGCAGGCCCCAACCATTTCAGTTCTATATACAACCCCCCAAGCTATTCAGCAAACAACAATACAGCTAACCAAAATCAAATCCAGCAACATATCCCAACCCACACAACAGAAAAACATCAACTGTTCAGACAGAAAAACAACACTCCCTCCCCTGGCTGCCCATCCATCTCAGGCAGCCCTGAGTGCCCCAGAAAGCAGACAAGTTTCTCTGTAAACCCTGAAGACTGACAGAGGATTTTCAGACTGAGGGGGGAACTGAATTACAGGACTACGGGACCCTTGGGGAAAAGCCCTGCCAGCAGCTCCCTCTCTTTTAAGCCCTGAGAACCACCCTCCATCTCAGCCACTGCAACTGCAACAACATTCTGTGGGGAAAGGGTCCTTTGCTGGTGTGGGAAGCTCTCGAACGACTTGGTACAGTAAATGCCAGCACTGGGGCCAGAACCTACAAAGCCCAAGCCAAACGGCAGCACTTTGGTGCGACATGCTGGGCAACACACTCCCATTAAAGAATCGTATCACAAGCTTCTGTACTGAGTGATTTCCAGCTGAAGGTGCAGGCTGCTGTAAGATGCATGGTCCAGCTGTCCTAGAACAAACAGCAGGCAGCAGGGAGAGTCTGTGGCTGAGGCCACTGCAGGGAGAGAAGATGGGGCTTAGCCTGTGTTGTGGGGTGCAGAGCAGCAGTGCATCCACAAGGGCCCCTCCAGTGCTCGCCTGTCTCCTGGCATTTTTCATTATCTGGGAGAGAAATGAGCATGCTGCAGACTCTGAGAGAGAGACACAGAGTGAGCAGCGGGGACGTAGCTCCAAGGAGAAAGTGCTTTCCCCACCTCTCCCTAAGGAAAATGAAATTACAGTGGAGCTGGCTTTAAACGTATCCCATTAACACAACAGGCAGCACGGGAAGAGTAACATCCTGTGTGTGCTTAAGTGAGATGCTGGCAGGCGAAGCGAAGCAGGCTGAAATAGCCCCTTCCAGAGAGGAAAGGTGAGAGCGTGCCCTGCCAGCCCACACACAGCAGGCAGGGCAGAGCCTTTTCACTGCCTGTGTGAGGAGCCCTGGAGTGCCTCACTGGGGGTTAATCCCTAAAAAAACCCATTAATTTGGTCTCACTAGCATGTGAGTGTGCGTTTCAAGACACTATAAAACTCTCAAAACACTGAGGGAAGCCGCCCTGCTTGGACAACTGGATGCCCTGGCTAAGCCACCTCTGTTCCATCTGCAGCAGGAGTGCCTGTGGAATCGATGAATGAACACACCAACCCGTCCATAACAAACAATTTCACTTGATCAGTGACCACAAAAACCAGAATGTCCCAGCCTGAACCGAGCAAGTGGTGATGCAGCTTTACAGCTTGTTTGATGGCTACATGGAGCATATGAATCCGACTGCTACACTTTCTTGGTTAGGCAGCTCACATGCAAAAGGCAGTTACATCACACTTCACAAGAAGCCTGATTTTTGCCAATTGCTAAGGACTCCAAGCCCAAAATGTGTAAAACTTGTTAGGAGATTAAAGGGTCAGAAAGATTTAAATTTATTTTTTCATTCCTAGAAATGCCTCACCAAACTGAGTTCCTTAACATTCACTCATTTCAAAAAGACAGACACCTACGCTGCTCGGGAAGACTTGGAAGTCTCACCAGCTGCCTCATGGCAGCTCCCAGCACTGAAACACCTTTGAATTTGTGTGGCATGCTGTTACCCAAATGACATCAGTCACAGAGCCAGTGCTTCTCTCTCTGCAAGCCTCACACATCCAGAGGGAGCTGTGCAAACACCGGTACCAGCAGAGCAAAGGGCAATGGGGCAGCAAGAGAGACCACCACTGGAGATGTGGGTGGCGCAGGACAGGGCTGTTAATCCCTAGGATAGTGCCTAGGGAGAATGGCACACATTATGGGATGCAGAGCGAAAGCATTTGGGGATTGTACAGCATTTATAGGGATATTTTGGGGAAAGCTCACAGGAACAAAAAGAAAGGACCAAGATGGTTTGTGGACGAAAAAGCACGGTAAAATAGAGGGATCGAGGGACAGAAGGGACCAGTCGTGTGTCAAGAGGTTGCTGGTCAGTGCACTTGTCTGGCCACGCCCTGATAGGCACAGTCTGTCCTGCCCTCTCACTAAACTCCACTTCTATTTCCAGGGTGAGAGGACTACTCTGTGTGCAAGCACCACAAAACTGGAATACTAGTGACTGAGAAGCCTAGCAAGCGTGTCTCTCTTTGGGAAATAGAAAACTGGAGTAGCTGTCTGCTGGAAGGACCAGAGAGGACAATTGTCCATTAGGACAACTGCTGGAGACACCAGCCCAACTGAGCTGCTCCCTTTGTCCTGCCTCTTGTTGTCTCCATCCTCCACATCCTTTCCAGCCTGGGAACCGTCTCTCTTAGTTTCCTCCTCTCTTGCCCTCTTTTTTTAATCCTCCTGACAAAACCTTAAATGGTTTAAAAGCATCCCCAACGAGGACGAGCGAACGCAAATGTCTTAGCAAATGTGTATTTGAGCTCCACATGCTCCCAGGGATGGCGTAGTAATAAAAACCAATTAGATAACGCTCAGCAGCTACAGTGAGAGGGAGCGGTACAATCTTACCACGACTAATAGGGTTTTTAATAATAGATAGGTCTCTCTGTGCAGTGCTGGAGAGGGGAAGCCAAAGTGGTTTCAGTTACATTGCATCTTTCTGCCCAGTGAATTTGTGCGGAGGATTAATATTCTGCGAAAGCAAGGATTAACTCACCCTCCATGCTTACTGCTTGTACCAGGAGATCCCTGCAGGGTCAGGTCTGGGCTCCCTGTGATGGTGCAGAGTGGAGGAATCCCATGGAGAAGCATGCTGGGCTCACTCCTGCACATCCTCATGAGAGGACACTGAGTCCTATAGGCACCAACTTTTGAGCAGCTCGGTAATGAAGAACGTGGAAAAGCATATGCCTTTGCTCTCTTGCTCTCTCTCACATCCCAGGAGAAGTCCAAAGCCCAAGTTGCAACTGACAGCCGAAGTAAGGTGGAAGAAAGCCCCACACACCAAAAGAAGCCACGTGTGCCTGAAGTGGGTCAGTATCATGGGCAGGGTGCCACAAAGCCCCCTGCCTGCGTCCCTTCCCGCTGCCTTCTGTTTACAAACCTTCACTTCATGCCTCCTTGCTCAAAACACAAACAAAAGCCATGGAGGGCATTTTCTTGTTGCCATGGAAACAGTTATTATAATTTCAAACATACTTAATGCATCACTCTTCCCCCTCCAGTACCTTGCAACAGCTTGGTGTTTGATGGGAAGGCTACACTGTGAGAGGAGGAAAAGGGCAGGCAAAAGAGCCCTGACAGCTTCACATCCTGCACTTAAGACCCAGCACCTCTGAAGTTGCCCATAATCTCCTTTCTATAAGCATAAAGATTCTTTCTTTCTTTTCTTCTCTTCTCTTTTCTCCTTCTGTCTTGTTTTCTGTTCTTTGGAGTGTCACATAATTTACGTTTATGAAAGAATTTTCCTGGGGGTGCAGAGATAGTTCAAATTGTCTGTGATCAGATCAACCTTGTGCATAATACATTTGTATGAAAATAAACTCCCTGGGGCCCACACTCGTGGCTGAAAGTCTCTGTAATGAAGTATTTTACTCTAATTTAGTTAAAGATGATGGAGATAGGAATGAGTGCATGCCTGCATGCATATAGAGGAGGGGAAGACAGACAGGATACCATACACACACAAAAGCCAATAATTATAAGATTGCATGCTAGCTGGGAACACTACTGAAGTACCTCATTATTACAAGAAGTTAACTTCTCAGCTGTTCCTTCTGAAAATTAGTCCTGCCCTATAGGACTTATGACAGACAAGATCTGGACAACCCTCTAGACCTCAGAAGGGGTAGGCAGAAAACTAATCTTCTATCCTATACTACTGGTTAAGATGTCATTCCCATTCCACATCCAGACCGAGCCAAGGCCACACTGGGATAATGACCCTACCTGCTCCCCATTCTGTAGCAAATGCAAAAGCAAGACATCACTCCTCTGCAACATTAGCCTTCTGTTTTTCAGCCTCTGCTCAATTTGATTCAGAAGGATGTCTTTCCCATAAGACTCCTCCCCATATCTCCAGGCCCAGCTGAGAAATCTGGCTTCCACGTTCCTGGCTACTCCTGTGTGACCTCTCTGGCTTGGTGAGGCACTTAAACCTGGAAATGTGAAACTCTTCCTGGCAAAACCTTGCTGAAATGGTGACAACTCCACACAAGGTTTCAATTAACTGGTATTTTCTGGGGGTAACAATTTTGCCTACACTCAAAAATATCAAATATCAAAAGATCTGACTCTTAACAAAGCTTAAATGATTTCAATGAGCCCTGGGTCAAGTCAAGCACAACTGCAGACAGCTAAATTCTAGTACACTCTGCCATTGACTTGCTATGATGCTTTGCAGAAACCTCAGCTCTTTGTTTGTTTCCCCACCTGTTCCATGCAGGACAAACTTACCTCCTGCTCAACAAAAAACCATGAGATTTCATAGATCAGTCTGCTAGGGCTCCAGCCACAGACTGAGAGTACCAAAGGACATCCTCAGATGCATCAGGTATGGTGAGTACAGGAAAGGGATACCAATTGCTACTGCTTTCAGTTCCAGAGGATCATGTCCTCCAAGTTTCTTTACTCCATCATTGCAGACCCAGTACTTCCCCATCCTTGAGGGATATGAGAAAAATGAAAAAAAAAAAGCTATCAAAGGACAGGAGAGGGAAAGACGTGGAGACCTGGAATGCTAGGAGTTCCTGATAAGGTGTGTAGGAAATGGCATGATTCAAGGTGCACAAGGAGAACCTCTCTGCAGAAGGCAGACAGCATTCCTAGCCAGGATTTGTTCTAATTGTACATTTTCCTAAAAGCTTTGTTGAGAGGATCTGCTTCGGATATTGCTGCTGCTGTGCAGGAGTCTCACATGGGAACAAAAGAAAAAAACCAGCTTTCTAGGATGTGGATGCAGATCCATATGTACTTTTGAAATACTAATTTTACCTGAATCTTTTTTTTTCTTCCCATTTCTATACCCTGGGAAAAAAAAAGAATCAGCTCTTCTTCCTAGATAGGCATGGAAAAAATTCACATGTCCCAGTGAAGACTTGATCTTCCACCCAGTAAGAGATGTGATCAGCTTTTCTAAAACTACACAAAATACACCTTGAAGATGAAGGCAGAGGACTAAATCCATTCCTGGCAATAAAAAGGTGCAACTCCCTTTGAAGCAAGAGAAATCAGTGCTGCTGAATTTGTCTTAGGGAGATAAATACTAATAACTAGTCCTTCCCAGAGGACAATCTGATAACACTGAAGTTGACACCCACAAACGTCAGGCAGGATATATTTCCTCCTGTGTGCCAGTATCTAAGCTTATCACCCTATTTGCTTCTTCTCTCCCAAGTCACTTTCCAGGGTCAAAGGCTATCGTGGGGCTCTAATTAGAATGCCATCGTAATGAGCTGACACTTAAATCAGCCTGCCAGTGGCTAAAGAAAATTAACCTTAGAGTCAAATGAGCTCCAGTCTGGGAGTTCATGTCACGAGGGGGCAACAGACACTTGCAGAGCTGATGTGCATGGTGGAGAGACAGAGAGTTAAACCTTGCATTCCTTTGAACCAGGAGCTCTACATGGGGCAAATCACCTATCCTAGCTGTCTCTGGTGCACAAATTAAGGAAAGCAGTCTCTGCTGAGCTTTGTACCCTGTGTTGGCTGTGCCAAGCCAAGGAGAAGCCAACAGGGAGAAGTTACATGGGACAGAAGCTTCTTTTGGGCTCCTTGACAAAGGATGCAACTTGAGCTCATACACACCTACAAACGTGTCACATGTGATAAACCATATCAGTTGCTGTGAATGACTTGTTCATTATGACTATGATGAGTACATCGTTATTATGCAAGGGCTTAGACTGCAAGTAAGGGCAGGTGCTTCATCCAGCTCAGGCCCTGTAAAGCTTAGGGAACAAATAAACACTACGAGGATATCCCTTGCTGGCTAATAAATAAGAGGAGCATTCACAAGGATGAATACACACATGGGAATAACCTCACCTCTAACCTTGCACTTTCACTTTGCCTCTGGTGCCCCTGCAACTGTACTGCCCCCTCCTACAAGCATTTTGCGCCTGTTTCTCCCTGCGCCATCTTTTGGCATGACTCACAAAAATGCTGTACTGCCAGTGAGTTTTGAGTATGTTCTGCATTGTCAATGGCATTTTTTCCCCAGTGAACCCAGGTATTCCCTTCAGTACCGTTTTTCTTTGCATCCTGAAGGCACCCAGTAGCCTAGAGAACAAATCCACTGTGTGTTACTCACAGGTACCAGAGAATCCATAAAGACTTACTGCTCTCCTTAGAGCTGAACTGCCAGTGCTATAATTTTCCACGACATCTCTTTTATGTCACTGCACTTGACAAATACCGTGTGCCTCTCCACAGGTATTTAGAAAATCCTGCCAATGCAGGCATAGAGAACACACAAATGGACGTAACATCTCCATCTATTCAAGACAGAACTGTGCAGCAAAACCAAGAGATTTTGCTAACCAAATCTGGCCACAGAACTGCCTTCATATAGCAGATTCCACCCTACCTTCCTTGCCACAAGAGGACACATTTTCCTATCATTAAGATCAATACACCCCAGAGGACAATTTAAACAGCCCTCAAATCACTCTCAGTGTGTTTCTACTACAACCATAACTGACCTTTCTCTAAAGGGGAAGTATCCAGCTGAGAACCTTGGGAGAAGACTCTACACATACTACATCATAAAGTTTAAAACAGGATCAACTCTGCTAGAGTCAAGGCAGCAATAGTACATGTACAAAAGGACGCTAACCAAGAGAATTTTCTGCAGGACCATTTTTAAAAGGAAAGCTGGAGCCCCCTTCTTTTTGCAAAAGTATCCTATGAAACACCTGCTTCCCCTGTTGCCAATGACACCTTCAACTGTTCCTGAAAGACTGTCCAACACCTTTGGTAATTCTTCTCCAGTTACAGCCTTTGTTTACTTTCAGGATTTGACTGCACTACAAAGGTCAACTTGCTTCCTTCTTGAGAACAATGAAGGTCCAGTGGGCTCCATGTTTTAGTTTCCAAATTAAAGTGCTAGGAATTTAAAGAGTCAAACCCGTCTTCCACCCCCTGTAAGGTCCACTCACAGGTTTTCATGCCAGAGGGGCTGTGATACAGAAGGACAACAAACATCAGAGTAGAATAGTTATGGGCATTTTTAAACTTGACATTATTTGCACAAGGGTACTTTAAAAATGGTATAATTTTAAGTTTATGTTAAGCTATAAGTATAATTTTGTTATTTTGAAAGTATTCCTCAATCAACATGACTTGGACACAAGTCATTCATTTCGTGATACCTGCTTAAATGTTCATGTCCCAGGAGACTCCAAGAAAATGCCAGTTTTTGGTTTTTTTTTTAATAATGTTATTAATCCCTGGAACGGTTACAATGAAAAGCATGAAATTGTAACCTTTGTCTTGACCCAAATGTCTTGAACATAGAGGCAGGTAACAATAAGGACAGGTATCCAGAAACTCTTCCTGTGGGGCTCAAGCTGGTTGTTTCCAAGGTACACAGTAATTTTTAAGACAGTCTCATGTTTTGGGGCAGCAAGACAACTGATATTGAGAAGGGACATCTCTGAATACCAGCTTTAAAAGGGAAGTACTCTTAAGGGCTTTTTTTCCTTGTAGTTTTCTTCTCCTCTCACCAAATGTTGCAATATATGGATCCAACAGATGGTGTGATCTCTTCTTCCCTCTCTCCCCTCAAGTCAAAAAGTAAAATAGTAAATACCACTGTAAGCACTTAATGCACAAATAAACCACTGCAGTACAGGAAAAAGGAGCTTCAGACACTTCAAAATTCAGGCACTTCAAAATAAACAAGACTTAAGAAAAGACAGGTCCTCATCCAAGTCATAGTTCCACACAGAAAAATGGCATCTCTTTGTCTTCCTTCTGACAAGAAACAGTTTCCCCCATATTCCCAAATAAACCTCAGGCTGTTGGAACACCACTGACATTTTCTTTAAAGGGTTTTTAATTAAAGTAACAAAGTATGCCATGTTCAGTATTTGTCAGGCATTAGGAAAGGCTACTAAAATTACCACTGAGGGGCCTATTAAATATCATCATATGCTCCCAGAGTAACCAATTACAGACATTGTGAGAGTTTCTGACTCACTCATCCTGAAAAATCCTTTAACTTTTTTTTCTTTATTTACTTGCATCAAATAAGCAAATATTAACAGGGTGCTATTCAGCACGTGTCCTGCAGAATGGGCAGGCACTGCCCCACTGCCCCCAGTGGCACCAAATAGTCTGCTGGATTCTTGGAGCCGAGGAGCAAACCCAACAAGGTTTCTGTTACTTTTTGTTTATTCCTCTGCCTTCTATACCTGATACTCCCTGTTTGGATCACTAGGACATTTGGGCAGAGGCCATGTAGTACACTGAAGCTTGGAAATAAAAGAGGTACTCAGCAATCCAAATCCAAGAGCTTGAGGGACTTAAAAAACTGCAAGCCCTTTGAGAAAACCCCAGCCTTCCTGATCTGCGTTTGCACAGCACCTCAGGGAGCAGAACGATGCTGAGTGGCTGCTGCAACTACTGGCTACAGTGACTGCAAGTAACTAATACTGAAAAGGACTTGGAAATGAAATTGTCTTTCTGAAGGGGGTGGTATCAGAACAAAACCAATGATGGTGGGTTGTTGGGTAGACAGGGTGGGAATAAAACCTGTGCCATTCATCATGGACCTTTTTTTCAGAGCAAAAGGAGGCCACCTGCTCTCAGATCCATGCCTCATGCCACATCACATCCAGGCACGCAGAGTATTCTCAGAGGCATACTGTTGGGCTTGCTAACTGCAAGGTCAGACAGATGGGCCTTGAAGCCATCCAGGGAGCACTCAAATTCAACAGACACATACCCAGATATAAGTGGTTGCTCCCCTCACCTTTCCACTGCCCAGAGCAAGAACCAGTGTGTTGCTTATCAGTGCAGCTCAAGTGAGAGGGCTGACCATGAGGACCACAGCCCCTGTGCTGATTCAGTCCAAACAGGACCTTCCAGCAGGAATCCAGAGCAATCACAGTGAATGATGTTGCTGCTCGCCTTTTGCATGAGGCAGAGCAGTTTCCCTGCTGACCTTTACAGTGCTTATGAGGAGGGCAAGCATTTCAGCACCTACGCCATCTGCAAATTTGGTCTTCCCCTCAAGGATACAAAAAATTAGGTCAGAGGCTTTTTTCTTCCCCTTCCATTCCTGCAAAGCACATTAGAGCTCAAATCCTCAAGACAAAGCATTATTATTATTGTTGTTATTTTTTTATGGTGGAAAAAAATATTAATGTTACAAATAGCTGCCATTAGCATAAGCAGAGCTGCATATTAATATGCACATGGGTGTCTCCACTGTCAGGAAGCAGAGAGGCCCCAGAGGCCCTGCTTTCACTGGGGAAAATGATGATGGCATTAGCTCTAATGATAACGATAAGGAAGCTGCCATAAATGATATGACGATTTCTTTTATATTCCTGTTTGGGCAAAGACTTCTTCCTTACTCCTCAGTGTCCATGGAAGGATGCTGTTTGAACAAATGGCAGCTCAACTGATTTATGCAATTTCACCACAGCTTTAAGGTTTTTTTAAACGTGCCAGCTCTTTGGGACATGTGACCAAGGAACTCATTCAAGCCTTTCACATAAATTCCTAATCTCCAAGATTTTGGACAACTGGCTACTAAATAAAAGGAATCTCACATTTATTTATGGTTTTTAAAACCCTGTGAAACTTGAGTCTTTTTGGACTAAGGATACTATTATATCAAAGGACAGCAGGAGCTATAAAGGAAAAAATAAGGGATATGAAAAAATAACCAGTAAATAAAGTTGTCTCCAATGCAAGATGTTCCCAACCCTATCACAGCCTTTCTCTCCCTTCACTTACTCTTGTTCCTATGCGTACATCAAGGATGTGACCACAGAACTTTGTGAGACTGTGCTATGAGTCAGATAAGAGAACTGATCTGGCTGAAGAGTAACAAAGCAAGAGACCACGGAGGGGGATTTCCTACAGAGAGGCTTTGGATGTGCTCAGCAGTACAGACCTGCATAGAGACGTGCTGGTACAGCTGAGAGGGCAGGAAAGTGTGGGCTAGGCTGCTTCTCTTACTGAGAAAATGCACATTGGACTGAGGAAAGAGATGCAGAGGGACAATATGGGTTCCTGGGGCCCATGTGTCAAGGCTCTGTCACACCCTGCTGTGGCTCTTCCAGCTGTGGAACAAACCTGAGATTCCTGTTTTTCTTTAGGTCAGAGGGAAAGCAGAAATTGCTATCCCCAGCTGTGATGTTGAGGCACTGGTTATGCAATAGGACTTGGCTGCAAATGCAAAAGCAAAAGCAAAAACAAATGCAAAAGCATTCATTCACTGAACTCTGCATCTGAACATGGACAGAAGATGATTCTCTCTGGCTCTGTAGCTTCTGAACTAATTACACAGCTTTGTGACGATGTCACTGCACAAGGTGTCTCTGCCCTGGAATCGTCTGTCATGGCTACAATGTGCAACAGGGATCTGAATACATTAAAGTGTCAGGGAGGTGGGGATTCTAGGTTTTGGTCTGTCAGCTTCTGCACTGAAAACCCTATTGAGTTCAGCTAATATACTGCACTATCCGCTTTTCAGTTTTCGCGTTTGTTCATGTGATGTACATCCTGAAGCTCATCAGAGGGAAATGTCAGCTTTACACCAGCAATAATATTCTTTGCAGCAAACTCAATCCAAAGCGACTAGCCAAAGCCACAAAGAGCCCTACAGAAGACTGCTTCGGATAAGATGGCCAGATGAAAATTCTTGATACAGAGGCAAGTCCACAGCTTGGCACGCACAGGTCAGTAACACAGGTGTTATGGAAAGACAGATTTTTCCACTCACAGAGCCTCTAGGACACAGGGAATAGGCACAAGCCTCACAATCTGTCTCTCAGGTAATATCTGCCCCAGATAATACACCTGCAAAAAGAACCAACTTTGCAGTACAAAACAGCCGTGTTAAAGCTGTAAAACTGGTGGACTCAAGAAGGAAAAAATCAGGGTAGTACAAAATACAAATTCTATTCGTTCTTCTCTTCTGTTCCTTACGCTCTTTCCTTTAGACTTAATTGAGTGGTTCAAGTCTGTATCTCAAACTCAGTCCCCACATAGCTTCTCAAACCCTTATTATTCCATCTGGTCTGCTCAGAAAAATGTTTTCTCATCCATTTCCTTGTTTTGAAACAGAACCTCAGTCATCCAACAGAATTCCTCTGCAGAGACAGCAGGAATATCCCAGCAGGAATGCTAAGTAATGATGACCATGCTTGGGAAATGCCACATTATCATAAACCTCAGTTTTTTGGACACAACCAGAAAAAAGAGCAGTTCTTATTTTGCTAGCTATACCCAGTAAGATAGTGCAGATAATGTGGAAAGCTACTCTAAATAAACAGGAGCACAACACTGCAGATGTAAGCAGAAGCACATACACACCCTGTACAAATGATGTAAATTAAAATCAGTTATTCAATACTGTCTCCTACTGTGAAAAGTTAAAAGAATTAAACTAATATATGAAGTCTGTTTGATATTTCTGTATGACTAGAATTTATATGTATACACAAAAGTCTGTAGTTCACTCGCACTTGGATTTCCAAACATGTTATTTGCTGGTCTCCCACACCAGCATTATGTGGTCTACCACATAATGCCTGTGGGTTGAAAAAGAGGAGGAGCAACCCTGAATCACACACTATTCGTATGATCCTGGAAGCCAAATGCACAAACCCAAAGCTATTCCCAGGAGAGCTGTATGGGCTCAGTATGTAACAAGGTATATGGTATAGATGCAGCTGTAAGGAACTTTAAAAGCCAAAGAATGAACTACAGCTTGCTGTATGCTAAGCCTGTACAGACATAAATCTTGATTTCAAACGTTGTCATCAGGACTTCAGTGCCAAGTGGAAATAAGAGTTATAAAAATATATTTTCAAAAGTACTTTGTCAGGCTTAGGTCATGCACCACAAGAATGTGGTGTCTGAAAGGGGAATCAGCCTGGCAGGCACGCTTGCTACAGCCTGCTGTTCCCACACAACTTGCACTGCAGCTTACAGGGGCACTACAGTCGCCACAAGACAGAAATTGCACAAGTGCCTGTTCCAAGACCAGCACGCCCTTCTGGCACCCACGCTAAAGAGAGAATGCATGGGTAATGCTCAATGCTCTCCTTATAAACCAGCCTGGGGGAGAGAAATGGCGACAAACAAAGATTAGATACGCTTTTGACTGCAGATGGCATTCCATTAGCCCAGGCCAGGACAACCATGTACATATGTATGCTGTAAGCACCCCAACACAGGTAAGGACTTACTGACAAGGTATAAAGCAATGCAGGTTAACCATCCCAATCACTGGATCACACGGTCATAAGACATCTCTTTTTCCAATACTTTTTCTAGCAAAGACTTACAAACAGGAGAGCCATGAACACCTGAGGTTGGACGCCCCTCACTGTGGCCTTTGAGCCAAGGAACACATCACCTTCTCAGTCCATCATGCCCCAGTCAGCTGGTACTCTATGCGTAGGAAAATCAAATATTCACTTACCTAGAAGACAAAAAGAGAGAGAAAATATGGTTAGTGGATGTCCCTGAAATATACAGATGCTGCTTATCTTTATTTCCCAGGTGATTCCCCCATCCTGGCACCTTGTTAGGAGATTCCTGACATATTAAGAAACAGGAGTGATCTATGATAGCTCTCTTAGCACGGCCACTCTCTCTCTTCCCTGCTGTAATTGGTCTGTGGTGCCATTTAATTTTATACAGATTATTCATTAAGAAAAGCAAAACTGAGCAGGTGTTTTCATCAACATCTTGTTCCATTAAAAAAAAAAAATAAAGAAAGAAAGAAAGAAAGGAGCTCCATAACAACATTAACCACACGGACAGGCACAAATTATTCTGACTGTGAACAGCAGGGTGCAGGTCTTGAAGTCTACCATAAGAAACTGCAGCAAGAAAGGATCTCATTAAGAGAAGGATGGATTGAGTCACTCTGCCTTGTGGTTCTCCCATGTACTATCTTAACTACAGCTGCAATCCACAGCCTTGGCAGTCTTGGTTTAGCCAAAGTAGGCTCTGCCATGGGGTGGAAGGAGGGAACAGAGGATCTTGAAGTCAGTGCCATCCCTGCATTTCAAGATTTTCCTGAAAACAAAGCATCTTTGTGTGGAATACAAGGAAAAAAACCAAAGATGGTCCTGCAAAGATCTATCACTTGAACAAGCCAGGGGAAGGAAATAAGGGAGGGCTCTTAAGCAAGATGAGAGGAAGCTGTACAAGCCTAAAGCAGTATTATGCCTTTCTTTCATAGCAGTTTCATGAACACTCAGAGTGCAGCAAAAATGTGTCGCTTTCTTGAACACTGATTTATAGGTCCATAGCCAGAACCAGCAATCAATCAACCCAGACTAAACCTTTGCAAAGAATTAATAACTAAATAAAGATTATTTATTTACTCTCAAGAGTTAACCTGCCTCTGAGAGGTAACTCAGATTTCCAGAGAAGAGGGAAAAGTGACTATACCAAGGGTCAGGTCCTGAGAAAGTAAGAGCCCCCCTTCACCAGCAAAGTCAAATCAGCATTTTCCTGTTCGGACACTGTGTGTCACATTTTCCCCTGCTTGGTTCTACCAGTCCAGGGTAGCAGAGAGTGGCGCTTAAACATCCCACGCAAGCTTCATCTACCACCATGGGCTGCATTATTGGAACTGTAATGGAATATAGCTGCTATTACAGAATTCCCTGGAGGGGATGCAGCCAGGCTTCCACAGTATGGGGAAAGGAAGAATAGATTAATATACATTCATGGCACATTTGCAAAGAGATTACTTTGCTCATAGTGAGATTTGCACCTGTATAATTGTATCACTTTCAAATTAATCATAATCATACTCTCAACCAATATATGATCTACAGAGTAGGCCTCATCCTTGGACTCATAATCGGGATAAAAATAGCTGGCTCTGAATGCACTGAGATTTCTGCTGGTATGCAGGAGACAGTAAATCCCAGCTGACCCACTAAGCCTTGGTATTTTGTTTCTGCAAAGCCCTGGCATGGCACATATCGTTGCATAAGTAAGACCTGGTCTGCGCGACAGCAGCACTGCAACGTTTAGTGATACGTTCCTTTGCAGAACATGACGGAAGTAGCACAAGCCTTACTTTTCTGAGGAAAACTTAAGCTCAAAGAGCGGTTAAGTGATTTGCCAGCAGCTACATCGTGCCTTTGCCACGTGGAGAGACACGGGACCGGTAACTCTTAGCTTCCCTGGCGTGCACATTTAATTACTGGGTATCTCCGCACAGGAACAGCGACCCGCGAGCCCAGAGCAGCATCAGCCTGAAGCCTCCCTAGTGCCATGTCTGCCCCTCCTCTGCCGTCCCCTCCAAATGGCTCCCAGCGAAAGGCGGATTTCTTAATTGTGTTATTAGCTGAATTATTAATTGATATGAAAACAGCATTTTACTGGGCATAAAAAGTCATTCGGAAACGAGATAAAATGTTCTCGGCACTGCCTGCCTCCGAGCAGAGCTGGAGCGAGGGCTCTGACAGCTTGATTATTATGCACATTAGTGCAATCTGGTGAGCTTCCAACACAGGGAGAGCGGAGTCCCCCAGTACTGTATCCATCAGGCCACGTCCCTCTCCTTTTCTCTTTCTTCCCCCTGTCACTGCCTGCTTTGCATTTATGTGGGAGTCCTCAGGGGTAAGTTTTTTCTTCCTAATCCAGCTGTCATCACTGCAGAGCTACTAATTATAGCAGCAGTGGGCAAATAGTATTTTCCCTTCAGTCCTACACCAGGAAAGGCACTCTTTCTGCCTCTTTCCCAAAACCTCCTGCACCTCAAAAGGGAAAAGATTTTTTCCCGAGACTCTCCTTGCTGCAAAGAAACTGCTTGCATTTTTCTGTGTACAAGTCCCTTGTGTTCCACTGTGGAAACGGTGGTTTGTGTATATATATGTGTACATATACCTTTTCGTGCAAAATGCTCCCGTATTTCATGACAGAGTAGGGATTTTGTGCAGGTCTCAATGCCCTTTCAGCCTTTGTTCAAAACTCTGTCATTGGACATGATACCACTCCAGACAAACCCTTTTCCCTGGTGCTGAGAGGGCACGCCTCTAAGGATGCTCAGCATGTCATCTATTCTGCTCCCTGGGTCTTCCCCCCTCTCTCATCCCCTTGCCAGCCCCTCAAGGCCTCACAGAGCTGCAGCAGGAGCAGAGATACCTGGCAGATGGTATCAATGAATTTTGAACCTCTGTTAAACAGGCACAATGTGCGTCCTTGTGGTAGGGGAGTGATAAACCTTCGGCAGTCCTCTCCCCTACCTTTCTTGACCCCCTTCACTGTCACCCCATCAGTGGGAACCTACCCCCCCGACACACAGCCAGAGGAGCCGGCAGACACCAGTGATCAATCCCGTCTCTTACATGCAAACCTTGTAATTTAGCAATAACTACTCAACCACCATTGACCTGCTAATTAATCCATGGATTTTTTGTTGTGCCTTTAATTGTTGGCCCCGATATCTGAGTCACTTAGACTGCTCACTCTGCGCAGAGCCTAACCAACTAAATGCTACTTCAGCTCTGTAGTAATAAAACACTGAAATATATTGACTCCCTGCCAGCTCTTGCACTCACTCTGTGCCTCTCTGCTTGCTGGCTGAGTGCTGGCGTGTGAAGGGAATATAGAGAGGGGAAAGCATCAGGCATGAGAGATGAAGTTTGGGACACAGGTGAGAGAAAGCAATAATCACTCACCAGTGACAGGCCACCAAGGACAGCCTCTGATCCCTGCGACAGCCCTGCTCTGACAAACTCAAACACACGGTTCCTCCATCCCAAATGGACTTGGTGGCTCTGAAAATTCACAGGCATGCTGGATCCTGCCTCCTTTCTGCTTTCCACCCCTTAATGAGGAAATCCTTTTCCTCATGACGATCACTGTCACACTCACTATATATGTGTTGGACACAAAAAACCAGAGGGTGTAGGCAAAAAAATGACTCCATACAGTGGAGAGCCAGATCCATATTTTCTTGCTCGCACTGTCCGAGGATCTCTGAGTAAACATGGACGAATCACCACAAATGCAGTTTTCTGAAGTGACTTGCATCGCTTGGTACTTTGCACTGATTAGAAATTTCGGGGGATGGAAATGGCAGTTTGAAAGCCTGACATGGCAGGAGCTGCAGAGGCTTGGCCTGCCTGCACAGCGACTGATTGCAAACCAGGCCCTCACAACAGACACCTGGTAACATGGGTCACACTGATGGTGGGGGTGGGACAGAGATGAGGGGACTAATGGGTGACAGTTTGGTGCTGAGAGCAGAAAACTAGGAGGGGGTTGTTAACCCAGTCAAGAAATTCTCCAAATTCTCCATTAAAAAGTACTCATTTTCATTTGGTTAAAATCAAAATGGAAGCCCTGTCAGCAGCAGCTTATATTTACCCTCCCACATGGAAATAAAGTGGAAAGTGATAAGCCCTTACAATTCCTACTAAAGCTTGCTGCCTTCACTTTTTGCAGCTGATCTGTAGTCCCAAGCCATTCCCAGTGCCCACCTTGTGTCCTGCTGCAGGCAGGAAAACCACACAACTGCCCTCCCAAAGAGCTCACAGGCTCCCTCCAGGAGCAGCCCAGCGAGGGGTGGGAAAAACAGGCAACAGGGACAAAAGTGTATCTTAGGGAATGGGTGAAGATGAAGCAACTCCACAAACAAAGTCTCTGTGCCTTCCCCACACTGGCACATGGCACTGGCAAAATGAGCAGTGGTGCCCTTGAAGAGCATGGTCTCAGCACAGCTGGAAAGACTCCAGCGAGATGGGGTTGCACTGGCCCTGTCACAAAACCGACCATGCCCCCTACACCAACAGTATATTGACACTGTGACCGCAATTCAATAGCTCAAAAAGCATTCTGCTAGCACACCCAAGATGCTGTAACGAGGGGGCAATGGCAGGACAGAGGCACTTATTGTCAGAAAAGGCTATTGGGAAAGCAGCCATATGGTGGCCCTATACTTCCTGATCCTAACACCGCTGTTTCCATGTAAACAGCAAGTGTTCCCAAGCCCGCTGCATCCCCCCATCCTTTTCTGTTTGTCTCTGCAAAGAGTGATGCCAGAGCATGTTTGGGGTACAAAGACTGGTCAGAACAAGGCCTCCAAGCAACAACAGGTCACACTGGCAACTCCGAAGGGGTTTGGCAGCAGCAATTCTAAAAGTTTCCTTGAGGACTTCCTGGGATCTTATTGTCCTGATCTGCCCTCTCTTTTTTAATACTGCAAATAGTGTTTTTGAAATGCAGGTTATTTGGGGTAATTTATGATGTTTCTCACTGCCAAGAGAGTCTATCAGCAGTCAATCTCCTGCTGGTCAACACTTCAGGACTTTGAACAGAAAGGATTTTTTTCTGTGTTCCCCCAAACTGTATAAAGGCAGCACAGTTGTCTGGGAGGAAGCTGAGAATTGCTTGTTTGAGTGCCGGCACACACTGGGTTTGGAGATGCTGCACAGTCCATGCAAAATATCTCAGTGAAAGAATGTAATTTTGCTCAATAGCTTTGTCACTGAATTGCTTGATCAAAGATACCAAAATTAACTGAGCCACCAGAGGCATGAGAAGAAACATTTTCTCTCAGTTACATCCTATCCAGTTCTTTCACAGAGTAATTATCACTGAGAGAATAATTTCCATCTTTACAAAAAGATATGGATTACAAACAGCTCAGCATTTTTAGGCAGTACGGACCCTAGCATTGTGTTTCAGTAGAGAATTGTTTACTGGCTTCAGTTTGGAAACACACTGCTTCACCATGTTCTTCCTGCCAAGCATATGGGAACAGTCTAATGGCTGGAAGATCAAGACTTCAGACTTCAAATCTTCCTGAAGGGAGTGTTTTCAGTCCGTTCTTACGAAGTCTCTTTGCCTCCAATCCAGTGAACTGCCTTGCCCAAGACAGGCAGATGGAGCCCTTGTACCTGATGGCTGCCTGAGAGCCTGATGCCAGCCTCAGGCAGGACTGTAAGGATCATTTAAAAATTCTGCAGCTGGCTTCCCCTCCCTATTCACATGCATTCAGAAGTCAGGAGATGCTGTACTGCTGCATCTCCCTGCCATCCCCATGTCCAAAACAAGTCCTTAACACCAGGGGACTGTGATTTATGTAAAGAGTGCCCACACTCATGTTTTGCTGATTAAAGTGCTACTTTAATGGAGTAGACTTCAGTGGAGTGCTTTAATCCCTGGCTGTAAAAGCAGACCTTTGTTTAAATTAAACCTCAGCTTGTCCCTCCACAAAGAGCCAAAGGAACCTGCACCTATGTTAGTTCAACTGCAAGAACATTGTGCTGGGGGACAGATACACCACATCGAATGAGCTAAACCATGGTGACTGTGCCAACTTATTTCCAAGTGAACACATCCTCAGAAAGGAAGGTTGGTTGCATGCAGGGTTTAAACTAAATTCAGCCCCTAACAGCCTTCTGATATATCTTTGGGGTTTGTCCTATGAAGGTGCTGCCTCCTCTTCACTCTGGAAGAGCATCTTCCTCTCATCACTTGAGTGCCTTACAGGGCCCAATAGCCCTTTGCATTTACATTGGTTTTCCTTGGAAAAAGAAGAATTATAGAGTAAAAGAAACAGTAAATTGGTTCAGGACTGAGACACAATGCTCAGCTTGATGTGTGATCTCCTATATTCCAATAGATCAATAAAGGCTAGTAAGAAAAATATCATTGCTTGGGACATATACAAGCAATAACAGCATGTAAGAAAGAACCTTGTAAGGAGAGGGAGCAGTCAGATGGGAACTCAGTGTTTTTGTATGCGTGGTTGTTCCCCAGGAATTCTAACTAGGCATATACATCCATCAGCAACACCCTACCTGGGTACCTTGCATGTGAATTTCTATTCACCAGCCTTCCTGAAGGGCAAAAATGACTGTGCTCATTTGAAAGAGGAAAACAAGATTCAATGAATTCCTCAAAATCAAACTTGAAGCCTCTAGCAGAGATGAGAATCAAACACAGACTCTCCAAGCCTGGCATACATTTTCTTGTATTAGAAAGTAAACCCAAAAGTTGGGGATTTTTGCTTTTTGATTTGAGTCTCTACAGCCAACCCTAATGAATGAGTTGTACTCTTCCCATGTTAGGCAGACTTGGACAGATGCCCTACCCTGTCCTCATACCTCATAAAACCATGAAGTTCATGTCATACTATGACACCACAATAGCACAACGGCGTCACAGGAGCACTTCCCAAGCTTCCATCCCTCTGCCTGCGAGAGGGAGATTTCAGCATGGCTGGAGGAATATGACAAAGGTCATTTCAGCAGAAGGGATCTGCCTCATTTGAATTAAATCTCAGCCAACACTTCTGTTCAAGCAGGTCCCACCTTGCTGATGCCATATTGTCACCACAAGACCAGGATTAGTTTTAAACTCCCACCTCCTAAAGCAGCAGCAAGCTACCTGCAGCCTTCTCAGCTATTTGACCATGCTCTTGCAGCACAGGAAAAATTCATCTCAACTGAAAGACTAGGGTATAGGAAGCAGAGTGGCGTTTCCCAAGTGTCCTCCCCTCAACTCATTGTGGCAGGAGGAGGGAATGGTCCCATTCAGAGAGAAACAGACGGAATGACTGATTGCACCCACGCCACTGAAAGATGCTGATGAGAAAAACCCAGGCTCCTGCCTGTCATATTTTCAAAACCCCCAGACGCTGGCTCAGAGCCTTTCCTGTCGCTTTCCTTAAGCCTCTGTTGAGGAGGAAGAGTGAAGATCTTGGAGACAGCATTTAGTGTCATAGACAGTTCGGCAAGAGACAATTTTTCACCCCGTTAAATCCCTTTGTAGAATATTATCTGCTGGTTTTCCCTCTTTTTTATGATTTTCTTATGATTATCTCCTGCTGTTTCTGTCCTCGGCAGCCAAATAAATAAATAGCAGTATAGCTGTCAGCAGCTTTAGCTGAATAAGAAGGTGCTGCAGACAGCCTTGGTGGGCTGCACCCCTCCTTGCCTTCAGCACTGCTGCCCCCCAGGCAGATTCAGGATTCTGAGACCTAATGGCAAGAGGGGAATGGGAAGGGGCTAAGAGTGCAGACACTTGCTTCTCTGCCCACGTTTTGTCTGAAGACTGGGACACGTCACTGTCTCACCTGTAAAGGATGATGATGATGATGATAATAATAATAACAACAGCAAGTTGATGGGGGAGAAGGGCTGTGAATATTTAACCTCCTCACCTATGCTTGGAGCATGTTTTCATCATAATCCAAAGGCGCAAATGAAAAGAAAGGTGTCAGAGAGGTGAAGGGACTCACATGGGGTCACAAAGCCAGTCTGTGGCAGAGGCAAGAATAAAACCCAGCCAATCTGATAGCAGAGCACTGGTGTCTTCCCCATAAAACAATTCTGCCCTTCAATAATAGAAATGTGCTTCTTTCTCTTGGGCATGCATCCTTTCTTCCTACCTCTCCTACTTTATCTTTTCCTCCAGTTTATTGTATAACATTTTATTTGTACAACAGTTGCCCAGGTGTGCTGAGCACTTCCCACACAAAAGCAAAGACATCTACGTAGGGGGACCTATGAGTCTAGCCACTATGCTCACTCGGAGCTCAGAAATTCCTTTGCAGACTCATTTTCTACACTGCTCAGGGATTCTGGCACCTTTGGGGCCATGTTTAATTCATCTCCTGTGACTATGAGATCTTTTGCAAGTACTGATTCTGTCTTTTTCACGAGCTTGGTGTTCAGATGCCAGGCTTTTTTTCTTACATATATAGTTTTCTTCTTCCCGCTTAGACAAAGCTCTTCCTCTACTCCAGCTTCCATCTTTGGTCTTACTCTTTATTGCCTTTTACTCCTTCTTCCCTTTCAGCATTATCTTCCTCATTTTTACTTTCTGAGAGTTCTTCTCTTTGCCTTGACACAACCTATTCTCTTTTATAAGTGTCTTTACATCCTTCTTCAAATACTCTCCCCAGCCTCCACATCTATCTCTCCCATACCTCCTCTCCTTCCCAACTTGTTAGGCATTGCTGGAACTTATCAAATAGATACCTTTCTAGGGGCACACTCTATATCACTAACATTATTAACTTCTCACTGCATATATACCAAATTGAGCTATTTTTAACACTATTAGAAGGTAAGTCTCAGGGCAGTGCCAGCAGCTGCAACAAACTAAGGCTGGCTAGTTTTGGACAATGTGAGATACCTTAAACCAGCAGTCACTTATTTAACATCCACTTTTCAAGGAAAAAATCCATTTACTTCCTACTTCTGCCACCTCATATAACACATAGGAGAAAAAAGAAGAGGAAGGGTCAGAGACCCATGTCTAGGTATCTACTATTCCATGAACATGAAAAGGTCTCACACTTCCAGCTCTTCTCTCAGTATTTTCCAGACTTCAAACTACAGTGCTGATGGGAACAAAAGTGAATCTATTTGCTTGGGGAAGAAGAAATTTCTTACCCTTTTTTATATAGATGGTGTGATTTCAGCGAGCAAAGAAGTGCCAACCCACTCCCAACTGTCACAGGAACTGGCTTTTTTTCTGACACCACTTTGAGAACCCAAAGTTTTTGAAAACGTGAAAACAGGGGCTTTGTGCCTTACCTTGCTTTCTGATTGTAATCTCTTTCCTAGCACTGGAAAGAGCAAGGATCAAGTCAGCTACTTTGCACCTATTTAGACAAATTTTTAGGTGCTCCATCCACTTGATGCAATCTTTTTCAACTACTCCCCTCCATTAGGCACCATATCCACTGTGAAGGATTTTGTTGAGCTTAGTTAAAAACCTCAAGATGTGATTGTCAGAAGACAAAACTACCCCTCATGAAATTGGAGATCACAATGCTTTCAAACTTTCTACACCTATGCACCAGGTCAATGCAGCAACTTCACAGCTGCTCTAAGTTGTGCCTAGATGGCCTGAACTGCTGCAATATAGGCAGGCAACTGGACTTGTGCAAATATCAACAATCCCAAGCTTAGGTTTAAAAATAAATTTTAAATCCCACTTTTTTTGAAGCTGTTTACTTGGTTTTGAACACTTTGATCTCCCTTACCTACTGCTACTAAAATTTATAAAAATATATTGCAATAAGCACTGTCCTCAAGCTGCAGGGCTGAGCTGATTTGTACCCTGCTGCAGGAACTGCCATGCTCCTAACCCTACAGAGTTCCCATCTATCTCTCTGAGCCCTCCACTTCTGCTTCTCCTGGCCCTATGTACCTCAGCTCTGCTCCTCCCACACCAGTGAGAGCTGGCAGCCTGCCACCAGCAAGAGCCCAGTTCAGGTGAGGGCCATTCACTTCTCCAAAACCTGGAGCCAACACAAGCCAGAAAGAAGACAAAAGCAAACAGGACAGGGAGGCTGAGCTCTCTCTCTTTGTTGAGAACTTCTAGCTGCTTATTCTTCTCCCCAACTGAAAAACATCTCTGACACTGCCAAAACTCTCTGGGTGGATTCCAGGGAGGAGTCTGTGGCTACTACCTGTGAAATTTCACCATCGTCAGGGAAGGCCAAACCATTCTGGAGCTGCCTGGGAGGAGTTTGAAGCAACTATGGGCAGAGACCTTTCCTCTACTACCACAAAGCTCCTCAGGTAGCCCCTCTACCAAAGCCTGGGGCTGCTGCTTGGGAATTCACCTGTCTCCAGAGAAAGCCCAAAGGCTCCAAGAGATGATTCAGAGGAGCCCTGGAGAGCTACAGGGCATGGACCTGCCTTCAACACAGAGAAAAAACTCTTCAACTAACTAACTACGAAAATTGTGTTGCTGCTACCTGGAACTTTAGTTGTCTGTAAAGAAAATCAAAACACTCTGACAGATGTATGAAAAAGCCCTGAAGAGAAAAAAAAGAAAGGAGAGCATGAGCCCCAACAACATCCTGCACCGCCTCCCCATACGGCAGGCAAAGGCAAGGGCAGCCAAGTGGAGAGCTCTTTCCTCAGGGTATAACAAGCAGGAGCTGCTGGAGCCACAGATAGAAGTATTTCTGGCAGGGATTAAATCAAGAATACTTAGAAACAGCCTGGCTAGCTAGAGAAAAAGCAGCCATAATGGGTAGTTCAGCCTGCCATACATTCCACCCTAAGGCCAATCCTAGGTCTGAGCAAACATGCCTTGGGATCCAAACCACAAAGCATATCACCTCATGGGAGTTCTGCAGCTTTTCCTCAGCTCTTTCTATGCTTTACAGCCTATTGATACTACTTCATGATGCTGTCTTAGAGGCACCACTCTCCTCCCCACCAAATAGGAAAAGTGATACCTTCGGTGAGCAAAGGGATATGAAAAAGGGACAAGGCAGGAACACTGCTACAGGCACGGGGGCAGACTGGGAAGAAGGGGGTGTTGAGTTTGTCAGATGGTATTATTGAGGATGCCCTGTTGTTACAAGGTCAGCCTCAAAGCTCACCCTTGTTGCTCTAACCTATAGGGGGCCTTTGGCTGAGGAGAAGGGGATGGAGGACCCCATTTCAGAGCCTGGTGGAGAAGACTGGTTGGCCTAAACCCTTATGATACCCTGGTTCACAGACTGACAGGGGCTGTCTACAGAGAGTCTGGCCAGCCCACAAGGGTTTCTGGGCATCAAACATGGCTGGGTGGGCAGCACAGGAGCAGGGAAAGCCAGAGGGCAGCAGCCATTGGAAAGCTAAGGGTACTGAAATGCTGGCAGGCAAAGCCAGCACCGCAGGACAGCAAACCTCAGGGAAACACAGACAGAGCCCAGCCACTGGCTGTGCCATGAGAGCATTGGAGCCACGAGCAACAGAGCATGGCGACAGCTCCAGGAACAGTAGCCAGCACCTAAGTAAGAGTCCACCCACTGGCACAAAGCTGGGAGAGCTGGGCAGAAGCCCACGAAGCAGAGAGGAACCATGCTCTTGGGTGAGCCAGGTGATGGAGGGGAAAAGGCAACTGCTTCATGCAACCTCCCCTTTCCAGACCTTTTACACTCAGCCATCCTCCACCCAGCCCCAGGAGCTGGCCCTCCAGCAGAAGAATCTTCCTTCAGGAAGAAGACAGAGGACAGTGGGATAAAGCAATGAGAGCACACTGCTTGTGCTGAGCACGGGTACAGATCTGCTGGGACACTGTGAGGTTTGAGAAGGGAAACAGACAATGCACAATGGGACCAAGAAGCCATTGTGCCCAATCCATGTGAAGACAGAGCAAAACTGCAGTCCCTGCTGTAGAAGTTGTACAAGGCAAGGGACAGTCACTGCACCCCAGAGAGGAAGGAAAAAGAATCTTTAGGCTGGAGCAAAGCTGTTGGCACTCTGGAGTAGAAGTAAAACCACCACTCCCTTTTCTGCAGCAATCATCAGGCTTGTATACTGTGTTTGTGCGTTGCTATTTTCCTCCATCCACGTTTTCCAGTTACCAAGAAACTCAGTTTGGGAAGCTGTTGCACAAATCTGTGTTTCTTCTTACCCTGTTTCTGCCATGGATCAGCTCAGAAATGAGTTTTACCCCTGTGACCTCCAAGAAGCTTTCATGCTAAAAGAGTACTGCTGAGCACCTGTCACTACAGGAAAACCAGCACTGAAGCGCTGATGAAGAGCTCGACTGTGCCTTGTTCACATAATGCCTTAACCAGCTTCAGTGAAAGCATTGCGGGAGCGCAGTGAGCAGCCTCCATCCCCAGTGTAGAAATACAACTGCCACACTCGTGAAGCTGCAGCTAGATGGGAATTGAGCTGTTCCCTTCCACTGCACTGTCGAATGTAATTTACTCCCTGGCATTGTGTGATCAAGCAAAGGACGGGCAATAACATACACAGCAGCTTATCCCAGAGAATGGCAACTTCACCTCTTCAGCATTTAACTAAGTCTGACTGCAACTTCAGATGTGTTTCAGTACCTCTGCTGTAGTGCTCCCATCCCCAGAACTTGTGGTGGGGAGGCAGAGAAGGCAGAAAAGGTCCTTGATTTAAACTGGGGAAATCAGTGTGACAGCAAAAGGAAAATCCCAAGACTTCCCTCTGGAAGAGTAAAAGCTGTTTAGAGCATCGTGTAAATTCATGGCAAGAAGAAATAAAGGGGAGTTTTATAAATTTCCATTATTGCTTGTACATCTTTGCAATAATGTTTATTGACATGTTTGAATGGAGCACAAGCTGTAGTTCAGTTCAACTGCCTGTGAAAATGGGACATTTGTCAAGAAACAAACCTTACAGATCTTAGCAGCTCTTCTCTTCCCTGTTATTATTTGGGAAATACTAGAAAAGGTCAGAAGCACCAGGGAAAAGGGATCCGCCAAGATGCCCAGGGTGCCTTGGCTAGCAATCCCTCAAGTGCAGAGAGGCAAAGCTCAGCAGGTTAATGAGGAGCATCTTAACTTTGCATTGACACTCATGCACAGACTAAAAATATGCATGCACATCAATTACAGAATCCCTATGAGGCACAATAAAGTTAACCTTGCATGGCCAGAGATATAGACTACAAACCTGTCTCACTGAAGGCACTTGGCATGGCTTTAGCCAAGGTACCCTGAAAGAACTTGGCCATGACTTCCCTTGACACGCAGAAATGCCCTTGCTCCTCCTTTCCACCAAGCCCTGTTCCATGAGGTGAAGAGCCTCTTCTAACTCCTCTGAATTTTAAAGACCCCTGAAGACATGCAGCACATTTAAAATTCATTAAATGCAAAAGACATTCTTTTCGGGAGTTACCATGTCAGAACTGAATGCCCCAAATTTTGACAAGGCTTGGACTTGGTTCCAAGACACAGACACAGAAACAACATCAAGTCTTCCTGCACCGAAACTTTTGTATTTGAATCCCTGTGCTGAACTTTAAACAGCTGATGCTTCGAAATGTATCATGCTCCGTGATTCTGCTTCTGGCACACCTCACCTCTCATCACCTTATTTACACTAAAAACTCTTGTTATGGGGCTACCTCTGTTTCCAAAAAAGCATGGCTACCATGCAGTTCAGGCCCTTAGTCCCCTCTCTGTAGGCACCACTCTGTCACCCTGTCCCAGCACCAGTTCTGCCAGTACTGCTCATTCCTGAGTGAGAATTATTCCAGTCATAGATCCTCTCTGCATGTGGCACTCGTTACTGGACAAACCAGACCTAGCCCTGTGGTCCCCTCCCTCCCCATCCTGCAATGTCACTTTTCATTAAGCTTCATAAACCATTCAAGTGACAATTCTTTCTGCATTCATTGCTGCACAAGCCCAGGGAGTAGGAATGGCCTCTGGTTAACATCGCATCAGTGCCGTGGCTTTGTTTTTGTGCATGTTGATCAGAAATTACCTGGCTTAGAGAAAGTAATTTAGTGATAAATGATTGCTCGTTCAGAGGTAGCTAGTTTCAGCCATAGCTGCCAGGTATTAATCTGTTTGTCAATCCTTTCAGATCTTCTGCACTGATGAGCAGCTCCCAACTCTGGAAAGTGAAGCCCCCTCTTCAGAGGGCAGAGAAGAGGGCAAAGAACTTATTCCACACCTTTCCAGATACATTTGCAAGGTGCTCTCAAAGGCAAGGAGGACCAACTGGGAGGGATTAGTGAGGGCCAGGGTTCCAGCTTTGACCTTCAAAGGGGCTTTTGAACAGACCTCAAAAGCAAGAAGAGCAAAGATTTAAGTCTCAAAAGTACCTGGGAATATGTGGATGAAAACACTGAGTGGAAACATGCCCACTCATATAAAAAATTCAAAGTTCTTCTACGGCTATCAGCTTTCACAGAATTTTCAACAGGAGCATTTCCACAATGAAATTTTTGGACATAGAGGAGCTAAAAGTTAAGCGAGTAGCTGGACTCCTCACCTACGACATGCAGCTCTCAAGATCCAGTTCCTCTTCTGCAACAGGAATTCAAAGTTCAGGCCTCCTACCTTTTCTGAGCAATGACACCTCTCTTTGGTACAATAACCCCCTATAAAGAGTACGGGCTTTACACCCCTTTTATACCCACCAGTGATTCTCCCTAAGAGAGAGGAACCCAGAAAAGCAACAACAGCTTTCCAGGACAAAGAATGTAAGCTCCGGTTTCTTTGGGACATGGCATAAAATCATAGTCAATCACCTAAGCCTGCTTGTTTGTGGAATGCTCACTGTTTAAAAAAGGGTTGGCACACGCAGCTCACAGGTCACACTGCACCTCTCCAGGTAAGAGAAGATCTCCCAGAAACCACGGGGATGAATCTGAACTCCACATGCAAATACTTCTGAAATTCTATGGCACATCATTTCGTATGTGAATCTAACTTTCACATTGGTGGTTCCCAGATGTGAGAATTCACAACATACACCAAAATTTGAAACTTGCAGGCTATTTTCATCATGCCAGTCAGAACTCAAACTCTGGAAAAAACTCATCAGTCTTGTTTTGGATTTAGTATATCACTATAGGACACAAGAAAAACCCATGGCTTTAAATAATTGTCCTATAAAGAAGTTTAAAGAGCACACAGATGTCCAAGCCATTACCAGAGTCCTGACAATGAACCACACTCACACAGTGGCCTTCTTGCAAGTTCCTTTTGAAAAAAAATCATAGTATTTTGATGGTGTTTCCTGATGCACCATGCGTAGGGCTCCTGGAAAAAACTGCTTCCTTTTCGTGACAGGAAACTTCTCATTCTCATTGGAGCAAAAGGTCTGCATCTTCCCTTTCCCTCTATTCCCTGCTGGGCTGCAATCTTGTTTTCTTGAGCCACTCAAGTTTGGAGACTCCAGCAGTGAGCCAGTGACAGATCGTGAACTGCCTTACTGAGCCCTGCAGGTAACAGGGCAGCATGCACGTGTTCTCTTGAAAGCAGATGCACAAGGTAGCTGGGACCTTTCCACCAAACCTCTCTTCTTTCCAGCCTACCCTGCTTCCTTCCATCCTCCCCTTGCTCTTCTTTTCTTCCTCTCTCACAAGCCAGGGAGAGTCAGTATTTGAAAGCAATTTCCTTTGACTTGGCCCCTAACTTCGCTCTTCCGTGTTGTGCTGGTTTTAGCTGTGGTAGCATTAATTTTCTTCGTAGTAGCTTGTGTTGGGCTGTGTTTTGGATTTGTACTGGAAACAGTTTTGGTAGCAGAGATGTTTTAGTTACTGTCAAGCAGAGCTTGCACAGGGCCAAGGCGTTTTCTGCTTCTCACAACACCCCACCAGTGAGAAAGCTGGGGGTGCAAAAGAAGTTGGGAGGGGACATAGCTGAGACAGCTAATCCCAACTGACCAAAGGGATATCCCACACCATGGGACATCATGCCCAGCATATAAAGTAGGAGGGAAATTGGCTGGGGGCTGCTGCTCAGGGACTAGCTGGGCATCAGTTGGTTGCTGGTGAGAAACTGTTTTCATTTGCATCAGTTGACTATCTTGGGTTTTGTTTATCTTGTATTGAACTTGTTTGATCTCAACCCACAAGTTTTCTCACTCTTACCCTTCCAATACTTTTGTTTCCCTCATCCTGCTGGAGGAGAGCAAGTGAGCAGCAGTGTGACTCTCAGCTGCTGGCTGGGGTTAAACCATAACATTTGTGACCATGTCTCGGGCAGAGCCTTAATGGCTGCTGGATAAAACGGGCTGGGGAGGAGCAGGGCTGCCCTTCCAGTTGCAGCTGGGATGGCTTCTCCCTCCACTCAAATGAGGGATAACGATGAGGAGGGATCACCCACACTGCCTCTGGACCTCAGCCGTGGGCACGGGCGTCCTGCCCCGGGCCGGCCGGGACTCCTGCAGGTGCGAGGGCAGTGGCGGGAGCTCAGGCAGATTCCCACGCCTCGGGAGTGCCGCCGAGAGCTGTTCCCCCTACCTTCGAGCCGGCAGGTTTACAAGCCTCTAATTCCCAGCTACAAGCGCTGCTCCCCGTGCCAAGGAAGCAGCGGCGCGTGCTGTCATTCACGCGGCTGGAAGGCCGCTCCTGCCAGCGTTTGTGGCTATCGGACCAGCTGCTCGGGGCTGGGAGCAGATGGCAGGATGGCACACCTGACAGGGAGCAGACCTTCCAAGGACGAAGGGGGAGGAAGAGTTTGTGTGCAGCATGGCCTGCCACAATTCCCAGCCATGCAAAGATGGAGCAAATGTACCCACCTCTCCCTCTCTGCCAACCCCCCAAGTTGTATGAAGAGACTTTCACACTAGGGTAAACCTGGACAGATGTCATTGATACCCCTACGTTTGTACACTTTTCCTGCCGCAGACAAAATGCCCTTTGTCTGATCTAATTACCAAGCACATTGAGCTAATTATCAAGCAAAATCCCAGTTCAGCCCTTCCCATGAGATGTAAGAGCAGTTTCCAGGAAGTCTCAGCTACTTTAAGCCCACTCCGCCCCCTACAAACAGTAGTGTTGGAAAAGGTGAGAGCTCCAGTCAAGGGTGAGCATATTTCTTCTCCAGCCTTAGTCCATTCTGAAAAGAGATGGGGACAGAGCACAGGCTACAGAAGTTAACCCCAGTTCCAGCTCCTCATCTTCCCATCGCTTCCAGATGAAGTTAACGAAACGAACGAATATGGAACATCACAGAACACAAGAGATATAAAACAGTGATTATGTCACATACGATCCATCCTGAAGAACTGATATGTGAGCGCACATACATTTAAATATTTGAAAAGCATCTTTTACAATGAATATCAAAATGACTTACAATCCAAGTCAGAGAAAAATGCCCTCACTTCTCCCTATCTCCCTTTTCTCATTACAGAGATAAATCCCGGGTGCATCTCTCAGCTACAGAGGGAGACTGAAGAATATATATATATATAAAAAAACATATATGTGTGTTTATGTATATAATGTACAACAGTAATAATCTCAATAATTTTAAAAAAAGCTTGCTGCATAGTACATGCAGTCTGGAAGATGAGAAACTCTGGGTAATAGCTGGTCTCCCTCCTCCCATCTGCAAAATGGGTGGGAAAAGATGCCAGGGAGCAAATGCATAAGCTTGTATTGTGTACCAGAAAGTGAAAGGAAGGCGGGAAGAAGGGAGCTGGAAGGATGGCCACACACATGTGGCAATAGTTTGTGGTCCAGCAGCCATGGGCAGTCAGCACTGTCAACACCAAGGATGCAAGCAATTCCTATCCCAAGATTTTAAATCATGTCAATTATAGAGTGGCCCTCTTTCCATTGCATTCTTGGTTTATAGTGAAAACTAA
The DNA here is from genome assembly GCA_013400235.1 of Oriolus oriolus. Lineage (NCBI taxonomy): Eukaryota > Metazoa > Chordata > Aves > Passeriformes > Corvidae > Oriolus > Oriolus oriolus. The sequence goes on along the minus strand of VXBT01005206.1, from coordinate 1,657,580 downwards.
AATGAATCCTGACTTCAGAAGCTCAGTCTTGTTTGTTTTTCATTTTGTTTTGTTTCTTTTCTGCCAGCCCCCCCAGCTACTGTGGAACTCAATCAAGAATCTCGGCAGCACTGCTACCACTGCAACCATGCTGCTTCTGCAGGTCACAGGGGATGAATCTGACTTGAGGGGAGTAATTCACACTCACACATGCTGAGATCGAGAGATGTTGCTCTTTTAATTAGAGGGCTACACCTCTATTCCCAACCCTGGCCACACCTGAAAGCATATGCAACAGCACAACTATATCTCAATGTTCTTGTCTTACTCTTCTCTGTGATTCCTCTGAAGTTCACAGGTGATTTACTTGGACATATTTTGTACCTGAACCTCTCAATTTTGAAGTGCTTTTCTCTATGTAAATATATATACATCTGTAGGTTTTGATCTGAGTGCCTTCACTGCCAACATGGGCACCCTACTGTATGTGCACCCCTGCATTGCCCTCCTGGTACAGTGCAAGGGCCTGCAAGGCTGCAATGCCTTTCACTGGAGCAGCACCCAATGTCCTGCCTACACAAGGCTGAAGAATCCTGTCAGTACTCCCAACAAACACTCACAACCCTGAATCACACCAACATCATTAATCAGGGTTCTAGAAAACAGAAAGGATTTCCAAACAATAAGAAAAGTTCATTTCCCCTCTTCTTTTTGTCATTAACGAGCCTCAAGGGTGGTTGCAAGCCATATTTTCAAGCCTTGCTCTGTCACCAAAACCACAAAAGGTTGAGAACAATTTACTTTCAGAAGCAGAGGCATCTGGTAAAGCACAAATTATCACGGAGACACATGACAAAAAATTCCAGAATTGGTAGTGCTGCAATTGCCTTCTGTATAGAAACCAGGATAAAAAGACAGTTCTGTGAAGTGGCTTCTCGAAGCATCACAATAAATAAGGGGGACAGGGAGAAATGCAGCATCAATCTCCTGACCCACAAACGTGCTTTTCCAACCAGACCAGACTGTCACCATAATATGCACCCTCAGACCCCTGTGCACCCAAAGGAACAGTTCTCTGCTGTATTTCTAACCATGCATGCAGTGGATGCATGGATTCTATAGCTGCGCCTGCCATGTACGGAGCACACAGTCTCCTCCTCCCACAGATGCACCTCTACGTTTACACAGCTGTACACACCTTCCCGTGTATGGATCCAGCAGCAAGGCACAGTGCCTGGGAAGTTACAAGCACATGCCACAAGTTCCCACATGTGCAGGATGCCAGAACCCGGTACATGTGCCCTGGATAACTGAACAGAGCCCTGTGCCTTGGCTATGTCTCTTACTGTTTGAGCTTTGTAAAAAGTGACAGACACGTGCACTTCTCCTCAGCTTTGCCTCCCGAGTACAGCAGCGCTTGCATGGACCCAGGTGTTGAACAAATGATCAGCCAGCTATAATGTAACTTTAAATGCAAGTTTGTGCATTGGCTCTGAGAACAAGACTGAGAGATGCAGTTGAAAGGAACACAGTCACTCTGAGTACAGGATCTGCATAAATCACTGTCCAGTATATTCATTCCTATTGACAGATTAATTCCTTTCTCAGGTTTTGCTTAAAAGTGTACCACAGAATACTAATAACAGTTCCCAGGGCTGCAGTAATGTCACTGGAATCAGGGTGAAAGATGCCAGAGGAAATGATCTACAGCCTTCTTGACAGGGGAAGCTCCCAGCTGCTCCAGCTCCCCAGGCTGGCAGCTGGCAGCAGTGAGTGGAAGGAGCCACTTCCTCACTCTTGTGAGTAGAAATTACCCAAATCTCTAATACTGGCAGGAGGTTGCTCTATAAGGAAGAGTGCAGATACTCTCTTTAGACCTGGAAGAAAACCTCTCAACACCTGTCAGAATAAAACTGGAAATACCAAGGCAAATCTTCACCTCCCCATAAAACTAGCTGCACTTGCAACACAGTAAGACCACTGGCCTGAGAGGCTGGGCAGGTAGCAGAGCAGGGAATCTCTGTAATGTTTCCCAGCCCCAGATGATTTCTCAGGTGCATTTCATCCTCTGCACCTGAAAAAAATGAATGCAAAGATATTTTCCCTTAATCAAGTCTCCCAACCAAGGTGTCAGGCACAGAGAAATCACTTGTCATTCCAGTGCTTCCCAGCATGTGCTCACTGCACCAAGGAACGAAGGGCAAAGGGATTACAGAATTAAGCGACACTGGTACAGCAGCCAGAGAGTGGCCAAGATTTACCTGTCACTTGGAAGAAAACTCCATTTCATTTCATGATTTACTAAGAGTGAAAGTTAAAGTGGTGGGGCCTGGCCAAGTCCTGGGATCTGTAAGCAGGCAACATCAAACCGTCAGCGTGTGACAGCCCGCACCAGGCAACTTAACCTTCCTCTGGGCAAGGCAAGAGCAGCTGCAGGGTAATCCCTTGGTTCAAGCTTAGGACAGGCTCCTAGACTTCTCTCAGACGTCATCACTGCCTGCCAGTCAACTGAAGGACCAGCCTCATACTTCTGCAGAGGAACAGAAGCAGTGTTTTCTGGGAATCAGGATAATGGCATCAGCCCTGCAGGGCTGGAAAGGTGGCTTCCCATCTTCATGGTGTTTGAACAAGGACAGCAAGTCTGAAGGCAAATGGTTGTTTAAGCTGTGAGCAGCCCACTGAATTTTTTGTTGATGATAGCACCAGGACCGGCCTGGCAAGGTCCGTCACAGGTGAGGATGAAGTGCAAGAGCAGAGAAAAAGGCCCAGCTAGCACACTTCCTCTACTCCATCTCTCCCTTTCAAACTGGCTGCTTGCACCAGGCTGTCTCCAGCAGCAGAACTGTCAGGACTGCGGAAGTCATAATGCTGCATCTGCCCCTGCTGATGACCAGTGACCCTAAAGGTATAATCTGTTTCTGCCCATATACTTTCTTCAGTGAAAACATTCTTTTTTCTCCCCCAAGAAAAGTTTTGACCTCTATCACTCCTAGCTCTCTACTTCACTTACTCATACAGAGATATGATCAAAAGCCGTTGGGACAAAGCCCTCAAAAATAACATCTTGCTCTGCTATTTTTTAAGTGCACACCTCCATCTTACTTCACCTCATCAGACTTCCCTTCTTCTCCTAAGATCCCGCCTGTCTCTGTCTGTGACTGCTTCTCGTCTTTCTCCAAACTGCCCTTCCCAGTTGTACAGTGGCTGGATGGTCTAATCAGAAAGAATACACATTACGCCTTCTTTGCAAATTATCGCAGCCTCTTTGTTACAGTTTCACTCAGATTTCTCCCCACATTTTGGATCACGGTGCTACCATTCCACCAGAAATGAAAGCTCAGAAGGAAAAGTGATGAGCTCCTGCTAAAAGACACAAATCAGCAATTTCACAGGTACTGAGGTGTAGTGGGCTCCTTTTGAGTTATATATTCCTAGTAAGGCCTTGCGCTGTGCTGTGAGTCCCTTGTTCCCATTCTGTTGGATGTAATTCCTTTGAATTTCCTTGTATGGTTCTGTTTTAGAAGCTTCTAAGGTGTCCAGTACCCCATTGGCCCCCTGTACCTTTGTTCCGCCCCGCACCTCTCCTATTGGTTTGTTCATATTATGCCTCGGACCCCAGTTACCCTGCCTATAAAGTCCCGTGCCTCCATTGTGTGGCGCCCCTTTTGGCCTCTGGAGTTCCTTACCCCCTCAATAAAGCCTTGGAACACCATGCCGAGGGCCCTCTCGCTCCTTTACCTCCTCGGCCCCCTCCAGCCGCGATCTGGCCTCTGACCGCCTCTCCGGGACAGGCACAGAGTGTCCGGTGCCCGAGCTCTGCCCTTGCTAGCCGGGGCAGGGAACAGGCACCGCGACACTGAGGGGAGCACTTGGATGAAAATTGTAGGTTTGCAGCTGGCTGGCTGTTTTTCTCTAGTTGGCTGAACCAAACTCCAGAGCTGGACAGCTCTCAATTTGGAGAGAAACCCAGTTCACTTGACTCTATTTCAGGCTGTAAAAAGTGTAACTAGAACACCTTTAAAAGCCAGGTGTACCTGAAGGCAGATTAATCCCCAAGTGCCATGAATCAATGCAATGTGGTTTCATACTGCAATGATAACCATTCTCAGGCTCTTTATCTGTCAGCCAGCTTTGTTCCTATTGATTGCATCCCATCATAAATGCAACTGCACCTTAGTGCCAGCCAGGACCTCCCCCCTACCCTGTTTCAGTGCCAAGGGTGTGCTGCCTTCCAGCTTGGTGCAGTGGTCCCACCGTTGAACAGCTCTGAGTCTTCAAGATTCTGCTGGCTGTTCTTATTATAGTAGTTTTGATGCTCTACTCTGTCCCCATCTTTTCTCATTCCTCCCTTCCATGTTAGATGCTGAGCTTTCTTCTGTTTAGACTAAGTCCTTGGAAACCTTGAAATCCACCAATGAACAATTACCTTTGTTGTCTTTCTGCTTCTCCAGTTTCTTTCCTCAGCCTTTTTTCCTTTTCTTCCTGACTCCGTTCACCTGTATCTCTGCCTGTACTCACATCATGCATTTCAATCCCTGATACCTCTCTCATGTCTTTCCCTGCTTCCAAGCTCTTCTATCGGTCTTTTGCTTTTCCACTTCTATAATCTACTCTGAATTGTCTTGTCTCTGTCACTTTTAAGCAAAATTGAGACTGCCCAAGAACACGTGAAAAGTATCCCTCTGGATGTTTTAAAAATCTTCCAAAACAAGCCTCAAGGCTCAGTCAAAGCGTATTTGCCTAAAAGTAGCTACATAAAAAGGCTTGTGCCAGTTACAGACACAGTTAGTTTTACACACACACCTGTCTGTTCCACTTTCTCTTCAAACAGTGGCAATAAAATACTATTCAGATTGTCTTCCTTGTCCTTCTGTGGGCCACTGCTAGGCAGAGCTGAAGGGTAAACACAGATTAACTGGTTTACAGCACTTCTGATTTGGCCAGCACAGGGCTTTTCTATGTACATCCACAGCTGTGATACACCAAACAACACATTTATCTTATTTACACCACAGGTAAACTCTTGAGACTGCTCATTTTAGGTACAAATTTGCGACATTGCTTCTCCAGAAGTGAGGCAAAGCCACAGTGCTGGTGGGGGCTGACGGTCCAACCAATCACCTTACTTGGGTGCAATATGTTCAATCAAGCATGCTTGGATTTGACATTTTTGCTTCCACATTCACCTGCAAAGAGCTGGAAAACCAAGGGGCTAAGCCTGGCTCCACAAAAGAAAAAACCTGGCCAAATGTGGTATATATCTTGACAAATGGGTGGACCAGGGGATTATAAAGCAGAGAATTTAGCTTTGGTTCCCAGAACAGACAGGAACAAATAACCAGACTACTTTCAAGCACCTGCAAGATAACAAGGAGATGAGTAACAGGCAACATGCACTTGTCAAGGAAAATCATGTCAAACCAATCTAATTTTCTTCAGTGGAAGGGCAATGGGTCTTGTGGACAGCAGAGAAACAGTACAGTCATATATCTTGACCTTAGTAGGCTTTCTGACACCTTTTCTCCAAACATCCCTATAGGCAAGCTCAGAAAATATGGTCCAGATGAATGCACTATGAAATGGCTATACAACTTGTTGGAAAACAGTACTCAGAAAGTAGTTACCAATGGTTCACTGTCAACACGCAAGGATACACCAGTGGAGTTTCTGCACAGATCTGTTTGCAGTCTGGTGATATTCAATATTTTCATTAATGACCAGGATAAAATCTGTTTATTAAATTTGCAGATGGCAGCAAGCTGAGCCAGGAGCACATGTGGAAGATAGGTATGGAATTTAAAATCATCTCATTTACAACATGAATGGATAAAAAGCTGAATAAAATACTATATAGGCGTGTGCAAGGCATTATGCTTTGGCAGGAACAACAGTCTCCGTTGACAGAGGATGAACAATCAGGCCATTAGCATCCTAGCAGAAAAGGGGCTTACAGGAGAAAAGCCAACAGTAGACCATAAGCTCAGCATGAATCACCACTGCCTTGCTAGAAATGAAAAAGAAAATACAATATATGTGTACCAGGATGAAATCTGCAAAACACAGAAACTAATTATCTTTACCTAACGATAGTGGGAGTGAGCCAGAGCACTGTGTCCACCTCAGAAGAATGAACCCCAAGGGAAGTGTGGCTCTGCTGGAGAGAGATCTGAGGAAGGCAATGATAATAACCAGAAGCTGAGAAAACATCATTTCTATGGGAGCTTGAGTGCATTGGAGATGTTTACTTTAAAGGCGACAAAGAAATAGATGAGACATTAGAACAGTTTTCAAAAACTTGAAAGGTTTCCAAAAAAAACCCAAAAATCAGTTTGTTCTGCATACCCATGACAAATACAGCAAGGAAAGTGGGGGGCTAAATTGCAGAAAAGGAAGATTAAGGTTAGAAGTCACCTCTGAGTTCTAGTGGTAAAAACATTAAGCATTGGAAAAAATTGTTTTGTGTTGCAGAGACCCCACTAATAGAATGTGTTTTAGAGTCAACTAGATCAACATGTCAGGAAAAAGCCAAGTAAAGCTGATCTGGTCTTTCAGCAGAGGAATGAATGAGATCCTCTCACCAGGTTACTTCTACCCATCTCATTGTAGTTTCTCTCTCACACAAAACACTAATCCATGTCCTTTCCTCACCATCCTTTGCTCACAGATATACAAGTTATGAGAAATAAGCTGGGTTGCTGGTCTGTCTGCTGGCACCCCACAGAGTGCTGCCAGTGCTTTGTGTGGTGACAGTGACCAGCCCACAGTGCATCTCGGGAACTGGGCAGCGGGAACGGCTTAAAACTTTTCTTTCTACCTGATTAGGTAGATCAGTTTATGACACAACCCATAAAGGATTTACTTTTTGGCATCACTGGGGATGACCCCACCAATGTAAGAAGCTAAGGCTGCAGATCCTAAAATAGGGGTCTTGACTCCAACAAAAAAGTGTGAAATCTTGCAGGAAAGATCACTGCCCCAGAAAATGGAGCATCAAGAAGAAAAGTTTGGAAACTCCTGAGCTAAGGGTTTTTTCTCCGAGAATCCGACAACTTTCCCTCTCAACTGAAAGCTGTTTTGCGACACAAATCCTATATCGAGGTAGTGCCCTTTGTAACTCCATATTCCCCTGCAGTACAAGGAGCAGCAGGACAAACACAAGCTCCTGTAGCAGTGACCTGGGTTATCAGGCAGTTCTGTGATTAGACCTGCTCAGAAAATGGAATTTTGTCCATGGGGAAACCACACTGTCCAACAATTTCCAAGCAAAAGCACTCTGTCTGTACATTCCTATCCTCCTCTTTGCCTCTAAGTGGTGGCAACAGGCACTACAGACAGGGGACCAATTACAGGGGCTAGTCCTAGCACCAGTACTTAGATATATTCCTCGTGCATGTACCAGGCTTAGCTGTATGGGATCTAGACAGTCTGGACTTGAAAGGTAAATCACAGGATAACAGCAGAACACCAGAGCATTTTTCATGACCTTTCTAATGAAGATATTCAGACCTCAAAATGTTACTAGCTGAAAGGACAGTCATGCCTTTTCTTTTCCAACAGCTCTGTGGTGGGAATATGAATGACTTTGCATCACCACATAAAAGGTATAAATGCCAAAGGGAAAGAAAAATGGCTTGGGTCAGTCCAAATGCATCTCATTAAGGAAGAAATAACAAGAAAAACAAGAAAATGATGGGTTGGGGTGAAGGACTACTTAGCTCAGAGTGTGACACCCCATATAATTCTCACCAACAAAACGCATGATGCCTTTGCATGTGTGATACATGCAAAACAACTTCAAGATTAGATGCCTGCAATCATGCCTGCCTGTGCAGATGCACACATGCACACCTCCTAGGGAACAGAGCTACTGATTTGAGAGGCCACTTCCCTTTCTCTGCTTTTCTGAACCTCTGCTGATTTCCTCTTGTGGAGTTTCCAGACGGTGTCCTTATCGAAATGGCGGCTCAGCGTTCCCCTGGACCCTCACATGGTTAAGCACTTAGCCACTGCCATAATGGGAAACACCTTTTACAGTTCAATTTGATCTTTCTCAAGGATTACTAGAAGCACCCACTCTCACTGTAGCGAAATGTTAGGCTGCAATAAATGATTTCACCGTAAGAGGTTTTAACTGTCATAGGCATCAAAATGGCTTTGCAATGGTTATGAGTAGATTTAACTCAGAAGTTTGACAGTCCCATGTGCTCAACAGCACACTGAACGATTCAGTAATGATATGTACATATCTCCCCAGGGGACCCCAGTGGGAAGATGCACAGATCTCGCAGCCCCATCCCCAGAAACAAGAAGGCATCTCACTCCCTTGGCTGTGTCTGGGCAGGGAACCAGCTTTTCCTTCAGATCATACTGAACAGCAGCGAGCAAAGGCACTGAGGATGATTACACCTCACTCACCTCTGGAGGTCTGTGACCAGTCTCCACCTATTCGCTCGCCTCATGTTGCATTAACTGTCTGCAAGGGGATTTTTAGGCCATTTGCAAAACTGTGGCAGTAGAGACAAGCAGCAAGGTGTGGCAGGAAACATTATCAGAGGAAGAGATACAGAACCCACAGCTGATACCAGACTAGGGCACAAACTAGCTGTTTTATGCCTGTTTTGCAAAAGGGAACACCTCTCCACAGCGCAGTATTTGTAAGCTGGAGTGCTGGGATGGGTCCAGAAAGGAAAGGATAGATTTTCCAGCACAGCACCCCACTTCACATGACGCCTGGAGCATGGGAAAGGAAACCCCCCTGCTCTATGCAAGATAAAAGGCTTATGTTGAAACAGGGTTACTCCAAGCTTGGTATCTGGAGCAGGTGCAGGCATTTGGCTGGCTTTCTCGGCAAGCGCAGCATTCTCAACTGGAGACAGATTTTTTTCAAATGAGCTGGTATCTCATTTGGGCAACAAACCTAGCATCCAGGTTTGCAAAACAGAGCTCCTCGTGCTGGGAGCAAGCATGGTTGAAAAACGGAACCTGTAAAGACAGTCACTAGAAGTCTTGCAAGACAGCAGTACGCGTGTTCGGCACCTGTTAAACACTCTTGTGTGGATCCTTCAAAATTCCTCTTGCCCTCTCTGGAACTCATGGCAGATCCTCAATCACTTGGACAGCTGACTTCAGCTACTCAAGCCTCATGATATGGAGATAAATATTTCTACATTTTAGAAACGAAAATGCAATTAAAGTATTTTCTATATAGACTCAAGGAGCATAGTGAGAAATTTTTTTAGAGATTTTGGAAGCAAATACTTCAATTACAAAATTTTTGTTTCACATAGATTTCAAAGAAACCTTTCACTTACAAACAGAACATAATTTTCTTCTGCATATGGCCCTATGGCCAATCCCTCCGTCCTTCCCAAATGTCCTCCTAAAATTGGTAACATAAGGAAATCTGAAGTGCTCCAGCTGCCAGATTAATCATCTACATGCTATACACAAGCCACACAACTCAATTTCACTTCTGAGATTGTGACAAATACTGTTTCCTAAGTAATTCTTTTGATATGGGTTACAGAAACCACAACAAACACAGGGAACGTACACACCAGCCGTATTAAGGTAAGAGACACCTGGGAAAGTGCCTGTGCAATTAACTTCCTTCTTGATGAGGATATGCCCAGTGAAAGAAATCTGTAACAAACACAGGGCTGATGCATTTCAGAAGACAACATGTACGTAAATAACTAAAAATCATTTCACAACCTTCTAAAACTAAAATGGACAGCTCATTTAAAAATGCCAGCAGAAGAAAAAGATAGGTGTGAGCTCAGGAAAGTCAATTATAAAACAAAGCAGGTTCCAAACTCTGTTTGTATGATTCTATACAAAAGACGAATTCAGAGACACAGTACCACTTCTGCCCTGGAAGACTATTTTTGCAAGATGATGTCTGGTTTGAGTACAAAGTGCCAAAAAAATTTCCACGACTGACAGCTAAAACTACTGACAGGTGTGAAGTACGGCTGCATTGTTTTAATAACTGTGTTTCCAATTCTATAATAGGGAATACAAAACTTTTACTTGACTAGAACAAAACACTTTACTTTCCCAGGAAACCAGTTTAGCTTTCGAAGCTGCCTCTGTTGGAGCTGACAAGTGCTTAAAACCATGAACACCTTAAAGCAGTACAGGTGAACACACTGGATCCCTGTAACCCATGACAGGAGCACAACCCCAGCCATGCATTCCAGCAGATTGCAGCAGTCAGTCTGACAGCTGATACTGCCTTCAGAATGACTGTACCTGCAACCAGCACTGCTAGAGCTCTCCTGACACTATGCAGATTGCTCTTGAACAACTCCCAAGTGCAGAAAAAAAGTCCTGCTTTTCGTGCCTTCCTAATTATTCCCAGTCATTATCAACATCTCATACTTCATGTTGTCTTCCACCAAAAAAATCCCAGGATCTTTGGCAAAAACTGTTGCATCAGTGAGAGGGTTTCCCCTAAATTTAAAGAGACCTTGATAAAACCATTTGTTAATGATTCCAAAAACTTGTAGGGACTGCAAAAATTCTTCAAAAGACATATGGAGGATAGAAAGACTCAAAGTGAGTGCATGTTAAACATTTCCAAACTGTTCCAAGTTTTAGAATGCTGAAATATGCTGGAACATTAAAACATTTCCAAAATGTTTTAACATTTTAATGCATACAGAAGCTTTAATCAGAATGTGATAATCCAGGACCCAGAAGTGAATATTGCATGCCCCAGTAGGGGACTGCCAGCCTCCCTTTCCACATGAGAAAATCTCCATGATTATTAGCTTCCAGTACGTGCTGGCACATCAGAAACAAATTTATCTCAGAACTAAATCTTCCTAGGCAACTTTTCAGGAAAAACACACATTAAAAAAGGAGTGTGCATTAATTTGGCAGGGAAATCTGTCCCTGTTCTGCACATGTATGATTATTTGTATCAGATCCTGAGTTTGCAATTGGTATTTTTGATCCTGTCTGTAAGGAAGAAAATGGACTCCTGAGAGCTCTTCCAACCTTTCATTTTTGCTATTCTAATATTGGATTGATTCCCAAGCAAATGAATTACTGGATGTAACGCAGGTTAGACACTCCAGGGTGCATAATGAATGGGAGGTTTATTATTATTTATATACATATAATGTGTCCATGTGGCTTTGCAATTAGCTCATGGGTTTAACTTCCAGACGTGTGTGCGCAATAGGAAAGAGAGCAAGCAATGCTTGTGTCTGTGCTCGTAAATCCTTTCCATGTAAAATTTGTCTCCTCTTGCTCTGTCCTTGACCAAGTTTTTCCAGCCCACAGTCCCAGGAAGGTCCAGTTTATTTGGGGAATAACTCCTACCCTGCTGTGGAAGAACATGCCTTACTGCTGTGATTTGCAACAAGTACTGAGGGGAAAAGAGAAAGCCAAGAGCCCACAAGTCCTCCCCTGGTACACACCTCTAACACACACCTCTAACACACACCTCTAACACACTTCCATGAAAGTTCATCTCCAAAAAGCTCCTCAAGGGCACACCCTACAGCTCAGCTGAGCAGGCCTGCCAAGCATGCTGGCACTCTGGCTGAGCCCAGATCCTGGCCCAAAGTCTCCTTTCGAGGCACGATCCCCAAAGCATCCAACCATCAAAAAAGTGGTCCCACAGGAGCTGAAGGGGGGAAACCAGGCACAGCACTTCTAATGCAGCAGCAGCTGCTGCTCAGCCTGGGCAATTTCCCTTTATTTTCCCACTGGGAAACTGACTCTAAAGACAACATTCACAATGGGTCGGAGTAGAAGGCTGGGAGTTGGTGTTCCTCATACCCCTCTAGCCTGGTGCTTCCACACAGCACAAGAGCCCTCCCGAAATCCTGGCCTGTACCTTGTTCATCCAGCAGACAACTAAAGGCAGGTTGCCTCTGCAGGTCCCTGGGAGGGCAGGCTGGGGGGCACCTCCAGGCACACAGGATGCTGCCAGGCAAAGCACATTTGCTGAGGGGCTCACCCAGCTCTGCCTCCCACAACCATCCCATTCTGGTTCTGAGCACCAACAGAACAGGCTGTGCAGCGTTGGCATGGCCCATGGGGGCTTGGCACACCTGCCCTGGCATTCTGCTCCCGGCCACTGATGGCTCTGATGTCACAGCAGAGTCAAACGGCTCCCAAAAATGGCCGAGGGAGAGGAGGGAGCCACGCCCTGGCTCCCTGATGACCACCAGGACCCTCCCAGGGCTCTGCACCCAGCGATCCCACACAGCCCCAGCCCCCACAGGGCTCTCCAGCCAACACAGAGCAAAGGCACTGCCATTGGAGAGGCAGCATTATTTAGGTGAGGGAAGCCATCACCTGAGTCTAACTGAGAGCAGTTTCCTTCCTTAGGGTGGGGCATGAAGGGTGGCAACAGAAGGGCTGTACCAGGCCCTGGGAAAGGGAAAAGCAAGAGGAAGGCTGGAGCCTGCAGAAGGCCCAAGGTGGGGAGGAACAGCTCAGGTGAAGCTGATGCCACAGCCGAGTAATTAAAATAGCTGGCAGCACTCCTGCAGAAGTGTGATTTTGGCACAGCTGGCACACTGCTGGTGATGCCATGATGATTTTTTGCTTTTCTTTTATACCCCTTTTATACACTCTTTTATATAGCTTTATATATTCCTTGTGCCTTTATCTTACATAGTTATAATTCTTTAAGTTCGGTAACTCCCCATAGACCTAGTATTTCGTTTAGAGACTAAACGTTCTAAAAGCCCAAGAAGCCCAAGGTCCTCTCCAGAACACATTCTGTAAACAAAGATAGGCCCATCCAGGGGGAGGGTCCTTTGGGTGGGGGGTCTCACCCGAGTCCCTCATTGGGGAATCTTTGATAGATATGCTAATTTTTGCAAGGCATATAATTGTATACTCATCACATTGGGAGTGGCCACTTTCTTTGATGGGGACATGGGAGTGCATTTCGATGTGCATTTCATCACACCTAAGGATCCTTAAATAAATACCGATGTAAAACCCTTTTTCCCTCTTAACTGTGTGCAGCTCTCTTAATTTTAAGACCAGGAAAAGGCATCACTGGGAGAGCTCTGGGCCCCTCCTTACATGCTTTTCCCCTTCCCTTCCCAGCATGCCTCTTCATGCTGCAATTCAAGCCTCTCCTCCCTCACAGGATAAAGATAGAGATTGTAGAATCATAGAATATCCTGAGTTGTAAGGACACCCGAAGGATCATTGAGTCCAAGTCCTGGCCCTGCACATGACAACCCCCCAAAAAATCACACCATGTGCCTGAGTATGTTGTCCAAGCACTTTGTGAGCTCTGGCAGGCTTATTGTGGATGGGAAGAGGGAAGGTGCACTCTGGCTTTAGACTACTGTTTTAACTCACAGTAATTGCTCCCCAATTAGCCAGAGTTAGCTAACACATTTGTAAACAGCAGTCTAGACACTGCACAAACATTTGTTCTAAGACACATATGTAAAATAGTTAAGTGGATGCTAAAGCAATTAGGTATAATCTTATTACTTCCCTTTCCCGCATCCCCTTTTCACCTTTAGCTGGAGCACAGGCTGGAGCTCTGTAAGGCAGGACCTTTCTTCAAAAGGCACTACAAAGGTAAACCTTAGGGCTATCGCATGCAAAACCCTGATAAGGTGCTATTAGTTCCCAGCCAACTTTCAAAGACAGAGTACCGTAGGGTTTTATAGCAGCAGACATTCAATGCACACAGAATCTGCTAAGTAGGTGTAAAAGCCTTCTGAGTTTCTCAATTTTGATTTATATTCTCTTTTTAGAAAAATCATTAGGCAGTAGATTTTGTGGTGTTCTTTATACAGACAGACCCCTCACCCCCTTTGTTACGGCTGTATATCAAAATGTAAGGTTTGAACGTGACATTCACACTTCTGCTACTTTAGCACGCGCAGCAACACGTTCCCCTCTGATTTTCTTTCAAAGATGCCTTATCAGTCTTTATATATGATCATAATGTGGAGCATATATCAACGGGATTCTTCAGAGCTGGAGAAGAATTGCAATCTCTGAGAACTTTCACAATCCCATGAGCAAAAAAGCAGGTTAGGGGTTTCCAAATCTAGCTTCCAGCTTCCAGCTCCCTGCTCCACACACACGCCTCCCTCCCCCCAGCTGTCAGAATTCTGCAGCTTGTATCCAAAGCAGAACAGAAACTGGCATCTGGATGTAAAACATCCATTTCTGCAAGGTTCTCGGGATACAAAACAATACACTCTTCTTCTCATCCCAGGTCCAAATAGACAATGCAGCCTCTAAATGAACCTCTGTTTGCTCTTCTGCAGGGTTTGCAAGCCAGGGGTAAGCAGGTTGCAAAGAGCTCACCATCCATGTCTCAGGCTGTTCTTCCTTAAGGCTGACAGCAACCACCACTCCCTTTTGCAAGCATGTCATTTGGCACGTTTTGGTTTGGATGGCCAGACTTCATCCTAGTAAAGCATTTCCCTAACAAGTCAGCTCTCATGTGAATTCTAAATGACACCAATTTCACAGCTAACCCTCATGGCACAAGCAAATTTCAAAATTATTCACAGAAATTTTATAACATTTTCCTTCTGGGTCTGAAAGAAAGAACCTTAAAATTCGTATCATCCAATGCTTCAGTCTTATTTCTTGAAATGCCCCAAACTGCTCAATTTCAAGCTGTTTTAGCGTCAAGATGCATTTTCCTTTTGTCTTATAAAAGTCTGAGGAAGGTTAAATGCCTCTGTTCTTTGCTACAGGCTGTGCTATGTAGATCATATCTCCTGTGATTTAACTCTGCTTTGTCAGAAGGGAACCACCATCATGTACCATTTTGCTCTTTTCTTCAAGATCAGCTGATCAGAGAAGAGGGTGAAAATGACAACTCCCCCCAACCTAATAAAGGAAAACAAAATTAGCTTCATGCTTTTTTGGAACTAAATAGAAATCAAAAGTTCAAGCCTACTAAAAATGAGTATGATTTTTCTTGGGTCAAAACTTGACACAAAATCCTCCACTTCCATTTTATTAATAACAGTGGAGGGGAGGGGCAGGGTGGGGGGGAAGAAGAACATTGAGAAATTGGTTGTGCACTAAAAATTCCAAACCTACTTTAGTTTCAGCTGTCTCCAGGTGCTTGGCAAAGCAGCTCACCTGTGTTTTGAGCAAATGATCTTTAGCTGAGATATGCTTGGCTGCACACACCAGTTTTAGCAACCAGAAATCACTTAGTTCATTTGCAGTTATTTGGTGTTAAGGGAAAATGGCAGTCAGAGCACCTCGAAGAGGCCAGGCTTCTGCTTGCCACATGGCAAGTAAGCTGTGGATGTTGGTAGTCAGCACTGCCCTTCCTTGCTGCTGCTGAGGATGCTGGGTGCTAGTGCCAGTCACGATGGGACTCTGCTATGCATGCACAGTCAAACAAATTAAAGTTGCAGGCAGAGCCTACTGTCAAAACTAAAAAAAATAAAAAAACAAACCCAAAGAAAGAAAGGAAGGAAAAAAAAGTGCATTTTTAACCTCATGGCAACTGTCAGAAGTTATCTCAAGTGGAAAAATATCACACTGATAGCATACTTTGGTTTTACCACAAGATAAACTTGGTGATGTCAGCCTCAGGCTCAGTTAACTCAGACTGACCTGACCTAGATTATTTAAAAAAAAAAAAGAAAAAAAAACCCACCACCTGACTTTTCTGTGGTTTTCTGCTTGTTAACCACATTACACTAAAGTAAAAAAGACCTAAAATGCGCCAAAGGTGCATTTCACAAAGGTGACAAAATTCTTTTCTCATTATAACGAACAACTCCTTTTCCACACCAGACTGAAGCCTGTAACTAAGAAATTAGCCACCCTCCCCTCTACCCCCTTTATTCTAGCAATGTTATGAAGCAATATATTGCCTGGATCAAATCCTCCAACATCAGGATCTACTCTGCTGGTTTCTCTGGCAGCTCACCAGGACATGTGACAGTGTCCTCAGCAGGCTGCAGGTGACATGTACTGACCCCACATACACGGAAGGCCACGATGCTGTACTCAGTGTGGATGTTTTAAGGAAGGAAGCATTTCTTCCAGTGATCTTAGAAAATTCAGAGGCCAGCTGGTATGAAAGGGGAGTGGAAAGAGCAGTCTGTGAGTACCCTGAAACTCGGTGTCCTTGGCCCGGGCGCTGGCTCCGGTGTGGGAAACTGAATGTTGCTTTTGGGAGCGAGCAGCAGCTCCGCCATTTACATACATTAATACTTGGAAGTACAGGAGGCATTATCATTTGCCAGACTTGTTTGCATAATGAGGAACTCTCAAGAGAAATTTCTTGGAGAAGTGTTGCCATTAACGTGCGGGTGTTACCACGGCATTTCTATGAAGCTCCCAATCCCCTTCTCCCCTCCCGCCCTGCTCACTCCCACTCATTGAAAACGTGAAGTCCCTGCAAGAGCCCCTTGGAGCAGCACTGTTGGATGGAGCTCAATGTGCCGTGTTCTCAGAAGGTTTTCAGACTCCCTGACACTCTTCACGTCCAGCCCTGCCCACTCAGCCCAAGGGGTTATGCCATGCCAATGATTTACTTCCTTCCTAAGCAGGCAGTGGGTCAGGCAAGACTTTTTCCTGGCAAATTCATTGCTGGTGAATAGCTATCACCTTTTGAACCCCTTCTCGAAGAAGGGGATTGGGCCACAGGGAGGTGAGCAGGACTGGGTAAGTAAAGGGATTAAACAAAGACTGTTTTGTAAATGAGGTGACCAACACTCCTGCAGAAATACAGGGAAGGAAAGTGAAAGACAGGAAGCCAAAAGGTTTTTCAAAAAGCAGAGAATGTTTCTGAACTACCTCTGGTGTCCCCTTGAACCTAAGCAGTGGCAGCAGGGGCAGCAGAGGAGCTGCCAGTGGGGAGGCTCCTGGCATCACCCTGACTGAGGAACCTCAGCTCTCCCCTCTTTCTGCAGGGATGCAGTGACCCAGAACCCTCCAAGTCTCAACAGAGGATGAGAGCCCACGTTGCCAGGCAGCCTAAATAATGGCCTCTAGTGGGGTCAGCAGTGTTTCAAGAGCCTGAAAAATTGCCCAGGAAGCTATCCACTCCCTCCTCCTTCCCTGCCACTGCCCCTTCCACTAACTCAGATGCGCTATCGGGACTGGAAGTGCCAGCGAGCCCCTCCTCTCCCTCAGGGGCTGGCAGCACCAGGGAAGGGAACCCCCGCCAGCCAGTCTTGCCGGCTTCTCCATTTGTTTTCATTTTGTCACCAGACGTTTCCATTTAAGCTGCTTGGAAGGATATCTCAATAACAGCCCTACTGGGCTCAAGGAGACAGAGGCTGACAGTGAGTACGCCTCCCTCCTTTCTCCTGAACATCACCCTCATGTCAAAACATCCAGTCAGACTGTGAGGGAGATGGGGAGAGGCAGGCATGCCCACGAGCTCTCTTCCCAACTTCCTACACCCCCTGTAACACCTCAGCCATTGATGGAAACAGAGCTGTTTGTGAATCCCAGATGCTACCTTGCAAACCAGCTCAGACAGCTCAGCAGTTATGGTGCTAAACCAATGTCATCAAGGGCTGAAGAGATGGCCTACTCCACTCACATAGTTTAGACTGCAGAGCAGAAACATTTACGCTCATGCACAGGTGCCCGTACAAAATGCCTTCAAACTCACTCCTGCAGATCCTTTGGAGGTCTGCATGGTTTTAGCACAGGGTCCATCCTTCTGCATATTGAAGAGAAGCCAGAGCTTAGAATGAAAGTTGTGTACCCACCCTCCAAAAAGCAAATGCTAACAGGGTGTGGGCTACACCACACACTGCCTGAAGAGATTAGCTCAGGTACCGTTCCTGCGTGACGCTGCATTGCACACAGCGTAGGTGATTCTGAGCTGACCCTACTGATGACCACTGCAAGAAAGTCTTGAGCTAACCTGAGATACCACAGTCAAAGAGGCAAATAAACGTAGCTGTTCTGTACCATTACACTTCCAACAGAAAGTAATTTCCAAGGATGTTGCATAATTACGGTTAGGAGTGGGAAGTTTACCCTGTGGGAATTATGAATGGAAACTCAGGATCCCTACACATGAGATCCAGATTTTACTCTCAGCTCTGCTGCCGACAAACTGCGTGCATGTGGGCACTTCATCTACCCACATTTCGCTTTCCCTTGCATAAAATTGTGGATGTCTTTGCAAACCTGTCCTTGAGCAGAACGCAGCACGCAAGCGCTTGTTATTGTCATCGGTGTCACACTGATGGCCCGTGTGCAGTTTGCACAGCTGAGTACAGTCAGGCTGTATGGGGCCCGTGGTTCCCTGCATCAGTGTTTGTGCCAGGCAGTGCCTGCTGGGCAGTGCCTGCTGGGCAATGCCTGCCTGCACCCCCCGGGGCAGCCTGTGCACAGCTGTGTGCAGCTGTCACATCATCTCTGGAGGAGATTGCATCTTCTGTCACATTTCCCTGCATGCTCAGCGATACATATTCACACTCTGGATGTGGATGACTGTAAGTGGGATGCATATTTAGACCTAACTATCTCTGAGTGCATCTCTGTGTACACATGCATACGAGAACTGGGTCAGGAGAATCTCTCCCCTTTCATGTAACTCATCACAAAATCCCTATACCCAATGTCACCTTTGCAAGTTGTATTGCAAGGCCCTGATTAAAACATCTGCTTCTCTTCCTGCTTTGCTGAGTGAGGAGAACATCCACAGAAAGAAATGGAAGAAGCCATTAGCTTAGTCTCCAAGGGGGAACCCTTGAACAGCTCAGGAAAAAAGCCTGTGCCAAGGGGAGGACACTGGAAAGCGAGAGCCAGGCAAGGAAAGAGACAGATGGGGCCAGCTCCACTCCAGTTCTTGTCTGCCTTTGCTGCACTGTGCACATAATATTCTTACAAGGTCTAATTTATAAACCCAGCTCGTGTTTATAAACTCTCCTGTCCTAATGGAAATGAAAACATTAATACAACCCAAGGATTCTTCACTTTCCAGGTTTTAATTAAAATCATAGGCGTTAAGAAGCAAGAGTGTCTTCGTGGAATACAAGTCTAATGAAGTATTTCCTCACATAGCACAAATCTCTGTGTGCAGTCCCACATCGCTGGCACCGGGCGCCCAAAACACCGACCCCTCTGGAACAAGGAGTTCACTTCTTGAAAATTAGAAAAACAAATTATCCTGCAATTTGTTTGAAATAAATGTAGGTGCCAAGATGGAGCCGGAAAAACAATACTAAGTAGGTAAAAGAAACCCCAACAACCTAGCACAGCCATAAAACTTGATCTCTTAATTGACTAACTGGAGGCAATTGTGACTTCATTGCATGCCAGAGAGGAGGGGCTGCATGGCAAAAAGGAGAACACTCCATGGGGGGGCAGTGCATGAAAGCACAGCAGAGGAGGGACAGTGGGGAGGAAGTAGCAAAGTGGGAAAAGGCAGCACAGGAGGTTGGAGCAAGGGCAATTAAGGACACTGGTGAGGCAGGTCAAAATATAAACACATGAAAATAGCAAGACCAGATCACATGGACCTGTTCCTTTTGTCTCTCATGAGACCAAAGGAAAAAGCAGGGAAGGAACAAGCATGGAGTGACATACATGTGTAGACCCAGATGAGGGGACTGATCTTTGGCAGGTGTAAAGCTGGCTGGAGGTCAAGGCTGATGGCAGAACACCAGTTACTGCAAAATGAAGCCCAGCAGAAGCGATTTCCCTTCATCATCACCATCCAGGGAAAAAAGTGTCTAGTCTGCGAGCTCCAGGACTGCTTTCTATCCTACTGCATCATGGTGCCTGCCTTGTCATAGGAGGCACACACAAAGAAGGGAGGAGACACTGAAAGACAAAGCCAAGTGTGAAAGTATCAAAGCAGTGTACAGATGTGAGGGCTCTCAACTACCTCACAGTTCAGAGGGTGACTTTGCCTCCAAGTCCACCTCCAAGAAGAATGATGGCATTGTTGACATCTCTCAAGCAGCTAAACAGCAGTCTTTTATAGATTTTTTTTCATTTTAAATGCTTCCATCTCAGTCTAGGGGAGCTAGAGTTGGACTTCAGTCAGAGTAGTGTGGGTGCTTGGTCCCAGGTTCTAGTCAGGACTCTGGAAGTTTTCACCAGCCACACTTTGGTCTGAATCTTATTTCTAGAAGATTGCATCATATTGCGACCAGTGGGTTGCTTGCCCCATATTTTTCCCAGCTTAGAGAAAGTCCACTTGCTTAACAGTTTCCTATGATGCTTGATTAATTCTGTATCATGGTGAGATTAAAAAGACAAAAAGCCTTTTTTTCCCCCTACTGTTCCTTTTCTTTTGTACTTGTCACCTTGGGAGACAATGGAAATGCAGAAACACATTGGCCAGAAGAATATGACTCACAACTGAGGGAGCTATAGCAATTGTGTCCTTGGCCTTACATTCTGGGTTCACTGTGTGAAGCAGGAGCAATGGAAAAGAGATGCATCATTTCCTCACCAAACACTGCTCAAGACCTGACCATGCTTCTTTTAAACCCAAATCTAGCCAATAAAGCACATCTAATCACCAAAGACATGTCTTGCTTCAGACTCCTGTGATTCCAGATGCAGCGGCATCCATAGCTGGAAAATCACAAGATGCTGCAGATGGGATCTTAAATAAATGGAAGGACTCCTAACAGCCTCAGGCGAAGTTGCAAGCAAGTGCCTTCTCTGTCAGGAGGGAAGAAGTTCACCGAATGTCCCCCATCAACTCCAGCACTGTGAGGTGCAATGCCTTCAGCTAAAATAACCCTTCTGGCTCATCTGAACTTGTACAGGGTGCAAGAGGAGACAGGGCTTAGGTGCTTGGAAAATGAGGGAAACAGAGGATGTGCTGTGGTTGAGCGGTAAAGGTGCTTTCTGACCCCGTAGGTGGCTGTATACAGTGCTAATGAGGCCAAAAAAGGGAACTGAAAGCATCACTGAACTTTGCAAATTGCTTCCTAGTTACTGGCCTAGTGTGGGCAACTTGTGGTTTTATTGGGCTACTCCTTCGGTCAAGGTCTGCTTGGTTTGTATTAATTTTATCCTGACAATAAAGGGGAGGGTTTGGCATCATTTAAAAGCGCAACACTGCAGAATCAAATGGAAATGACCTTGCAGATCTAGGGGTTATAAATCAGCCAATGGAAAGGAATGTTGCGCAGTACTAAGAGAAACGGGACAAATCTGTGCACTTAGATATCCTTGACTAATGGTTTGTATTTTATAGCACCTTCCCTTAGAAGACCTCAAAGAGCTTCAAAGTAAACAGAAAAAAGAAACAGGAAAAAGAAATACTTTGAGTGTCTGATCCTGCATTCGCAAGCCCCAGTCCCAGATGGTTATACCAGTTGACACCATCTGGAGACCAGGATTGTCACTTCCCTGTGCCCAAAGCTGAGGTAAAGCACAAAGAAATGAAAAATCTCTGTCTGTGACATCACTCCCTTGAAGTGATACAAGGATCTGGTGCTGGCTTTGTACAGACCCACTTGGGAAAACAGCGGAGAGCCAGTCTCCACTGCCTCAGTACAAATCTCTTATGCCACTTTAGGCTTTTCTCTGGGATGGTGTCATCAGCATCAGCATAATGAAGGACAGGCACTAAGATCTGAATTTGGTCTGTTCCTTTTACAAACAAGCTCTTACTATGCATCCAACTAGCGGACAGATATTCTACCCCAGCCATTGCTGTCATACCTGAGCACCCGTTGACACTGTCCTTACTCCCTTCAGGTTAGTGACAGACAAGTAGAAATGCTGTAAGACCAAGGTCAAGTTTAGAATCATAAAAGCTCAAAGAAAATTCACAGTTCTCGCAGGCTGGTCCTGCAAGAGATGCCAGCAAGTGACTCAGCCAAGATCACAGCTACAACAAAGTCTCAGTATTGGGGACTGCCCTTCATCCCCTGAGAATTTAACACAAACCCAACATAAGCTGCTAATACGGATGCCACAGCAGTTTATCTCAAGACAGTGACTGATTCAACAATGGTTTTATACCTAAGAGTAGAGATCTCCCTACTAATCTGATATAGCTGACTGACACGTACTTTTATTAACAGCCTTGGACTCCCCCTTCTAGACACAGCTATGAAAGGCAAATGTACACATCTTGCTTTTTCCAGTGGTAAGTTAGGGAAGAAAGAAAAGGAACAAAACGAAGATGTTTGATTTTGACAGTATCTATCCTGGCATCTCATGCCACTACTTGCGAGAGCTAATGGAGAGTGATCACAAATGCCAAAGGAACTCGAGCAGACAGAAAGAGCTGTTAAGGAATCAGAATAAGTTGCAAATGCATCTAGACAAGTGATTAAGAATCTCACCTCCTACCTACCAGCAGTCAGCAGCTTTGTTCCTCCTACTGCACTTGAGCAGGGACAGGGCAAACCTTGCCTGAGCTTGAGATGCCCCAGCTCCCAGAGAAACCTGAGTGCTTATGTGCAAGCAAAACTACATTTTGATTTTGCATGCACCGGTTTTGGCTCAGGGAGCCATTCTCAGATTCTCTTCAAATCCTGGCTAAACTGAAATGCCTAAAAAGACAAAAACCTGGCTGTGGCATTTTCATAAGTAGCTGTCTGTGGGCATGTACATGTAAAAAAGGTAAGAAGAACAGCCCCAAAAGGGAAGGCTAGTATTAAAGGCTCTAGGAATACAGGTTTTTGATTTTTCTATTTCACAGTTGGTTGATTTCAAGCATTCTAATGGCTGCTTCCTACCCTAGTGCCCATCTGTCTATTTTAATAAATGTTCTGGGTAGCACCTACCTGGCAAACATTCGAACACCCAGCAGCACAACCAAATTTCACCCTAAATCAGGGGGCTGGAACAGCAAGCTATATGGAGATGATGCAATCATCCTTCTCCCACAACACAGGCACTGGCAGCAGCAGATAGACAGATGGGCAAAACAGACAAGAAAATGTGATGGGCCTGGCCCCATCTCTCCTTCTTTCATTTTCTTCTGTTAAAAGTCTGGGTGAGCAAAGGACAGGTTGTTGTAGTACTTGGGTGCCCTGTGCAGCCACAGAGGTCTGCTGGGTGGCAGTCAGCAAACATTCCTCAGCTACCTTGAAGATGCTGAGATAACTGATGCACTGAAGGCACGACATGACAATGAATTGACCCCCTTTAGGACCCATTCATTGTCTTTGATCTGTCTGTGTCTCTCTCTGGATCTAATCTGTGGTGATGGAAGTTAACCTTTGCTCCATTCTCCGGGCATTCAGCTGCGTTCCCTTTCATTTGTCCCCCTTCCCCTGCACACCCTCCATCTCACCTGCATGTTCAATAGCAGGTAAATACTTATCCTGCTAGGAGAGCTGTCTCCATTCACAACCAGCTTTCCTGCCCCTTTCCCTTTGCTATCCACCTCAGAAGGCAGCATCCCCACATGTCTGCCCTTAAAATGGTGGCAGGAGCAGCTCCTATGAATGCTGTTATTCTGTTACTGCCTCAAGGACATGAGCGTGTGGTTATGTTTTGGCATTTCACCTTCATCAATACTAAAATTTAGCAAGAAATGTGTACAATGAAGGCTTATGTCTTAGGCCTTTTTCTTATTAATCCTATTACACTTGTCTTTATGAGCTCTCCAAGTTCCTTTTACTCCCTCCGGGGCTTGGTTGCAAATGAGATTTTGCATCTCACTGTAAAATAACCAGAACATTTTTCTATAAAATTAAATAAAAATCCTCCATCCTGGCAGTACATGCCCAGAATCCAGTTTCTGAAGTCTACATCTTTCCAAGTCCTTCATTGTCTTCTCCACTTCCCTTAGCTTTGGGAACAGGCTTTCATTCTGTCCTGATGAATATTGTGAAGAAAATTAAAGAGCAAACTTTAAACAACTCAGATAAACAAGAGGCAGAAAACACATGAATGAGTTGCAGAAGTCTCTGACTTTTAGCAAACCTCTGCTTATTATATATGCCTCAGTTTTCCAATGCATAAAATGGTAACAGTGGTAGTCCTACCCTGCAATGCAGGTGGAATGGCTCAGCTCATGGATGTTCAAGAGTACAATGAGATTCTGTTATAACTGATAGTACCAATAGTTTATTATTGTGGTTACACAACTTTTAGGTAAATATTTTGATTTCTGAACTCTACTGAATGTTCTTTGCTTTGAAAAACAGGACTGGGATTTGTACCGGTTCCGAAATTCCTAATCAGATAAACAACTTTTTTTTTTTTTTAATGTATTCTTTCTGACAAGAGGGACTCAAGAACCAAATTCTGGTGTCAGATTTGCATATATATTCAAGAAGGAAGCCATGCCTGCTTCCAAAAAGCTTACCATAATGAGAAGAAAAAGCAAAATGGAAAGTGTATTAGAATTCTGAATGCCATCTAGAGTTAGTAAGGCAGAGTGGAATGACCAGAAATGAAAAATAATGGGTGAAGAAAGTTAATAGCATCCCCTCTCAGAGCTCTGACTGCTTTGAATTTAATCTTCCAGAGAAAGGTAAGTATTGTATGGAAAGTAATTCCCACCATATTAAGGGAGGGGGATTTTTGCTGTACCATGTTTGAACAGGTTTGGTGCTCTAACATTATCATTTACCTTGATCTGTAAAATCTGGACATGTGTTTGCAATTCTCCAGTACTACTCATAATTTAAAGCCTTTAATACCTGAAATGGAAGGATAACTTGGGCTGCAAGAAGAAAAGAAAATCAAGCGCAACTTGCAATGCCTTGAAAAAACATTGACCTCAACCAGCTGAGCTCCTGTTCAACATCATCTCAGAAGCTCCACCAGCAGATTTCCACCTGCACAAGTGTTTTTCTGTTCAGCCTCTGCAGCACACCACTCTTTACCATAAAAGTTGACATTTAGATATGAAAAAATCAGGAAGGAAAGGGGATGATTTAAAAATAAAATGCAATTTACACTAATTATGTCATTACATAGGATGCTCTGCAAAAAAACATTAGCAAGTGAGATCATGTCAGCAAAGCTTGAGATGAGCTGTATGAAAGACTTGCAAGTTCCTAAGTCAGAAAGCTGTGGCTTCCTGCTGCTTCTCATTTCTTGGCCAATCAATGCTTCATAAAGACTTTTAGGATACAGTTAAAGTAGCTCTGCAGTCCTAATGTCTGCAGTATCTAAACAGGAAACCAGTGGTAACATACTGATATGTGCAGCAACCTGGTGCAGAAGAGCACAGGAGCATTCTGTTTGCAATGCCAGGGAATAGACAAAGTGAGACAGTCCTGAGCCATCTGTTTCTATCCCCAGCTGATCCACCACAAATACTTCAGGGGGTTGTATACTTTACCATTTAAAACTTGTATGAAATCCATAACATGGCCCCACCTGCACATGCATTCCTACCCTATGGCAGGCTTCATCTTATGCCAAATAGGCCAGGTTTCAAGTAATCTTGAAGAAAACCATTTCAGCAATCTCATAGTGAATGTAAAAAGACTTGAGCTCTAACATTCTGAAGGCCCACAAGCTGCCTCAGGAGCGTGGGAGACAGCAAACAGGTCCTTCCAACATATTTTCCACTGTGTTTCTCTAATGCCTGTGCTCTAAGTCAGTTGGCAAGTTGATGGCCTCAGAGATTCTGCCATCCAAGAGATGATCAGCGAACAAACAGAGCTGACACTTATATTTTACATTTCACAGTGTACAAAATCTCAGACAATGGGCTTCAGCTGTGCTCTTTTTGCATTTTTCTTTGCTGCTTTGTTTGGTTTTACAAAACTGTTCACCATCAATCTATCTAAACCACTTCACTGACCACATGGGCCAGGCAGCTAAGGACTGTGATTATTTGTCAAAGCTTTTATTTCGAAAAAAAAAGGCCCCAAACTGACAAAAGCAATTCAACAAATTTTTTTGACAAATACATTTTAAAATTGTTAGGCTACCTCAGTTAACCAGATGAATAATGCAAAATGATACACGGTGAATAATTTATTACAAAATATGGGGGGAAAACACTATAAATTATTGAACTAATATTATTTGACAAGAGCTTGCCCTTCCCTGAAGTGCAGCTTTCTCTGTGATGGAACATAGCAGCTGTTTAAAAGCAACAATAGTTTAAGGCAGCAAATGAAGAAGAATAACAAGTGCTAAAAGAGTACGAGATTAGACAGAATGTAATTATCCAGATTAGAAACTGGTTAAAATTGGGAAACAAGGCAAAGGTCCTCTTATAAAATTTATCATACAATGACAACTACAAGTGGTCCAGATACTTTCCCTTATTTGTTTGATTGCTTCCATTTGTTTTTTTGGTGGGGTTCGTTTGGTGGGTTTTTTGGTTGGGTTGTTTTGTATTATTGGGGGGGGGTGTTTGTTTTGGAGGAGGTTGTGGGGAGTTTTGGTGGAATTTTTTGTTTGAGGTTTTTTTTTTTCATTTTATGTTTACTATTAACCAATGAATAGAATAGAATAGAATAGAATAGAATAGAATAGAATAGAATAGAATAGAATAGAATAGAATAGAATAGAATAGAATAGAATAGAATAGAGTAGAATAGAATAGAGTAGAGTAGAGTAGGGTAGAGTAGAATAGAATAGAATAGAATAGAATAGAATAGAATAGAATAGAATAGAGCAGAACAGAACAGACTATTTTGGTTGAAAGGCACCTATAGTACTTGTTCAGCCTGACAGCTTCAGGGCTGACTGAAAGTTAATCTGTTGTTAAGGGCATTGTCCAAATGCCTCTTAAACACTCATGGCTTGGCGCATTGACCACTTCTCTAGGAAGCCTGTTCCTGTGTCTGACCACCCTCTCGGCACAGAAATGCATCCTAGTGTCCAGTGTGAACCTCTCCTGCGACAATTTTGAGCCATTCCCACGTGCCCTGTCACTGGGTGCCAGGGGGAAGGGATCAACACCTCTCCACCTCCCCTCCTCACGAAGCTGCAGAGAGCGCCCATGGCAGACCACGGAGGTGCATCCCTCTCAACACCACATGGAATCAGAGGCTGAGGAGAGCGGCCCAGCGCCACCCTCCACCAAGGCCACAGGCTCCTGGCCTCGGCTCCCGGCCGCTGCCCCCGGCGCGGCCTCAGTGCCGAGCGATATCTGGCGGTGGGAGCGCGCGCCGTGAGTGAAGTGCCTCAGCCCGGCCGCGGGCCCCACGCACCCGCCATGAAGGTGTCGGAGCTGCCGGCTACGCTCCGGGGCACCGCACTGGCAAATTCCATGCCTTGTGAGGGGGCTTTCGTTGCTGCAGGGTGGAGGGAAGTGAGGAGAGCTGGATGGTCCCAACCAACCCTCAGGGATCAGCCATACACGGGTGATCTCTGACTTATCTGTGTCAGCCATGATTAGTTAGGAAGGAAGGACCATATGCTTCTCTGCAGGCGTATTTCCTCCATTACAGAATCAGAGAATTTTTTAGGTTGGAAAAGACCTCTAAGATCATCTAGTCCAACCATTAACCTGACACCGCCAAGCCCACCACTAAACCATGTTCCCAGATGCCACGTCTACACATCTTTTAAATACTTCCAGGGATGGTGAATCCACCACTTCCTTGGGCAGCTGTTCCAATGCTTGACAACCCTTTCTGGGAAGAAATGTTTCCAATATCCAATGTAAATCTTGTCTGGCACAACTTGAGGCTATTTCCTCTTATCACTTGTGTGGGAGAAGAGACCAACCCCCATCTCACCACAACCTCCTTTCAGGGAGCTGTAAAGAGCAATAAGGTCCCCCTGAGCATCCTTTCCTCCCAGCTAAACAACCCCAGTTTCCTCAGACACTCCTCATCAGACTTGTGTTCCAGACCCTTCACCAGCTCCACTGCCCTTCTCTGGATGCTCTTCAGCACCTCAATGTCTTTGAGGTCTTTCGTCTCTTTTCCTGTGGTGAGTGGCTCAAAACTGAGTCTCACAGGATTCCAAGTCCAGCCTTGATCCATTCAGTTATCCTTAGAGCCAGCAGGATGTCCTTACCCAACACCGTGGAACAGCACCTTGCATAGCTATTAGAGTTCCTACAGGAGTTGTTGCTTTAAAGACACTACCAGTCCATTTCAAAGGGCAAATCATAACTGTGGCACCTTGGAAAGATTTGCTCCTAGTAGCTAAGTGCAGGAGCTGAGCTCACCCTAAGTATTGCAAGAATTATTTGGGGAATTTATGCTCTTGGGTCCTGGCTCCCGGTCACTAGCAGGGAAATGCTGGCCTGCACAGAAGCAAAATTTACAAATCTCTGTCACCTTCTGGGAACGTTGCGATACTCCCAATTTACACACACACTTTGGATGTGTAAATATTTCAGAGCTGCAATTTAAGGGCACCAGTGATTTGCACAGCACTGTATATCACTGCTTCCCAGGGAACACAGTGCTACTGAAAAGTAGCACTCAAGTCAGGGGTGGATTTAACATTAGCATCTCAGCACTACGCTACAAGTTTGATTGTTTATGTACATCATGTCAAGTGATTTAAAATCTATATTTACACACACTGAGATGGCCTCCATTCATTAATAAATTAAGATACTTGTAAACCACTGGATCTGCAAGTTGGCTTTCTAATTTACTAGCATCTGAGTATCAGATTGCCCACCCTTCCTAGGCAAAAGCTGATGAGGAACAAAACTAAATGTTCCACACAGCCCTGTATACTGTGGTTGTCCATATACCACCGGCATCCATGTTCCTCATACTGTGCCTCTCTGCAGACTAAATTTGTCTCTTCTGTCCCGAGGGTTTTTAGGCTCGGATCTTTCACCAGCACTGAACTCAATCATTTAAATGAGTTTAATGACACAGGTTAGTTTTTCCAAGAGGAAGCTGGAAACCTACAGCAGTAAGTTCTTGTGGGCTAAGAACCATGCAGTGAGCGAGTGGCCATCGCAGCTGCTCATGAGGGCCCCTTCTGCCAGCAGCTCTCCAAGCTCATAACTCCCTTCCTCCCCTGAGCACGAATGATGAAATATTAGAGGCTCTGATCTCTGCCTCATTAAATAGAGAATATTCTCACTCTGTCTTGACCTGCGCTAGGGCCAGTTTAAGGAGCAATCTGTCATGAGATCATTAATACAAAGACTTGCTCAGAGGGCAAGGATGTTCATCCAAAATTAAATTCTTAACCTTTTTGGGAAGGGATTCGGAAAGGATATTTTACCTTTCCTAACTGGAGGAGTCAGTTATATATTTCTGCACTGCAGAGGTGATGGAATCAAAGTCAAGAGGCCAGCATCATGCTGAGACTTTGCCTCCCCAGTTCTTTCAGTGATGTCCGGTACCGTGTGAGCAGAGGCCCTAGAGATCAGGAAGTAGAGCAATGGTCAGGGAGCAAACCAAGGTCAGTTAAAAACTGAAATGAATACAGTTCAAATAGGCCAAAGACACGGGCCCCATAACAGCAGCTTGGCAAGGGATAATATGAAGACACTGGCAATGCCTGTACATAGAGAGATGCTGTAAAAACATGAACGAGTCTTAGCTGTCCTTTCAAGACACAGATCTAATTGTCAGACACAGTGCTTGCAAGTCACATGGGTGGCAAAGGTGGCTCTGGCACTGCTTGCATTGTTGCTCATAAATGTTCTGGGAGAAGGTCTGTCCTTTAATACATGAATTTATCATACTTGATATCTAAGTGGGTCCTTGGCCTTCCTCTTGCTCCTCTCTCTACTTTTCTCCTGCAAAAGGTTTTAATGACCAGAGGTACCCACAGTGTGATGATGGGAGCAAGCTATAAGGATGGAGGCAGATGGAGAGAGATAGGAAACCTTCAGTACAAACATTTTCTCCTAATAGTATACAATCTACACAGACTGATGCAGAAATGGGATGAATAATAGAATCACAGAATTTTCTCATCCTCTGTCACTGTCAAATCCTATTAAACTCACTACAGGTAAAAGGTACACTACTGACACTGCTAAAACTACACTACACATTGGGGTTACCATAAGCAAATGAAAGAAGATGGGTGTGAGAGAGGATACAGAGAAATCACAAATCATCATCATCTTCCCAGTGAAGCATCAAGAATATACGTATTGGGGGTGAAGTGCTATTCCTGAGGACATACAAATGCTATATCAGGTTAGGACTGGAGCTTGATATTAACCCCCTCATCACTGTTTTATTTTTCTATGAATGTAATCTCTGCTGCTCCTTTTGAGGCTAATGTGCTTTTATACCAAAGAAGATACAAACAACTGGATTAGTATGGGATTTAGGGAGCAGACTGTGTACCAGGTGATGTGACAGCAAACAACTAAATTTAATATGGCAGCTTGATCCATTATGTATTTTATTCCAAGAATAGTCGACATGGGCACGTGAAACCTGGACTGGATCTGGCATCACAGTGGACTAGGATCCAGAAGTGTCAGTTCTGGGCCACATGATGATCGCATTTTAACAACCACTTTTGCTGCCACTAAGTACGTTTTACATGGCTTAAGCTTATAAATGCACATAATCCTCATTAAAAATCATCCTGACCCTAAACTTTAAATAAAGATACATAATATCTAGCACCTTTCTGGCATTTTTACTTGTGAAGTTTAAAGGTCTTGGATCGATTGATATCATTGCACTCACTTCCACAGAGACACTAAGCAGGGAGGCTGACACGTGCAAGGTTGCCCAGTGAATCAAGAAGAGGCTTAGGGACTACACATAGGGCTCCCAGCTTGTTCAAAAACCCTTGTGCAGCCTTTGCTCAGCTTACTACCAGAACTGACACTTTATACACTTTCACCAAATGGGCTTGAAATTTGCACACATAACCAGAATCCTAGTTTTGGTAGTCTTAGAGGGGTATAAAAGTAGGTCCTACCAAAGACAAAGTATGGTGACTACTGCTCTTCCTGAAGCAATTACTGGATTAATTAAAGACATGCAGAGATAACTTTCTAAAAGTACTCTGAAATACCTCTCTCTTCTCTTTTGGATCTCACATGGGTTTAACTTCATGCATACATACAAAGGAATACATGGCATGGTAAATATTTATCAGCTGAGAACACTGATTACACCAAGGCCTGGCCCAAGCTTGGCACCACAGAACAAACTTGCTCACTAGAGATAAGCAGCTTCTAAGAAATGTAAAGTCTCTGTTATGTTTCATTAAATAAAAAAAAAAAATTAAAAATTATAATACAAAGAGGGCATACTGAATTTGATGCCAAGTTGTCCTTTGCATATCATGGACCTGATCCTTCCCAAAGCTTTATCAGTTCTGAGAGGGACACAGCATGCAACTATTCCAAGAATCAAGGAGAAGCCTTTACAGAAACAGGTTTTGTAATCATTCGCAATTCATTTAGCATACGGAGCAACATTCTGGGTGTCATGTCTCCCAGCTGGTGGCCAGACGCTACAGTGGATGCGACCAACTGGCCACAGTCTTTCTGCCTGGCAAACCAGGCTTCTGTGTGTGCGTGGCCAGCGTGTTTCCATGGCTGAGGCTCACAGCACCATGTCCAAGTCCTGCAAGCAGACGCCAAGCCAGCTGAAGCACGGAGGAAATTATCCCCTGGCCAAACTGGGCAGAGGGATGCCAAAGTTTGGAAAAGAGCATCAGCCAGCCAAGAAGATCTTAACATGGAGAGTAGTCATCTTTCCCTAATGGTCTTAGGTCGGAAGGAGATGGAAGGAGGAACAGATGGCTTTCACATTTAGAGCCCAGCCCAAGGATTCAAGGGGATGTGAAGTATTTTTTTCTGTAGCTTCTCTAATTTTATACACCTTTATGAAGCAATACATCAGAGGTCCTGGGTCTGGCTCCACTCAGGCTGGAGCCCCTGCTGCACAGGGAGCCATGAGCTCATGTCCCAGAGCAACATAGCTGGCTTGGTAGTGGGATAGACCCAAGTTAACATGCCTGGGGCCCAGCTGAGTAACAACCTTTGTTTAATGGTAGCTTAGAGATTTCTCCAGTGCTTTAGCTGAATGCTTCTCAGTGCCACTTTTTCTTCTGTAACAAAAGGGAGGGTCCTGATCTGCTCTCAAACATTAAGAGCCAGGAAAGAGCTAGGTAAATACCACTTTGTCTAGGATGAACTGTCTATGGATGCTGAGGAAGAAGACAGGTTTTTAACACGCATTCAGCCTGGAGAGCTCCACAGGTAGAAATGTCTCCTCAGTGACAAGCACTAAGGCCCATGCAGCCTGGAGGATGGGTTGCACTTAATTGCTTTGCCCATTTGCAATTGTATGGTTAATTTTTAGCTAATTTCTGCCCTGAGTATGACTTTGCTATCACTGCCATAGCATTATAGCTAAAGACCCGATTGCATTTCCAGATAGGCTTGTCACTTAGAAAACACTAATGCCCCACTTTTGCAAGGCAATTATGAAGCGTTACTCTGATTTTATAACATACCAAATGTCTGTGTGCCTACAGACTGATAACATAGTACCAGCAGCAGCATTGATTTAGTGCTGCTGGCAATCTGACTTCTGGAATACTACAGGCCACCAGTGGCCATAAAACAGGAATAATTAATAATAAGGCTTAATCTTGCCCTCTAATGAACAGAGAA
Organism: Oriolus oriolus; assembly: GCA_013400235.1. Lineage (NCBI taxonomy): Eukaryota > Metazoa > Chordata > Aves > Passeriformes > Corvidae > Oriolus > Oriolus oriolus. The sequence goes on along the minus strand of VXBT01005206.1, from coordinate 1,625,173 downwards.
AAACCTCTCTCTCACCCTGGCCCATCCTCCTCTCCATGAATCCTAAGAGGAAGCAAAATTGTGATTTAGCAGGCAAATCTGAAGGACCAAGGGTCTGAGCACAGAGGAGCAGGCAAATGGCTGTCGTACAATGTGCGGATTGTTGCAGGTACTGACACACTATGAAGGGAGATACATCCACCCTTCACTGGCTGTGAGAAACACGCTTGCTGGGAGTCTTTGAGGGAGCAGTGAAAAGGAGTGATGTCTTACTTCTATTGTATAAAACAGCTCTGAAATCAAGGAACCTTTGTTTCTAAATAGTCTGTCTTTGTTTCCATGTACTGGCAGTTCAAGCAATCAGAAATCCTGAGCGTAGCCTCCCAAAACCATGAAAATGAGTTTTCTAGATTTCTTGGTTTTGAATCATCAGGTGACATTTAGGGCTGTATTTTCAAGCTTTTCATCAGGTGACATTATAGTAAAAAGCCTTCAAGCCCTCCTCACTTCCCCCAAAAAGCAGTGAAAGGAAAATTTGTCTTCTCCAATACATAAGAGGCAGCTGAGCTCGAAATTAAATATGGAAGGACTCAGAATTGCTGCTAAAATTGTGAGTGTCAACAGTGCAAAATTTCCAAAATCCCCGTCCCAGTGTTGAGGCTGTGGTAATGCTGTATTTGAAATGGAAAATGCTTTATTGTGCTGTACTTGAATTCTCCCATGCTGCTCTCCTCTCCTTGTTAAAGACATCCACGGGGGAAACCTCTGCATGTTCTTTGTGTGTGAGGGAACAAAGTGTCCTCTCCCCTGGAGGCAGAATACAGTGTTACTGAAGCTAAAAAGGCCCAAAGTGCCATATAATGATAAAATAACAGGGAGTTTTACCTCTACTTATCTCTCGTAATCCTGAGCTATTTTTCCTCCAGATGAAATGAAAGATATATCCCATCATCTCCACCGCACGCAAATATCATAGCCTGTAAAGCTACATTTTAGCAACTTGGGAGATTCCCTCCCACAGGAGCAGATCAACTCAGGTGAACAATGACTACGAATTTTGGGGTTTTCCCCCTGCCAGACCTCATTTTATGCCTGAAACATATGATACCTGCTAATAACACATGTAGCTGTGGGAGCCACAGTAATTACTAAGGCAAATGAATCTCATGCCTCAGGAAGCAGAGTGCTTTCCATAGGGCTCAGGAAGGGAGTCCCCTGCCTGCAGCATTACCCTGAGACGTGAGGGGCCTCCAACCTGCCTCTTTGTGGCAGCTCTCCCTCCACCTCTTGTCTATCAGGCAGCTGAATCCAAAACCTTTGGCAGGAAGCTGTGCCAATAAATGTATTTTCTATTGGCAGGATATTGCTCTCCTCTGAAATATCACATATTTGGCCATTAGGGAAGGCAGAGTCTGATCTTGTATGTCAAATCCTATGTTCCCATGAAAAATGAAGGAGCCACTTTGCTCTACTCTATTCTTCTCTTCTCCCAGATAACCAGCCAAGGATGCTGTCACAAATAGAACACAGTGCAGGGCTTGCTTTGCCCTGGCAACAGCTGTACCCAGAAGTAGCATAGAGGAGCGATTGGAAAGCAGAAAAGGGGCAGGAAATACATGTGCCCACTTGCCAACTGAAACTGCTGAGAATTTTAATTTTAGGCCTCTCATCAGCCTTGACACAAAAATTGTAGCATCAGTTAAGTCGTAATGAGTTAGTGGTGCATGTGACATTTACAGATTGTAGATTAGGAGCAAAAGTGCAGGACTTCACAGTAGCCTCGCTTAGCATATGTGAAGTGTTTGGACCCAAGGCTTAAGTTCAGGAGTTTCAACGAGAAACTGAAATGCTCAGGGAATAATAGATACAAACCTTTTCTTCCATACATTAAGCTAGCTTTTACCAACCCCCACTAAAGGTGACAAGAAGCTCTTAACATGTGCCTGCAGGTATTAGGTGGCCAAGGGGTGGTTGATTTCCATACAGATACCAACCCCAAGGCCCAGCTATTGCAATCATTGATTTTACAATCATTGATTTCCTCACTGTGATGATAAATTTAGGACTTCTGCTAAAAGACAGAAAAAAAGTGTGTGCAACAAGAGGAAAGACTGGGTCAGCACACCTGATTCCAGATTTTGACCACTCTGGGGCCTGATTTTCCCCTCAAGATCAGTCAAATCCTAGCCAGCTTCAACACATCAGCAGATGAGCCTGCAGACATTCTGAACGTCGACCAGGTCTCCTGGATTATCCCCACACAAACATCACTTAGTGTGCCATAACATTCGCCTCAGGATAAATGCGGAGAGCCTGAGCCAGCCTAGCTCGCAAGGGGTTTGCAAAATGAAAAAGGGTCCCCTGGACCTCCTTCTCTCATGGGTTTGACTGCCCAGGAAGCCTGGGCTCCTGTTGCTGGGAGCACCACTGCCACCAGTAGCAGGAATGCAAATGGTAAGTGGCGAGCTGTAGGGATGCTGGGTTCTGCAGTGCAGCGTCTTTGTGAATCCACAGGCAGGGAGATGGATGAAATGGGGAGAGGATTAGATAAGCTCACATGCATTAATGTTCTGTATGCCCTGATACTCTATGAATCCTTCTTTTTTCCCCACTCCCTCTTCTTCCCCCTCAAATCTCATCCTCTTCCCTCCTGCCTGGTTTCATCACAACTCCAGATTGCTTGAACAAGCTGCCTGATAAGCCCACAGATGCCAACAGGAAGCAATGATGTTACAATAAGTGTCACAGGGAAAATGTCAACTGTATCATTATAATGAAGGTCATGTCTCCCTCACAGAGAGCTCAGGGCTCTGCACAATTCATGTGTTGTTATTAGGTAGATGTTGACATGTGTAACTTCTACCTTACAAGATTCACAACGCAGGGACGAGGTGAGGAAAAGCTGGCTCAGAAATACTCCGAGCTTCAGCCTCCATCATAGAAAGTACAGAAGGAAACAATTAACATGCATTACACAGGTGGAAATTCACCATATACTCCAGTTCCAGCTCCCTGTGACAGACAGGATACACACACAGGATACCAGGGCAAATGCACAGCACATAAGCAGCCTCAGACAGCACCAAAGCAAAGCACAAAGTGGTACTAAGAGCAAGTCAGGCACAAAAGCAACCAGCCTGCATCCCAAAGTTGATACTAGTAAATGGCACTTGGATACTCCATGTAAAACAGCTCACTGCCTCCCTAATGTAGGGAATCTCCTCCTTTTAAACCTAGCAATAAAAATGATAAAAAGGGCACTATAAAAAATAAAAGCTTTGAATTAATACTCTAATGAAGTTTTATTATTTTTCTAAAAAAGATTTTGTTCCATGATGAGAAAATATATACTCTCCTTGGCTCTGGCTCTAAGCTAGGAAGTGGTTGTAGGAGTGGCGGGGGATGTTTGTGCATGCATGTGCACACAAGATGAAGGAAGGCACTGAATGCAGAAGGCAGAGGCCTTTTAGTTCTCCAGAAAGACACAATGTTCTTTCCCGTCTTCTCTCCACATCCAAACCCATCAATATTTTGCTCAATAAGGGATGACATGTTGGCAAGGATTTTCACATGCACACACACAGGCATGCATGCACACGTACCCTGTTGGAGCTGGTGGAAGAATATTAAAATCTGAGAGATTTGACTAATACGAGGCATGACAGACTGCTTTCAGGGATCCACAAGACTGCCCATCACTCATTTGTTGAAGGAGATCTTTAGGGCATTGCTCACAGGTCCCCCAGGACACCAAAACTACTCATGTACAGACAGAGAGGAGGAAAGGAGCGTGGTAGGAGAGTGATCATCTGAAGAACTGGAGGTGTACAGCTTTTGAGGGGCAAGGGCTAAGGTAGGACTGGTGTATCAGCACACTTAAGGGTGGCTGAGCACCATTTTACTCTTCCTCCTCTCCAGAAAGGAGAGGTAAAGCAGTGGGATCAGCAGGTTGCGGCTAAATGATAATTGCACTTCCCTGTGATGCTGGGCTGTAATTTATCTGCTCCCTCCCATTCCCACAGTGCTATGGTATATCCCCTCCCATCAATTTGTTCCCATACGCACTACTGTGAGGCAAAATTGCTGGTTGGAGTGAGCCTGATATTTTTTATGGCAGACTGTGTCCACTCAGTTCCTTGGGGAAAGGCTGCCTCAGGACTGAAAGGACAGGGGATGTTGAAGCATCCATTTGTATTTTATCCTAGTAAGAACAGAAGGAAAGTGCCATTTTATTCCTCCATCCATAGGACCATATTCTTATGCCTCTAAGAATAAAACAGTCAATGTGAGCAATTAGCAAGCAATAGGTGAACATGGTGGAGATGCACCAAGAAGAAGCTGAGATTATCTGGCTTCAATCCTTCACTCCCTGAGAGGTAAACTTCACCAAGATGAGAGCAGAAATCAAAGGTTATTTTTCTCTAATTCTATTTTTCCATCCTAGGATGATCCCTGTCTTTACTCAGTGCTCTGGAAAAAAAACCAGCTGAAACTCAGAGACAACCCTTGCAAGTCCCTCCCAGGCTGCATCTGAAGCCCATCACAAGGGTGCTACAACTTCTCTGCAGAAAATACTTGCAAAGAGATGTCACATCCTAGACCAAAAGGGACTGTACTTCAGAGGGAGACCTTCAGAACAAAGCCTGCTGAAGGCATCTCCACAAATGCTAAGTGTGGTTTGAAATATCAAGTTTGGTTTGAAGTATCAAGTCACTGTCTTCCCCACCATTCCACCATCCTGTCATATCTCCACAGTCCAATTAGAGAACAAAAAATTATTCTGTCTTGAGATTTCCCAGATCAAACCCAGTGAAGCATACTCTAGTGGTAAAGGGGGAGAGTTAAGGCTTTCCCTCATTATGGGGAAGAAGGTAAAGAAGAGGAAGAAGTGGTTTGGGGGCTGGCCAGCAGCCACATTCAGCACAATGGATTTTGTAATACAAGCCAAAGAAGGGATTCACTGGATAAGCGTAGCAAGCCTTCCCCCAGAGGAAGTCACCAAGGGACTGTGTCCTCTGTCATCAGAAGCAACTCCCTGTAGGTCCTGCTGTTGCAAGCAAGTTAATCCCAGTGGCACACAGATTTTTTTACTTGGCTCCAGATCTGCAAAGTAATCTGAAAAAGACTGCTTCCTGCATTTCTGCCTGTGCTTATTTATTCACTTATTTTAATTTGAAAGAGGATTTAGTGATTCGTGGAAGTCGGGGATCGATATCCATATCTTGAGCCAAGAACAGCTCTGAACAAGAGCAGTCACGGGATTCTGTGACTGACGGCACACCTCAGACCTGACCTCCCAGCAGGGTCTGGCTTCCCTTTGGCCACTGCCCCTCCTATGCCACAGCCACCCCAGCACTTCCCTCAGCTATTTCCTCTCTCTCCTGCCCTCAAGTCTTCCTTGAGTAGAGACTATAAAATAAAAGCCAGAAGGTGAAACTATGGGTTTGGGATGATAAAATTAAGATGAGATCCACCAAATTCATTTTTATTTGCAATCATAAACCAAGCTTAACTTTACAAGACAGAGAAATTAAAAAGGAAAATGAGAAAGAGTTCAAGTGCGTCAGTTACAGGTTGTTAATAGAACCAAAGTATTTTGTACTATTTATATTTTATGAAGCGCTATTGCTGTGTTTTGTACAACAGCACATCACAATAAATGATTTACCAACTCGTAAAGGATCCAGCAAACTGATCTCAGCTCATTCTTTAAAAGGCCAAAGATCCTGATCTCTGTGTTACAACACCATCCCCCCCCAAAATACACTGATGCACTTTAAAACATCCAAAACCCTTATCAGACCTGACTTAGTTTTTAAAACTTTTCTACTGTTTTTTTTTTCAACTGTTATAAGATAGTTTTCTGCCAGAAATGAAGTAATTTTTCAAAAAATGATAGAGAATATTTCAGAAGTCCATAAAAGAAATTACAACTTTCTAATGAAAAATAATTTTTTAACATCCCACATATTTGATTTTCATATTTCTGACAGAAGAAATAATTATAAAAAGTAATTAGAAGTATTATTTCTTAAGCTTAGAAATATTTCATAGCCTTAGAGGTTTCCTTTAGAAGACCTCAGCTAATCCTACTCCCTTCCAAACACCCCTGAGCTAGGATTTGCAGGACTGCTGATAGATCACACTCACTGTAAGTAGGTGGTACAGAGAAGGCAGGCAGTTTTCTAAACATGCAAATCTGTCCCTGCTAACCTTCTCTCTGTTTTGGCTTTTATATTATGCAAGGCAAGCACAACACATTTCATATCTATTGGCATGTCTGCATCAGACTACGAGGGTATCAGGTGGCATGGGATGGAAGGTGGGGACCAGCATCTACTTTAGGTGAAGCAAAAGTGATGTTTGTGAATGAGCGAGGCAAGAGGTGTGGGGCGTCCCTGCAGCGTCCACTGGATGAGGACAGTTGGCACCAGAAGATGAGACTTCTCTCCCTGCCCAGCAGAAACTGTGATAGGAAGGAGGCATGGATACAGCTGATCACATCTCTGGCAAAGCAAGGGGCTGTGTAGGTGGCATGGAAGAGGATGATGTGTCATTCTTGGAGGCACATCAGATAGTTTGACACCTGCCCCTATGTGCTATTACACTGATCCTTTACTCCAGCCAAGCTTTGCCTGGATCAGTAAAGCAGCAATAGCAATGACCAGCAATGTGTTTTTTTATGGCACCTTCTATCTTCTCATGGTCTGGGAGCCATTAGCCTCTCAGTTTGTCTTAGACCTGCTTTCATGTACTCTTGAATGAGTCGTGGCAAACAGCAGAGCTCTGCTGGTGCGGTGGCATGCTTGAGCACAAAGGGCCTGCCCTCAGGAGTGACAGCCAGTCGGTTGTGCTGGAAGGGCACGTTAGAAGCTGCTTCTCAGCGCTGTCCTCCTCTGCCCTGCCAAATGCAGCAAAGACAGTTGTTTCCCAGACCAGCAGCTCTGACTATGAGCAGCTGCAAGACCAAGTCAGAAGCAAAACAAGTGAGAGTCCTATCTAAGCCCTGTGAGAAAGTACCAGCACTGTTCTGGCCGAAGAGGTGACCTTCAGAGCCCTACCACGAGCTGGAGTCACTGCCACCCGCAGTGGTCTCGGTTCTTTTCAAGTGCAGGTATAGATTGGTGTAGTAGCACCAGTGCAGAGCTCTGCACGGACCCTTGTTTTAGCATCAGGTGGGCACAAGATTTCAAGGAAATGAAGGTACTGCTGTGGGATACACCTCTTTTGGGACTGACTCTGCAGACTTCTGCTCTAACCCTGCGATATTTCAGCCTTGCTCACAGAAACAGGCCTGCATTCAGCCAAAGTAAGAATAGCTACACACCCTGAGCCCCAGTTTACTAAAGCAGCGCAGTCAAGGCCAAAGGGTATTCAAATCCCAGGGACCAAATGCTTCCTGTCAGAAGGCCTGGAGGCGACCGTCACTTTAGACAGGGTCGTCAGAAAACCACTGTGTCATGAGGTCTGAAGGGAGGAGGGAAGGCCTGAGACAGATATTGAAAGGAAGCTGAAGAGGCAGCAAGCAAAGCATAAGGGCTGGGATTTGAGGAGAGTGCATTTACTACGGGCTGAACTTGTTACTGTTTCGGTGCAGTTAGCTCCTGTCTGTCACTCTCAATAAAAGTGTTATTGATTAGCATGTGACTTTATTGTAGGGAGCTGGCCAGGAGCCAAGGTGGAAGGACTCCAGAGGGAAAAGAGGACGACTGAGCTGGCAGGGAGGGGAGGGGGTAGGGGGGAGGGAGGAGGAGGAAAAAGGAAGCTTGGAAACATAAAATCTTGAAAAGAGTAATTAATTCTGATCGTTACAGCAATCTATCCAGATTTTCAAGAATATTATAAATCAGTTGCCTGTACCCTTCCTATTAGCATTCACACTGGGGAGGGGTCCTGGGGAGAATTGATCAGCTGAGAATGCCAGTGCCCTGGGGAAGGACTCCAGCTCAGAGAAAGGAGGATTGTTTTGGCTGCTCATTTCAGACCAATCCTGTGCCCAGGTCCATGGAAAACCAAGGAGGCTGGAGGCATGGCCCTTCAGGAGAGACGCATGGTCCCTTAACCCACCTCCACTGCTGTTCCCTTGAGGGTGTGCCAAAGGAAAGGGCAGATGGCCTGCAAGCCTTTCTGAAAGTGAGAAACTGTTACTATCTCTTGCAGCATAACTGGAAAAGGAAAAAAAATAGAAAAAGAAAATCCCTACAGAAAAAAATAGAGTGTAGAAATTGAAGGGCAGAAAATGTATACTTTCTACATTAAATTAGAAATAAGCTTTATTTTTAAAAAATCAACATTTTCTCTGAAAAGTTTTATTCTAATTGCTTTCTTTGGGAAAATGCTATTTAAAACCTGCTTCATTAACCACAGAATCCCATTTTTCATGAAAAAATTTAACTTCTTTTCCCCTCCACCTGCAAACTACTTCCTCACTTCTAGTGGCTTTGCAAAGTCATCTGGAGCTCCTGGGAAGAACATAAATGTGGAATAGGAATAGCAGTGAAAGATTATTCATTTAACTACATGACAAAAGATAGTCCATCATTATCAAATAAGTCTTGGTCTACCATTTAGAAAGAGAAGAAATAAAATTTTGATTAGGTAACTGATGGATTTCCTATTTATGTATCTCAAAGACTTGCTCCCAGTTTCCACCTTAAGGCTGGCCCACCTTCCAGCAGGCTGTGCACTGCCTCCTTGGAGGCTCACAGGATGGAGCAGCTGTGGAGTTCTGATGGGAACCATTGGAGCTTTGTTCAGAGAGCTCGGCACAGGATAGCGGACAGTGTTGAAGGCTGGAGCCAGGGATTCTGACAGGGCTGCAGGACCAGACTTGTTCACTGTATACTCAGAATTTAAAAGCATGCTTGGTTGGCTCATCTGCTTTCCAGAGAATAAAAATAAGCATGCTCCTGATGTTTATGAGACATGTCCTGGCAATGCAAATCCAGATAACCAACAGGGATTTAATAGGACACAACGGTTTCAAAAAACAACCACCATTAAAGCACAACTCTTCACTTTCCCCCTTCTCAAGACTCAACACTTTATTTGAAGGTCTGTTATTGCCACACACCAATTTCATGGCTATCAATGCCCTGACCTTCGGTTTCTCTCAATTTCCTCACCTCTTTAATGGAAAACTCTTCTGACACCCCTCTTTCCAAAACCACACAAGTTTTCTATACTAGCTGTCCAGCCATGCCACAGGACATCAGTTTGATGACAGCAGGCTGGTTCAGTGACCAGTTTGTGGTGCCAGTTGTTCTGGAGGGCTGTGACAATGGCACTGGCAGCTGAGCTCCTACCAGGACTATGAAGATGTAGCCCAAGCAACTTGCATCCTGCACTGAAGTGGCATTGTCTGTGTTCTCTGGTGGTGCATGGCAACTTTAAAACAGAGTTAGAGAGCATTAACTCTGCCACAACAGCAATGCAATCATTGGAAGCTTCGATCCTCAAGCCACATGCAATATGGAACTTGGAACCACATGGAACCAAGCCACATGGAACCTGGTTGTCACATCTGTCCCTTCCCTCCTCCCTGACACACCTTCCCATGTGACCTTTGCCACCTCCCTCCCTCCAGACTGGCAGCAATGAAGTGACTCCATTAAACCATGGGCCCAGATGGCTGTCTCCTTTCTCTGAGTCCATCTGTGGCCACACTCTGCCAAGCAGGACATTTCCCTGCGGCTCCCTTCACTTGCCTAAACATAGGTTTTTGGTGCCATTTGGGATGCCTTGGGGTGCACAAGACATCTGCACAGAAATGGCAGATATGACCCAGGACTACAGGAAACCTGTGTCCATCTGCACCAGTGGCAGGAAGCCAGGCAGGACACCAGAAATCTTCTAAAGCAAGAGACTCAAGCACCTTACACTGCTTCCAACAATCAAGCTGAGGTTTTAGTATAGGGTGGTTATTAGATATTATTGGGAGCCAAGGACAAAGGAGTCCTTCTTTCTGTTGACACCTGCTCAACCTTGCCCTTCCCACCAACAGGCTCAGGTGAGAGTTTCTGGAATATTTTTCCAGCAAAGGGCAGGTAAAGATCTGGCACCATGCACTAAAAATGAAAGGCAAGACACACTTGTTTTTTAAGTAGGGGAAGAAGTCTACAGATTCCCCAACATGTTCTCCTCTTCCTTCTCTTTGCACTATCTGAGCATGACTATGGGGAAGGGGTACTGGAGAGAAGGGAAGATTTTTTGTGAGAAGTCCCAAATGATAATATGAATAACTTGCTTGAATGCCTTTTCCGGCTTCCCATTTTTTCCACAGTACTTCCCTCTCCAATACCTGCTTTTTATATTCATCTTTTATTTCTATTCCCTGTTTCCCCCACTGCTGCCAGCTCTTAGCTTCACTTACTAGTTTTGATTGCATGTTATTTACTTAGCACCTGTTGATTTGTCCCCTCAGGGCTTCTCTGTTTTAAGCAAAGAGAATGCATATGATTTTAAGTGGACATAATTTTATAGAAGAAAGGAAAGAATCACTGTAGCTTCCTTCTCACCAGGAAAAAAACGAAAGATGTTTCTGCAGTTTCTGTGGTCACAGCTGAGCTGATCACAAAATGGTGACCACAGAAAGGGTTAGGGTAGGAACGAGAGAAAATCACAACATATGGAAACCATTATCTTTTATGTTGTAGATCTACTCAACTTGCAGTACCTTTTAAAATGTTCACGATTTGACAAACGAAACTCAGCTTTTCCATATGAGGTACCCTCCTTGTCCTCCTCTCAGCAGAGCCATGAAGCATACAGGGTTGTATTTTGGAAACAAAACAGACTTGGGAAAGTAGGAGGCCAATAGACTTGTGCAGATATTGGAAGGTGCTGAGCTAAGTAGAGGTCCTAACGTGTTTCCAACAAAAAAGACAGAAAGTACTACATTCGAGCACGTGAAAAGGGTGCTCCCACCTTAGCTTTACTCCCACTTGGATACTGGCCTGACTGCCAGCCTCAGCATGCCTCCTCCCATCAGCACAATGACTTCCTGACCACTCCACAGCCACCACTGCCTTCACACTGATGCCTTCCTTGGGAAAACATCCTACAGCCAGCTAAGAAACTGCAAGACAGTCTAATTCCTTCACAACCCCAGAGCAGGGGTCAGTCAAAATCTTTATCAGAAAAATCAGAGCAGGACCTTAGCCATTTCCTCATTTTTTATACTATCTAAGAATTACAACATATTTCTCAAAGAATCATCCAACAATTTATTTACCAAGCAGCCTAGTATGAACACATATCAGCCCATGGCATGCACAAAGACAGCTTGCTTCTAGTATGGTTGGGGTTTGGGGGTTTTTTTGTATAGGCAAAAGAAAATCTGCCAAGCAATTAGATTTTTTTTTTTTTTTAACTAAAAAGGTAAAACATCACAGGAAGTAAAAGCCCTACAAACACAGCAGCTTTTCCCTGTCCCTCTCTCTCCTTGCTCAGTGTCTCTGCGAGAGCCTGAGTTGTTCACAAAATGGCAGGCTGACTCAGTGCCATGCCTGGACCAGTCTTAAGTATTGACATCCTTTTAAGTCTATCAGTTTATGATGACATCTGATGTAGTAGGTCATTAGTCACTTAAGTCACATGGTATTTGCACTGCCCCCTTATTGGATGACCGATGCTTTAAACAAAACAGAAAATGTCAAGTCATTTCATTATGTTGTGGGTGGTTTTTCTAATGAGCAAGCATTTTGGCCGGAGATGCGTATTAGCTTTTAGGACTCATTTTCACAGGCAGTCAACCACTTTTCCATACTTATCGACAGCAAAAGAGAGGACATTTCCCCCATTTACAGCAAAATGCAGTGTATAAACATAACTTAGTAGCACTGTATATACTTTTTTTGTCGACTGGCTTTTCCAGTTGTGTAGAAACAAGAACTGCAGAGGCACTAAAAATGGAATCAAGTTCAAAGACCAAGACGTATGTGCTTCTGACAGCACACTTTAATTCTCAGCACTGGGTCATCATAATCGACCCCTTGGTGTTCACTTGAAATCCTCTCTTTTTAATCCATGCTCTTTCCTTTCCCAAGATGCAGAATTTTACAGGTAGGATATTCAGGAGCACACAGCACTGGCTTATCTTTGACTTCACTATGAGCACACATAGGCCAGTTGCAAAAGTTTTTAAAATATTTCCCAACAGCCATCATCACTGTATATCCTTTCCTGCTGCTTGAGCTTCTCGCCACTCTAAATCCTTCCCTACTACCTTACAGGTTACTTTTCTGCAGAACTTTCTTAGTCAAACTCGACTTATGATTTAATTCACACCAAAAGAAACTGTTACAAAAAGATAGCCATGAAGCAGCTATGCAGGGTAGAAGGAAGTACTTATGTTTCTGAAAGCAGTGGAAAGTGGTTCTTAGTTCTCAGCTGACAAGAACCTCTTGAAATACCAACACATGCTCTATTCACCAACAGACCAGAAGATGCCCCACAGAGGAACAGTGGCTCGCTGACAACAGGAAAAAGACAAGAAAAATTGCTCTGAGAGAGGGAAAGGAGGAGCTGCATGGAATAAAGTGTCCTCTGCCACCTTGTAGATGAAGTGTTCAGAGCAGAGCTAAAGCCTGCAGTGAGCAGGCAGCTGTGCACGCACTGACTGTCCACAAGGTGAAATGATATTGAAGAGGCATTTCCATTGTGAAGACTTTCTGAAAGGTCTGCTGAATCTGATGGGAAGAACATTTTTCAAAGAGATCCAGACAACAAACTGCGCTTTCCACAATAAAAATACCCATTAAGCTCCATTATGGTTATTTTTATTGAAGCTAGTCTAGACATTCAAGAACAATTTTTATTCATCTCCAGATTAAATAGAGATCTAGATAAAGATGGAGCCACTGCCGCTGTGTAGGGTCAGACTACATAACAGCCCAGTCATTATCCTATCTGTGACAGCAACCAGAACACAATAAGCACTCAAGCTTCCCTCATTCCCAAATGCCCTGTGACTCATACTCCGCCTCACTGTGTTAAACAGTTCCTCAGTAATTTTTTTTTTTCGTTAATGCATTTAATATTTGGAAATAAAAAAAGGAGTAAGTTTGGCCTATTCTTCTGTTGATGAAACAAATCTCACTTGAAAGTTTGTTTTATTCTAATTTCCAATCTGCCTGAGATCTTTCAAGTCTATCTAATCCTAAAATACCAAACACTTTAAGAATTCTTTTTAAATAGTTTTCAGAAATTGGAAACAGTCAGCATTTTCTCCCAAGGCTAATACAAGCTTGAAGATGTCCTGGGCTTTTAAACAAACACAAATTATGGGGTTTAGGCTTCAAACAAGTCCTTCCGGCTAACTTTGAACCCTTTCAGGTTAGGAAATTATTGTCTCTAGCTGCTTTCTTGGCAGAGAAAGAACTGAAACCATGATCCCAGCCTGGCCCACAGCATCTTGGCTTGTGCTGGTAGTGTATTGGTACAGTGTGAAGGTAATTTCTGAACCTGACAGATCCATGGAATGTAAGCTTCTGGTTCTGGAAAGAGCTAGAAACTTTCCAGGCTACCTCAGCCTGGCTGTTTCTGGAGAAACTGGACGAGCTCATCTAGGATTGATGCTGAGGTTAAGAAATCTATCATGTTTTATTGTGCCTGCTGATGTATGACACGCCATCCTTCATCTCTTTGTAATGCAGAGTGCCTGTATGTTGGCTCACATTATACTGTCAGCTTCACTTTTACTCCCTCCTCCCCCAACTCCATTTGGTCTGTTCATGCTAAAAATAACATCAAGATTCATGACTATGAAAGAGATGGGCGCCAGAGAGAGGAAAACTTGCTGACTTAAGGACTCATGGCCATACTTACCACCTTCTACTGCAAGTCTGGATCATCTCTATTCAAGGAACTTCATTTCTGACTCTGGAAAGTAGGGGAAGAAGTCCCAAACTTGAGGAGATTGTCCACTATATATATTAAAATCTTTTCAGCAATGCAGGTCAAGGGACAGATTGACACTTTGAGGCGTTCCAGGCTCCTATCTTCTCTGCGGCGTGATCAAAGGCTGTTGAGAGGATTTAATGGGTGGCTTATTGGAGAAAGGACACCAAAGCCCAAAGAAAAGTTCTGCACCTTCATTTTAGGGCCCCATGAGGTTTGCAGCAGGACTCGGACATCCCCCACATGCATGGTCCATCTCTGTTTGAAAGCCTGACTGACAGCTCTTCCTTTCCAGACAGTAAGCACACGCTTGCAGGGAAGAAAGGAGCTTAGCAAAAGTACGTACAAGGAATTTGTTCTGCTAATCAAGTAGCAGATGTCTGCTCTCTGAGCTTATAACAAAGCTTGCCCCTTTGTGGTATTCAGGGGCTCCAGGCCACTGGAGATGTGCCTTCCCAGTAAGATTTCTAATGCTGCTCATCTCTAGACATTTAAGAGCCTGGGGTTTTTCTCTTCAGTTATTGTTCTTCTCTAAAATCAGAAGTCTTTTCTTTCTTAAAGCGCAGCTACGGTGTCTTGATGCCCTAATTTGTATAATTGCTGTCTATCCTAAAGTTTCCCCTGCAGTTTCAATTACATGTCTCACTTCAATTAAACTCTTTAATTCTTGTCCCAAACTGGCATACAGCATGGCTAACAGTCACGGTTATCCTGCTCTACCCCAAAGCTGCCTGCACTGTCCTAGTGGGATGGCTGAATAGAAAGCAGTTTGAAGCCTCCCAGGATAAAATGTATCTCAAGAAATGCCAAACATTGATCCTGAGCTACTTTCACCTTCATTTTGCATCTGGAGGAGCACAATTTGAACCAGAAAAACTTAAGGGAAATTTCAAACTCATGGTTTGAGCCAGAGAGTTACAGGAGCCCAGCAGAAATGAAACACTCTGCCTGGCTTCTTGGGTAAGGAATGGAAGAGGTGATAGGCTGGGTTGAGGGGGCTGAAGACCCTCTAAAAGGTGTCCAGGGGATAAAACCATGCACTTCAAGTACTGCAAGAGGGAGATGGAGGAGAGGGCTGGGGTAGGGTTTGCCACACAGGCAGTAGGGCCCGTTCCATAAAGCATCTTGTCGTGTAAACAAGATGTACCTTTGACATCCTCCCCTTCAGGGCACCAAGGCATGAAGCAGGCAATGTATTTCAAGCCAAACAGGTGATTTGTAGGTGCTAAGTGTTCATAAAGACAAGATTAAAGAGCTCTCTGATAGCAGGGCAGTAAATCATTCCCCACCTGCAGAGTTGAGTGCCGGGCACGGATGCTCCTCCGACCCTGATTAAATAAAGGATGGCTCAGCAAGATGGGGGCTAAAGTTAGCTGACAGCTCATGAGTGAACTGGTGTCTTGCCTGCTGCTGTTGCAACTGATGGCTAATTTTCTCCCAGAGGAACCTTTGCAAAGGCTGGTAATTAAAACTGGTGGAAGGCAAACAGGCTCATGGGAAGGCAGACCCGTCTGTCCACTTTCCCCCAACCATGAGCGTCCCCTGACGGACAGCCTGCAGGGGTCAAGCCTGGTCCTGGATTAATAAAATCCCAAGGCCTGGTGCTTTCACTTGCTTCAGTGAAAGAAAGCTACAAATAAATATCTAGCAGCTTTCTATCCATGCAACAAACCCTGAGAAGCTCCAGGTGTCCTACACAGAGTGTTGGGGGTTAAATACACACACACATAAATATATATGTATGCACATATACACATGTCTCCAAAACATCCTTATGTTTTCACAGGATCCCAGGCTCTCCCCCTGGGAATCACACTTTCCCCTACCCAGTCAGATGTGTGTGAAAATAGTTATCTGGGTGTTACAACCTGGGAGGTGATGGCCCAGAGGAGGGAGCTTTTTCAGTCAAAGACTCAGTTTGATGGCAGAGCAGGTAACAGAACCCAGGCAGCATCAACTCCCAAGTCTCCTTCTTAAACAAGCACATGTTTAGACTAAAGAAGCAGGTTTTGTTTTAAATTACCTATTTGACTAGCCTAGATAGGACCCAAAAGAACTTAATGGAAGGGAAGCTTAATGGGACCTCATTAGATTGTTATAACATTTTTTCTGCACTGTGCTATTAGCTCTTTAAAATAGATTATCGGAAAGAACACACTTCACAGATTTAAATTACTTGTGACTTTTGCCTTACCTGAGTTATTTCTTTTCCTTTTTATTCGTCTGGAGTTTTCAGGCTAGTTTGGTCAGATATTTCTTTTCCATTTCTAGATTTACAGATACTTGTAGGAAGCTGGCTCAGTTGAGTTGTTAGTGACTGTACTCAATCCTAATCAAAAAAATCATTTTGATTGGTGGATTCAAATTTTGGAGTATTTTTCTGTAAATCTAGGCAACGGGAGGGGTTTTTTCTAAAGTTGTTTTTTAAAGGGGCAGCATACTAACAAGATAGGCAGTCTAGAGTTTTTTTGGGTTTCCCTCATTTTGTCATTGTATTGAAGCTAGAAATATTCAAAGATCATCCAAGTCTCAGAGTTAGTCTTGAGTTGCATTTACAATAGCAACATTCCCTAAACTTGGGTGTGCTCAGATTTGCCCCACTATAAGGAAGGAAAGACAGTGCAAGAGAGATCTGGAGCATTGGATAGTCATGATCAGGTGCTTTACCTCCAGCCAAGCTCTAAAATTGGCCATGTAGCTTTGTTACAAAAGCTTTGGCACTGAACTTTGGGCCAAGAATGGAACTGGCTCCTCTTTGACTTAAAGATCGAGTATCACCTTCATGTGTTCCAGGGATAGCTCAGAGGTACAATCAATAGAAAATTTAAAATAGAGGATAGGGAGATCTAAAAGCTGAGGAGTCCCATGTGGTTGCTTTTCCTGAAAGATGTCGGCTTGTTTTGATGCTCATCCAACCATTTAACTATCTGCACTGATAAAAAAAACCCACAATAAAGGCAGCTGCTGCTTCACAGTTCATGATGTTCTATGTTCAGCATCCTGTGTCCACTTCCCTGAAGCAGATCAAGAGCACATGCAGAAGCACTAAATATATGTTTTTTGCACCAGCATCTCCTGCTTTTCACAGTACAAAGAAATTAATTTCCCTATGGGAACAGTATTTTCATGTTTTATAAACTTTTTGAGCCAGTTTTCTTCTGCTCTGCCTGTTCCATTCAAAATATTGTCTCGCTTTCCGAGGAGGGAAAATGGTTCAGTCACTGCAAAATGGGTTCGGTTCCCTTCGCTTCTGTCTCTTGATCCATGTCCTGGTTTTGGCTGGGGGAGAGTTAATTTTCTTCACAGTGGCCAGTATGGGGCTGTGTTTTGAATTTGTGCAGAGCAGAGTCGTGATAATATAGTGCTGGTTTTATTACTGCTGAGCAGGGCTTACACGGCCTTTTCTGCTTTTCATACTGCTACACTGGCATGGAGACTGGGGCTGCCTGGGAAATGGGGAGCAGACGCAACTGGGACAGATGACCCAAACTGACCAGAGGGATATTCCATTCCCTGTGACATCATACTCAGTATATAAAGCTGGAGGAAGAAGGAAGAAGGGGAGGACATTTGGAGTGACAGTGTTTGGATTCCCAAGTAGCTGTTACACGTGATGGGGACCTGCTCTCCTGGGGATGGCTGAACTCCGGCCTGCCCATGGGAAGTGGTGAATTAATTCTTTGCTTTGCTTTGCTTGTCTGCTCAGCTTCTGCTTTCCCTGTTAAGCTATCTTTACCTCAACCCATGTGTTTTCCAGCTTTTACCCTTCTGATTCTCTCCCCAATCCTGCTGGTGGTGGAGTGAGTGAATGGCTGCCTGGGGCTTGGTTAATGGCTAGGGCTAAACCAATACCCTGAGACTCTGCTGTTACACTGTGGTGCACTCCATGACTTCACATTTCATTAATGCTGGGATTTCAGGGGTTGAACCCACTTTTTACATACACAGGCACAAACGTACACTCCTGTGCAGGGCTCTGGCAAGGAGCCTTGGCTGTGAAGGGAGTTACTGTGGAGAAGAAAATTGCAGGAGTCTTTTCATGCCCACCTCACCAAGACACTGTTTCATCCCACCAACCTTTCAATGTTCATCCCCTGCTTGAAACAAAAGGCCTGCATTAAGTTATGGACCATATATTGGTATTAGACCATCAGCTGACTGCTTCATTGCACCTCAGATGTAGAACTTGGTAGACACTTCAATTTGATATCAAGTCAATATTTGCCACATTCCAGTCCTTTTTTAAGAAGACTGCTCCTCCTTGCTCAGAGTCAGGGTGAGCTGGGCTGCACCTACAGTAGATTGCTGTCCCTCTCTAATCTCTAATTAACCATTTGTTTTATTCTACCCAAATACGTAAAAAAATTAGTGTAAAGACACAACCCAGATGTTTGCTCCCCAGTATAAGTATTGATGTTTTACCACATGCTGGTGGTTAGGCCTGAATCATAGAGTCCTTGGGTCATTTTGAACTATGGCTGCATTCACTGACTGAGAGCTGTCAGCTGTTTACATTCCTCCTTCTGTTTTCGCATGAGTTAATTTAAACACACTAGCAAAGGATGAGGAAAGGCAGGGATGAAACCAGATGACACCAAAGGTACAGGGTGAAGGTCATAGCAGTGAGATGAATGCTCCATTCCTGGAAGTATTCAAGGCCAGGCTGGACTGGGCTTTGAGCAACCTGGTTTAGTGGAAGGTTCCTTGTCCATGGCATGTCCATTTATAGTTGCAATGAGAAGATTTTTAAGGTCCCTTTCAACCCAAACCATTCTATGGTTTCATGGACAAACTCAGGCCATGAGTCCCTCAGGACAACTCCACCCAAAGGTACCCAAGGCATGTCAAAACACTCACTGGGCACCCACTGTAGCAGCCAAAGGGAACAACTTCACGTGCAGTGGTTGAACAACGTGTTTTCAGGGAGCTACACATATCTTCTGAAAAATAGATTTTCTCCCTTATCCGGAGGAAGGAGAGAGTGCAGGGACTGCACAAACCTGCAGCTGGGGAAGAGCAAGAAGAGAAGGCAGCTGGGTTCAGTGCCCTTCCCTGCCAAACCCTTGACTTCCCCACGTTTTGTCTGTGCAGCAGCGAGGAGAGCATTCACCCTTTTCTATGAGGACCAGGAAGATGAATGTCTCAGAGACTACAAAGAGTTTTTTGCATGCGGCACTAGCAGGGACCACCTACGTATCTTGGACAGTTCCCTGGAAAGCCGTGACGTGGGCCGGAGCAGCACGCCCGCCTCCCTGTTCCCTCGCCTCTCGCTGCCACCCCCTGTGCCTGCCACCCTTGCCAGCTGCCACTGCCGAACGTGGCACTGCCTGTGCCAAGGACAACGATCCTCCGAGCAGAGCTGCCCAAGCACTGCCAGTCCCTCAATCCTGCTCAGCTCCCTGCGTCTCTCCCGTTGATTTACGTATCTCCGCAATGTTATTTATCAACTGCTCCATAATTAATCAGACGCAGAGCTTGGCAGCACTAAATGAGCAGCCTGTCTCCAGTGCTCCCACTGCCACCAGCCCCCTCCCCTCCCAGCTACCATGCTTTATCACACACCACAACGCTGGAGCCTGCGTTCAGTCGCTCCTCATAATAGCAGCCAGGGGGGCTTTTCAAATGATCTCATCTCACCAGGAGAGCAGGCACTCATCCTGCCAGACCGGCAGGAAGGGAGGAATTAGCATACAGGTAAATGCCAGCTTCCTGCCGGTTATCCCACCAGCCACCTGGCTAAAGAGCTGCAGTCGCTCTGAGATTAAATATCTTGCTGTTCCTTGCTTCCTGACCTCTTCCTGCCCCTGCCACCCTGGCCTCTAATCTCTCTCCTTTCAGTCAGGTTGTTTTCTCTCATTTTCTCTCTTTGCCTCTTGTCCCAACATCCTTCTTTCACTTTCCTCTTCTTCACTTTCCAGTGTGTTTTCCACATGTTGCCTTCTTGCACTCACCCACTCTTACTGCTGCTCCCTTTCTCCCCGATTTGCCTCTCACATAAGCCCCAGATCAAGTACACTGTATGCAAATAAAATTACACTGTGTTGTTTTCATGAGCAAAAACATACGAGGAACCTGGACTCCAGAAGTCCTTCAGCTCAAAGCTATCAGATATGAAGACCACAGATCCTAATCCAATAATAACATTTTGGCTCTGCCTCAGATTAAAAAGCAAGGCTCAGGAGACATGGGTTATGTTCCTAGATATGGTGTTTGTGGACTGACATGCTATTAGCAAGGCACGCTGCACCTCAATTTACCTGTCATTAAAATAGAGAGGACAGAGATGCTAACTGACCCAAACTGATACAGTGTCCATGCTTGTAAAAGGAATCACACACTCAGGGTAAAAGTGGAAGGCTTCAGAGATTGTCTAGAAATTTAAAATCTCTCTCTCTTTTTATTCAGTATCAAGGCTGGTATTGAACACCCACTTTTCTGAACCAACATGCGGGAAACAAGGTGGGCACTATAACATTAGGAAAACTTGGCTTCATCATTCTATAACTTTATTGCTGCTCTTTTCATGCTAAGGTCCCCCTGTGGGAGATGTGCCGTAAAAAGGCTCCTGCAGGAGTGAGCTGTGATGCAGTGCAGACACAGGGAAGTCTTCACAGAGAAACTGGGCACTGAAGAAGCCCCTCCACTGGCAGAGGCATCACCTCTGAGTGGCGACTGCACAGCATATCTCAGTTTGTCATATCCTCTTTCCCTAAAAACATAGGAAACATGGATGTTTCCTAGACCTCAGCTGAGTTCCTCAGGCTTCTTAACTCTCCCCACTCTAGCATGCTGCCTAACTAGCATATAATGACCACTAACTCCTATGAAATAAACCACCCTTTGTGACTGAGGTGAAGTCTTCAGACAGGGCAAAGGAAGAGAAGCATAAGCTTTGTCCCAGTGCAAAATAACAACATAAAACTGGCAGTCTGCCACACGACAGCTTCGCACAAAAGCTGTAGAGGAAGAGACCTGAGCAAAGGACTCTAACATAGCATCACCAATTAATACAAATCTTCTTTGAGCACAAAAGGTAATCAGAGGTCTGATAAGAATTCTGGTGCATCCACTTGCCCGTGCTTTTCATGCTGGAAAGCATTGCTTTTACCCTGCATGAAGAATGGAGGTAGGAAGCAAGAAATAAGAGAAAAAAATTGAAATATCTAGTGACAAATTTCATTTATTTATTTATTTAAAAGCAGGTGGGGGTATAATGGAAAAAACAAGAAGAGAGATTAGAAGGAAAGGAAAGAGTAATAGGGAAGGCAAGCTGTAGAAAATTGAGGTAGTAGGAAATGAGGCAGATACAGAGAGATGTAGAATGATGGAGAAAGCCCTGTTGAAAACCTTTGATTTTAGCTCTACTATGTAGATGCTCAGCAGAATTTTTGCTGCCAATGATGGGATGTTTCTGTTTCTCATGGATTTCCAGCTAACAGTCCCATATTTTCCCCTTGGCTGAGGGCATGGAGTGTGTGTAAAATGCACCTCCTTGAAGATTGCTTTCTCTCACTGTAGGACTTCTGCTCTCTCGGGACTCTTGGAAAGGGTGCAAAACCAGCAGTTCAAAAAGCATTATAGAAATATAGTTGGGCCTAAAAGTCTCAGGTGGAAAGAACATTATCCAAAAAGGGAACTAATTATTTGGTGGATTAAGGCCACTGGCTGGGTTTACAGAGTTAGCAGATGGACAAGAATGCAGTGGAGTCCTTTTTGGACTGGCATGGATGGATGGCATGGTGAGAACATCTGTCTGCTGCAAGCAGGAATATGTTCCCGGTCCTCTTGGTCTCAGAAACAGAAGTGCAACCTCCTACTTGGACACAACTCACAGAAACCAGACCTGCATTGAGGGGCTTTTTTACGTTGTGAAATCAAAGAGTTGGGACCTGGCTTTGTGGAAGGGGTTTGAATGAGGCTCACAGTGTTGCGGAATGAGAACTGCTTAGATAGAGCTATAAAAGTAATTGCTAAAAAGACATTACCTTACAAAACCTTTCGCCACTAGATTATGAGTTTGACTCCCATGCGTTCTGGTGGCACATTAAAATCATTAGCATTTGCATCTGACCACTCTGTGGTGGTCTCTGTGTGAAAGAAGTTTTGTGGCCTTCAGCCATATCCCACTGAGCACATTTAAATCACTATGAGCACTGAGTGCAAGGATAGCTGTTCCAGTTCTACCAGACTGAAGTCAATGCAAACTGACACAAACGGGAGATCCACCCTACAAGAACTCACAGGAGCTGGGGCAGATCCTATCCACAGAAAAAAAAATGAAGTCCACTCCTTAACTATGCAAAGATCAGGACTAAATAAACAGCCCTACACACACATGCTCCTTTAGTTGAAGTCTGCCATGTCAACTAGAAAAACACTTTATATTCCACCACAGCTCAGCAACTGGAGCTTCAAGTATTCCCAGAAGGGCCACCCTGCACTTGACACATGACAGAAAACATGGAAAAACCACTGTAGAAAGACAAAACCGTGGTGCATTCCTTGGAGCAGAGAGGGTCTGGGTCTTTGAACGTGCCTATGTGAAACCTTCTGCAGTGCTTGGCCAAAAAGGCAGGAGGAAACCAGTGGAAATCTGGTTTCTCTCCCCGCTTCTCACACATAAACTCACTGTTTCAGGTAGCAACAACTCTGCCACACAAACATCACTGCCACACGGAGTGGAGACGCACTCAGCTCAGCTGTGAAGAATCTGACTCAGCTATGGGAAGCAGTCTTTATCCAGCAGCACGGTGCTTAAGCTGGGCCGGTTGACCCTGCTGGGACCCAGCATCAGAAAACTACAATATGCCCACAAGGATTTGAACTCCCTTGATCTTCAAAGTAATGAGTAACGAGCATTCATTTTGCAGAGAAAAAGGGCAAGGAGAGAGGAGAAAGGCACGCACGTGACACAGAGGGACCATGCCAGACCATCCCAAGCAGCTGTGTCCTGTTTCTAGTACTCCCACCATGTTGTTGCCCTGATTCTTGCAGCACATCTGCTGCCCTCACAGCCCTGCAACAGCCATTTCCCCAGTGGGCCCAGACACATCACAACTTTTTAGCAGCCCAAAGGACAAGGCAGAGGAGGACTGTCTGAAAATGACAAACAGAATTATCCTGGTGTTATGCAGGGCAGCAGTTGGAGCCAGCACTGCTATTTACAAGAGATGCGGCTTGCAAAAAGCAAACATCTCTCCATGGCCCACGGGGTCTCTGCTCTAACTAACATCAGTGTGACACTGAAGGCAGATAATTAATCTCCCATCACAGCACCTGTCTGCACCACCCTTGTCCCTTATCTAATATCTTCGTCCCTGTCCCTGCCTTTACACACACCATTTGCAGGAAGGGGGAGTGAGGTTTATCACTGCCACCTATTGGCATTTGCCCTACAGGAAGAACATGAGGACGTGGCGATACTCAGCGCAAAGCCATCACCACCTCTCCGTGCTGCTTCCTGTAAACCTGCATACCCTTTGATGGCCAGGGTGTAAAAACACAGCACGTATTCTGGAGGGGTCTGTAAACTAGTTATAAGCAAAGCTGCATTAGCAACAGTCCCCTTGTTAGCAGTTTTGATGGTGGTGGTTGTGGTTTTGGTTTGCTGGGATGTTTTGGGTTGGTTTTGCATTTTTTGTTTGTTGTTGATTTTTTTTTTTTCTTTTTCACTTGTAGGACTTAAGACCAGAACTGCACTCTTCTGTGTGGATTTAGCAACCCATCTGGAGCCAGATCTTTTGATATCACGTGGCATTATGTGTTTTGGACATGCTCTGCAGGTCCTTAGAATCTGGGCAGAGCTTTCCCTCAGTGCTGGAAGTCAGTCTTACAGGGCACTCTGGGAGCATCCATATTGAACTAAATTTGGGATATCTGGCACAGTTCTGTATTAAGGTCAACTTTACTTAGCTCTAGCCATCCAGGCGAAAGGTCTGTTTTCCTGCCAGGTTCTGTAAAACACATACAGGCACAATGCAGGAAGCATTTTAAGTTTTCAACTAAATCTACCTCCTGCTTTGAAGCTCAAAAGGTCAGACTCGAGGTGGAGTTCGACACCAGCACTGGAATAGAGAAGAGGCAGGAGGAGTGATGCTGGTCAAAAGCTGGGGGCATTGACAGAGCTGTGTCTGGGGAGCTCTGAACTGAAATACCAGGAGGGCTGCAGGGCAGATGGGGGGGGCACTGGCAGACTTGTTTAGATGGGCAAAGCTTGTTTGCTTTACACAGAACACGCCTGGATGCAGTCCCTGATGCAAGTCCCTCCTTTAATAAAAATCAGAACTGTGCTCTGATAAAGCGGCTGCAGAGAAAGCCATCCCTTGTTCTTTAAAGCTGACCTTTCCCTTTCCCCAGCATAGTTAGATCCTTTACAAGATTTGGTACATTCAAGAAGAATTTTTAAAAAACATTTTTACAAACATGTTCTGCATGACCGCTTCCACTAATCCTGCCGACAGGGGCGATCAATGCCTTTAAAGGAGATTTGTGGAAACCACAAAGAGTCAAATGCTGCCACTATGGAGATAAATGCCCCTTCAGTTCCTCAGCTGACACTCACCACAACACACCTCCTCGGGGGAAGGTTTTGCTCCAGACCCAGCTTATTATTAAGGTGGGGCAGAAGTTCAGGACTGACTCACTAAGAACTGCTCCCCACCTGGCTTTATTTCTCACTAGAAAGAACTGTGCTTAAAGCACTGCTACAGCACCCTCTTACACTATCCTGGATTATTAATTCAACATCGATCCAGAGGAAACACGCACTCCACTTCCTACAGCACCCTGCTTTTGAAGGTAACCCATTCTCTCTATCGACCGGGCTGAAGGTTGCTTAAATTAACAAGAATGAATAAAACCTCAACTCCACTGAATAGCAAAGGGATTTGAAAAAATGTTCCATTTTTTTCTGTTTTTCACCCAAGATCAGGATTTCAGTACACTGTCCCTGATTAGCTCTTTACATGTAAAACATTTTTACCCATCTCTTTTTTTGAATCAATGCAGAGAGCAAGTAATCTGGGCAGAGGCTCCCGTGCTCAAACCAGATAACAAATCAAGCTATTCAAGATTAAATGCATAACCCTGCTTCCCGCTATTTTAAAGGCCAGAGTTCTATAAACTAGTGCCAGATGTTTTAATTAGCAGAAAGCAACAGCATATTCCTGCACAGCATGTTCCAGAAGGGATACTGAAGCGACAAAGTAAAAAATCTCAACACGGAACGAATGCATGTTTCATTATACATCTTTGACTGCTTCCCCTGCACTCTGCCCACAAGCCTGCCTTTCCTAGGACTCATTCCAAAATATTACTTCAAGTAGATTTTGTTTTGTTCTTTACTGTTTCCTGGAAACCTTTGTAAATATATTCCACCAGCGTTTCTCAACTTCCCCTACTCAATCAATCTTTGTCCCAACCCAAATCTATTTCACTTCATTTGAAGAAACTAACTCTGTCTCCTGATCTAACAGAGACTCCATTAGGGATGCAGCCACTGCACATTTTGCAGTCTGTTTGAACCTGTGGACACAGCAAGGCAAAAAATAATATTTCACCTAAAGAAAGTCATACAAGAGTGTTTCTTACATGAGGCACATGTAATCCACAGGGAGATGATGCAAGATAATACAGTGGCAGCTCTGTCCCTTCTCATCTGGTGAGGATCTCAGGATCAAATTTTGCAGAAGACGTGTGTGCATGAGCAAGTATATAACACAACAGGGTGTTGTGGGTGTTCAAGTGACATCATACAGAACAAGAGCAGTTTGGGATGCTTGTTATCAAGATGATACTGCTAAGAAGAGATGACTGAGGCATTATATGCTGGAGAACAGAAAGAGTGACCATTACCTGCCAAAAGACTTTATGTCTTTTCTCCTAACGTTCCCTATTTTGTCCTCAGCATAAGTCTCTGCATGCCTGTCTCTGCAAAATTGGGGATAGGCACTAGAATCCTCCCAGTGGCTATTGGACAGGTGCAGTGTGCTTTCTGTTCCAGCACGTTGTGGTGCCACGCTTGGGGACAGCATTCACACTGTCCACACTTAGCACTGTAGGGAAATATGTCTGAAGCTTTTACTGAAGGTTATAAAATCCTGTGGGGGGGATGGCTATCCCCAAGAAAAGAGCTGTCCTCAATACCAAGATTATATTGGTTTTCCCACCATCTGTAGGGTTCTGATCATGTTGTTCTCTTCCTTGTAGAAACTTTCATAGCTAGGCAGGCAGTTCTGAAAATACTGTGCTGATAAAAAGGGATAGTACCCTCATCAGTGTATCTGTACTGGAAGAAATACACAACAAAAAGCCAACACAACTACAACATTTACCACTTCCTAATACTCAAGTATAAAGTGGAAAATTAGAAAGGACAAAGAAAGCACAAGTTATGGTTAATGAAACCCATTTGGTTTCTGAAATACGCTTCAGGTAAAGTCTGATGGTCAATTGTCACATTATGTTCTTGGAAATCCAGTTTTGCACTGCTGCCTCTTTCTAGAAATGAGGTGAGCTGGGACAATCTGCATGCTTGTTGCTCTCCTGCCTCTCCTGCTCTTGCCCCTTGTTTGTTCCTCCCTCCATCTTCTTCAGTGGCTTATTTCTGATTTCTCCTGTCCTTTGGAGTTATCAGGAGTAAGACACAAGATTGATTCTCCAGGTCAAACTGCTCCTCATCAATTATAGTAAACAAACCAGGAACGTGTTTTCTAGCCAGTCAGTCTCCTTTCTCTCTCTCTCTCATACGCACACAGAGATGTCCTTCTACTTCCAAGCAAAACAGGAGCTGAAATGGGTCAATTTGTTATTTTTTCTTTAAAGACAACCATAGTCACATTTCTCCGATTTAATACCTCCTACAGAAAAAGGCATTTCTTAGTGAGAAATAATACCAGGTATCGATACAAACAGGATTAGTGATACAAAAATCTAAATCCATTTCTGGCAACTCATATTTGTTTACTTCAGATTTTGGTTCACCTCAAGAGAAAGGATTAGGGGCTCATGGAAAGAATAGCAAATCACGCTGATGAGAACTTTTTAATCAGAAAGCCAGTGGCACAGAGATTGGCTTCCAAAATGGCTGTGAGGAAATACCTGAAAGAAGGGCTGGAGCAGAATGAGAGAGAGAGAGAACAAGAAATAATTACCAGCTTTCTCCACCATCACCACCACTCAGGTGTTGACAATTGATATGGGTTTCAATAGCAGACTGTCATCATCATCACAACCAAAACTCTCTTCCCCAACACCTGTGATCTGCCTCTTTCGTCCTTTTTAGGAATTCTTTGCATTTTGACCATTAGCACGAAACCAGACTCTTGCTATGGTCTGTCTTGTCTCCCAGTGCCTCGGAGTTCTTTGACAATACAAATGCCCACCTGACTGGTGTATGTACTTTCCATGACAATCAAGCATGTGAATTTGAAGGACCCTAAACAGATGATAGTGATGCTCAAATAAGCTGTGGCTGTTCTGACAAATATTAAACTAGTGTGCTATTAAATACATGCCAAAAGTGAAGGAGGTCTGTGAGGCTCCATAACCTTTCTAAATGAAGAAGCTTGTTATAAAGCCACAGAGAGGTCTGCAAGAGTAAAACCCTAAAAACTAAACAAGTCCTGACTCCAGACTTTTCCTGAGTTTTATGTCTTTTTTTTCCCTTTCTTCATTTCATTTAATAATAAAAAAAAATTAATAAGTGGAATGTTCTGTAGTAACTTTGAAAGAAGTAATTTAATAAAAAAAATTCAGAGTGCCTCGAGTTAATTTAATTCAATCCTAGGCTCATGCTGCTGCCAAATTGCACATTTCAAAACTGCATAGCCAAAGAACTTTAGGTGCCCTCTGAGAATGCCTGAAGTGAAAGAAAAGGCAGCGAAAAAAAGACCCATGAAAGCAAATTAAGGCAAATACCTTGTTGGGGGTTGGAGGGAAAAGAGAAGAAAGAGAAGGAAGAGGAGGTTTCAATTAATGTGCAAGTGATTTAGTGCTTAAGAACAATAGTTGGGTAGAAGTGTTGCCCAGCGTTTATTTAATTATTTAACACCCTTTAAAGGGAGGATGGTGTAGGTCAGGCCAGTCAAGAAGAGGAAAGCTCATCAGTAAGGAATAACTATTTTACAAAATGAAAGTACAGCACAACCATAGAGTCCTGACAGTCAGGGCCTCAAGTGAGAGAAATCAAGGCACTCTCCACTAAGTTTTTCCATAGGATGTATTCAGCAAGGGTCTGCAGACATCCATCCTGGGACATGATCCAGTCTGGAGACTGTGAACACACAAGATGGGTCTGATCCACTCCCACTGAAACAAAGCCACAGTGAAAGCAGAACTGAGTACAGTAAGTTGTTAGCTGGCATCTGAGGTGGCTATGAAGCCATAGTGGACCGCTAGTGGACAGCTGGTAGACAAGAAAACATCTTAGGAATGTTCAGCTGTTATTCAATGCCCTAATGTTCTACACCAGAAAGAATCTGGAAATTAAGAGGTAGGATGCAACTTTAGTCTCATAATTTTGCTCTGGAAAAACAATGCGTGATACATTACCAAGCCAAGATGTTTTTCACCAGTCCTGTCTATCCATACAAGTCCCTGGATCCCATTGCCACCATATTGTTCTTCTATTTCATGTGCAAAAACCTGTGCTCAGAAATCTGCCATCTCAGACACAATTGTTAAGAATAGTGTTGCCAACATGTAACTTGCTCCATCTCACAACTGCCACAGCTAAGCAGACCTAGCTATCATCACCTCTGTCCTCGCTGTCCCCTGGGCCTCTCTTGGTGTCATCAATCTCTTTACAACAGGGTGGGTTTAAGTGTTAAACTCTTCAGAACAGAAAGTGTTGATTATTATAAGTGTGTGCCAATGTTCCTCTGTGTCCTCAAGGCTTATGAAAAGGTTTATGACATGACTGCCAGTAATACCAGAGGACTGGATTTGATGACCCAGAGAGGTCCTTTGGAGCCCTATACCCCCAATCACTTGTGTATTGTTTCTACTATTACTATTGGTTCTAATCTTATTGTTTACTTCTTGGAGCAGGTGAAGGTAAATTCTACTGGCTTTCTTCAAGTTCAAGGTTAAAGCCGCTCTGCTTGAAAAAGTATTACATCCTAAATAAGCAATACAGTTTTGTCCAAAGGCCTTAGACTGTCTGCTATGATTTCCTCTTAAGGAGGATACAAGTTAAGCTGGATGTCATTGGAAAGTCAGTACTTTCAACAAGATTTTTGATAAAGCCACATAATTAACAAACGACCTTGATGTTATCATACCAACTGGGCACATTTTCCATTGTAACAAATACCTCAGCTAGTATCAGAAGGTTTTCCAGTGTTCTTTTTATATATGTGTAAAAATACATGAACAAAGATAAATAGAACACTGATTTTTTTTTTTTAATATTTATATATATATATATATAAAATCAGTGCTTCCTACCTCATACTGTTTTTCTTCTGTTTTCCTTTTTTTTTTAATCTACTTGTTTCATATTTTAGGTCTTTCACAGTTTACTTCCCCCATATCTTATCTGCTTCTTTAGAAAATTATT
This sequence comes from Oriolus oriolus, assembly GCA_013400235.1. Classification (NCBI taxonomy): domain Eukaryota; kingdom Metazoa; phylum Chordata; class Aves; order Passeriformes; family Corvidae; genus Oriolus; species Oriolus oriolus. The sequence continues at coordinate 1,595,736 of VXBT01005206.1, read as the reverse complement.
ATAATGGCCCAAATTCTTCAAGTGTATAGGCTTTGATAGGAAACATTGTTTCCAGCTACAGCAGAAAAAACTGTGCAAACCTGGTCTCAGCTTCACCCCATTTTATGCAGTCTTTGCATCCCCTACACTCCACATGCTTATGACTTGATTGTGACTTAGATTTGTCTCTTTCTAAACTATATCAAACTTAATTTCCATGAACAACCAATATTATGGCAACAGGCTGAGTTTCAGTAAAATAGATTTATAATACACACACTACTATTTACTGGCTTTTCTAATATTTACTGTGGTATCCAAAAGGGCTTTACATGCATCTCTGAAGTTATCCCCCCATTTGGCATCTAGGGAACAGAAGTCCATATCCTCTAAGATAATTAGATACTTAATGATCTACGTGTCTATTTACTTTTTGAGGATCTCAGCTGCAGAGAATATTAAGCGACTTACCCAAATGTCATACAAAAAGGTTGCGGTAGTGTCTCAAAAAAAAAAAAAAAAAAAAAAAAACANAAAAAAAAAAAAAAAATCACAACAGAACCAGAAACCAATCTCCTAAATCCATATACTTTGTCTTAACTACTATCCTTGTGAATTACGCTGTTATATAATGTAATTAGAAGAAAATAGCAAGTTCTATTCTAGGAACTTCTAATCAGCGACAAGCACTGCACTCCTAACGATCTCATTAGAAAAGAAATGCATAATTGCATGGTAGCACCATCGAACAAACTACACCTCCAGCCAGAGGGGCAGCCCTTTTCCGTGTAGACAGCACAACTTTGAGTAAAACCACTTCTGCTACAGGTAACACCAGAAACACACAAAAGTAAGAAGCGATAAGACCTTGTCTCTTCTAAACATGAAGTAAGGGTTTTTGCAAAATAAAAGAAAGAAAGGAAAACTCCATTACCAAGGTATTGTTTATTGAGAATAAATGCTAAGCTGGTGCTTCACTGCGGTTCTCAAGTGCAGCAGTTTTAAAAGCAAAGCCTACTTCCAATAAGAGTAGACCTAGAGACCTTACCGGCACCTTGCATTTTGATCTGATCTTTGCAAATACATTAATATTCAGTAATCACTTTCTACATTTTATTTATACCTGCCTATTCTTACCTTGCACGTTTCAAAGCAAGCACCTCACTGCAACACCATAAATTGAAGAGCCCAGTCTTCCTGCGCTATCTTTACAGGTTTGGTATGGCTCAGGCCACTCACCACCTGTGTAACGCTGCAGTGAATGCTACGACCCAACCCTTTCAGAGGATGAAAGAGCCAGAGCAGGCAGCTGGCCCAAACTCCCAGTGTCAGAGCAGACATCTGGCATCATCAACAGCACTCATTATAGACCATGGCTGAGCTGTAAACCCTGACTTAGCTTTGAAGACCTCCAAAATGCGAGAGCAGTGTGGTCTAGATTTTGTATTTGAAGTAACCACTGGATGTAATGTGTCACTCTCCTCAGCAGGTCCTGCTTCAGCAGGTCCTCTTCAGGAAAGGGTGAGCTCCAGTGACAGGGATCACAGCTACAACTATGGGATAACAGGAAAGTCCTCCAAGTTCCCTATGCAGTTATGATTAGTAACTCATGACACATGGGGAGGTTTTAAGGTTTTCAAAACAGACGTAGTAGCTGCTGAATGATATTTGCAGCTCTTTCACAGTTTCCTCTGCTAGCATCAGCAAACTCCTACTTGAGTGTGCCACTCTGTAAAATGGGAATTTTACAGCTCCACAGGGAAGATGTGAAGGAGTAAAGCACCAAAGCGAGGAGTTAGGCGCCTAAAAGCTTTATTGATCCAGGTCTGAGTATACCGTATTATTGGACTCTATGTTAGGTCATATCTGGGAGCCTAAGAAAAGCAGCTGTAAGAGGCAGCAACAGGATTGAACTCTAAAGTAAGGAAAGAGTATAAGAAAAACCATGAACTGAAATGCTTTAACCTATGAAGGCAAGGACAAGAAGTGGTTAAGAGGGGATTTTGCTTAAGCATGGAGAAGAAAATCTTAAGAGATACAAATCACGACTGCTGATGATTCTGTTTTCCTCCTGACACAGATAATGGGATAAGTGGGCATGCATGGAAATCACAGAAAGGAGAATTTCTGAGATGAAAGCCTTTCACAAAGCCGGCTCTGTTATACCATTTTCCCCTATGCCTCCTGCTGGGAAAGGCTGGGAGTACAGCTACCCTCGGCTCCTCCACAGTCTGCCAGAGCAGCTGGGAGCTCTCCTATGCCTGGGAACATTCCCTAAGCCCTGATCTGCCCACCTCAGCAAGCAGCCAGGCTTGGAGCAGCTCAGAAATGTTCCCCCAGCTGCCTCTCCCACTTCATTTCCTAACACACTCTTCACAGGAAGAGACAGGGACTGGAGTAACCGGGAGGTCTCACCCTGCTCATCCTGTCTGGGATGTGCAGGCCCTGAAGTAGGAGAGTACTGAAGGGCTCTGGTGCCCTGGGGCTGTCTCTGCTGGCTAAAGGGAGGTGTCAAAGCTGGAACAGGCTCTGAGGGAGTCTCCTGCATACTGCTCCTCATGCAGGAGAAGGCACAGAGTGAAAGCAGCATCTTCCTGCACTGGGCAAGCCAGAGTCAAAGCTCATTCACTGATGTGTGAAACCTAAATCTCTATGAGGCTCCTCTTCTTCCCTTTTTTTTTTTTTTTTAACATTCTCCCCACCCCCCAGTCACTCTCCCATTTTTTTGGGCGTTGCCATGGAAACTGCATCTGGTTTCCATTCTCTGTCTTTCCGTCATGTCCCTGCTCAGAGTCAGAGGCAGCATCGAAGAGACATTGATCATTGATGCAATGAACCAGCCCCGCGGGAACCAGGCTGGCCTGTAACCCCAGGCCTCCCAGCCACCACTTGCCTCACAGAGAAGGTCCAATCTCACTGTTCTTTGGGCAAGTTTAATTCAAACTGAAGTGGAACCAGGCCCTTTAAGGCACCATCCTTCGGAGGGTCATGAGAAATGCCTGCACATACACACACCTCGAGCCCTTACAGAGCTTTGTCAGGAGATGCTGGGGTTATTCCCATGTCCCTGCACACACTGAAGTCTACCCCCAACTGGCTACAGAGGAGCCTGTGAGACTGATGTGCTGTTTCTCTTTGAAAGGCAGTCCATACTCCATCACCTACCCCATTCCCTCCTGAGGCTGCTAGAGCAGAGATGCTCTTTTTTGGGACTTGCATTAGACCACATGCACTGGCAAGCCTAGGGCCAAAGGATACACAAGATACCTCACAGCCAATACACCTGAAACCTTGCTCTTCTGTGCCTTGCCACTGCTGACTGGATTCTCATCACTTCTCCGAATGGAAGAGAGTGACAGTGGAGTAACAAACCCAGCAACAGCTGTGCCGACACAAGAAGTCAGCACAGTGACATTTCCATTAGGAAGGGATTTCGGATGGCAAGCAACAAGAACAACAGGCCAAAAAATGGGAAAGTGCATCAGTAAAGACAAAGCAGTCTCAAAGGAAGGAAGAAAAGATGAAAAAAATGTTGAAACAGGACCAAGAGAAAGACTGGCCTGGTTTTTTAATTTCAGCTTGCTGCTAGCAGAATCCCTTTTCCTCCAGCATCCTCCCACCACCTCCCCGAAGGGTATCATTGCCTCCTAATACACTGATGTGCCAAGGAGCCCTCTGACAGCTCTCTATTAATTAACTTCATGCCGATACAAATTTTATTTAAAGTTAAAAAAATCCAATTCACATTGATCCACCTTCATTGCTCCATCTGGCTGCCAATCAATGGCTGCTTGGCTTTACCTGACAGGGGAATAGATCTCACAGCTGCATGCAGAAGGGAGCGCTTGGGAAGCGGCAAATAAAAGCGCTGTCTTTGGGCCTCTCCCAAATCATACACCCATTCTGGAGGAAGATACAGCATCCCTTCTCCTTCCCTGGTTTTTGTGCATCCTCCAATTTCTCTGCAGACCTCCCACTCCTGACAGGATGAAGTACTCTCTGTACCAGGTGTGCTAGGTCCCATTGTCCCAGCCCAGGAAGGGGCTTTTCTCGTATGGCAGACTAGGCTGAAAGCTTATACAATTCACAAGGGCTCAGTGGAGACAAAAAAAGGATGAATTGACCCCCTGTATTCAGACTTCCCACAAGATTTGCCGAATTTCTCAATGGCAATTGTCATTTTACTCTCAGAGGGAATAGCTTTGTCTCTTCCCCTTCCCTCTGCCCCGAGAATCGATACGGCTTCTACTGAGAACAGCCTTTCCAAACAACGCTTTGTCCCTTAGGCCTTGTCTGCAGTAAGAAAATTGGTAATCAGGTTTTTTTTCTGCTCTGCAAGAAGCAAAATAAGATGCTGGATAGGAAACATAACACACACATCTTTACCCAAGGATGAGAGAGGGGCTGCTGGTCCTTCATTGTCTGCACAGTAGCTTTTAACATCACTGGATGTTGTCAGTCAAAGCAAATGGTTTCGCTCTGGTTGAGTTTGGCTATATATGTCAACACCGTCTTCAAGCTGGCCTTTCTCCTTATGTTTAAAGTTAGATGACTCATCTGTGACCCAGGAAGAAGCGGAAGATGCATTACCTTGCATCTTGACACCGTGAGAAAGGTCATTTTACAAGCAGCTATAGTGTACTCTTTCTAAATCCCTCCTTGAAAAATAATCATATTTCTCCACTAGAGGCAAAGCTTTCAGCTTGCCAGTATGGCACTGAGGGGGCTTATTGTTTTATTATCAAGATTCTGAAGTCTCACTGTCAGGAGCTCCAGTGTTAGGGCAGTACTGAAACAGACTATTTTAGCAAAAATATCCAGCTTTAGCCATCGTGTGGAAGGTGTAGCAAGAGGTACTAAGCTAGCCCTGGGTAGCACCTTTGAAATCATCATTAAAATTCCACCATTGAGCTTCCTGGTGATATGTCCATCTCTGGTGGAGTCACACCATTCCTGCCAACCAGCAAGCCCTGCTCATATAAGCAGAGCATCCAGCCTACAGTGCCCGACATGTAAAGTCCTCACACGCACCCACACATGTCTTAAAAGACAATTATATACTGCCTTACATATAGCAGCTTCTATTTGTGGGCGAGCAGTAAAAATAATCCTCTACCCCTGCCAAAGCCAAACAATATGACCTGGGGAAATATGTCAGCCTGTTTGTCTAATTTAGATGATGCTGGGCACACACTGGTGGGTGTACCTTATAAACCTAATACAAGCTGCAACAGAGGAGGCTGGATACCCCTGAAATAGCAGTCTAAGTGCTTGTTGTATAATGTAACAGCATGGCTTGTGCAATTTCACCATGAATACTTGCAATCCTTAAGGCTGAATAAATACAATGCAGCCTTGAACCACAGAGTGAGCAAATGAATGGGCAGGAGAAACAGAGGACTGTTAGGTTTATTATGTCCTTGGCTACTGGGAAAAAAGAAAACAACATTACCAACTTGATTTTCATGCCTGCTAACAAATGTTTTGGACTAATTTTGGTGACACAGAATCCTCTCATTGCAAATAAAGTAATTCTGAAGCTTGTGACCTATTTTCTGGTGGCAGATATCAGAATCCTTATCAGCTAACCTGCTTTGACACTTGCTTTTCCATGAAAGAGAAGAGGAAGCCACAAAAAGTTTACTTCAGAAATGGATTCTGAGTTCAGGATGGGCCAAGTGGGAAACTTGTGTTTGATTCTTCTCCAGCAGGCTGGACTTTGAAGCAGGACAGGATTTGGAAGCAGCTCCAGAAAGGACTTTGGAGGAAGAAAAAGCTTTGTAATAGGAGCTGCTGAAGAACGAGTGGGTTCTCAGGAAAATAGCTGTGCCCACATTCTGCCCAAGTGTGCATCACTTTGTCTCTCTTCGCTTGGTAGCACAAGCATTAACTTTGTTTTGAGGCTTTATCCAGGCATAGCTCACCTCTGGGTCATACATTCCCTGCATTTTGGTGAAAGTACTTTTAACACCTCAAATCATCAGGATCTCAAGTTCCATCTGGTGGCCATCTCACTCCAAAGACACCAGGACTGATATCTGAAGATAAGAGGATCCACAGAGCTCAGCCCCACAGCAATGCTATAGCACTTTGTATCCTGAAATGCCCTTCTAGTTTAGCATTTTCATTGCCAGAGCCAGGATTAAAGCATAGCAAAATTAAGGAATTCAGTTAAGATAAAACAATAAGACCCATGGAAAAGCAGGAAGCTCAAACTCCAGCTCCCAAGTCCCAGGTTAGAGTTTCATCCTGCTTCTTCCATGGTCTGAGTCTGGTTCCTATATCCCAGCTGAGACACCTGCAAGGTAGCTGTGAATGCAACTGAATGCTGCTGAACTGAGCCAACACATTAGCCACAATCCCGCTCACACCTATCCCTCCAGGTCTCTCTGCTGATCCCTCTTCCCGTCTTACTTGCTCTTTGTCCACTTTCCCAGGATCTCTTTTTGCTTCTCTCTCATCTTGCAAGGGCAAAGGTACACACCAAATATGCAGAATAGAAAAGAAACATCCACAGGCTGCTGAACTTGTTCATTGGAAGCAAAGGAAACAGTCCTTGCCCTCACAAACCTGCCTTCAGACACCAAATCAAAGGCACTTAAGCTGGCATTAAACCACTTTGGGCTTTTGGAGCTTGCTGGCAGAAAACTAAAAGCTGGGAGAGAAAAGGGAAAAAGGGAAAGGAGTAAGGTCAGCAGGAGTAAAAATCCCAAACCCCACAAGTAAACTAAAGAAGTCAGAGGGACAACACAGCTATGCCTTTGGTGTTTGCTTTGGTAAACATCACTCCCCATATGAACTCTGGAATCACCATCCACTCCCCTCACTCCCTCCCCTCTTTGGTCCCCTCCTGTCTCCTTCCCCCCTTCCCTGGGACACATGCAGCACTGTGCCTCCCTACCTTTACCACACCTTCAAACACACCTTTTTCTCTCCAGCAACCCTTACCCTCCAACTCCATCCTGGTCTCAGGCTCCTTTTCTTTCACAGGCCTTGATAGAAAGGAGCAGGTCTGAAATGAGCTGTTATTCAGTCCCAAATTGCTGACCCTTGGGGGCAGGGACTGCTGTATGAGCTTATAGTGTCCCCATCACCGCTTAATGCCTTTTGATACTGCTACAGGAAACATGTCTAAAGCCAGAAGGGGTCATTTGGGCTAATACAACTTCCAGGATAACATGGACTGGAAAGCAACTCACTCAGCAGTTTCAGCACTTTGCGGAGAAAGTTGTTTGCATTACATCATCTCTCAGAAAGGTCCCCAGCTTTGCCTAAAAGACTCCAGCTGAAGCTCTGTCTACCATAAACCCAGTCAGACCAGCTGGTATCGTCCTTTTTAACTTCTGCCTCATCTTTAGTACAAATTTATCTGCCTTCAGCTTCTGATCAGCATGTACCATTATGCTTATGCCTAAAATCATCACACTGTCAGGACTTGTCAAAACCATTCTTTCTCTTTAGGAAAAATGTCACAAGTTCACCTTTTTTTTTTTTTTTTTTTTCCCCAGGAAAAAACATGCTCAGATGAGAGGCTTTCCTGTGAAATGAAGATATTGTGAAAAAAATATTTTGTTTAGGAAGTGTGTGAATCCTTTTCTTCACTGAGGCTGAAGTCCCTTGCTTTGATAAGAACAGAGAGCTTCTGCTGCTACTACACAGACTTTTTGTTTGAAATGCAGAAATTCCGCCTGGACATATGGAAAAATTTCTGTACCAGGGAGGCTGCAGCAGGTACTCCAGGTAACTGCAGGACCTGCAACCTTGTCAAGGCTCAGCTAGATAAAGCCATAGTGACCTGATCTGACGTGGGCAGCAGTTGTGTTCGAAGAGGAGGACAAACTTTGTGACCTCCAATGGCCCCTCCCAGCCAGCACATCTGCAGTTCTATGAAATGCAAGTCAAAACAAAATACTCCAGTTCACGTGAAACTGAACATTCCACCAAGCCTTTTGCACAAAATTGTAGTAGCAAGGAAATGGTGCTTTCCAAGGGAAAACTTGGACAGTGTTTTAGCAGGAGGTATAAATATACTCTTGAATTCAACTCCTGAGCTTTCCTTAACGCAGGAAAAGCACATTTAGCTCTCTTCACTTTTGCTTCAGCCCATTCCTACCTAGGTAGAGATGTAGAGTATTTTAGTAAGAGTATGATGGTGCACTCCATCTTTTTTTTGCGTGTGAGAGTGGAAGAAAAGCTCATCTGCAGCAGAATATCATATTAAAGCACATCAGAGCAGTCCCTATACAACACCCAGTTCCCAAGCTGCAGTGCCTCCTTTGTCCAGAAACTCTTTGGGAAAAAAAAAAAAATCAACATTTTTGTTCACAGAATTTCAGCTGAAAATTCTTTTGAGATAGTCTTTTCTATCAAAAAGCTGTCAGCTTTCCCACTGAAGTCTGGAACAGATTCAAAGTGTCAGTTTTTTCCCCCGTTTTCCTTTAAAGTGTCACATTCCTGGTTTTTATTTTTTTTTTTGAATGGAATAAAAGCAAACGTGACAAAGTGACATTTCCACTCCAGCTATAATTTTGTTTTTCCTTTTTTTTTTTTAAGCTGAGAAACAGAAATGGAGTATTTTCAGTCAAAACTTTGATTTTTAAACTGTTTGTTTCAAATTCCCCCTTGGAAAACCCATTTTTTTTTCCCTCCTAACAGAACTGATGTTGTTCTCCTTCCCAGAAAAGTTCATTTTCAACATTTCCATGTTTCTTTTTTCCCTGCAGGAACACTTTCTGCACATAAGAAGTTCAGCTTATGCAAATTCATTTCTCTGCCTTGGCCGTTAATTGGGCAGACATGGGCCGTAGGAAGGGTCGTGGGAAAACCCCTCTTCAGTTTGTGTCAAGGATCTAAAGAGGGGCTGGAATCTCTCTCCAGCTGACAAGGGTGAGACCCACTGCCTCTGAGCACACTTCACTTCTGCCACAGTGTACATCCAAACATGAGGGAGAGAGCAAAAATTACTGGAGTGTCAGTAGCTGCAGACAAGCTCTGCAGCAACCTTTTGTTGGGGGATGACAACAAAACTTCTTCCAGAGTTTGTAGTCAAACCCATGTGGCTTTGATAGTCCTTAGAGCTCCCTAGAAAACCTTTATTTCCATAAATAAATGAAATGTTTAGGGCACAGTGAGAGACCCTGCTGACTGAGTGCATCCTTCTCCTGCCTTCCTCAGCCTGAGAACTTGGCTATCAAGTTTTCTTCAGCAATCCAGTGGCCCAGTGTCACTTTGCATATGAGAGGTAAAAGTCCTGTTTGGTCAAAAGCAAAGATCCACAGCCCAACTTAATGCATTGTACTTTGGTTCCAGGACTTAGGGAATTGTAGAACTTCCAAACTTCCTAGCAAAGTTTACTCTGCTGCACAATCCTTCTTTATATTTAATCCACACAGTGATGGTAATGTGGCTAGAAATATTTGCCAGCGAGGGACTGAGTGGGTGTGAAACGGGTTTGCAGAATTATTGCTAGACTATTTAATTTTGACTTTAGATACATATGCTTCTCCCTGCTTCTACACACTGCTCACTTCATCGCTTTTGGCTTCACACCTTACCTAGAACAGTGATGGTCAAGCTTGTCTGTTTTTTTCTTATATTCGGACTTGGTTCATGAAGTGCTGTCTCTTGAAGGACATTTCCAAAACCCTGATTGCAGATCCACCAGTCAACAGCACTCTCTCCATTTCCACTGAGAAAAACTGATTAGTCAGTCCTTAGTTCCTTTTCCCTGGAAGGCATGTGGAGGCAGCACATAGCAAATCAAGAAAGAACACATCTGCTAGAAGAAGTTTACCACAGATAAGTCTTGCATAACAGCTTAGGTAGAAGACTGCCTATGTAACATATAAAGCATTAGAAAATGCCCACTGGAGTATCCCTCAGAACTTCAAGGTTGCTTACTGGTCCCAAACAAGTTGGCATCTTTCCTGATTGCTATTTATGTTGCACCTTCATGTTTATATTTTAAAACAAGCAGAGCTTTCAATTGTCAAAGTGGCACCTGAAATGCTGAACTCACATCTGCAATAGGGAGAAGCCAGTAAATATTATGGAGGAGATTACTGGTGGAGATGCTGCTGCTACTGCATCCATTGCAGATCCACACACGTAGAGGCATTTGCTTTTTTAACCTCAAGTCTGTTCATCCAGACAGCCAGATTAGCAAAAGGAGAGGTTAGAGCACCTCCTGGCCACCTGGTTTAGTGCAGTGCCTAACCCTCTCTCCCTGGTTTAGCATCGACTTCCCATCTGTCAGCATGATCTTCCAACCTGCAGTAAAGAACCTAGCTGACATACGACACAGCTTCATTAAGCATTAGAGAAAGTTTTGCATGAAAACTAATTCAGAGTCCAGACTCTCATGCCTAAAGGAAGCACAGTTCTGTGGGTGTGGGGAAAACGAGACACAGAGAACACCAGCTACAGGACAAGCACATTCTGTCCTTATGCTCTTTCTTCAAAGCACGAGGAGAATGTAACTCTTGCTAATGTCAACGTGAAATGTTTTGTACCCTGAGGAAGGTGAGGGAGCATGAAGTAGCTCCTAGCACCTTCCCAAGAACTGAGGAGTCAAGCTGTTTGGAGTCTGCTGCAGGTGTAAAAAAAAAAAAAAAAAAAGAAAAACAAAAACAAAAGCCCTAAACCCTCAACTGCCCAGCTAAGACAGAAGCACTGGAGCATTTTGAACAAACGGTGGCTTACACATTGAGTTGCAGTAATATCTTGGGAAAACAACTGTTCTCAACAACCACTATGTTTTTAAAGGTAGAAGAGCTGAAACACTTCAGACAAATTTTAACCTCAGCTCTGCTGCAGTGCCACAGCCAGTGACCACTTCCCTATGTGCCCAAGCCACATGAAGAACTCTCCTTAGCTGGTCCTCCTCCTGCCTCCCTCCTTTGTGCTTCAGAGCCATCTCCCAACCTCACACAGCCTCACTTCAAGAGCAGTCAAGAAACATGGCATGTTTTCAAGGCTAGATGTGAATAGAAGCTGTACCAGAGCCATAAAGGAAAGCACTCCCCAGTGCAGGGTTATGTGCTGCTCTTGCACAGAATCCATGTTCTCCAAGGCACGCAGGGTCACTAACAATCCATGGGTCTTCACAGTTATCTCATGTGTGTGCACACACACAAGCACCCTGCTGTTAAAGAATACACAGATCATCACACCTCCATGGTGTTTACACAACACTGATAAACTCTATTACCCCAGCTCATAATAACCAGGCAAATTGCTTTTGCTCATATTTATACTCAACAGTTCCCCAGTACTGGGGACTCTGAGCTAGCCAGACCCCAGGTATGTGTGCGTGTAGCAGTCTGACCAGATAGGGGCACCATAGCTGCATTACACTGCTGAAGAGCCAAGGAAACCCAGATGGGGCTAGTCCTCAACACAAGCATAAAAATGTGGCCTCCCTGAGTGACCTCCTCACCTCCAAGCACAGGAGCAAAAACTGTCTAAGCAGGATGACATCCATGCTTTTTCCTATGGTGGGCTGCAATTTTCCTCTTAGGGCCTTGACAAAGGAAAGAAGTACATAGTAAGGTAATATTTCAGTAGAGACTTATGTTTATGGGTTAGCCTAAACCAAACTGAACTGGTTTAGCAGTGTGCAGCAGTGAAGCAGAGATATCAGCCTTCAAAGAAAACTTTGCAGGGTTCGTGCAAGATGCAGCAGTGAGAAGGGCATGGCATGGGTGACACTGAATTAGTCTGGCAGCAGAAACTATTAGTGCACAGCTACAGACTGCACACTAGTACAGATCAGTACAATAGAGAGTCTGAGTCACCATCACGAGCCAGATGGATGAAGGCAATCATAGGCAATCATGCCAGGTCATGGCAGAAGAGAGTGGAGTAAGCAAATGGCACCCAAACCTCCCCAGCCAGAAGGCATGCGCAAGAGGAGAAGGGAAGCAGATCACAAAGTGGTGTAAAGCTGTGCTTTGCAAATCTGGGGAAGGGCACACCATTACAAGTAATTTTGGAACGTATCTAATGAACCAAGATCAGCTACTGCTGAAGCAGAGGCTAGCAGGGAGAGAGAAGGACAGGGACTCCAACACAGTAATCTGGACTGAAGCCAAAAGAGGCACAGGTATAGCCCCACTGCTGCATGGGATCCACAGCAACACCTAGGAATGGATACCTTCCCCTCAAAGGATGTGCTTGATAGAAAAGTTATCACACAAGGCTACTGTAGAGCGTCTGTTATACACTCACAGGATCAAAATTACAAGTCTGAAAGGTAACTAGATACCAAATTTTGTCAAACCATAGACAGCCATGAGAGGAAGTCCAGGCTTCATACATGTTCCATGTGCTGCTGAGGTCACCGGAAGCACACCTAACAGTTGTTTAGCTTTACCCTGGCCTGGTTTATTTACCTGCTTTGTTTGGGCTGCCATTTCCATGGCTTCACCTCATATGGAGGCCTCTTTAGTTCAGTTAAAATGAAACAAACACCACAGAGAACATAAAACAAGACGTACATACTCTCAGTGTTGGATGTGAAGGTGGGGCCTACCAGGCATGCCCTCAACCCTTGCAGACATCGGATGGCTCTGCCAAGTCTTGCATGCCCAGTGTAGAGCTCGTGTAATCACCTTTTCTCTTTGCTCTCCTCTGGCTGGCCTTGAGCCTCTCTTTTTGACACATCCCAGCTTCTCGTGTTGCGTAACTCTCATCCAAAATGCAGGTGGTTAAGGAGGTCTGTAGCTGTTGTGAGGGATTACAGGATAAAAGAGAAGCCCTGAGGCCACACAACATTCAGGATGGTGCTGCCAGGGAGGGCCTGCTACACTACTCAAGCCCCACCTAAACAGTTGTTCCTTTTCACTGGATCCTGTTCCTCTGCCCTGCCCCCACCCCTTGCATTCCTTGGTTGGGACCAAGATCTGGTGTTGGGAAGGATCTATACACATTATTTTGCAGGACAGTCAAGTTGAGAAGGTATCAAAGATTGAGCTTCTGGTGCAGAGAGAGCTCCAGGGCTTATGCAAAACTACTCCTCACCCTGGACAAGGTGGAAGACTCAAATATAATTAACACAATAGAAGCCAATTGTTTACAAAGCTGTTAAACATGGAGGAAACCAGAAAACTGAGGGACCTCAGACTGTGGCAGCAGTTCAGTGTTATCAGACCAGGTCTGAGCGTGGACTCAGGAGGACAAAAGGATAGATAGCACATGACTGGCCTCCACCCTCATTCCTTCTTTTTGTCTTGGTGCACAAGAGAAAGAGCAGGATGGGAAGTTGGGCTGATCATTAGAAAGCACTTTTAATCAGACCTTCATGAAGATCACAAAGTCATCAGCTTGCAGTGACGGATTGCCAGGGACTCCATGATGAATGCATTTGCAAATATTGCTGCAGAATAATTTCCTTCCGTCGCCAGAGCACTCCAAACAAATTAGATTCCCTCTAATCACATCTCCTGTCTGTGGATGAGGAAAGATGGGCCCGTCAGCGCAAACGCATTTAGGGGGCGGGCAGTGGAGGGGAGGTAAGGGGTGAGATGCAGTGATGCAGCAGGCAGGCAGATGAGGTGCTGGAAAGTTGCCCAGCTTTGAGGACAGTCTTTGAGCAGTGGTGTGGATACACAGTAGTCCCAAGCATGTTAACAGCTCTCCCCCTGCTTGCACACACGCAACATGAATGGTAGAGGATGGAGTAGGAAAGACCTGGAATTTTACAGTGGTGCAGAATAAGAGGAAGGAGAATAATGCCAGCCAGCATCATTTATGCCAGAGGGTGCAGCCCTCACTGAAGTTACAGAGATGAGTATAAAAGCAGCTTCTGTGATGCAGCAAAGCCTGTGCTGCTTTCCAGCGTCTTTCCCGTGCCCTACCCCTTGCTGGGGTTCTTGAATTAGTGAACCAGAAGATTTGCTGATAATCCAGTGCAGGTGACTTCACAAGATGTGGTACTAGGATGGGGACCTAGTTGGGAAATGTTAATTAGTGCCAGGTGGACATTATGCCATGCTGGAAGCATTCAACAAAGGTGGCAGCTCTTTAAATTCATTCTAAGTCTAAGCATATTAGTTTAAGCTCTTTGAAATCAGGGACACAACAGGCCTCAAGTTTAAAGACAAACAAAGGAGGCACAGCACCGTGTTCTTGAAAATGGAAAAGACTATACCAAGGAGAATGGTCTAAGTAAGATGTCTGAAGGCTACTGTACTTCTCTACACCACATTTAGAATAAATGCTGGAAGCTGGCCAGAAAAATTATTGCAGAGTAGCATGCTTGTGCCGATATCACGTCTATCATCTACAATTTTCCTGAACGCATGAATTAACCCAACAATAGCTTTCTCCTCCCTTGCCTGAAAAATAAAGTGTCACTGCTTAGCGGCTGACCTGACAAGTCACAGGACTGGACAAATGCAATCCATGGAGGTAAGCTGATAATACAGCAAGCTGAACATTTCCTTTATTCAGCTATTCTCCAACACTGGCTTGAGAGCCATTTTTGCTAGGAAATTGGGGGAGCCTGATATTCTGAGAAAGCTGATTTTGCCACATTTTCACACATAGGGTATGAGAGAGTGCAATATGGTGGAGAAGACAAGGATCATGAGCACATTCTCTGAATACAAAGCAGTAGGAACAGGCTGAGAGAGTTCAGTTCAATGCAAAGTCTAAGAAAAGTATGTAAGGAAGACTGTGACACACTGCGCTTGCAGGCCTGTGCGTTATCTGTTGAAGGGCTTGAGAGTTGTGTTTTATTCATTTCCCTGCTCAGAGGAGCTAGGGTAGTTTTTGGCTTCTCACTCCCTAGTTGGTACCAACTTTCTGTTCACAGTCCCCATTTCTGGCAGCTCAGAAACTCTGCCAACAGCTCTCTACTGAAGAAAAAATGTAAGCCCAGTCCATGCCCCTTTTAATTAGCTTTGAGATCTGAAACTGAGTGAACCGACACAGAAGAGAGAAAGTAAAGACCAAGTCTTGTTTCAAATACAGCAGGGAGCGAGCCGTGGAATGGCGAGTGGGGGGAGCGGAGGAAGGAGAGGGGAGCTGCCGCCCGAGCAATTGGCCTTGTTTGCTTTCCTGGAAGCCTCTGTGTGCTTTTCCTCCAACGTGCACTGGATTTATATAGGGGGCAAACCCTTATGGGCCAGTGAGCTCAGAACAAGGCTTGGGGCAAGAAGCAGGCAGGCTGCTGCCAGCTTCCCCTCCTCTTGTCCACTCGTGCTCCCCTTCGCACCCTGGCGCAGCAGGACCTCCTTATCAGGTATGATAAGCAGCATTCCAGCGTACAGCTGGCAAGCTTCCAGCTCACGTTCCGGGAGCCTGGCCGGGCGCTGCCGCTGTGTGAGCACACTTTAATAAAACCCTGATTTTTATCTGAACATTTTATTAATCCAAGCTCAGCCGTTTGCCAAAAAAGCCAACGCATTGAATATGCCAATGTGTGTTCTCTGCAGCTTCTAATGCCAATGTACCTCTGCCCACAGAGTCTCCTCTGCTTCACACTGGGATGCATTTTCTATGCAGAGTTTCTCCTACTTTATTGCCTGGCCCTGCAGCATGCTAGGGAGATGGCAGGGGCTCTCTTTAACTGATTTGCCCTCTCTCCTTTTGCAGACAGATTTGATACAGAAAGGGGAAAAATTTTATTTTTTCATTATCATGTTCCTACTGGCAAAATTACTATTTTCTCTGTATGCAGAGCTCATAGAAAGACATTAGACAGCTGCAAGCTATTCCTATAAAAATTAAATAAAAAAATACCTCCTTTCTTATCCTTCCACTGCTGCCCTGCTGTCTTTCACCACCTCTCATGATACATCCAACTCAATCATCTCAGAGGATGGGCTGGAACAGACATCATTGGGTGCTAGAAGTCAGCCTGTTGCAACATGGCAAGAGGAGAGGAACAGGAAAGATGGAGAGGTTTGTGTGGGACTAGGCTTGAAAGATGAGATAGATGTTCTAAAAGTATCCATAGCCAGTACAGCTTTTATATGCCCTGGCTGATGGACTGACATGATTTCCTGGAATAAGACAGCCTGCTCTGCTGCTCTTCCTATTCTTACTGTGCCAGTTTGAGAATGGGACCCAAGGGCTTTCAGCTCAGTAAGAGACTATGCTGTTCAGCCATGTCCTCACCTAATAGAGTAGTCCTCCTGCTATCCATAAGACTGATGACATTCAGTGCAAAAGCTTTTTTGAGAGTTTTATTAGAGCAGTAAGCACCTTGTAGAATTATGATACTGGTCCACAGTCTTTACTGTTTCCAAACTGGCAATTGTATTTTGGCTTTTTGTCCCTGGAGGAAGTCACATATTTTCTCATTCCATCTCTCTCCGGTCCTTCTGTAGCAGTTGTCCTCATTTGTCCACTGCTGTTTTATATGCTTGATACATTTCCCATCACCAGCTTCAGATCAAACTCTCCCATTCTGTATTCCAAACCCTGCTCATCTGCTGCTGCAAGCACAGTTTGTCTTCCATCCCACTTAAGCCAGGCTAAATCCTAACGTACTCCTGTGTACAAGCTCAGAACTTCCTGTCATTCCTTTCAGAAAAGTTCATCGTGGTTTTTAAGCTTATCATGGCAAACCTTCCGACTCTCAGGGATTCTCCTTCAATCCAGTTAATGGCTCCCTTTTCAGCCATCAGATCTGCCATAACAAATGCTCAGGGAAAACCATAAGAAAGACCAGGTGCTGACCAACTGGAACTGCACCTTACCAGGCAAGATGACATGAAAACACAAGACAGCTGGATGATACTTCCCAAGCCAACCAGGCAAAAGCAGCTCAAATGGCATTTGGTAAATGATAAAGAGGGATTTGAAAGCTCGGGCAAGGATGTACACTTAATTCTTTCTTCTCTGACTGTTCATTTGGGCAGACACATTTTGGAGAGAGGCAGACACTTAGTGTTGTCAGTCTACTAAAAGTGAAATGAAACAGCAAGGGAAGATGGAGTTCTGCCTGGCAACTCAGGAGATACTTAGGAGAGGCTGAGGTTCAGCTATTAGTTCTGCTGGAGACATCACATGCGATATCAGTCAAATAACTATGCCTTAGCGCCTTCTTTGTTTAGTAAGAATGCCTAAAATAGCCCGGCCCTGGCTTCAACAGGGATCATGAGATAACATATAGCAAATAATGACTGAAATTTAGATTTGATGTTCTTTTCAAGGCTGCAAACAACAAGAAGGTTGGAAAAACTGCTGTGGGGGTAACGGAGAGGTGAAATAATGAGCTTAAGAGTGCCATAGGAATAAGATGTTCCTAAGTCCTTTTCCTATTAGGGTTTTACAAAAAGTGTATATGCTCCCTGTCTCTCTGTTTCCTCAGGCAAAAGACAGGCTGGCTGCTTACGCTAGCCAAATGTTACAGTCAATTCCTTCAGCCTTAATCTTTGGGTCTGTCTTCATTTGCATCAGTCAACTAAGTCAAAAAAAACCCCCAAACCAACAGTGAATCAAACAACCCTCTGCCCCCTGCCAAACAACAATCAAATTACACCCTGCACAGGACCACAGAAAGTATCAAAGCAGTCTGCTGGTTGTCTGCTGCAGGCTAAGGAACATAATGCTAAGCCACATTTCTTAGAAGGGCTGGAGCTCAAACTAGGTTCATTAGGATTTATAGTCTGCATTGTCTAAAGGCAAGATCTGTTTGGCCCTAGGCTCTGGACAGCAAAGATTTCTGTGCCATGCAGAATGATTTAACTTGGGTCCTAGGAAAAGTGTGGACACAGTAGTACAGCATTGCTGATCAAGCTACTGTGCTCTGCTTCTCCAGGCAGCTAAGTAATCTGACAGGACATCTTCCCACACGGTTATTCTGCTCCCAAAGTAGCTGAGGTGATCTTGCACAATGCTAAGGCACGTGCAGAATGATACTGTCCTGCCCTTCATGATCTCACAGCCATACTGGCTGTCACTCTTTCCATGAGTGGTTGTTTAAATCTAGCCAAACACAGGTTTAGTCACTTAAGAAACCAAACCATCATTCCTGTAATAATCAATTAACAGCTCCTGCAAAACTCATTTGCTTCATAGCTTGATCCGCGCTAAGGATTAGGTTGTCTCATCAGCTAGGTGTATGATCTCAAAGTGGAGGTGTGAGCATCTTTCACACACCTAAAATCTCCTTTCAAAGTGTCAGACACATGCAGTTGGACTAGATGAGACTTGGATTCAAATATTTCTGCACTTCTGACATTAAAGACTGCGCGCTACAGGACAATGAAGAAGCCAGGAGAGTCCCCTCCAGTCAAAGTTTAGCATTAAGAAGGTCAAAGCTTTAATGAGTACAGCATAGGGAATAAGGCTACTAATTTTGCCTTGTGAGCATAGTTTTAAAAGGACTAGGGAAGGAACAAAGCAAACTACAACTTTTTTTTAAAAAAAATATTTAAATAAATATGATTCCAAGCACAGTAACTGGAATCAGAAATCTCTGAACTGAGACAATGGTAGGGAAAGAGAAAGGAACGAGCAGCTATGGGTGATGGTTCCTCAAGATCCTGAAATATTAGTACAACTAGAAGCTTGTTATCATTTTTGGAAACACAATAGTTGATCACCTGCTCACAATATTGTACTGGTAAAGATTGTTACGTGTGCCTGGGCAAAATTTGACACTCAGCAGTAGATCTCTCAGCATGGGGCAGGGGCTTCGGGGAACCTGCAAGAGCAATTGCATAACTGCCCTGTCCCTGCCATGCTGAGCACAATCCCAGAGTGATCCCACGTTGGAGACTGTCTTGCTTCACAACAGAAAGATTAAATATGCAGTCTCTCCCTAGAGAAGCAGGCTTGTCATTCCAAGGACCTCTCTGCAAGGCCAGAGTGCTCAGAGGAGGTAGGATAGCCCACAGCAGGAAGCCAAAGCACTTGCCAACCCCGACCTTACAGGGGTGCTGGCATATGCCCCAGCTACATCAGGGACAGTGGCTCTTCCAAACTTCCCTCTTCACAGGCTCATGCAATATTTGTACAGAGCGATATTATCCTAAATGTTTTCTAATTATTCCTCTGGATTAATGGAAACCTGTTCTATTATTGACGGGTCTTTTGCAATATTTATAAAACATGGATTGGATTAAGGAGGAATAAATAAATATGTAGAGGATGCCTAGCATGTAAATAACAAATATTCAGCCATCTATTTTTTTTCACAAGATGGTTTAAATATATGGCATTTTCAATAAATCTTTAATAACTCCGCAAATATTTATTTATTTGCTTTGAAGCGTAAGGGAATTGCAAGAAAGCTCTGCAGACTTTAGAAAGGGCAGGCAGATGGAACACATGCCCTACCACTGAGCCTTCAACCATCTTCTGGGAAGAAAAGTAAACACATCCTGAGCTGCTCCAAGCCTGGAGAAAAGCAAGCTGAGGGAGGGGACCTTCAGGAACTGAATGGAGAAATACCCGAGTTGCTTCACAACCAGCCATGCTCACCAACCATCACGGCCACACAACACAACACCTCTGCCCAGCCAATCACCACCACATTTTGCAAAACTTATAATTACATTAGAGTATTACAGAGAAGTTCTCAGCCTCTATAGGGTCTTCTGCCCCAGCAGCTATCCTAACAGCAAGGGAACTATTGAGAACATATTTTCTGGAGCTCCCAAGCCTGCAATGAGAAAGGAAGGAAGGAAGACAAGAAGAGACAGTTTGATTGTGAAATCCTCCCTGTTTTCTTGAAGTAGTCCAGTTTCTCCTCAGGCTATTGGGATAGCATAAAAACTGCCCCTCTTAAGAACCTACCTATAGTGTTAAACATCCTGAGACCTGTCGTAAAGAGCAGATCTGCTTTGCCCAAATAGGAAAGCTGGACTCTGCTTGGTTAAGGACCCCTCAATATCAAACATCTGAAGCAACTTGGACATAAGTTAGAGTGTTCAACCTCTCAGAGAAAAGAAGGTCATACAGGGATTTTAAAACTCAAACACATTAACAAAAAGTTCTACTTTACTAGAGGCACCATAATAGTTAGTCTATGCTGACCCAGAGTAACATCACGGCAGGTTATCAAAATGTGACTCTTCTGAAATATGTTTGCATAGCTTCAAATGCCTGCTAAGACAATGGCTTTTTGTAATCACTTGATTTTATAGTACAAAAAGCTTTAAAATTAAATGCCCAAAACACAGTTAACACATTTAGTTTTAATGGGACAGG
Source organism: Oriolus oriolus (assembly GCA_013400235.1). Lineage (NCBI taxonomy): Eukaryota > Metazoa > Chordata > Aves > Passeriformes > Corvidae > Oriolus > Oriolus oriolus. The sequence goes on along the minus strand of VXBT01005206.1, from coordinate 1,575,591 downwards.
ATGGTCATTGCATGTTAAATAAATACTGATTGTAAAAAGCAAGTCGAGTTGCTGAGTTCTAATAGCTGTGCAGTAAATAACTGTTTATGCGTCATTATGAGGATTTGGAAGCATCAGCAGATATACTTTTAATAATCAATTGATACTTAACATATAATATCTGTCTGATTAAATCAAAGGAGATGGATGCAGCCGCAGTAATTACTGCCTGTTGTTGCAATGCCATTGGATCAGGGAAACATATTTATTGCGGTGGAAAAAAGTCAGAGGTAGATACATATCTTCTTGCTTGTCTTCTTACTGCAGTACCTTGGGCTGTCATCCCATTGATTTCCTGAGATAAGCAATGTTCACCCTGGTCAATACTTGGACGGGACACCACTGAGGGAAACCTGGAGTGCTGAGAGAAGCGGAGCTAGGAACACAGCTGAGATTGCTCCTCCATCTTCTAGAAGGAAAGCGTGAGGCTGCAAGTCCTCTGAAGTGCAGCACCCCAGAGGGGATATTGCCCTCATTTCCCCTGCAGAGAGCTATCCACAGCTCATGCTGACTGTGGGAGAGCCATGGGTTGCCCTGTCCAGGCAGAGTCCACAGTGGGTAACGAAGCTCCAGCTCTCAAGACTGCTGAAGTTTCTATGTGCAGCATTGCTCTCCATTTCATGCCAGAAAGAAGCATCCCTCTGGGACAGGCTAAAGCAAGGAAGACCATGAAAGCCTTCCTTCTACCTGCTGAGTATTTTCTCACTACTGAAGTCCCCAGAACAAATTCTTTACTGGTCTATTCCCCTACATCACTACTGAGGCAAGCCTATTAGCCAAAATGGCAGCAATTTGCTTTACAGACACTGTGACTACTCTAATCACAGTCCAGTTCTTGACACAGCAAAATGCAAGCAAATGGCAAATGGTTTAAAGCACCTGGGCATCCCTACCTCTGGCTGTACCTGGTGCGACATAGCACGAGCTGAAGATGCAGCTCGGCTCTAGTTCAAAACTTCGGTCACTGGGAACACAAACATGCTCCTATTTGTGGATAGCTGGGATAAAACTACCCCTGGGCCACAAATTTAAAGCCAAGGAAAGAGAAATTTGGCATAGGCTTTAAGTCCTTAAACAAACAACACACGCTTATTACAAATGCACAGTGTATGAAAATGTAGCCTGCGCTAGAGAAAGCCAGGGAAAATCCTCAATTGTGTACATTGCTGTAGGCTACCCAAAAGCAAATGGGACTGTGGCTCTTCTGCAAACACTGGGAGCTGGCTCCTTCTCTCACGTGTGTAAAAGCAGAAAGAACCAAGAGTTCCATTCAACCCAGTTCCCAGATCTACCACATGCATTTATCCTCCCTCACACCAAACCCTCTGCATGCAAATCCTAAAACTTTCATGAAGTTGCCAAACCAAGTCTTTAATTACCTGCGTTAGTGTTAGTTGTCTACATGTTAGTGAGTCTACAAGGCTAGGATTTTCTCAGAGGTTTGCCCAAACTGTTGCTTCTGGTCATACTGAAAACAACATTGCAGGATGACAAAAAAAAAAGAAAAAATCTCCCAAAGCCTCTTACCCTGTATCCCCTCAATCACATGCCTGCACTAAAAGTAAGCCAAATAGAAAAAAAAAAATTTGAACCAATGCAGGAGAGCACAAACCCCACCTGTTACACTGACTCTGCTCCAAAAAAAGCATTTAAAAATGCTTTTTAAAAAGGGAAAGAAAGCACTATAACCACTAATATTATTAATAGAGCAGCAGTAACAACAATACTATTTTGGATTCCTAGAACACCTGGGATCCTGGGATCTCAAAGCATTTTATAAAAAAAGTTGACTAAGCATCACCTTGCACTGTTTGGGAAAAAGAAAAAAATAAAGAAAAAAGTAAATATGGTAAATATAAGCACAAGCAGTTCCAGCATCATCATCTGCCTGTAATTTTTGAGCCCAAACTCCCTTGCCTTAACAAGACCTTGCTTGCTTGCCTATTTATTGGCAGAGTGGGATAATAGTAACCTATCAAATCCTAAGGTTTCAGAAACATCAATGGATTTTCAAAGGAGGGTTCTCCTCCCCATTGCTCCCAGCCTTCCCTCCCCAATACACATCAATGTACCTTTGGACAGAGACATCACAAGACTTTCTTCCCTTTCCTCTGAATTGTGAGGTCAAAAATGCAGCAAACACCACAGGCTCTTGTGGATCAGCCCAATGTGGTAAATAGTACCTTGGCAAGAAGAATAGTACAGTCCAACAGTCCTAGGAAGTTCTCCTATAAGCATTGGAACTAGAAACACGTGTTTTTCAGAGGGGTGGTAAGTGATGTGTGTGGAGTTATTTAGGGTAGATTTTTTTTTTTCCTGGGTGGGGGAACATGTTTTTGTTTTTAGGGATTTTTTGGAGGGGAAAAAAGTCTGAGTGCGGCTTTTCCTCCTGCTTCCACATTGCTAACATTGCTTCTGGACAGAGTCTCTGTTGTCCAAGCATACAGCTGAGTTCATGCAACTGCAGAGCTAATAAGGTCATTTTCCTCTTGTTTTCATGAAAACTACAAGGAGTAAATGTCTTTGAGATTTCAATTTAGCTGAAATCAGTCAAGATATTCAGTAATTACAGGAGTTTGAAAGACAGCCAGACACTATGCTCATAGAAGCTATGTTTCTATATGAAACCAGGCTAAGAAACAGCTGAAAAGAAAAAATGAAAGTTACGTTAGCTGAAAGAGTTACCTGAAAAAAAGCAATATAACACAGAACGCTTCTCTGTCTGAATAGTCCTGCATAAATCAATGGAGCTACTCAGCAAACAAGGACTGCAGCATCAGGCCTGGCAAAGGGCTTCCTCTGCTTGCTTTCTGTTGAGATGTGAAACCAACTCTGTATCGACTCCAAGGCCATCACCAGTAATAAGATCAAGCCGGTACAAAGGGGACATTGAGAAAACAGCTTGCCACAGCTGCAGCGTCAGGGAATAATCCAGCTGCAGGTCGCACATGATCCATCAATAGCAGAGGGAGGAGGTAAACCTCTCTCTTCCCAGAGAGCCAGCCTCAGCTATCCCGTCCCTCATCCCCAGCCAGAGCTCGGCTGGCCTTGGCAGCTGCGCAGCCCTGCAGCCACAAATAAGGGCTCACCGAGAAGCGGCTGGGAAGCAGACGGGTTTATTTTATTGTTTTGCAACTTCCTATTTATGAAAATGCTCCGAGAGCCTGGATACGGATCAAGTTTCGCTGCTCAATATTTATTAGAGTCTCACCTGCCTCATCGGAACGGGAACTGCAGGCACTTTGATTAATGGATTGGAAAAGAGAAATGTATAGTTTCCCTGTCGCCTCAGTAAGCACCTCCCTGTATCTTGTGCCGAGAGGCTATTTTACAGCATCGCAGCCCTCAGTGAATCTCTGCTGATTACCTGCTGCCTCCCTACAGCAGCACGGCTGCTCCGAGGTGTGGGGTGGCACCGTGGAGCTGGAGCAGCACTGCGGTGCTATGTCAAGTAGATATAGGCCCTCTCTGAACAGCAATAAAAGCACTGATTTAAAATATCACCCCAATGGTGGCTGCAGGTTGGGGAATAAACTAAGTTCTTCCCTGTGCTCAGAGAGCACCCTCCAGCACCAAAGAGGGATTTCTGGCTGTGGCCTGACCACTTTCCCAAGGCAACAGCTGTATTGCCTTTGGAGGCAGAGTGGTGTTAGCAGAAGCCTGTAGACCCAGGCAGCTTCAGCAACTGCATCCTGCAGAGCATGAATGATATAAAGTCACAGAATCACTGAGGCTGAAAAAGACCTCTAAGTTCATCAAGTCCAACTGTTAACCTAATGCCGGTCCACCACTAAGCCACGTCCCTAAGTGCCGCATCTATGCACTTCTTGAACAGTTCCAGGAAAGGCCCTGTCCCTCTGCCTTTCTTCACCAACCACCTCTGGTTGTGAAATTAAGCTTAGGCCGACCTTTACACCAGCCTGCTGACTCTGAGCTAAACAGAGTTTGCACTTAGCCCCAGTACAGCCTGCAGAACACTTACACTTTGCCACTGGGTAGCCAAGAGGTACTGCTGAAGCTCAGACCCATGGAACACCAAGAAGCCTACCCTACACAGTTGCTTTCACAGCAGGAAACCTTCCTATCCCAGCACTGGCCTGTTCCCAGAGTTCAGGCATTTTGAGGTACAGCACAAATACTACTATCCACAGCTGCCATCCCACAGCCATCAGCCACACAACAATTATGGCATATGGCGCAGTGGGTCAAGAGCACTCCTGCACGATACAAAAGAGACCACTGATTCAATCTGTACCTTTTCTAGACTATAAAACTACAAAATTTTTTGTCAATGGTGAAAGCAGAAGAGGAGAGCACAGCATATTTCCTCCAGGAGAGGGCAGTCCCATACTCACACACACTGGTAACTCACTGCACATGCTGGAAATGAATCAGACCTTCCTAATGAAAAAGCCCCGTTATCCCAATATCCTCAGCCAGTCTGTCTTCTCTTGACTAGTAGAGGACTGTGCCCTGCAGATGCCTAGAGTCTGTGCAGTTATTTAATCCTGCACATTGTAATCTTTTATCTTTACATTTCAGCTAATAACTCTCAGCTCCAGTGGAAGCGAGTGAGTGTGGGCATGTGTTAGCACCAGGCACGGAGGGACTGATGCTGTGAGCATCTCACACGCACACTGTGGTACACCATGGGCTTTGCCTTCAGATACCTCCTGTCTGCCTCAAAAAATCTGGCCCTTCACTGCTGCCCTGGCAACCTTCCACAAAAAATACCTCTGTGCTCACATACGCAGATTACTCTAGATGCAGATTGCTCCAGCTACAGACTCCTCACACCAGCTCTGCTGCTGCCCCCCTCCTCTTGCCTGGTATCTCCCTAGCTGAGGGTTCCTCAGCTCTGCCAACCTCTTTCAGTCTCTACTTTCCTATTTCCACCTTTGGCAGGACACCTTAGACCTATCCTTCAACCTGTCTCTTTGCGGTTTCATCAAGAGAAGTTCATCAGCAAGGCTCAGTACAAGACACCTCCCTGGAGCTGATGCAGCATCGCCCAGCTCTCCTCCCTCCTGGGATGCTGGAGACTGTTCTCCTGCACCATCAGCTGAAGCCTGTGATGTTCTGTCCTCATCCCTTCCTGGGAACACATAGGAACCAAGCGCATACAATCTTAAAGGACTTTGAGAGGATTTGGCTGGACTTCAGTTAATTGCTACTGCAAATTAGGTCTAAACCCATTTGTCCCAATCGCATGATAGATGAGGCTGTACATTACGGCTGCTTCTAAAGTCTACATTTTTATCAAAAGATTGGCAGTCCCTGTGGGCCCCGCTGAGATAAAAAGGGCCTTCTGCTTCCCAAGCCTCTTTTCCCTGCTCACGCCTTCTCCCTGGTTTTTGTATTCAGCTTAGGGCCTCCAGGAGTGTCTAGAGGAATTCATTTCCTTCACAGTCCACCCCTCCTTCTCCTGAACGAAAACTAGAGCTGGTTTTTCCAACTTGGATTCGCAGGAGAAATATGAAAGCTAAAGGCACACGGTATAAATAAACATGCAATGGGAACAGAAGAGGCAAAACACAGAGGCCCAACGCAGACGAGAGAGACAATGCAGCATAACAAATAGCGAGCTGCAGTTCGCCTGTGGCATTTTCCAGCTACATCAATAATTATATAATACAACGGTCGCCGATTTCTCAGGCGCGGATCGATAGCCACTGCGGTGCCACCCCACTCCGTGGCGGGTTGTGGGCTCAGGGGCTCTTCGCAGGCCCCCACTTTGCCTGTGCCAGGGATCGATTGTTGCACTTTGCAGGCAGCACCAAGGGCTAGGGAAGCGGCCAGCATATTCCCCAGACTACAGGCACAGGGCTCTGCCCATGGTGCTCGATGCCAGCATCGGTAGGAAGTAGCTTGCCGCCTTTTTTTTTCCTCTCCCAACTCCCTGCAGGAGACACAACCTAGGTACTGCTTTGGATAGGTGCTGTTTGTTGGCAAGAAGTTGGAAGAGGATTCATTCCATGAGTGTCTCACATGCTGCAAACTTATTCAGCAGGAAGCGGAATGCGTTTGTCGAATATAAATGTATGAATGCACCCACTTGTCAGGCCTTCCAGCAAAGCAATTAGGGGACAGGGTACCATTAGAGACATCCATATTCTTCACAACAAAATATAATTCTCTAAATAGTTTATTTTTAGCATCCCTGCTGCAGTAAGTTGAAAAAAAAAACGGAACAATTTTGTGGATAGAGCATAATGAGCATCTCTGCTTAACAGAGCGGAGTTGTGTAAACCTACCCCCAAACTCCCATTTTTAAGTGTATAGATGCTAAACATTGTCCTGGAGGGGGAAAAAAATGGGAAATCAAATTAAGGAGACATTGAGAACAACTAGAAAAGTAACAACCCTCTTTTCTTTTGGGCAGGGATGCGAATCCTATGAAGAGCAAGCCTGAAATATAGATTTCAAACCATTAATGCTTATTTAAATGCTAACCTGAGAGAAGTAGCAAAAGCTTTGCCTGACCCATGCAACTTTGAACAAATGACAACTATCTCTAAAAGCTTCCCATGCCAAATCTAATTAAACTGAAAGAGACATTTGGAAACAGGAACTGGTTGGTCATCTTCAGGAAAGGGGACCTTTTGGGCTAAAACTGACAAATATGAAAAAAAACCAAAACCAACAGCCAGAAGATATGGACCGTAGATTCTTGCTTTATGCAATTTAACAGTAAAGTAATTGGCTTGTCGTGTGGTGTTATGATTTTATTGTGTTGCAGGCTGTCTCCGGTCAGGCTTTGTCTCGTATTTGTTAGACAAGCATTCTGATACCACTATGTAAAATGTCAAGTAATATAATTGGGCCGCAGTCCTACAAGGCCTTCCTTCAGACAGAACTCACATGTCATTGGGAATTTCAACTGATTTCCCTGCTGGAAGGCTGGATTAAAGGTCTTCCTACTGCAAAAATTGAAAAACTCATAACAATGACATACTCATCTTGCCAATCAAAGAGTAATAAAAAATAGAAGTGGCTCTGAAAGAGATCATACTAAACAGCAAGAAATCCCTAAATAATTAAAAAAAAATACTTGTATCCCACAGCCTATAAAACTTGTGGCACATTTCCCTACCATTACAGCCACAGAGATAAGTGCTTGAGAACCACCATAGATAGGCTATAGCAGTAAAATCATTGGTGTAAAGGAGGATACTATCCTTAGAACTCTTAGAACTCCAACTAGAGCCAGAAGCAGAGGTTTGTTTTTCCCTCTTTGAGAGGATGCACCAATCTGTAACTAGGTATCTTGACTGAACTAAATGTTATACATATATCTAATTTGCAAAGACAAAGAGGCAGGAGAAGATAAGAATGGGTGATCTTGTAGTCAAGATGGTATGGCTATAAAAATTTCTTCCTATGCATAATGCATTGCCTTTGCTGCAGTTGGTGCTCCCAGCTGAGTGTTGTCCATATGAATGGATCAGAGAAAGTATTCTCCCAGTTGGTATAAGGGCGAGTCGAAACATGAAGGACTGCTGATCTTCAGATTGATTTTCCACCCACCATAACAGTTATTAAAAGGTATAATAGGCATAAATAACCATTTACAGGGATCACATGATGTAGAAAGAATCCAGTATTTATGGAACAAATGCTTCAGTATTATCACCCCATTATCCAACAAACGATGGAGGTTAGGATGAAGCCTACGGTAGATGAATGCAGTGGAACTGAACCTTCTGACCCCAGCCAAATGCCCTTCCTATCTGGCAGACGCATCAGCAGAGCAATGGAATAGGTTAAAAGTAGGGAATTACTGCAGCCCAGCTGATCAGCAGTAGCAGGTTAAGCCCTAGTAACCTGACTTCCAGGTCTGTGTCTGTACACTGGACTGGCTACTCTTTTTCTATTTCGTGCCACTATCCATTCAGTGCAGCTCAGAGTTCCTAGATTCAAACCCAAATAACCCGCTTGGGCCCAGGGCATAGATGTGAATATTTACAGAAGTTTTACTAGTGAAAATGTGTGGGTAGAAAGAGCTCAAATATTTGTTGGCTAGAGAAACAAGCAGATTAACACAACCTGCACTGGCACAATGTTGTGAGTTTGCTGTTTGCATCTCTCTGCCATCTAATCAAGTCCCTTTGGAAGACTTGTTTCTGTGAGGGCTCTCTCTCCAGTGCATGCTGATGACTGATAATGCAGTCAGCATATTGTAAATGGGAGCCGCTTTCCACTTCAAAGGGACAAACCCTAATTTGCCATAGCCCTGGGTCAGACGCAAGTTAAATGAGCCGGAGCAGGACACAGCCACACCCTCCATCGCTGGGCTGTGCAAGCTGCACTCGAACACACCAAATCAATTACTTGGGGCTCTTCTGAATGCGATGGGAGAAAATTACATCTGAGCTCTGGCCGCAGCCGATCAATCCTACAGTAACCTGGTTTTTCTAGGAATGACACTGCAGGCGAGGCTTGTGTGACCTACAAAGGGAAAGGTCTCAGCTCAGTGGGCTCTCTAGGTCTCCTTTTCTGTTCCCTCTCTGTTTTGCTACTGCTCCCCTCCATGGAGCTATCCTGTCACACTCTCCCCACCAGAGCTGTCCAATTGCAGGCAGTCATTGAAGCTCAAACCAAAGAGCTGATTTTATTTGCATCACTTATGATCAGTCTACAGAAACTGTAAAACTACAGATCAATCCACAAAACTCCCCTTCCTCATTTGTGTAGTAGCCATATCCAAGGATTTATCTGCTTCCAGAGATTACAGGCCAAGAAAGAGAGGTGGGCAGAGTGAGTTACAGTATTCAAGACTGCTTCACATGCAAAAAAAACCCAAGAATTAAAATAACCAGGACCCCACTTGCTCCCCTCCTGAGCTTGTCAGGCCTTGCAAACTCACAAGTCTCTTGAGCATTCCATCCTGTGTGGGAGAACACACAGGATGTGTGAAAGAGATGGGAAATTCCTTTGGGAAGAAAAAAAACCCATATCCCTAAGCAGCAAAGGCCCTGTAGAAACATACATAATCATTACATAAATTTATGCCTTCAACAAGTACCAAAAAGGCCAGAATAGGAGGTTTTTCTTCTTAGTAATCAAAGACAACACTCGGAGCCTTGCAAATTTTAAGTTCTGTTGGTTTACTTGAACTGTAACTATGGACTTAGGAACACAAAACAAAGATTCCCAAGAAAGCACTAAGAGTCATAACTGTGTTAAATCTGTCACTATAGCTTTGTTGCCCTATCTATCCACACTCATCACAGGGATGCTGCAGGCAAGCAAGATTACTAGCAATGAGCTCCCTTGAAGTTAGGGTGCTATAGACAAGGATGTTTTTTCTTGATTGCTTTCTAGAATAGTTCAGGCTAGGACTCAAGCCAAGGAACTGAAAGTCAGCACTTCCACCTTCTTGTCATACCTTTCTCCTCTGCCTTGGGTTCCTCTCTTTCACCTCAGTGGTCTCTGCAAGCTAGTTCTCACTGAATTCCCCATGCATTTCACAGACTGATGACTCATTTTCAGAAATTAGTTGCATCATAGCTCAAACCTCATTGACAGCTGATGGGCTCTGCCCTCCTGAGGAACCAAAGCCCAGATTTCTAAAGGCTATTTAAATGCCTTAATAATATATTAAAAACCTAGTGCACAAAAAGCCAAGTTTAAAGCAATAAAAATAAATATCCACAAATAAAGCTAAACAGACACAGAAACAAAATAATCTCATTATATTTGTATCTATGTATTCCTAAATCATATCAGAAGATGAAGTCTTCAATCCTTCACTTGACAGAATGCCTTTTGACCAGCCTAAATAGAGTGTGCCTTCTAAAGACAATCTCAGTATCAACCAGTATGAGACAATCTGCAGAACAGATTTCTCCCCCATAGAAAACTTGAGAGTTTAAAAGTCTGGGACTAAAGCACAGAAAACAAAAGACCACATTCTTGGCAATTTCCATGAGTATGTCAGACTGCAGCAAATTATATCCTATAAGCTCTGTGCAACCATTGACACAGTATTTGCATTAGCTTGTCCTCCTCCTCATGAGTCAGGGTGCCCGTGCCTCAGATGTCTACCTAAAACAATAGAAACCTGCTGCGTGTGCCAGACTGGGGTACAAATTAACTACTGCACAATCACAGGGGATGTTTCCAGGATTCTTACAGCTGGAAAACAAACAATGAAATTTGGCCTCACATTTATTAGGATATAAAACGGTTCTCATTAAAAAGTCATTGCATCTCAGAGCACCTCACAGCAATATCTGATTTAAAACAAGTCGACCATCTCTCTTGCACATAGAGCGCACAGGAGGATGTAACCTGCTGCAAGGCGGTACCTCTTAATAATGACCTCCATGCCAACAAATAAGACCATAAAAGCAGCACACCAACAATCAAATACAAACCTCAAAACCCTAAAGCTGAGTCTGTGCCTGAAAATACTAGGAACGTACCAATATGGCATGAGAAAAATTCTCAAGCACAGATTGCCACAGGCATTCACAGAAGATGCCTGAGTGCAAAATGGCAGAACGTTATTGATGCACTTGGCCATCAGGTGGTTGATACATTCTTCCTCCTCAACTCTCTAAACATGAGATCCAAACCACACGACAAAGCAACCAGTGAGACTATCAACAGACTGGACACTTGAAAGACAGGAGATGCCAGAAATGCAGACCTGCTGAAAGTTGTGGTGAACTGAAACCTCCTCACCTGTATTTCAGAAAGTAAAAGTTCAAACCCATTGATGTAGAACCAATACAAAGGCTGCTCTGCTGAGGCTAAAGCATGGGGGTTTTTTGTACTTGCAGTTTTGTGGCTCTTCTATTCTAGGTGACATCTCTCCAGCTGACAGTGGCATCTGAACAATGCCTGGACCTTTTAAGCTGAGGTTCCATTGTTAAGCAGTGGAAATGCATCTGTTAGTGTTCAAGAAAACACTGCTTTTCTCACGAAAGCAAAATCCAAACCAAAATACATGCTCTCATTAGCCTCTGACACACTGTTCATGATGTGTATAAAAATTGGCTCTGCTATTTCTAATAAATAGAAGAGAGTCCGTACAGATTTAAGTACTTAGAGAAGTGTAGTGCGTTGCATTAAGGAGATGTAGAACTATGTTACAAGAAATATAAGGGGAATTCTTCACTGAATTTGCTGAATACAGCCCTCCTCCATTATTGTGATTCTGGCTGTCATTACCAAAGGTCTTCCTAACTCCTGGCCAGGATTAACTAGTCACCGAATTGGGAGCTCACTTCAGCTTTATCTAGAAAGGTAGAGTTGAAAGAAATGCAGGTCAGTTCACAGAAAAAGTTTCTGTCTCCATCGTGCAAGAGTGAATGAATAAGAACAGAATCCATTTATCAACAATACGTTAAAACTCCAGGGCTCCTAAGGTTTATTTCATTTCAAATCATGGCCTGCCTGCTCATTTTAACGTGACTTCATGAAAAGCTTTCCGCATTACAAAGGGATCTCAGGGCTTGCCTTTCTTCCTCCCCACACTCCATGCTCTGAGCTCAGCCACACTGCGCAGTGGTGAGAGTCCCAAACTCACTGTCTGCCTGTGTGACGCAGTGAGCAGCTAAGGCTGTAGGTCAGAAGAGATGATCTTCAGCCAGGGAAACATCAGTTCTCAGCAAGGCTTCCAAAAAGATGTCCAACAGCACACACATCAGGTAGGCTGCCCATACTGGGAAGAGTGAAAGGTTCCTTTCACAGCTTAAGACCAAGGTTTCCTCTAAGAAAGACAGGAGGATCCAAACAAGTGACTGTGGACACACAAATTTCCAGCATCTCAGCCACAGCAGATCTCAGGCTGTACTCTACAGGCAGCTCGTGCTGGGTTTTCTGTAGGGAAGTTACTTTCTGTGCTTCCATTTCACTATAGGGAAGAGTTAAGTCTCCAGGATTAAAAACAAAGCAAAACAAAACAAAACCCCAAACAATTAAAATGCACACTTTCACTAGCCTTCTGTACTAGTTGCACAGGGGATTCAGAGGAGGGTTAAAAAAAAAAAATAAAAAACACCCCAAAAGTATGAAAGGATGGAACTCACACTGAGTTTCAGAGTGTTAAAATGAATACTTAAGGTAACTTTCACATTTGCTCAGCACAATGTCCAGGAATGCCAAAAGAACCTTTGCCCTCTTCTTAGGAAAATAACATGGTGAACTTTTACAATGGATCACGGGAAAATTAATGTTCATACTTTCAGCCAGCATTAAAGTGGCTTTAATTCAATTTAGTTGGATTCCCTTTAAAGGAAAATTAAACAAAATCAAATGAGGGCCATTTCTAATTCTAAACAAGTGTGCGTGCATGCATCAGTTTAATACATTTTACATAATCCACTTGAAACCCACCTTGTTACTTAATTCAGATCAACTTTCCCGTGTGCTCTGCCTAGACAAACCCTTAGAGATAACATTATCCATCCTCCAGGAACAGCTGCATTTCATTATCAACACCTAACTCTAGAGAGAGCTACTCTGGAAAGGACAACACAGTTGCACACAATTTATATGTCTGTCACAGCAAGAGCAATGCTCTGTATACAGCTACAATAACAATTAATATACTGGTGGTTGTTGTTCCATTAGTCACTAATTACACAGTAGACCAGTTATACAGAAGCCTTGTTCCTGGCAAAGAAGCCACTGCTCCAGAATTACTGAACTGATAATCCAGAGCCTGCCTTTTGTTTCCCTGGTGGTACCCTGCACCTTTGCCATCAGTTAACTGAAAGCACTACAGATGGTACAGATCCATAGGCAATGGCTGTGCACTGCACACCGCTGTTTAAGAACTTCTGAATTATGGCATTTGCATGAGAGGAGTCAAGGTGAGTTCAGTGACTGAACAGAATTGCTTCCAGTCTTTGTCACAAAATATAAGAAGAATAGTTTGTCACTGAAGATTTTTGCTTCCTCTTACAAAATACTGGAGAAGCGTGGCAACCTCCACACATTGTCTCATCGGGCTATTGTGAACACAAGAAAATGCCAACCCTGGCTGAGGGTGGTTTTGAAGGAGTTTTGTTTCACCAAGACATCTTGCAGAAGATGAAAATGGTAAAAATCGGAGCTTTTAAAAGGATGTTGCAATAAACTCCAATGCATTTGGTAAACCACAGATGTGACCCTGGCCAGCCAGGAAAGGCACAAATGGGCCCAGCTTTCCTTATGATCTTTTCTCCACATTCCTTTTCTCTATTGCTTTCTGCATGTCCTTACTTCAGCAGTGCATCATGATCTGTACTCTCCTGTGGTCCAGCCAGTCCACAGGTCCAACACTGCTGCAGGTTTTAAAACTTTGAGGAGAGCCGCAGAGGAGTGGTTTGGCCATGATCTTTTACGTCTGAAGAGCAAAACAGGAGAGGTGACCATCCTTCTTACATTGCCCTGGATGTAGCAAGTTAGAGCAGAACGGTAATTGTCTCATCTTTCCCCCCACTGAAGAAGAGACCCAGGGATTGAGGAGTCTTTGAAAAATGTCGATTTACAAAAGTGGCAATTTCCAATCAGCTTCTCTAATTAGCATTTAGTGGAAACTTTTTGCCTTTCACCAATAACAGATCTCTCCAGGGAACTGTGATTAGAGCAAACTTCCTCTTGATATGGGAAAAGGGATAGAGACAGTGTTAAAGACAGCATTACATAGTCTTTTAATGAAAGCCTAACCTCAAGAAGTTGTTGACTGGAACAAGTCAATGAACCATTTTGATCTCATTATTTGGAATCCTAACTTTTAAAATTAAAACCTAGTCAACTCATCTTGATCCAACTGTGTTCATCTGCAGTCAACAATTCTGGGAAAATAAAATGCCTTGCCTTCTCTCCCTTTTTCTTTGTTGTTACTACAAATAAAAGTAGAAAGAAACTCTTAATGCTTTCATTAATATTTATAATACAGATAAAATTGCATACATCATATGTTGTTTTTTGGGTTTTTTACACATAAAAGTCAGGAAAATATCATCCAGTTGACTTCATTACAAAACTGCTAAGTCATCCCCCAAACTGACTAATTCTTTATTGTCTGTGATGAGTACCAAGGAACAAATATTAGCCTTATAATGAAAATTCAATCACACCTTTAACTACTCACACACTACCACTCTGCTCCACAAGGTACAGGTAAGCATAATTGACAAGATAGATCGAATGATCCAATAGATCTAACTCGTGCAAGTTTTTATGGCAAAGACTTTGTTTCAGCTTAACTCAGTATAGTAACCCACTTATCCATGGAGCTAGAGAAAAATTGAAAAAAAGAAAGCATAGATCAACTGAACTTCCCTCCTAGGAAGAAGACACCTTTATACCAATCAGTAATAAAAGAACAGAGAGAAGATTGGGACCCATCACACAGAGAGCATCTTTTATGTATGGGGGAAGATGGGGCTGGAACTTCCTTTGTCTTCATTTTCATTGTGTGGACAGGTAAGCTAAGGCACAAACTGATTAATTGACTGACTTAAAGAGAGCCTGTGGCAAAGACAGGAATTAAGCTCAGCTCCCCCTGAGGATCAGTCCAGTATCTTAACAAACCCATATCTTTCTGTTCTGAAATGCTGCAGCTTTCCTTTGTAATTTAACAGCATGGATATGAGGGGGCTGATTTTAACTGTCATTGTACTGAAAGAGCTTGCACTGGTCAAGTGGGGAGGAACTGCCTTGCCAACCTAAAAAGGCTTTTCCTCTACTTAATTCCAGGCTTCTAAGCTTTCAAAAATAGAAAATATTGCATAAGCAACAGTACTGAGCAATTTTGAAGGCATACTGAAAGAGCTTTTTATACTCTCCCATTTTAATAGCTGGTGCTTTTACTGTAGATAGTATACAGTTACAGAATAATGTGCATGGGTTTAATGCCTGCTATGATAATATCCAAGGTGAAGATATTGAAAATTCAATTAAAATATAGTTTAGGATATTGGCTTATTTTAATTTCCAGCCTCCTTTACCCTCCATCCACCTGCTATGCACCCAGGACTGAAGCTAGAAGTTACATGCTGAATCTTTTCTCCTGTAACTCATAATCTGAAGTTCTTTGTATTTCTTCAGCATTTGACTATCTGAAACTTCTTAAAATTCTACAGAGTCACTCTACTCCTTTAACAGAAGAGGACATTGATGTGCTGAGACAGGAGTAGTTCCTATTAACAACAAAACTAGATGGGAACCAGAAAGTTTTGTCTCTTAGCACTAAGACCTGGGTTACTCATACTTGCATGAGCTTTTTTTAAACCACGGTCACTTTTTTGAGCAGGTTCAGAGCATGAACGTAAATTATTTCGCCACAGCAAAATCAACTCCCTCCTCTGCAATTCTCAGTTACTTTTAAACAACACAATTTTTGCCATTGTTTATGTTCCTCTTTCTAGTTGAATCAATGAAGTTTTCACTGTCACTGTGCTGCCTTACAAGGTACAGAGAAGAAAACAGAAGTCCTACTGGGACACAATCAGAGAAACAGCAATAATTTCAAGAGGCAAGCAATGAACCAGAATCTCAGAAAAGCTTCAACTGCTGTCCAGAGTTTCTGGTTTAGTTTTAGATCCTTCCTAAATATACGTGAGAACACACTGTAGGGTGAGTCCCTTTGGTTGCCTGCTAAACTGAAGAGAGGTGTCAAGCATCACTGCACATAACAAAACAATGTGCAGTGCTAGGACAAGCACTGCTGGAACAGAAGGGAGATCCTTGTTCTATTTTCTCTAACAATGCTCAGGAACACCTGGTTCTGGAAACTGAACATCCATTTGTTTATGTCAGGTTTGAGAGAACATATACCTGAAGTGTTTATATGGCCTGTCTAAATCTTACCCTGACTGCAGTAATGGCAGGTGTTATCGTTGTCACATGAAATACTATCACTAAACTACTTGCTTCTGAAACTCCTCCAACTTTCCAAATTTTATTACAACAAATTGTACATCTAAAATATTATACCTTTGCTACTCCTTTATTTCAGTGGGAGCACGCAGTTTCCATAATAAGAGGAAAGCAGCACAACAGGGTTCAGGGCATTTCATAATCAAACCTACTCTAGATGTAGTTTACATAGATGTGAAGATTGAAGTTAAGCACCAAGGTCATCAGTCCCCAGTAAACTGACAAGTGGGCTCTTCAAGGCATCTGAAGAGTCACTGCCCTATTTATAACTTTCACGAGCCCCATACAACTACCTAACAAAAGCTGACGGCATCCTGGTTTTACATACAAACAAAGTAGAATACATACATACATACAAAGTAGAATGAGTCTCATAATTAAGCAATGAAAGACACTAAACAAAAAAAGTGCACCAGTCCTTTCCTTACCACTTAGTTCCATCTCTCAGCACTGCCTGCAGAGAGACCATTAGTTCCTGCACTTGGGTCCCCATGGGCTGTGGTGCATTCAGGTAATTACCCATCTGGAAACAGATGAGCTGTTCCTACCCTTCTGGTTCTCACAAGCCCTCCTGCACACCACCACTAGCAAGGACCTTTTTCAGTAGCTGCCTTCATACTGGTTGCTGGTTGAGGAGCAAATGTTTCTGAGAGCTGACTCTTGCTAAATCAGAGGTTTGGTGACTTCCAGTGCTTATACCCTACTAGAACGGAGGTCTTGGCCAAGGTGTACGTGCAGTGTCTCCAGGGCAGAGTTGGAGGAAAGATGCACACCTACAGTAGGGAGGTGAAAGAGATGAATGGAAACTTTCTTTTCCAGTGATGTTGTCCTCATGCATCACATGCTGCCTGGCTGTACTGAGAGACCAGTTGGCAGCCAATAAAAAAAGGCAGCATATTAAACCTGGATAATAACAGGAAAGATCCACCCTGTGCTGCTGTCCTTTGAGGGTGTTGCCTTGTTTGCTGGCTCCTGAGACAGGCTCTTTCCAGAGGGGATAACTGTGTGCCCTGCTTCCCACATTTTGCTGTGGATCTAAATATACAGGCACTGCTGCTAGGTGAGTGCCATTTGAATTGACAAACTGGGATTTCTGCTGCACGCCTCACACTTAATGCAGCCCTGCCTGGGCTTTGAAGGCAACGGCTTGTTGCCTTGGGGTCTGAAACTAACAAAGCCGAGCTGAACAAGCCCAGGGCTCCCGTTGGATTGCTCGATCAAAGACAATATTAAACAGCACTGTTTTCATAACTACTATTCTGGGGCTCTTGGAAAGCAAGACAAAGGAGATGAAGTTAATTTCTGTTATCATAGCCTGGTGCAGCTGCAAGGGCCCTGGGACAAGCCATCTTCTCTTGATGGCTTATGCAGCCTGTGTCTTTGCAAGAGCTCCCATTAAGCAAACAGAGCTTCAAAACCTTGTCAGGCACTTCTCTTCCCTTCCTGCCCACACCGTTGTCAAATCCACCCCATTCCTTCCTTCAGACATCTTCCCTTACAGACATCAAGGAGCCTCACTCTCCTTGACCACTTCCCTGCACCTCGGAGCTCTCTCCTTCACCTCTAATGTCAGCAGTGCTGCCCATTGCCCTGCCCTGGAAGACTAAAACTAGGGAAGTACTGCACGAGACACAGGAGTGCTGTGCAAGGGAACTGGGCAGAGAATGAGTCCTCCAGGGTCTGCTCTACCACCAACCTAGATGACAACTTTAGAGAAATATCTTAACCTGTGGTTTCTACATGGTCAGCTGAGATTAACAGGGTCCAGGCTTTTGGGTTTTTTTAGTTGCTGGCAAGCAAAACTATACTGTGCATCCTATTTCTTTCTGTTCTTAGATGTAATTGGGGGTGGAAATCACTAAGCAGTATTGCAGGAGAAAGTCAAAGCTATCTCCTGATTATAAGCACTGTTTGCCACATTCGAGGCAATTTTAAGACACCTCTCTTACAAACCATCAGTGTCATGGTCAACAGATCACCTTGAGAACAGATGCTTGTCAGCACCAGTGCTGTCCCAGGACTGCCATAGGTACCTTGGGCTCTGATTCTTCTTCCTTACTCTTCATCCATAGTTGAGCATAGAGATCATTTATGGAAAAGCAGGAGTGTGGTAGAACTTGCTTATACTCTCAGCTTGGTTGCAGTAAGGATAAGGAGGATGAGAAAGCTGGGTAACCATGAAAAGCTTTGAAATGAGATTACTGAAAGGAAGGAAATAGCTCCAGAGAGCTTTGTTTAAAGTCTTCCTCTTCACACTGCATGCTATTCCTTTGAGGTCACTCAGATAAAGGCACAAACTTGGCATAGGGCATGGAAATAAAGCACTGCTTGAGATGAGCAGGTACTACAGGAACTCATCTGCATCAATGGACAGATCACCCCATATTTTCATCCTCTCAAACTGGGAGTTCATCTTGGGACTCTACAATCTAAGGAGATGCCCACAACAACCTGACTGCTCCTGTACAGGAAGTACTCTTGGCTAACAACTGCCATCTGGGATTTCACAAACTGGTTTCATTCAAGTTTGCTCTTCCCTCTAATCTCAAGTTTCCCAATTAGCTGAAAATACATTAAAATGCAGAAAAGTCTGGAAAATTTCTGGATAGATCCAATACTGACGCCTGTGAAATGAACAAAACTGCAACATCAGGATCAAATGAGGAATACAGTTGTGTCTAGCTATTTGCTGATACCTTTCGTATCTCCCTCATGTCAGAGTTTTTCCTACTAAGTGGTCAGTACAGATCTCCAACAATTTCTGAACAAAATTGTCCATTCTAAATGTTGGAGGCATAAAAAGAAAGAGCTGTTCTCAACCCCGAAGAGAAGCAGCCAGTCTTCAGTTTTAAAGCAAATCTTCTAGATGTAAATTGCTGCATAATTTAAGTTTATTGAACATCTAACACCAGGAAATGTGCAATTCATGAAATTTTCAGTGAAGATATACGAATGAGACTTTCCGATACATTTTTAAAATGTGAAATTATCAAAGTTTTATGCACTGTCGACTTTGGCCACATACGGCAGAGTTAATTGAAAGCGCAGCCCTGGCTTTAAAGGTGTCCCCATGAAAGTGGCAATGTGTGTTTTATTGTCTCTTAGTCATTTGCAACTCAAAGGTGCCCAAATTTATGCATGAAAACGTGTTTCTTCCAACTGCCAGCCTGCACTGCAAGACACTATTGAATCCAAGAATCCGGGTAGATGCTTTATTTCTTGCATTCACATCACTGGTCCCGTAGTTTCTGCAAACTAAACCACGTGCGTGGCTTTCCAAGATGCAACCCTTAAGCCCCAGATCAGACCCTGTAAGAAATTTGCTTGCAGTGGATCAAAGATCCTCTATTTGGAGTATCCTCAACAAGAGATACAAACAAGATGGGAACAAACTGCATTTCACGGTGCTGGGGAAAAGCAGAAGGGTAGAGGTATCCCCTCAGACAGGAGGGCAGAACAATCTTTTATCAAAGGACACGTGTTACAACTCATCCCCTTTCTCTTCCCCATACAGACACATACCAGTTTAGGATTTCTGTAGCCTCGAGTTGGAACAGATACTGCAGAGGACAACTAAACTGAACCCACACATCCTTAACCTCCTAGAGAGAGACAGTGTAAATCCAGCCTGAAGCCTCTGCTCCATGAAATCGGATTGGGGACTGCCCTTCAAGTCTCCCTAAACCACACAAATAGCCCATACAGTTCGGGGTTTTTTTTTCCTTCCTTGTTTTTTCACACAAAAACTCTGCAAAAGCAAAAAATCATTGAAGAGGCATTAGGCAATCTTCTACCCCACAAGAACAAATAAGGCTACAGACCAGAACTCAAACTCCAGTGCAGAATTGACGGTTTCTAAAAATCATTAGGTCACACGTTCTCAGTATCACCCTGGTGCAGGAAGAAGACATCATAGAAGTTGCTGGACTACTTGGTTTTACTACAAGTACATCTTTGGTCCCTTGTTTTGGTCATAAAGCAGCAGCAGGAGGAAACATGAAGTGGGATATGTGATTAAAGTTTAATGCAGGGAGATGAAAGAAAAGAGCCATGCTTGCCCTTCCTTGCAGCTGCAGCAAGCCAACATCAGGAGCAAAAAGAAATTGGCCACACTGACTGGAGACTGCAGGGCAGACACCACACTGTACATTTTAAACATGCAACAGAGCTGCCCACCTCCAAAATACACAGGGTCAGCTCTCTGTGGCCACCATCTCCAGTATTGCTGCTGAGATACCTGCAAGGGCTGTGCTGCTGCTGCCACCTCTGCTCACAGAGACAACAACCATTTCTCAGCCATCTGCAGTGACAAGTAAGGGCTCTTCCATGGCCTGCCTTCAGCACAGCAAGCCAAGGAACAGAGCTCTGGGACTGGGGTGCTTTTGGAAACGTGAACTTCTTTGTGTCTGTGTGGCAGGTGCAGACTTTTTCTGCTCCTATCTAGCATTTAATGCAAGCCCCACTGAACAGTGGAAGTCAGAGCTCAAAATCTAATATGTATGCTGACTAAAAAGGCAACTGGGGAAAAAAATTAGACATCTCCAAGAAAGGCCAGAGTTGAGGGATTAATGTGCTTTCTGAACTGTGGGATAACCACATTCCAGAGCCTGCTCTGTTTTGGAGCAGAAACATAGATTTGAATGTCTTCATATTGCACTGGCTTAGAATCAGTCTCCACTTCTTTCAAAAAGGCCATCCTAGCCGTGAGAAATCCCTCTTTGTAACAGTTTTCATAAAACAACCTTATTTTCCCAAACAGTTTCTCTTCTTACTATTTGCATGATCATTTTTGCAGCACCTGCTCTGGCTACTAACAAAAGTAGTGACTAACTAGTGTCAATTAACTTTTTTCGCTTAGTTCAAACATGTGAATGGCAGGAAAAAAAAATTAATTTACTTTGAGAAGAGTTTCCCATCCTATGAACATTGCTGCTAGGAAGTGCTGCTGTTAGATATCTCAACAAGAGCTTGAGAGAATGGATTCCTAGGTTGTTTTTGGTTTTGGCTTTGAAGTGCTTAGGATTTTCTCCAGAAGTTCAGCACACAGCAATGCAACCACA
Organism: Oriolus oriolus; assembly: GCA_013400235.1. Taxonomy (NCBI): domain Eukaryota; kingdom Metazoa; phylum Chordata; class Aves; order Passeriformes; family Corvidae; genus Oriolus; species Oriolus oriolus. Next base: position 1,554,613 of record VXBT01005206.1, on the reverse strand, counting down.
AGTTTGCCACCAACTGTCCTCTTCCATATAACACTCCGGGTCTCTCTTTTCCTTTCAGAGTTACAGTTCATGCAACCCAGAAAGGGGACCCAGAGCTCCATCCTGCACACTCAGTTGCAGGAATGTATTTCAAGGTCTCCTGCTACTGTGCCTTTGCCCCAATAACTAAAGGAGGCGGCAGCATCACGCTCTGACTTAACTGCTGGGTGCAAAGCGACAAATGTTCTGCCGGGGTTGGAATGAGATTAGCAAAATCCTACGGAACAATGACTCAAAGGTGCTGTAGCAAATCGATTTCCTGCGTGCGCAAAACACAATTACTACACAAATTATCTTGCTCTCACCCCGTTCCTCTCTCTGCAGTGAGCCATGGCTGAGAAACCTCATCCTTTGGGTTTCAAACATAGTACCTCCTCTTAGGTGACACTGCCAATGGTAGGAGCAGTTCTCCACCTCCCTTGGTGAGTTGTGCCACTAGAGGGCACACAGATTGCCAAAATAATACAGGGAAAACAATAGGTCCATTGGCCTTTGAACCTATATTCCAAGTGCTCCATCTCCATGAGCAGGCACCCTACCATTCAAGAGCAACTCGTATCTGCCAACACAGATTATCACCTCTGGAGTTTCCAATCTTCTCCACTTCATCATCTTTCAGTTAATTTCTCAAATCTCCCAGTCTTGCCATTCTGGCACAAATGCAGAAACTCTACATAATGCAAAGGCAGGGAGGTAAGGAGGGAATTTTTATTCTTTCCAGAGCTGACATATTTTTTGAAGACGAGATCCCAACATGAAAAGTCAAGACATTCAGCTCAGACAGCTCAAGTCCACAATGTTTTTTGTCTCTGGTTCAGAGCCAGAGCCCAGCTGCACTCCCACTGCACCACATGTGAGCTGATGAGCTCTCCCACCCTGCTGGGGTGCATGTGGTAAGGTGGTCATTATCAGCAGCCACCTCGAACATACCAAGGCTAGTCAAAAAGTCCAAGCTGAGTAGCATCAATTTCCATCCAGAGTCAGCTGTCTCCATGTTTTGTTCCCTGGCACTGCTGGGCTGCTGAGGCCCTCAAACAGGCCTTGCACCGACTGGGAAAGATCCAGCAACACTGAACAGTCTGGACTGCATGCAATGCAAAATGGTGCTCCTTGCTTCCCGCCCAGGAAACAGATTGCAATTTGCATAGTGCTGGACCTGAACTAATAAACTATGATGAACTCTGTCTGGGTCTGCATCCATGGCACAAATAATCTTCAGTCTGGATAATTCCCATTATGTATCCTGGCACTTTCACTCAAGCTGCAATACCTTCTACCTCTGGAAGTCCTTGGTGCCAGCCAGCATCCACTACAAAACTTGCTCTCAATTCTGTCTGTTCCATTCCCGTTAAACCAAGCAGCCAACACCACCCATCTCACTTTCACTCTTCAGTTCTTGTTGTAGGTGAGATAAGAGCAAACCAGCTGGGCGATCCCTACATGCCGCTGATCAGCTTGGCAATCTCCTACCGTCCTGTTCTGCTGCTGCCTCCCTCACAGGCCCAGCTCCCTCCAGCTCACAGATGGCCCTGGGAGGGCTCAGCTCTTGTGCTTAGGATTGAATGCTACAAGCTTCCACCACATCAACTTGTGAGACTGAAGGGACCAGTCCAGTGTTCAGTTACCTATTTTGAAAATGTGCAAAGTGAAGAAAGAGCAGAGCATATATGTATCATGTGTGTCAACATGGAACCTGTCAAAGCCCAACACAACTCACAGGACAGTTACCGACACTGGGTTTTCACCTTATTGTGCATCCAGCAGGCTGCCTTTTCCCACCTATCAGACAAATCTGAAAGAACTCTCCACTAAAAGAAAGAGGAAAAAGGTCTTTTGAGTTAAGCAGCTGATACAACCAGGATTTCAATTGTTAATACAGCAGAAGACTTCCTCACATGTTTTCTACCAGTATTTGCATCGCAGCAGAAATAATACAAGGCAAGAAAGAAAAATGCTTTAAAGAATATGGCTCTTTGTCAGACTGGAAGTATTAGCTGTGATTCAGAAATTAATGACAGCATAAAAATCTATTAAGGCATCTAGACTGTCTCTCAAGGGACCTTTTCAAGCTTGTAGTGCATGGATTATTCTCCAGGGCTCTGCCCAGCCAAACTTCAGATATCCCAAATGACAGCAATTCCACCACGATTCTTAACAAAGCTGTATCACCACCTAATCTCTTTCTTCCATTAAGTATTTTTCCCCTCCTGACAGTTTTCTTTCCTCCTCCAAATTTTCTATCATGAGAGACTCTTCTAGCTCTGAGTCCACACTAGACAATTCTTCATGGCTTCTCAGTATGCCTACATCATTAGCATAGCTCCTCTTTAGTCATTAAGCCAAAACAGCTATATATTTAGCTCTCACAAGCATTCTTCATAAGTCAGTCCCTCCAGCCCCTTAATCATTCTCCTTGCAATCCTCTGAATTCCCTCTAATTTTGTTTACATCTTTCTGGAATTGAAGTGCCCGGAACCAAGTGCTGTAAACAACAACAGCTCGTTATCTGGCTAGACTGTAATTCTGGTGATCACAGCACAGGCCCTGCACATGCCATGCACACATGCCCTGCACATGCACATGCTCCTCCTCTGGTTCAGACACGGCATCGCTACAGGACACAAGTTCTGCTCACTGGACATTCCCTCCTCCACAGTGACATCAAGCTGGGTCTCTTCCAAGGAAATCCAATTCCAAACAAAAGTGAGGGCAGATCTTCAGTACAGCAATTTCAGCTGCCTGCAGGCTCAAGACAGACACCAGCTACTGGCTGCACTCAGGTTAAATTTTCAAGTTTTCGATAACACCTATAAAGGCCACAGTTTTCAGAACTTTTTTGTTTTAGATGACAGTTGAGACTTTGATGTAGTCTTGTGACAGCAGATAACACATCACAGGAAAGCCTTTAAGCACTTGTGCCGTAATTTGTTCTTGAAACTCAAGTTGGAATTTTTCCAACAAAACATCTTTTTATTCTTTATTAGAAAATCGCCATTTTGGTGAAGCAGAAATATTCTGCAAAGATCTTTCCTTTGCTTCAACAAACTTCTGGAGAACTTGAGAAGGAGTTCAGAAAGAAACCTGTCAAGGTTCCTGCCAGCTCCCAAGACAGAATCACAGAATATTCTGAGTAGGAAGGGACCCACAAGGATCATTGAGTCCAACTCTAAAGCAAATGGTCCATATGGGGATCAAACCCACAACCTTGGCATTATTATCACCAAGGCACCAAACAAAGGTGGCAGCTCCGCAAGAAGGTTTCTTCTAGATCAAGGTCACCCTAAGCCTCTCCCTGTAACAATTTCAAAACCTCTTCTCACTTAGCATCCCCGGGTCTGAAAGAATTACCGAGCTATTACTCCTGTGTGTGGCAAAGAAAGCAGAGTCTTGAAGTCTTCTGTCTCCCCAATATGTTTCACACTGCCGTTCCTCCTTCACAGCAGCTACAACAAAGCTTCAGCATTCAGGAGAGCTTGATGTGTGTCTTGTTTCAGTTTTTGTGGTGGTTTGGTTCATTTTGGTCAGCAGGAAGAAGAAGAGAAAGAGACCAAAAACTCTTGGGGTTGACCAGGGGATGAGCAGAGCCTACATACAGGGGTCTTGTGAGGTTCCTGGAAGCCTGAAGAAAAGACTGCTGCTACAAAGATTCACATCAGGATAGACAGAGCAAGGCCAGCCAGAATGGCCTTTTCTTCCTTTTCTCTATGCACAAAGCAGGCCAAAGGAGAAGGAAGACTGTACTGCTGACCGTAGCTCTAGGTCCCTCTGGGGCAATGCCACAGCTCATTTACCTCATGCTGCAGCTGGACGACTTTTTTTTTTATCAACATCCCAATCTGTTGCAGCTCTGTGGCTGCTGGATAGTACACAAACCAGTCACCAGTAGGCACCTAGGATACATGAAAATGGGGGAGAGCTTATGTACCCTCACTTTAGCTCCCACTGTTTCCTGCCTCCCCTCCCTTAGCTGGCCTAGACTACAGACAGCTCTTACACCACTTCAGCTAGCATGATTATTTTTTTCCTCTTTGAATCATCGAGAAATTACCGTTCATAAAAACCTCAACCTCGATACAGCACAGCTCTTCCAGACAAATAGTTCTAGAGATCTAGAAGTGCAGAACATCTCACAAGGGCAGGCCTGCAGTCAGGTCTATCCTGCTCAGCTACCCGAACTGAGACTGGACAGCACACAGCCACACTGGACAGAGCCTGTGCTGTTGACGAAGTTAAACCAGCAAGGCTGTGTTAATGCAGGTGCAGCCAGAGTACAGGCTGGCTGGTTTACTGCTTCAGGCTGCATCCAGCTCATGAAATAGCATAGCTACGTAAGGAAGGTGGGCTCAGTCAGGTCATACTACTTTTGAATATGTTGGTCTCATTAAAAAACAATGCAACTTGTGCATGTAAGAAAGCCTCCTTTTATCCTTTTCCTTCTATTCCCAGAAACTCTCTTAGGAAAGCGTAGGAGTAAAACATGTCCTTTCCCCTCTCTAGCCTGTATTTCCTGCCCAGGTGACTGAAGCATGACTAGTTGCCACCTTACACTGAGGCTATCACAGAAAGATGAGGAGGGGTAGCCAAGCCACAGAAACAATTCTGTTTCACTGCAACAATCTCTTGCCATGTCAAGATAGGATGCAAATGTGCTATGAATAATGGTCACTCCAAAAGCACACATAGCTACACGGACATTCCTATCAGCTATCAGGCTGCATTCACCTCCTGCACTAACATTCATGACAAGTCCCTTGCAAAAAGCACAACTCTGGACCAGACTTGTTAACATTTCTCAAGCATCTTTTCCACACAACTTGTGCATTTTCTGTCACATGCACACACTCAAATACATGTGCATGCATATATACCATCTTCTGTTCCAAACATGCACCTTCCCAAAAGTCAAGGTAGAGCTGTTCAAAGGCCATACCTTTATGCACAGATCACATATACAGGCACAAATAAAACTGGGTGTTTCAGTCACATTGTACAAAGTACCTTTACAAGGCAAAGAGCAGATACTCATTATATGAAGATGTACCAGCACGACAAAAGTCTAAACACATTTACACATCAAAAATTCCACAGATGCCCCTTTGAATAACCCCTCCTTCCTGCAGGCAAAACCTTACCAGCAAATTCCTCCTTTTTCAGACACTCAAGTATTTATCCCCCCAGTCAGCCTCTCCAACATCCACACAGGGGGAAGTCAGGTAACAGTGCACTGGCTGCAAGGCTCATGATCAGAAAGGCTCTTGCTCTCTTGGTGGAACTTCGGGTCAGCTGCTGAGGGTCAAGCACAGCCAGGCTCCAAGCAGGTGCAGCAACCAGAGTGCGTGCAGAAGAATATTAATAGTTATTGTCCTAGCAGGTTGTAAGGATTAATTGGTTCTGGCCTGCAACTCCCCATCAATGTAAGTGCTAAGGGGCAGAGGGGAGGGAGCTGTGATTACACACTTACATTGCATACTCATATGCTATTGATTTCCCAGTTGGAAAGGCCCTCAGCCTTTTGTTTGTCTCCTTGCTTGCTCCCTCCCTCCTTCCCTTATCCCACTGCTCCTGGCCTGCCTACCACATCTTCCTTCTCCCAACAGCCCAGTCACCATCACCAGAAAAAAGAGAGGGACACCCTTTTTGTAGGAGAGCTCTGCCAAACCACAAAGAAATGCAGAAACCTGCATCCATGAGGTCACACAGAGGCAGACTCAAGGGAAGGGAACAAATTTCAAGAACTAACCATCTTCAGAGGAGTTTCTTTTGGATGCTTTATATAACCCAGGAGCTGCAAAAGCCAGACTGTGAGCCCACAGCTGTGATTACACTCACCTTTGCTTTAAGCCAAAACCCCTCCTCTGAAGCCTGCCTTCCTCATGCTATCTTTTTTTAAAGAAAACAAACCAACCCTTCAAAAAAAACCACAACACACCAACCTGCCTTAATTGGATACGTACACCCTTGCACTGCCTCCAAAAGCATCTCCTCCCAGAGGTACCATTCAAAGTCCAGCACCTCTACAGCTGACAGCCACTGAAAAATCCTGTTTTATGCTTGTGGGTGACCAGTAAGCATGGCTAGTGCAAAGGGCCCTTCTCCCTCAGCATGCAGTCATGCAGCATTTCTTCCCCAGGAACTTTAAACAGCAGGTATGGCCAGCAAGACACTGGCCATAGTAGCTATGCTATTCACTGTGAGACAGAATACTCCTTTGGCTCAGAAAAATTAGGGTAACAACCCTTGTAGTGCTATTCCTTTTCCTTCCATGCAGGTGAGCAGGGCAATGCTGCCACACAGGCAGGCAACCTACTGGAGGGAGCTCACAGGGAAATGCCTCAGCTTCCAGGAAATTCATCATCAGCCAAAGCACCACAGTGCAATGGCATAGCACAGAATCAAGCCTAGGCTTCTTCTCCCTGGGCCTATTTCTGTAAGAATCATGTACTCCCAGCATTTTTTTCTTCCATGCCGACTGCAGGGATCTCTGCCCTTTGCTGACACCAGGAGAGGGCTGTGTCTCACATGCCCTCCCTCTCAGAGTGGGACAGGATGGTCTGCGCTGTGCTTGATATTTTTGATTTTATCGTGGATATATCAACAGCAGGAAGAGCACATCAGCTGCCAAAATCATTGCTCTGTGAGTATGAACAGCAAATGAAACTCTTATGCACCTTTTTAATGAAAAGGGGATACTGAAGAGGCAAGATTCATGCTTCGTATGGGGACCACAGACAGCAAAACCCTGCATCCTTCCAGCAGAACCCTACACACAAAGGAGACAATATTTGGCAAAACACATGTCCCCATGTTCAAAGGCACACATGAAAGATTTTCCCCAGACTCTCCCAGGATATATTTGTTTGGTACCATTGCAGACTTCACTCAGATCATTCAGTCCTTTAACAGCCTCTGTCAGACAACAACCACCTCAGCTTCCACAAGAAACCCCATCAGGTGTTCTGAGGTGCCCAGGAAAAGGGCGTCCCTTGCCCTTACTCTTCATCAGCTTTTACCACCTGTCCTCACTTTACAGCACACAGGGCAATAAGCGGTGCCACAGCTCCTCAGCACCTGCCTAGCCCCACCAGCCTCTCCAGGCAACTGCATGCAACACCCAGCTGCTGCTGCAGGCCCCGTACGTCAGCATCCCTTGTCTAACCTGTTCCTGAGCAACTCAGTCTTGCATAGGGTAAAGCTGCTGGGGAAAGGGTCCAGGCCCCAGCAGCAAGGCAAGGGCCTTGGCTCGCTCAAGGCTTGCAGGAGGCACCGGCTGCACACAGAAAGGGTGTGCACTCCTAAAGCACTGGCTCTGCCGGCAGCCTAGGACAAGAGCAGCTGTATTCCTCACCCTGACTGGAAGGAGCTCTGTCGCTAGTGGAAGAAAAAAGGAAGTGAAAACTAGCTATAAAAGAGCACATCTCCTCCTCAGACCATTAGCATACACATAAGTGTGCTCCAAGGCTGAAAAAGAGTGCCCAAAAACATTGGGAACTGGGTTCTTTATTACGGACCTAGTAAAACTCTTGTGTGAGAAAAGATCTCTGAGACTAAAAGACGAAGCAAATTTTCACTTACCATAACAAAGCCCTCTGAGCAGGTAACTGAGTGCTGAGATTCATAACAGCTAGAGGAAATGGGTTCTTACTTGTGTAATTATTGACACAAATGGTCGGCAATCACTGGGATATAACTGGAAGAAACACTTGGGATATCTTTTCAATGCTCCCCGTTTTCAGATAAAAAGCCTTCTCTACTTGTTCCCCGTCCTAAGCCTACAAGTGTTTTGTTTTACATTTAAGGGAATGCAAGGCAGCTGAGTGAGTTGCCACCTCATCAATACAGTCCAGCCTGGGAGAGCTTCCCTTGCCTTACTCAAAGAGAACTGGAATCAAATAGGAAGAAAAGTATATTTGGGAGAGCAGGAAAGGTCTTTGTTTTCTCTCCAGCTGGCAGTATCTAAATGTTATCCAACTGCATCACAATCGCCCCGTGCTGTTCCCCATACACCACAATGTCACCACTCGCAAACACAGTGCTGCTCCTCCCTCTCTTCTCCCCATCCATTACACATTATCAGCACAGAAACACTCGGGTACACGCTTCCATCCATATAGATTGCACATACCTCACGCATTAACAAACACATCATTTTTCACACCCACATTGCCCAGTAACGTTATAAAACACGAGACTTTACAGATAATATTTCTACTGTGTACCAACCTAAAGCATCCTATTCCACTTACCCGAGTGCTTCTCTGATTTCTTTCATCAGACTCATTCCGCATTTAAGAACACCCTTGAGCAGCTCAAAAAATACATTATAAACAAATGCTTCCAGTACTATGCAGGCCAGTTCTGCATGTCCTTTCCTAAACCATCTACTCCACTAAATTGGCTCTGGAGGTTTTTGGTTTTTTTTGTTGTTTTTTTTTTAAACACAAAGTCTTCTACAATTAACCAATTAGGTGGGGTTGTAGGGGAGGTTCATTAAAACAAGCTGGCATTTTTTTAGCAAATTGCTGATTTGAAACAGCTGCTATTTTTCAAGGGAATGAATTTATTTAGAAGAATTTTCAAAGTAAAGCAATGCTGAAGGAAACGTATAATTTGTCAAGGCATTCATTTTTTAAATAAAATGCTCAGGGTGAGGAAATAAAAATTAATTTTCATACTGATAGCTAAGTTAGAGTAATAGTAGGTAAAAGTGCAAACATAAACATGAAATTCTTCTAAATTATCTACATGCAAGTTTTTATAGACCCTAATCATTTGCTTCTCCTCCCCCTCCTCATGCACCCAATTTTTGACTTGGGGTAAAAAAAAAAAAGAAAAGAAAAATTCATCTTTACAGTCCAATTCAACAATCTGATCTCTTTCAGAAGCTTTGAGGCACATTGTGCTAAGAAACGAAACCATTCGAGGGAAAAGCTGCAGCACGCCACTAGAAAATCCCACCCACCGGCAGTGCTGGGGTGTGTAGGTACTTTTATTCCTCCGGCCCCCACAGGGCAGGAAGGCCAGTGCACCATGCAGGAGGAACAACCATCCCGCCTCCGAGCCACCTGCCTCCCGAAGAGGACTGGAAGTGCAGCAGCAGAGAAACGCGAGAATCCTAAGCCACAAAATTGATGAAACGTAGTGATGAGGGGTAAAAAAAAAAAAAAAAAATCCTCTGTGCAGGACTTGTAGCATCTAACCTAGGGGGGAAGGAGCAAAGGCTGACTCTGTGCCAAAGCCCCTGAGGCCAGGCAGGCAGGGGACAGGCAGCCCTTTGCATCGTGCCTGGCAGCGGCGCTGGAGGAGGCAGCCTGCGCTGGCCGCTTGGCACCGCGGAGCCCATCGCTCTCCTGCCAGGCTCAGCTGCGCTTCCTCCCTGCACCCCAGCGCTGCTATTCAGCCCCGGCTCGGCCCGGCAGTGCCAGCAGCGCTCCCCTTCTCCCCCACGCCTGGTGGCTTTGGCAGAGCGGAGAAAGACAAGGAGCTGCTTTTGCGTTCACCGGTACACCCCCAAGTGGACGGCGAGGAAAAGGGGAGAGAGGGCACGGACAAGTTTCGGATAGCTCGCAGAGGTGCAGGCTCAGCTGTCTGGCTCTGGAGGGATGTGCTCACAGAGGTCTTGGAAGCGTTCTGACTGGGGTCACTGCCTGTCAAAGCCAGTACTGCCGTTTCCTGGGGTAAGAGCTCCACAGAGTTGTGCTCAGCAGGGTTAGAGAAGCGTTCAAGGCTTGTTACCACGGCTTTCAGTGAAAAACAATTAATTTTAAATAAATATTGCGGGGAGGGGTTTGTTGGTTTGCTGGGTCTTTTTAAGGGCACAATACTTTCCCACCCCTTTTTAACTCCTTCAGATATCCTCAGGCTTGCTTCAGGCAGTGACTTGCTCCTCCCGTGCAGCCCCAGTAGTCCTTCTTCCCCATTCTCTCACCCTTCAGATCAGAGAAAGGAAATTACTGCTGGCCATGAAACTAGATTCAGCAGTGCTCTGGTTTATATCATGCCTGAAGTTTGGGAGCAGCAGAAAAAGCAGCTTCAGGTTTACAAACGCTCATACAACACCATACCACCCTCAAAACCTAGGGAGGGCAACTGTATTGTCTGCCTTTTCACAGGGTACGATAATACAGACATCAAAAGACCTTCCCTGAAGCCTTCAAAACAAGAATAGATGTGGCTGATACAACTGTGGCAATACTAACTCACTAAAACAGAAGGTAAAAGCCTGTCCATGCCTGTAGCCTGGCATAAGCTCCAGCTGTAAGGACGGACCAAAACAGCTCCTGGCTGTGCTAGCACTGGGATGCTCTGGCCACAACTCAGGGAAGGCTTGTGACTTGAAAACACTGCGTAGAGCAAGTGCTGTCGTCTACAGGCTAGGAAACGTGCCTCAGAAAGGCAATGTTCAGAGCCAACGTGATTTGCCAATGTCCATCTTTCTTGACAGTTCTCTGTCTAATCCTCCAGAGCAGGGGGAAGTTCACATCAAGCTACACAACTTCACTGCTGACATTATCTACTTATGTTACACAGGGGTACCAGATCTCCTTTTACCCCATGTACAACCTATGTGCTGGAAAAAGTCCTCCTCCTCTGTCAGAAATAGCCACTTCACAGCAAGGAAGGAAGTCAGCTGGAAGGTGCTGGTGTTGGATTCACAGTCCAGACTTCAGAGAATGTAAGTTGAGCGAAAATATGTGACAGTGAAAAGCGTGTGTACAAGACCCAGAAATGGGAGAAGTGAGACCGTATGAAAAGGAGCACTCAGTAAATGTGAGAAGGTGGCAAAAAATGAGGGATTTCATAGTGAGGGCTTGCAGGAGTGACAGGTGTGAGGCTGCAATAGAAAGCATGTGTGTGACAGGGAGCCTGCCTGTACGGGAATTTGCTTAGTAGACACAAAATAGAAGAGAACAGTACATGCAAGACTGTGTGTAAAAGTAGGAGCTAAGGGGAAGTGAGGATGCTGTGGCTGGCATATCTCCATGCACAGCTCTCCTGCACTAATGTGTACCAGAGTGAGAAAAAAGCACTGTGAAAAAAGCCATGTGTGAGCGACATACGCTCTAAAGGTGCAGCTCACTGCGATTGCAAGACTGTGAGGCACAGAGTAGGCCAGACAGAGTACATCTATGTTCTTTAGTTACATATTCACCTACGTGTGTGTATGTGTGCACACACAGGCTTACAAGGCTAGTGCAGCAGGATAGGCAAGGGATTTTAATATGCAAGCAACCTCGAACACTAATGTTCAGGATGGAGGCTTGAAGGAGGGAGGGGGGAAAAGGGGAAGGGAGAACGCAAGCACAAGAGAAGCAGACTCTCCAGGAATTGCATGTGCTAGGGAGCTAGAACTGTGTGTGCCAGAGTGAGTTTATCCATCTTGCCTGCTATATCCCTCTGTGTGTGTGTGTGTGTGTGTGTTCGTGAAGGACCACTGATGTGTGTGAGTGAGTGTGAATCATGCACAAGCTGCAGTTTTGAAGGCTATGGTTATATGTACATGTGTGACATGTATTAATACATACAGCATGGAATGCATTAACCCTTAACTCCTGTTTACAGAAAGCATCTCAAAACCAGCTAGCATGCCTGTCATCACTTCGAACTAAATTTCATACTCGCACTTGGCTCTTAAAGCAAGAAACCCAGCTGGCAATTCTCCACTGAACAAAACCCCATACCCAACAAATTTTCTTCTCCTGTCTTTCCTCCATCACTCTCTCTCTCTTTCTCCCCCCCC